>CM038216.1:150775008-151402508 GCA_021442155.1 Cymbidium sinense
ATTAAATTATAAAAGTTGCTTTAATTCTATTTAATTTAAGTTAATTCAAATTTTAATTTGATATTAAAACTTTGTGAAATAATTGAACAATCATAAATAATTATTGCAACTTGCATTTATCAGTTTGGTTGGTGTACCACAACATTTTTTAGAGTTCATGAATCAACTTAATGAATAAGGACCAATGAATTTGATACTATCACTGTATTAATGAAGAGCACAATGGCAACAACTTATTTCATGTATGATCACCCAATGCGGGTGATATAATAGCCAATTAAATTCAAAGACTATAATTTGTACAAAGAGAAGCAAGTGACTTATGAGTGTTTTGAGTCCAACTTTTTTTTACTTTAAGATTATTAGGATTTAAAAAGTGTTAAAAAGATATTGGGTGAGTTAAATAAGATTGTTTTTGGCAAAGGATTCTTGTCATGTCGAGTTTTCGTAATGATAAGATGGTTTTGAATGAAATGAAATGAATACAACCGATACTGATCGTCATCTTTATTATCATTAAATTTATAGGACCCTCTTCATATTCTTGTTTTTCTCTTCTACTTCTCTCTTCTTTTCCTTCACTATAGGTGGCTTCAAGAGAATCATCCCCTCCAATTCTTTAATGACTACCAATCTTCTCTTAATAACCTTATAAAGATGATGATTTCAATTTAGTTATATCTTCAATTGTTCTCGATGCCTTAAGAGAATAAAATTATAGAAGATCAAGTATATTATGTAACAAATTGTTGGAGTAACACAATTGAGTTGTAGAAATTCATTAGTGCATAATAGTCTTTGTGATTTCTCCCATTCTTTTATCAATGAAGGATGATAGTGTTATAGATTTGAAGGTGTAATGACTACAAAGAAATAGTTGTTCCTCCTAAGAAGATGCATTAAGTGATTTTGACAGTAAAGGTTGTGTATTCATGCATTACATTATTTTTCTTTAAACCAAGGAATACCAAGTCTAGTATGCTCTATGCATTACAAGAAAAGATGAAATTTTTGATAATTTTTAGCAACCTTTGAACTTTATTGATGAATATTTTCAAAAAACCTCTATCGAAAACTAATCAAAAATTTTGACAAAGAATCCTGACAATTAAATGTTAGTGATTTTCATCGATAATTTTTTGATAGAATTTTTTACCAAAAAATATGTTACACATTTGTGTAGAGGTAGTCCGACAAAAAATTCATTAGAAATTTTTGACGGAGACAAATAAATGAGTTTTTGGAGACCAAAAAGCCATTGGTAATCAGGTATATAGCTTTTTGATGTGAATTTTTTTCTTATTTACTCTTCCCTAAATCCCAAAGCTAAGATGATGAGCTCTCTCCCTCCTTCCTTATAGCGGTTTGCTTCAATAATTTTAAAGTGAAATTACTTCATTTTTGTTGTGTTATCTAACATTTACTCTCTTCCTCTTATTAAATCTAGATATTATAGGAGAAATGAAATTTAAAATTTTGTGAGATTTAAGGAAAAATAAAGGATCAAGGAGATTTAAACTTATGTAGGATTTAAGACAAATTGAAGGAGAAAAGAGATTTGAAATTTGTAGGATAAGACAATATAGAGGAGAAATGAAATTTAAAATTCTATAAGATTTAAAGTTGTTATTCTTGTTGTTTACTAGGATTTTGGTTAAATCATAAAAGCCTTCAAATCCGGCTCCTCTCCTTACCAAAATTTGGTGGCGAGTATAAATCTCTTGACACATTCATATCCACTATTTACATTTCTTATCTTACTAGCCCATAATAAACATTTGAGGTCGAACAACTTCATTGATGTATTATGAATAAATAGTTAATTAGAAAAGAGAAAATTTAGAGGGAGAAATTTTTTGGATTTTATTTGGTTATCAGAAAATTTAAAATTATGCAAATGATAAAATGTCCTTAGCTCATCCTCTAACACTCTATTCATAAACTTATGCCAAAACATGAATGCTATAGAAAAGACTAAATTCAAGTAGTATAAATAAAATTATATAGTAAAACCTAACTAGTAATTATTGTAAAAATACATTAAGAATATTTGTTTAATTTAAAGTAAATGACAAGTTCTTGTGAAGTCAGCTTTGAGTTTGAGTATTATCAAAAATGAGGTTGGATTTTACAGATCTGATTTAGTTTGTAATTTTCAGACTATTTAATATGTAAGTTGAATTTGAATTCAAGTTATCTCATTTTAAGTTAAGTTATTCTCAACTTAAATTCACAAATTGATACCCTAAGAGATTAAAAAATGAAAAGAATACTTTTTTTTTGCATGCTTAAGTTCATAATTGGGAATGCCTTAAATCTTACTTAAATTATTCTTAGGTAATATTTTAAAATTCTATCATTTTTGTTGTTGGCCACCAAGAAAGAGAAACTTGATGGAGTGAGAATGTATTAGAACTTTTTAGCGGGGCATACTCGGCCCCTTGAAATGAACTAGGTTTTCATAAAAATTTTAGACACATACCATGCATGCATCTAATAAAGATAATGAGAAAGCCTTGCACTATAAATGATTCCCTCTAAACATTAATTTACATTAAATAATATTAATGATATTACATAAGTTATATGACCTTGAATGCATACATGTAAGCTTCTTTGTATCAATTTTATGATACTTAAGTATATTAATATCATTGATTTTACATTTGTTAATGATAATAAATTGATATCAAAGTTCAGAGGTCTTAGATGTATAATAGATTACTTTAAGAATACAAAGGAATCATTGAATAATTTATTAGTTGAGTTGAGTACTTTAATTCTATTACTTCGTAGTAGTCATCTTTATAAATAAAGGAACATTTAGATATCCATATACAAAGCATAAGAATTTGGCTATTTTAACACATGATTAGCTACACATTGATTTATGTTGGAGGGGACTTTAACCAAACTATTGAATTTAGTCATCAATGACAAGTGCGAACCACCCTTTGACAGTCATTACACTGTATCAAGTAGCAGTCATGCACAAAACAGTATTGATGTACCGGATATGAAGTGATGATCTTTAATATAACTACACCACAAATCAAAATTTTTTTACAAAAACAACTAATGTTGAAACACAAAAGCTTTATGACCTATTGAGTACAATGTAACAACCATTATGGCATAGATGCACCATGTATTCTGAATTATATGTGGTTGTTAGATTATTAAGCATTAAAATAGATTTTAATATGATACGTGAATGCTTCAATCAAGTTGTTAAGCTACTTAAGGAGAAAACCTCATTAAAAAAATGTAGTTCCAATTGATTATTATCACACAGAAAATTAGTTTCAAAGTAAAGATTATCTACATAAAATATATTGCTACATCAATAATTATGATTATTATTACAAGAAAGATGCATCAAATATTAAGTGTAGATATTGTGATCTGTCAAGACACAAAGAACAAAATAGAAGATGTTGCAAGCATAAGGATATCCCATAGAAAAGGCTTTTTATATGCATATCACACCACATCTACAGAGACTATTTACATTGATGAGGACTATTAAGTATATGAGGTGGTATTATAATAGAGTAATAAAACCATTAATTTTAAATAGAAGCAATTTGATCACATGTGCTTGGATTTTACTATTGAATTAAAGATTATATGTTTAGGATTATGTGCTAATGGATTCACGCCTTATACTCATGTTGTCACACCATACTCATGTTGACCAATTTTTATAATTCCATAAAACATTCTCTTAGATATTTGTATAGCAAGACTTTTTCTCTCACTTATCATTCCTAGGCCATATAATCCTAAAGGTAAGATAGATGAGCATTTTAGCCGCTATATATGATTTGAAAGTTTAATGGTAAGTTGGTGTGTTGATATATAATATATCAAAGTAGCAAAATTTTCAAATGAGGTAGAAATGATGTACACAATTGATGATTTTCTAACATATGACATGTTATTAGGGTGGAGTACAATAGAAAATTGGCTTGCTCATATTATATGGAGTCCTCAAAAGCTTTTAAATTACGACACAATATAAAAATTATTATTTAGCTGTTATAAATATTCTTACTAACAAATCATCAATTTAAAAAATAGGGATTCATTCACACCAAAAAAAAAAAATAGAGAAGAGCAATCCACCACTGCGGCTTACTAAAGATAACTTATGAGAGCGTCTAATTAATTCTAAAAATTATAGAGGTGCATGTATTATTAGAGAATAGTTTAAGACACTACAGATTTCTCATAATTGGAAAAAGCCTAGTATTTTCTAGGATTTATTCTATTAGAGAACAAATTTAATATGTCATAACTTAGATGTAATACATATAAGAAAAGCTTCTTTGATAATATATTTAATACCATTATGAACATAAAGAAAGATAATTTGAAAATAAATTAGACTTATAAGAGTGTTGTAAAGAAAAGAATTAGATCTAGTTGAAGCAAGCAGTGAGAGAATATTGAAGCCAAAACTCAAATATATGTTTGCACAATTAAAAAAGAAGTTGTGTACAAATAGGTTCAGCCTCTTAAAATGTCAAATGCGTATGAATATAATTTTTCATGTTGTGTTGACATAAGGTGGGGAGATTATTTAGATTGAGGAGTCATGACTATCACATTTTTATGGAGTACTTAGCAGCAATTGCATTCATTATATTATCAAGGGGGATTTTGAGCCATTAACCAAGTTGAGCATTTTTTTAAAGACATATGTTCCACACACTTTAATATAGATGCATTGCTACAATGTAAAAATAATATTATAGTGACATTATGTAAATTAGAATAAATTTTCACTTATATTTGTTGACTCCAAGGAGTACTTACCTATACATCTGCAATATGAGGCAAGTGGACCCATCCAATATCATTGGATATACCTATTTGAAAGGTAAAAAAGATTCTTATCCTTCACTTTCAAATTTCAGATTGCATTACTCTACCTTTGCTAGTATGTATAATTTTATAGAATTCTTAATAAAATAAGGTAGACTGCAAAGAATAAAGCATACCTAGAAGGATATCTATGTGAAGCGTACCCCGCGCTAGAGACAACACAATTTTGAACCTATTGTTTATTGTACTTGATCCAAAGGATCTCATAACAAAGACATCAATAGTAATAAAAATACTCAATCTATGTTAATAATGTTTCAATGAAGTAATAAAGCTTCTCGTAGATGTATACCAAGATGTTTGTCTAATAGTGAGCTAGCTACAACAACACTCTATATTTTACTCAACTATGAAGAATTACAACCCTTTGTAAATTAAGCACTTGCACTTCAAATAATAAACATTATACATATTTTCTTATCAATAAATCTCTTCATTTTATTTTGTGTGTATATACAGATTATTTGTCAGTACATAAGGAATATGTGATAGTGATACATGTAGTAAGCATGTTGAAAAAAATTCAATCTAATTTAAGTCATTTGAAAGATTATGTATAAAAGAATATTTTTAAGGTCATGATAAAAAAATTGTTATAATATAATAATTAACTTTCAAGTTCATGATCCATTTAATGGAGTTGAAAATGAAGAATTATTTGATTTGATGTGGGGATCAAAGAGATTTATTAAAACATGCTCCATATTTCTATTTAATAGTTACAAATTTTATATTAGTTTATGGGCTGAAAGAAGAACAATAAATAATAGTGGGGTATAGGTTAAGGGAAATACTTATGTAGAAGATGAAGGGGATAAGTATGGTGTATTAAAGAGATAGTTCAATTATAGTATCCTGAGAAGCATGAGAAAAATTTGTTCTAATTTAATTTTGAGTTGTTCAATCCAAATTCCTACTCGTGGCACAAGAGTACATAAGTTGTATGGATTAACTAAAATAAAAATGATAGAATATATATAAAAAAATAAGAATTGATACATCCCGAAAATTAATCATCGTGAATCTCAGGCATTTTAGAAATGCTTGATCTAATCAATTTAAGCTTATAGTCAAGCGGCCGTCTCGATGAGACGAACGCAACATCAGCGTAGTCGTCCGAACGATCATTTCGGATCAAGCTATCGAGCATGAAAATGGATCGATCCGCCAAATGGTCACCAAAATTGACATATTTATAATCGGCGATTTCGTCAAGGCGAATCCAACGAATCCAAGATCACCCAATTCACATCATTAAGGCAGGATCATCAAAATACATCGTCATTCGAGGGATCAGGCGTCAGATGGGGTGGTTGGAGTTTTCAATTTACAAGGCACTCCAAAAAACTATAAAATGAGCCTCATTCTCACCTTAGGGACGGAATCGATTTGAGAGAGCTCGAGAACCATCGACCTTGGCCCGATCCCCATCATGCCACCACCGGTAGTGCACAAGGTTCGGAGCTGTTAGAAGATCCCAGAGGACTAGAAAAGACCGTTCTCCTTTCTCCACGAAGATCAAGAGGTTGCTCGAAAAGATCGATCGCCGCTGACTTCTCCTTGGGTTGGAGTTGGAGATATTGTATTTTCTACACTGGAATATTATTTGCCCAACACCCTTCTCGAACTAATGAAAAGCAAGGACGTATCTTTGAACACATGGTGAAAGTTCTGAGGCGGAGTGATTTTCCCGTTTTCCATAACCCCTGTGTCTCTCAGCTTGTGTGTTGGATAATTTTTGAAACACGAAGATCTATCTGAATAAAATTCTCTAACACATAGCGGTTTCGTCGTGGGAAAAAATTCCCATTCTTGTAGAAGAAGTCTCGGGTTGACCATTCTATCACCTTTGATGATTTAGATCTAGGGGCTTGATCCCACATCAAGATCCCCTTGTCATCGGTCAGGGTGGTGATCCATGCTTCAATATTAAAAGGATATTGATCGACAATGGGAGTTGGTTGATGTTCTTTTTTACTCCACTTTCTTAGCATGGGTATAGAAGAGAAGCTTCAAACGGTCTCCCTGTATGGATTTGATAATCGGCCGGTATTAGTGGAAGGGACAATCGGTCTTCACTCTTGGAGAATTTCCCGACCGCAACCCACTTGATACAATTTATTGTAGTCAAGTCCGAGTCCGATAATGCAATATTTGGGAGACCTCTCCGGTCATATTGGTAGCGGTCACATCATGCCTCAAGATGAAATTCCGACACCTGGCATCGTGGTAAGTGGGAATCAACGAAGCTGGCGTCTATATCAAGCAAGCCGACCATTTACGTCGGTAACCCTCAACATCAAGAACTTTACGAGATGAGGATGCCTCGAAGGGCTTCTCCAGGTTGAAGATGTAATTTGTCTTCCTATCTCGAAGTTGATCCATCCGCGAAGGTGAAGGTGGGATCGTTCTTTGATCATAAATCAAAATACGTAGATTTTCCGTAAAATCAAGATATCTTTCGGAGCGATATTACGGGCATTGACGGAAGTCATTACACTCCAAAGTTGACTCAATCTGGCGGTGTCTGAAGAAAAGAACCTTCTTACGAGCGATTGCGGTCATAGAACAAGAAATCACCAAACTTACGAAGTCAAGTTCATTCGAAGTCTACTACCCCACGGTTGGCTAACGTGTTAGTCGAAAGCGGTTCTGGAGAATGTGCATCGGCTGCGACCTTAATCGTGCATGCCCAAAGATAGCTTCCCCTTCCTCGTATGACCAACTAGTTGATGCGACATCGGACATCGAGATCGGCTTCATGGATGCCTATTCGCTACAATCAAATTAGGATGAACAAAGCAGATGAGGAAGCAACATCCTTCCAAAGCAGATAAGGGTATCTTTCGTCATGCCATTGGACTAAAAATCTTTGGAGCAACATATCAGCTTATGAATAAGATCTTCAAGGATCTTATAGGGCACAATATGGAGGTGTATGTTGATGATATGCTGGTGAAGAGCTTGGAAATATCACAGCATATTTCTGATCTGTAACAGTGCTTTGACATTCTTCGACACTACAAGATGCGGCTCAACCAAGCAAGTGCATTTTGGAGTTTCCTGAAATTCCTAGGCTTCATGGTCACTCGGTAGCGGGATAGAGGCCAACCCCAGAAGATAAAAGCACTCAAGGATATGTCACCTCAAACGATCAAGGAAGTCCAACGTTTGTGGAAGGATTGCGACTTTATCACGATTCTTGGCTTCGGAGATAAGTATCTACCATTCTTCAAAATCTTAAGGGGTGCAGAAATGGATTCCGATTGGGTGGATGAATGTCGGCTTTTGAGCAACTTGAGTCTATTTAGCTTCCCCTACTATTAAGCTATCCAAGGAGAGAAGGCATCTATCTTCTTATTTCTTCTCATGCCGTAAGCTCCGTCGATATCGAGGAGAATTCATTACAACGACCATTTATTATGTCGAAATCCTTTCGATCAGAAGGGCCTATCCACTAGCGGATAAAGGCGGTTGGCCTAATGCATTACACACGAAAATTGCGGCGTACTTTGCCCACCATCAACGCGTCTACACTCATCTTCCATTAAGAACTATTACGCAAAAGCGATGTATCGGAAGGTTGATGAAGTGGTCGGTCGAGCTTTAGAGTTTGACATCCATTTTCTTCCGCGTCGATATAAAGTCACAAGTGCTCGACTTCATTGTAGAATGTACCATCCCATCACCACGACGGATCATTCATCACTCCATGACAAATCAATGGACATTATATATTGATGGAGCTTCAGGTACTTCCGGTGCGGGAGAAGGAATTTTATTTATCTCCCAAGTAAAATAACTTTAGAGTCAGCTTGACTAAAGTTCCGCCACCAATAATGTCTCGAGCATTAGCGGGGAGGCTGCCATTATTTGTGGTCAGAACTTAGCCATCTACCGGACTCCTTGTGGCCTCACAGTTGAAGGAGACTTCGATGCATCATCCTTGCTCGATGCAGTCTTTTGGCAAAGTCACTTGCTTGCGAATAGACCCATCGATAACTCATATTCTAAGGGGAGGCAGAACAGCGGCGGTCTCTCCAAGTTAGCCACAACAACGACGGAGATCTTTTCAAGAGAAAATACATAGAGGACATCCACTTTCCCGGTATTGAGGCCCCTTGGGTGATACAATCTCGGAGGACCCAAAAGAATCTTCATGGATTGACCCGATCATGTCCTTTCTTCAAAGCGGGGCCTTGCCGAACCGATCTTTATCCGTCTCAGGCGTGAAGCGAACTTCATAATCGGTGGCGAACTCTGGCGGTCCTTCTTGGGGCCCTACTTAAAGTGTCTACCACCACCATGGAGCTAACTGCAATGCGAGAGGTTCATTCGAATTTGTGGTGAACATTTGGGAGGAAAAGCCCTGCCCTCAAAATCATGAGGCAAGGTTTTTGGCCTACAATGAAGGGCGCATTGAGTTTGTAAAGAAGTGTAACAAGTGTCGGTTACATTCCAATCTCACTCATACACCATCGTAGAACTCACCACAATCAGGCAGTGGCCCTTTGCTCAATGGGGATCGATATAATGGGACCCTTTCCCATTACCAGCAACGAAAATTTATAATCTTGGCGTTGATTACTTCAAGTGGGTGGAAGAACCGTGGCCAAAATCAAAACAAATGCCAAGCAATTTGTGCGGAAAAATATTATTTGTCGTTTGACATTCCGGCAAAATCATCACCGATAATGGGGACGCGGTTCACGGGAAAGACATTCACATCTTTACGCCGGGCGCATATCCAGTTAATCCACGTATCCCATCCACGAGCAAATGGGCCAAGTCACCAATAGGACAATCTTAAAGCTAAAGACCCCGCAGGGGCAATGAACTATCCAATGTTCTTTGGGCTTACATCAAGGACCCCTGGAGAAAACAATCGTGTTTGGGCGAAATTATTTCCGATGGGGTCCCGAGCCCAGAACCCATAACTTTGATGGCAGCGGCGATAAGATTCCATGGATCTCAGAGACCGCGACATGTCGACACTCAGAATGGCTTCTATCGACAAAGGATTGCTCGAGGTTTCAACCGGGTAAAGCCGACCAATATCTGGAGGACCTCGTCCTCGAAGTCTCGACTCGGCGGAAAAGGCCCATGACAAACTCTCACCGGTTTGGGAAGGCAGGTATGTGGTGGTATCTCAAGCGCGCGTTCAAGCTTAAGGATAGTATGGGAAGACTCTCCCATGCACGGAATGCTAAACCTCGGAAACTACCCGGTGATGTATCGACTTTTTTATTCTAGTGAATCACGGAAAACATTATCATCGTGTATGTTTGTATTGCAATTGTTGTTATCGAATTTATCGATACTCTGTTTGTCGTACTTATTGTCCAACCTTGGCATCAAGGTGTTTGGATTTATGTTTCTATCTATGTTAAAGTTCTCATACTTATTGTGACTTTTTCTTACTTATGCTTGCATTTTAAAACACCGACTCAAGAGATCTGCATATTATTGTTGTATCTCATTCGAGTGGATCGATCCCAGGGAATTGATCGATCTTCTATCTGAGTTAACATCGTCGAGTAGCAGCTCGATAAACAACCTTGGATAAGTTGGCAATCCTCTATACGCTACAACTTTCTCCATAACAGGTTAACATCATCGTAAGCGCACGATACACAACTAGGATAGATCGAGAGGTTAAGAGAACCTCATAAATATATTCGTGCAAGTTTGTCATCAAGTAGCCTCGGTAATGATCTTAGAATAGATCGAATTATCAAAGGGATTCCGATGATCTCTTCTATGAATCTTTATCATCGGTACACTTTGACACACAACTCGGAAATATTCACAATTTTGTGGATTGTTAATATTTCCATGACATATAAGTACAATCAACCGAAATAATATACAACACGAACTGCAACATAAAGGAACTACAACTACGGTCTTGATGGTCTCATCGGTAGATGATGAAGAACTATCAGGTCATCCTCGTCGTCATTGAAGGGTGGGAAGGAGAAGGAGAAAGGACCTCAACACGACTCCTGCTTGCGATCATGGCGTGTCCCCTTCAAGAAACCTCGGATGAAGCCTTCATCAACACCGCCGCTCCAAAGCCTTCACCTCTACATCATACACGTGGTCTCGGCCTCCACAGGCGTGATCTGTATGATACTCTTGAAAGTCAGTTCTTGAAGTCCTCCACGTGATCCGGCTCCTGCAGAGATAAGTGACCTCTTTCTCACGGCGGGCGTAACTCTCGGTTCTTTGCCTCAAGACACGAAACCTTCTCGGAAAAGATCTTGGATCCTTTGCGCAACCAACCTCGTTAGCCTCCACTAATTCATCGAGTCAGCTCAACTTCGGAAAGTCGCAGTCGCTTCGGTCTGCACTCATCAAGTTGATTCTCCAACACGGACATCTCTTTTACTTTCTCCACATCCGCTTCTTATATTCACCATGGAGAAACTTGACCTTCACGAACTCAATTCGGTCATTCGACAATGTTCATTTTGAAGTCAAGTTCTTGCTTCTTCGATATCGAAATAAGAAAAATTACGTTAAGCACGAAAATGGGAAATAAAAGATGATGAAGCAAGAAGGATTGTTACCGTTCTTGACATCGACTACCTGAGAATGATTCAACACGTCCTCGAGAATGAAGATCCTTGGGGGGGCGACTACTCGAAGCGGACTCTTTTGGTATCGATATCACCATCACCTCTTGCTCCTTTTCCTCTTCTCTATTGGAGGCGGGTCCTTCTGGGAAGAAGCGAGGATGCTTGGGAGTGGAAACCTCTTTGTTGGGCTTTCTCAGCATAGCGCATAAGGCTTCGGGATGAATAGAAAGCCCACTCGAACAAAGATTCCTCCTCAAATCTGATATATCGAATCTCAAATCGAAGATCTTCAATATTTCGATTTCGGTGGATATCTTCATCACCAACCTGTAGGAGAATGGGTAAATCTCTCAGCTTTCCCCATTTCTCGAGAAGACCCCAGTCATTCTTCACAAAAGAATCGCTTGCCCAACTCTTGGGAGGATCCTTCGTCCGGTCAAGTAGCGACTCTGCGGTGATCGACCATGTGCATGAGTAAACTTGCACATCAGGTGCGAGTGTCGATGGTCAAGTGCATCGAAAAGACTATAAGTCCCATCCGCGTCATTGCCCTCAAAATTGGGAAATGCAAATCTGCATCGACAAAATGGCGATCATCTCGGGGATGGAAACGCAATCCCGACTCATCTATAAGTGGTGAAATACCCGGCGGAGGGCTCATCGACTTCTTGGACACTTAAGAGTCAAATCATTGAAAATATATTTTTTAGAAGCACGATCAATGTGTCTCCGTGATCGGACTCCCACGAATCTTGATCCTCCCATTTTTAGAAGGTTCCCCTCGGCCTCCTCAGTTACAAGGGGCGTGTCTCTTTCAAAGATTCTCACCCATCTACAAACCGACCTCGTGCATCGAGATGAAAATTATTCAAGGAGGTGCCCAAACTCCCCACCATATGCACTGCTTGGTGGAGATGAGGAGGTAGAGGTTGATCAGAGTGCCCAAACTCCCACCGGGGAGGCATGCTCTGGCTGGTAAGGTGGATCCAAAAAAGTGTCCAAACTCCCACTGGGGAGGCTATGCACTCTAAGAGGAGAAGAGGAGATGAGAAAAGTGTGCCTTCTCCTAGCCTGGGGGTTTTATAGACCCCTCAGGGCGTAAAAAACCGCAGCTCAAAACTCAAGACGTGGGCCTTCAGACCCCATGTACGTCATGTACAGCCCGTCGGCCATGGACAGCTGGTCCACAGACATCACTGATCATGAACCTGCCAGACCTCGGTAGCAGCCACCCGGTATAACCAGCATGGGCAGCCGCTTCGCCCATGGCAGCCATGAGCTCGGAACCGCGACCCATGGCGCAGCCGTATCGCCCATGACCGCCCTTAGCCGCCGACTCGAGCTTGAATTCTGACCGCCCGTTCAGCTGACCATGCGGCGAATCAGCTGATCCGCCGCCGCGTGCTTTCTGATGGTAGCCGCCCATGGCCGCGCATGCCAATAAGCGCCCGGTGGCCATGCCCATGAGCGCCATCTGACCCGGATGGATCCATAACTCAATCCGCCGGGATGGATCCAGTAACCTCAAATCGACCGCGTACCTGCGCATTTGCGGCCTGCAATGACTTCCAATTATAATATTGTCTTTGTTATGTTCTCTCAAAATCGCCGGTTGATGGACTCAAATTCCATTGAAGAATTTGCTATTTTCAAGTATTTGACATATATTTTTTGGATGAGATAATGTCAAAAATAGAGCGATACATCCTCGAGAAAATTAATCGATCAAACGAATCTCAGGTATTTTTTAAATGCTTGATCTAATCACCGATTTCAGCAACTTACAGTCAAGCGGCCGTCGATGAGCGAACATAGCAACATCAAGCATAGTCGATCCGCTCGAATCGACTCGAAGCTATCGGACATGAAAATGGATCTGATCCGCCAAATGGTCACCAAAAGCGACATATATATAGTCGGTCGGCTCGTCAAAGGCGAATCCAACGAATCCAAGATCACCCAATTACATCATTAAGGCATCATCAAAATACATCGATCGGGGATCGCCGGGCCGTCAGATGGGAGTGGTTGGAGTTTTCCCAATTTACAAGGCGCCACTCCCAAAACTATAAATAGATATCTCACCTTAGAGGGCCGAATCGATTTGAAGACCGAGCTCGAGAACCACCGGTCGACCTTGCCACGACTATCACCAGGTCACCCAGGTAGTGAAGATCGAGATGACCTTAGGAGATGTAGGGACTAGAAAGACCGGTTCGCTCTTTTCTCCTGAAGATCAAGAGGTTGCTCCCAGAAGATCAGTTCCTGCGCTTTTGGGAAACTTCTCCCTTGGGTTGGAGTTGACCGATATTGTATTTTTCTACACTCGGAATATTGTTTCGTCAAAACCTTCTTCTCCTAATGAGAAGCAAGGACGTATCTTTTGAACACATAGTGAAAGTTCTGGTGGACAAGGCCAGTGGTTTTCCCCGGGTTTTCCATTATAACCCTGTGTTCATATCCGCTTGTGTGTTGGATAATTTTTGGGCTACGAAGATCAGATCTCTGGAATAAAATTCTCTAACGCATAGCAGTTCATTCATACTAGCCTAGCAAGCACATCAAGTGTATTATATGAGGTATCTCAATAGAATAAAGAAAAAAATGAAAAGGCCAGTAGTAAGAAAAATTAAACCAAAAGGTAAAGTTGAAATTAAAAATGCTATTGAAGTAGCTCACTAATAGGAGAAAATGTTTGGATTGTATAGTACATTCCTGATATTGATGAAAATATGAAAAGTTTAGATAATACAACATTTAATTTACATAACATGAATGATACAACAAATATGTCTTAGGTGACATTGAAGAAGAAGAATATGATTAAGATGAGAAAGAAGTAGAGAATTCTGATGAAGAGATTAAGGAAAACTTATTCCGTTCTCGCAATAATGTCGAATAAAATCATTATTAATTTTTGTACATTCTAATACTTTATGTGTTTTATAATTAGTTTTTTATTATAATATGTTGTAACTTTTCTCTCTCTTATAGATGGCTTCCGAGGTCAAGATGAGCCACTTCGTTGATCTATCACCTCCATATTTAGCAGGAAAAAAAAGACTACTAGCAGTCATGATCTATAAGGATGCCCACCACCACTACTATTACCACAACCACTACCCATATCACTTTACCCCAACATTATTTATCATATTCCTCACCTAATTTAACATAGATCACAAGCTTCTACCCCTCTTCATCACACTTACCACCTCCAACATCATTCATTAGCACTCCAGCTTTCTACCACCTAGCCCACACACAGCCGACCTACCAGGCTCCACTACAACCCTCTTATTTATGGTCACCATCATAGAATGAGTATAAATAGTCGGGTGATTGATCTAACTTAGTAAATTCACACATCTACATTCAGTCAAAAAGAGACAAGTATCTTTTATTTAAAGTATGATGGAATATTTTCATGTTTTATATGTATGTGCTAACATATTTTATTTATGCAAGTTTAATCCTTTAAATTAGGCAAGTATAAGATCTGAGATGTTATATTGAGTTAATTTGATGCCCCTTATGTATTTTAAAATAAATTCCTATTTAAGTGCGTGATATTTGATTTAGAGAATTTGAGGTAAGTTCTTTTTCCAAATTATGCATACTATTAATGGATGTTTAATTTTCTTCATTTCTTATGTAAAGAGATTTCTACTAAGTGCATAAAAATTAAAATAAGTTTTATTAAAATTTTGAGAGATGAGGGGCTATGTGTTTGTAGGATACTTCACAAACATCTGTAAGTCTAGTGAGAGGCTTCTCTGGATTGGTGAGAAAGTATGGGTTGACCTATGTGAAGGGGCACCTAAGAGCACACTCGAAAGAGGGACCTGAACACATATAATTGAGTGCTTGAGCATAGAAGTAAGAGGATCTCCTTTACATACAATTGGTTCAATTTTGCATGCTAAGCATAGGAGGAGAGTGGTAAGCATGTTAATCTTATATTACTCAATTGATCATGTATTTAATTATATTAATAATTATAACTAATTTTGCAGAAATACATGTTCGAAGAAGAGCATATACTATTATAGCTTCACATGTGCACACATCAACGATAGCAAGACCAACATATATGGTAAATCCCGGATAGTTTACGTGAGTAATTTTTTTCTTAGAAAAATCATAATATCACATTTTGAAAATATCAATGAAGTTGAACTTTGTAAGATAAGTATATGTGGAAAATATATATATATATATTCAAAGTCAATCATTTTAGGGAGAGTCATTTTTATGGCCTCATGATCTCACTTTGTCATAGGAAGAAGCAAGAGGGTTGAAAAGGTGAGGATACATGATATTATTTTTCATTGGAGATTCGTCAAAATTATAATTTGTGATAAATTTTAATAAATTTTAATGGTTATGTCAGTCAAAAATTTATTGTTTTCCTATAATGATGCTCACTACAAAATAAAATCAATATTATATACTTTTTAATTACATCATCTAATTTGACATTATTCCAAAAATTTATCATGCATATAATTACAGTTTCTCTAGATAAGTTTGTTATACCAATACTAATTGTTTTCTAATGTATTTAGCCAAGATAGCTTATTTACATTAAGTTCTTAGAATTATTACACTGTTATAGATAATAAGACCATCTCATGCCAATAACATGTACTGTTCACATAATTTTTAAAAGTTTTTCTTATAATTTATTATTGCATTCTTAAAATATGTAACAAGAGATGATCAGCTTAGTTTTGAGGAACAATCTTAACATTGATAATATGACTCAAATTAGACCTCATTTTTGTCATATTATTGCTTTAATCAAGATTTGCTCTCTATTAAAATTCATTCTTAAGCTTTATGAATTTTTTTTATTGACTCAATGAATATAGTTATAGGGATTTAGGGAAATATGAATATCTGTTAATTATGTGATTAATGGATGGCAATTGATCAAAAAAGCTTCGTTGTTACGAATAGCTTCGTGTTATTTCGTTATGTATTTCGTGTTAACATTAGTTAACTAAGCGAGTCGAACACATAAATTTCGAGATATATAAGCGGTAGAACGTGAGCAATCGTTTGTTGTCGTGTTTACTTCGATTTCGAAATAAAAATTATATTATATTATATTATATTATATTATTATTATTATTATTATTATTATTATTATTTTATTGCTATTATTTTTAGTTATTCTATTATTTATTATTATTATTATTATTATTATTATTATTATTATTATTATTATTATTATTGTCTGAACACATTACATATCTAATCTGGCGTAAAGCAGTAGTTAAAACTTTTATTATAGATTGGCGGGTTAATTCTTCCTCATATAAGGTCAAGCTCGTTGTTATTAAACAATATTATTTCGATATATGATATATACATGAACAAAATAAATTTTAAAAGCAGTAACAGCAAGTTATATTATTTCGCTCAGTTTATACCCCTATTGGCAATCTTCATTGTTTATTATTATTAGTTGTTAATATTTTTATTTTTTATTTTTTATTTTTTATTTGGAGATAATTCCGGGGGCTGGTAGGTTTATTAGTCGAGGCGCCGCGTAACTGATAATATTGAATATATGACAAAACAGGGTACAACATATTTGACTTATGAAACATAGACACGTGGCCGTATTATTGATTTTGTTAGGCTGTTGCAAAAAAGCTCGTTGTTTCGAACGGTAGGTGTTGGTGTTATGTAGCTGTGTTATTTCGTTAAGAAAACGACTAAATATTTCAATTTCGATATATAAGCAGTAGAATGAACAATCGTTTTTTATCGTGTTGCTGGTTGCTTCGAAATAAAAAATTTTATTATTATATTATTATTATTATTGTATTACTATTATTTTTTATTTATTACTATTATTATTATTATTATTATTATTTTATTACTATTATTATTATTATTTTATTTATTATTATTATTTATTATTATTATTATTATTATTATTATTATTATTATTATTATTATATATACATATGAGCACATTTACATATATCATGAAATCAAGTATGAGCAGTGGTTAAAACTTTGTTATCTGAAAAGATTGCGCAGGTTTGAATCTCTACAAAAGGCTTTGTTGTGACTTGTTAAATTTCGTTTAGTTAAATAAATCGACAAATATTTTTCGATATATAAACGGTAGAATCTGAGCAATACAATTTCAAATGATCAAACGTGACAAGAGTTCTGTTCGCTCAAGTTCGGCTTTTTTACACCCTTAGCTGTTGCGGAGAATAGTAGCATTTAATGAAGATTAATAAAGTTTATATTTTATGTAGATATTTTTTGGGGGGTTTATTCGGGGAAGGTCAACTGGATGTGTAAGGGCTGACGTTGCATCTAAAGTAGATAAAATTTGTCTTACGTGTCATCAATGTGGGTTTCACCCACGGGTTCCATGTGATGGGTGCGCCGTTAAAGATGACGTTTCATTTAAAAACCCTCTCAAATTTGGATCTCATTGATAATTTTAATTTATTTTTAAAAATTAATATTCTTTGAGTTTATTTTATATAAAAGTATTAAGGCACATTTTATAGGTTATTAAATTTGGTGGAGAAAAGAGTATAATGTGAAAACAAAATAATGTAAAATAAAATAAATATAATGTAATTAAAAAATTAATTTTTCAAAAAAATTTAACCATTTTCATTTGAATTTGAGATTGACAATTAGTATTTCAAAATATATATTAAAAGAATTTATCAATGCAAAAAATTAAAAAAAAATTATAATTTGTAATACTTAATCTTCATATTCTGAGAATATTGAATGATTATTTATTATCAATACCATCAAATATATCTTTTTTAATATATATAACACTATTATATAAATAAATATCAAATTTTCTATATGTGATATATAAATATATAATAATTATATATTATGTATGAAAATCCTCTAAAATATAATGTACATGTCAAAAATTGTGTATTATTGTAAAAGTACTTTTAAATTTATAATGGGCATACATTATAATTTTAATCTATTTATAAATAACAGGTTCTCTAATTTTTATTTAAAAAAGATTTAATTTTTTTTAAATTAGATAACTAGAATTTATTTGATTGAAATGAATAATTTTCTTAAATAAGATGTTATTTATAAATAATTTTCTTAAATATCAAATACAAATGGTGTATTTGATATTCCTTAAAGTTAAGTGAATTCAAAGTAAATTAAAAACAAATTAGATAGAAAATTTTAAATATGTTGTAATTTTACACAGCATTGATTTTCTTCCAAGCCAAAAATAAAAATTTTAAAATTTGCATTTTATTTTATTTTATTTTATACATTAATATTACTTGAAAACAACAGCCCCTTAGTTTGCATATTCTTTGTTGTTTATGATGAGAAATAATATGTTTATATAATATTTTATTTATTAGTATAAATATTTATACAATATCTTATTCATTAATATGAGTCAATGCAGCATTTTAATTAAATTAGGAATTTGAGTACTTAAAACTTTCTTGTTTATATATTGGATAATCAAATTTTTTTTTTATTATTTTTTTGTAATGGTTATCCATCCAGCACTCCACCTCTTTTAATGCCGTGACTAATCCCAGCATTTGCCATTCATCACCCATATATGTCAAATCATCACTTACTTTTCATCAGGTGCTTCCACCCTGAAAAAGAATAGAACGTGGGCTAGAAGGTTCAAGCTGCGCCCGCCCACCAACCAAGCTAAAAGAAACACCTAAAATTTTTTTAATGCATCAAAACTAACACTCCGGTAGTTTCGAGACGGAGGCTTTTAGTTTGCAGGATCTGGTGCGCTTGCGTTGCCTACGCTGAGTAGTTTTAGGAGTTGGCAGACAGCCAAGATGTGCGTTTGATTCTAATAATAAGGGGAGACTCACGAGATGCCGGAGAGGAGCTATCGCCGGAGGAGGAGGTAGGAGCTGTTGTGGGCATGAGAAGCCATGATCTGTGATTCTTCATGCAATTTTCTCAACCAAATGTTAAAATAGATTTTAGATTGTTATTTCATTTGTGCAGATGTGAACAAATTCACGAATGGCGCCGCCGGCGAGTTCCGCCTATTCTCCGACAGTAATGGCGCCGTTTTCGACGTTGTCCAGGCAGTCGCCATGGTTAAAGCTCTATGTCGAAAGCAGAGGAGACGAGTTACAAGAGGTTCAGGATGGACAAAGAGAAAGGTTTGATTAAGAATGAGTTCATCATTGCTATTGATAGCCGGTCAAGTGGAGCAATATGACCGGAGACTTACGCAGTAGGATAGGACTAAGCATTAAAAGATTTCTAAAAGAAAAAAAAAATCTCATAACTACAACACAAGGCTTAGGGTTGTCATTGTAAGAAGAGATTAAAGGATTGCGGTATTAAACAAATATTTAATAGCTGCAACTCGCATTTGTTTGGCAAAATTGGGTACATATATAATGATATTTACTAATTTTTATTCGAATACAACTGATAGGTAGGGGTGTAAGCGAGTCGAGTAACATAACGGTTCTTCGTTTGAAATTTGTTTGTTAGTCTACCATTTATATATCGAGCTTGAAATGTATGCTTAGTTAAACGAAGCTAACGAAACAGATGTTCGCAACAATGCTTTTTCGTGAGGAGGATAGCCAATCTTTGATAATAAAAGTTTTAACCACTAAGTTATGTTTGTATTTGTGAAATGTAAATGTACCATGTATATATAATAATAATAATAATAATAATAATAATAATAATAATAATAATAATAATAATAATAATAAATAATAATAATAATAACAAATAATAATAATAACAATAATAATAATAGTAATAATAAAATAATAGTAATACAATAATAATAGTAATAAATAATAATAATAATAATAATATAATATAATATATTATAATTTTTTATTTAAATTTAAATCACGATCGAACAAACGATTGTGTGTTCGTTTATATACCGAGGAAATGTCTGTTCTCTGCTGCTTAGTTAACGAACGAACACCACTACATAATGAAACGAACACAAACATCAACAACGAGCTCTTTGACAACCCCGATAGGTCACTGCATTAACTAACAACAAAGAATATTGCTATTTTATATGAAAATAATAATGGTTTTATTTTAAATATAACAGTACAAAAATAGCTTAAGCTTGAAAAAAATAAACTTAAACCTAAAAAGGAATTCATTTGACTTGCATTTCTTTCTTATGCACAACACCTAATTGTTTGAAAAGAATGAAAAATGGATTACGTATGCAATAATAGTAAAAATATGAGCTATTTTAGGATTAAGTCAACATTTTTTTTTTTTTTGCACTATTACTTAATTAGAATTTTATTTTATTTTTACATTATCTCCATATTTGAATGAAAATTTTGAAAGGGATAGGGTTGTACATATGAGAATAAAGTATATGATACTTAATAATTTTAGAGTGACATGCGTGTTTGATAGAAGAAGATGATGCGTTAGATAAGCGATGACAAAAAGCTTTAGCCGAAGGTCATTATCTAAAATTTTTAAACTCATTTCTTATTTTAGTGCTCATTCTCATAATACTAATTTGATTTATTAGATTTAATTTTGATTGTAAATAGTTATCTATTAATCATAATTTATAAGTTAAGTATAGATCTTGAGGCAATCCAAAAGAATTCAATTTAATTTTGTTCAAATAAACATGTTCCCAAACTTGTTTAGGATGAAGTATTGATCATTTCTATATAAAATCAAGAATGTTTAGATGTATTTGTAATGGTTTGGCTAAAGTTGATCAAATTGTAAGCTTAGGTTAGGTTAAATTAACTTTGTTGACTAGAAAGCCTTGATAATGGAAGTCTATTGGACATAAGCCTTCAATGATGAGGCTTCTTTAGTCTAAGGGTCTATGTACAAAAGTCATCATCATAGACTACAAAGTTTTCACTAATGAGATCATCGCATCCCAATCCCAAGAGACAGCTACATAAGGTCGAATGAAGTGAACAAAAAGATTTTCCTACTAACTCTGGCCTAAAAGCTAACTAGTTAGAATCATTTGAGAAAATAAGATAATCATAAAACTTCCTTCATCTCTCTTTCTCTCTCTTTATCTATCATTTCTCAATCATCATTATTAGTAAGTTTGAAAAGTTGTTCAAAATATATTTGGATACAATAAATTTTAAGGTTTAGTAAGAATAAATTAATTTCAAAAATAAGAAACCAAATTTTGCATTAGTAAAATATTCAACAACTCAACATAGAAGATATAATTGGGATGGAAAATTAAAAAATTACAACAAACAAACAACTCAATTAAATAAAAGAAAAGATCAATAGAATAACCAAAGGTACATTGTAGCATATTTTAAAGGCACCACTTGAGTGGAAATTCTTAAATGGATTCAAAGAGTAATTCCTTCTCCTCCAACTACCTTCAAGTCTATACACACTATCCTTGACCTCTATAGCTGATAAAAACTACTTAGAAAGAAGGTCTAAAATTGTATACCATAATAGCTAAAAAAATATTGATCAAGTTTGTTTAATGCCTTCTATACATAATGCTTTGGGGTAAGCCCATTCAAAAAATTTAAATGCCCCATATGCACTTATACAAAAAAAAGATGGATTCGATCAATCATGTTATTTATTTTAAGTCAACACATCTCTACTAAATAATGAGGTGCATGCTATTCTTTGTATCTTTAAGGAGTTGATACTACGTTAGTTTATGTCTTTATTTTGGGAGCATTACCTTAATTATTATATTTAAAAAGTAATTTATCACTTATATTTAAGCAGCTAGAGCTCACTAACTAACCCTTAGGCATATTAAAAATAAGCTATGAGTAAGTTAAGTTCTTATAAAATTTTATCATCAAATTCCAACAATAGATGATATAAGTTAAGGAGTTAAATCTTGCTCTAGCTCAAGTCATGCTCACTCAAAGGATCTTCATTTTAGTATGTGATCAATCTATAATAATCATTACTTTTGGCAAGTTACACAAACTCACCAAGAACTATATCATCATTAAAGAGTATAATTGTGTGATGGCTATTATGAGTTGCAATATTTGAGTTGGTCATCCGTTGTCAATCAGGTGACAAGTTTCTAATAGTTTCTTAATAAAGGTTGAACCTACCCAAGATATTAGAATCCAACCAAGTAACTTTCCTTTTACTATAAATAATAATAGCCTCATTATTAACTTTTCAATGCCAACAATATCGCTCTAAAGGTAAAATTAAAGTGAAAGGAACTTTAAGATGATAAAAAGGAGATGATGCCTTCATGACTTCATTATTACTAAGCAATCGCCCAACTAAAAGTGTTAATGGTTGATGTAGTTGAGATCATCTAGGATAATAATTATTCTTGGTGACCAACATCAATAAAAGCTGGGATCCATACCCAAGATATCAAAAAAATACTATACTTTTACTAAGATCATGGCTATGACAAGAAAAAAAGTGAATACCTTTAAAATCTAATTGAGGAACATATCAAAGTCAAAACTAAAGAAGTTTATTTTAGTTGAGCAAGGAAGAGGATGATAAAAACACTCATGCAAGAGTCATGCAATGAGATGAGACCCATTTAAACAATTCAAATATTTGAGGTGATCCCAACTATCTTAGGAATACTATGGTAGAGGACTTAAGGCAAGCAACCCTCAAGTGATTTTAGTCAGGAGAAGAGAACTCAACAAGAACTTTGAGACTCTCATCACTTAGCTTTAATGTTAAGTGATTTGATTACAATAGCTTGTATTATTTATTTTAATATTATTATTTATAAGCTTAATGGTTAATCACTCAGTCATTAAGTTGAGTCATATGAACTTTCACTTAAACAATAATATGTGGTATTTTGCTTTTATTAAATGTATGTATGTATGTATAACATGTGTGTAAATCTCACATATGTAGTATGATTAAACTTAATTATAACTTGAAAAAAAAAAATAGCATGCACATCACACTCCTTGTGGCTCCATCCTAGAAGAGAGTGGTCTTAAATTTAAACATATAAATTGAGAAACCATTAACATTGTACACCTAAATAACTTATTATTAATTTCTTTTAAATTTTAGAAGGTTTCATGTAATGATTATCTTTAATCTTGATAAAGTGCTCTAGTCAATGACCTAGTCATTATTCCATATAAATATATTTATATTGTATTTGCAACAATGATGATAGAATAAAATTTTAGGTGAGTAGAAGACTATTGTCAATTAAATAGTGCTTTAATTGACAATTAGAGCTTTGTAATTTTTATAATTTAGAACAAACTCTCTATTAAAACTATGAATATAATGTGTAAAAAATGATTTATTTATAAATTTCAAGATGAACATTTCAATCATTTGTAATGAAATCTACCATATTGAATGATATGTTTAAATATATCCCTCCGTCAACTTGAAAAATGATTAATGATCCCACTTTAAGGCAAACTAAGGTGGTTGGTCAGAGGATGAGGATAAGGTTTTAGTGGAGGTCTAGCAATTATCATTATTGGAGAATTCTCCAATTGATAAGGAAAGGGTGTTATCCTAAATTTCTTGATGCTATGAATTTAGTGAGAGAGATCAAAATTTTGATCCTAGGATTTGCTTGAGTAATTTTGGGAGGGCATTGTGACTAATTTTTTATGAGCAATGAATGTCATAAATGACTTACAAATTAGAAGCCTATAAAAATCACAATAATTTTGGGAAGTGGATGACATTTTATTTTGGCAACTAAAAATTGACAATGGAATGCCACCCTCTTGTCAAGATCAATCCAGTGTCATAATTGGCTCATGAATTAATCGACTATATAGCTACAAAAGCTTTGAAACATCCAAATCTAGCACAAAGAACTTCTCATGATTTATGTCTTGTCATAACAATTTTCAAGCATAAAATTTTGCACCCATGAAATCGCTCCAAAATGAGCCTGAACCTACTTGGGCCAATTCAAGACCAAATCTTGTGTCATCAGATTCATCAAATTATAACTATCATCTTATTCATAAATTTGATAAATTAGAGTATGCACAATCCAACAATTAATTTTTTTAAAGTTCCATAGATCAATTTAAATGCTTTGAATGCACTTTTTTGCAATGAAAAACATGATGGGGTTGATAAAAATATGCAATTCACATCAACATAAAAATGTGTTAATGCCAATCACTAAGCTTTACATTGCCATAACATTTTTTTCAAAGGTGACTCACTTAGTGGCACACAAAATCTACCAGTGGATCTTCATTGTCACTACAATCTTGTTGTGGTGAGCCTCCAAATAGCAATATCTAATAGTGTACCCATGTGAGGCTCACAGCAGCAAAGTTACCGTAGCAATTCCAATCCTTTAATCATCGAGAAATGAAATAACTCCACTTTGGATCCAAACGGGAAAGTTTCCTGCGACTCAAATAAAGGTTTAAAACACAAGGAAGATTACATACAAATCACACAATATTTATGTATTTATATTCTAACACCTATTTAATATATATATATATATATATATATATATATATATATATATATATATATATATATATATATATATAATACATTAAAAGATGTATTTTAGTTTTAAAAAGTTAATTATAGAGATATTTTTGATGCAATATTAAAATTTTAGGATATTTACATACATATCATAAATTTTTTATATTATTTAATACTTAAATTTTTATATTTATAAAAATAGCATCCAAATTTTTAGTATTACATAAAAAATAATATTGTCATTATTTTTTTAAAGTGAAATGCATATTTACTATCATAATAAGAATGCTAGATTTATAAAAATCAAACTTTGATTGTTGAATATGTAAATATGTAAGAATTATATATTACATAAGTTTTTTGTAAATTTTAGATATTATTTATATAAATATTAAAATTTTATATGTTATAATAATTACATAGTATTTATGTCAATTCCCCCACAAAATAAATTCGAATGCTGTGTTAATTAGTCATCATACTACGAACAAAAAAATTAATGCATACAAATTAACACATAATATCTACTGCTAACGCCTTTTCAGTCGTATGATGCACTTTCAACGGTTCTGATTGATTTCAATATTAATTTTTGAAGCTAACTAATATGCAGGAATAAATCACAGCAGTTGAAAACATATTGGACGGCTTGGATGTAAGGAAAAGAACTTAAAAGTTGAGCTGCCCGTTCACATCTTCAGTTTTCCATCAATAAAAGGGCACTCTTCCGTTGACAATTAAACCATATAGACGTCAACATCATTATCAGAATCTTATAAAATGAAAAATGCTGTATATAATTATGGCTAAAATTTTAAAATAGGCATATTCTTAATCATAATTATAAATTTAATTATCAAAAAAAAAAATTTTAAGAAAATATGCCTAGTCGTCCGTACGACGAACAACTGGCGCCGATGTGAAGGCCACGTCGGCGCCAGTCGTCCGACGGATTTTTTTTTTTGTTTTTTTTGTTTTGGTAGCAGGGAGAGAGAGAGTATTTTATTTTTTTTATTTGCGTATTGTACGGAGAGAAGAGAGAGAAGAGAGAGAAAGAGATTATATATATATATATATATATATATATATATATATATATATATATATATATATATATATATACATATATAATTAATTAAATATTTAAATATTTAAAATTAAATAAATAATTTTTTAATAAATAAATATATATATATATATATATATAAATAAATAAAAATTTTTTATTTACGTGTTTTTTATATGCATTAATAATTAAATAAATAAATAATTTTAATAAATAAATAAATAAATAAGTATATATATATATATATTTAATATATATATATAATATATATTTTATAATTAATATATATATTTCACGTGACTAAAGATGAATTATTATTTATTTTTTTATATTTTTTATATTTTTTGTTATTATTATTATTTTAGACTTTTTTTCTTTTTTTTTTCTTTTTTTTATTTATAAATATTCATAATTTTTAATAACTTTGATTTTATATACATATCACGTCAAACTTCCATATTTACATATCTAACACCTAAACTTAATTTTTTACATATATAACACTCTAATCTTCAATATCACATCAAAATACCACTCAATTTTCAGTTTAAATGCACCTTTAAGCATAAAAAAGTGTTAGATGAGTAAATATCTAACTTTAGATATGTAAATATGAAAGTTTGACGCATGAAATCCCTAAAAGTATTATTATTATTATTATTATTATTATTATTATTATTATTATTATTATATATATATATTAAAAATTATATATATACTTATTTATTTATTTATTTATTTATTTATTATTTATGCATATAAAAACATATATATATATATATTTATTTAATATATTATATATATATATATATATATATATATCTTTAGTCTCTCTCTCCCACACGCAAATAAAAAAAAATAAAACTCTCTCTCTCTCTGCCTGCTACCAAAAACAAAAACAAAAAAAAAATCCAAGCGGCGGTCTCATGTGACGCTGTGTCGTCAGTTAATATTTTTAAAAAAAAAATTTTGATGCCTAAATTGCTAATTACGATTAAGAATGTGGATGTTTTAAAAATTTAGCCTATAATTATTTGGGTGGGTGCTATTCAGATGTATTTTTTTGTATGGAAAAGCTTATTTATGTAATTTTACCTTAATTTCTTTTCATAGATGCATTTTCTATGATTTAAATATATAAAAAAATTATATTGATAATACTATTTTGTGGAGCTTGATTTTATTTCTTATCCACTTTTCTCACATTGGTTCAGCTCGTCAATGAGTTTGTTGAGAGGTTGTAGGCAGCAGCGCCTTTGAAAAAAAAATTTCTTGTGTAGAGTACCAAAGAAGCAAGGTCTCGGAATAGGAGATCTTTTGGAAATACGTAAAGATAAAAAAAATTTATCTAAATGATCTCATGTCAAATCATCAAGAAGATATAATCTGCTGCACTAATCCATGGAAGAGCTGGATTTTGGCCTTCCATTTCTAAAGTGTTCTGAGAGAGAGAGAGAGAGAGCCTTTTTTTTCACTCAAGATGAGAGAATGAGAACTTCACCTTTGAATGCAATAACCCTATTTATACTGAGGTATTTCATTTTATTTCAACCCATCATTAAAATAAAAAAATGTCCTGCCTCTACACATGATAATTCCATACAAAATTAATAAAGATATCTCAAAACCTAAAATTAATTAATCTTTATTTGATCACAAAAATTAATAGGCTTAAAATATATAATGTATGTATTAAAATGCCAACATTCAAAAAATTCCCAACAATGGCCACATATATATTGTTTGACAATTATACATTATTAAATACTTTAAGAGCTCAATATTTGTTATCTTTAAAAATAAACATCTCTTTAACCATTAATAATATTAACATAGAATCAAAGTGATATTTATTATAATTTTTCCGTAATAAGACTCATCGATCACTAAATCAATATGATTACATGACATAAATCAATCAAGATGTGTAGCATGAAAATTTTATGTAATGCGATCATATATCATGTCTATTTCCAACCGTCTTTATATTATAACTCAAAAGAGTTATACATATAGTTTCATTTATTTATGTTAAACTACAATTGAAACTACATAACTTTATTTCAGAATTTTCAACTATAAGCTAATAACAATACTTTACCTCGAATGTAAAAATATATTTATAATCATTGAACAACATAAGAAACTCCCACTATGCTAAAGATATCATCAAAGTAAACCACTCCTATGAAGTCACATGCTCATGAAATACTAAACCTTTTGTAAGTGGATCTGCAATCATACAGTTTGAACTAATATGTTCAATAGATACTTGAGAACTTTGAACTCTTTCTTTTACAATAAGAAACTTTATTACGCTTGATTTTAAACTACAACTCATGTTCTATTGTCACAATTTATTTTAATCTCTCTATTCCATCAAAAATATTTAGCTCGATAAAATTCAGAATATATTTTGATTTGATGCCTCATAACAAGTATAAATTCGCTTCCATAGTGGAAGAAGTTATAAGTGATTGTTTAACACTTTTCAAGATATACCTCCAAAGAAGAAAATATAACCAAGTGGATCTTCTACTATCGAGGTAACCAACAAAATCGAATCGAGTACCCCATGATCTCCAAATGATCTCGATCTTCGATATGAAAGTCTTTTGTCTCTTCAAATATCACATAACACTTTTACCGCTTCCAATGATCCATTCTTGTTACTTAAATATCCGCCAAGATTCCAATAATGTAATATCCGATGCGCATACATAAGGCTCCCTACTGCAGATGCATAAGTGACCTTTTCCATCTCTTTCTTTTCAAATTCATTTCTTGAACATTGAAGCAAACTAAATTTATCACATTTAGCAATAGGTGTATCTCCTAGTGCACAATCTTTCATGCCAAATCTACTAAGCACTTTATCAATATATATCTTTTGTGATAAACCAAGTATACCACGCATCTCGATAAATTTGTATACTTAAGAAGATGCATTCCCAAGATCTTTCATTTCAAATTTATCCGAAAGAAATTTCTTGATTTCATGCAAAAGGCCTATATCATTACTTAGAATATCATCAACATATATAGACTAAGATGATGAATTTACTCCCACTTATTTTGTGATAAATGCATTGATCAACAGTGTTTTCTTTAAAACCAAAAAAAGTAATCACTTGATCAAATTTCTTATACCATTGACAAGAAGCTTGTTTTAAACCATAGATGGATTTCTTTAATTTGCATACCAGGTGTTTTGAATCAGAAGATTGAAAATTTTCTGGTTGCACATATATATAGTTTTCTCAATGTCACCATTGAGAAATGCAGTCTTTACATCCATCTGATGTAACTCTAAATCATAATGAGCTACTAGTATCATAATGATTCTAAAAGAGTCTTTTGAAGAAATTGGAGAGAAAGTCTCTTTATAATCAATGCATTCCTTTTGAGTGAAACCTTTAGCAACTAGAGCTTTTATATCTTCTTCGACATTGCCTTTGCATCGTTTATTTTAAAATCCATTTACAACTAATGGATTTTATTGATTTAGGCAATTTGACAAGATCTCAAACATCATTATCTTTCAATGATTTCATCTCATTCTCGATGGTTTCTATCCATTTATGAGAGTTAACACTTTGTTTGACTTGACTAAAAGAGATTGGATCACTCTCCAATCCAATGTCAAACTCATGTTCTTGGAGATACACAACATAATCATCTCAAATTGAATCTCCTCTCTCTAAAGGATTTTCTTAATGATACTTCAATTTGAGGTTGTGATTCCTCGATGAGTGGGAGTTAACTCAAGAATATTTTGATTATCCGTATTTACAACTTGAATATGATTAGGTAAAATTATCTGATCATTTTCTATTATAACTGTAGGAAGAGTAATAAATTGCTCTTCAAATATAAAATTTTTTAAATTTATTACTCTCATCATATTCAACTTCCTTAATAAATTTGGCATTGCCCATCTCGAAAAAGGATTTATTTGAAGAGTCATAAAACTTAAAACCCTTCAACCTTTCTAAGTATCCAACAAAATAATAGCAGCCTTATAGCTTCAGTCCATTTATTAGTCTATATGGCTACCAACATGACATCTCTCATTACGAAGATCCATTCAATCCATAAGCACTTGCTTGGAACTCTATTAAGAATGTAAACTGCAGTCTTTAAGGAATGATTTATCATACTTCTAATCATATCCATAAGGGTCCGATTTCGTCTCTCAGCCACACCATTTTGACTTGGAGTCCCTGACATGGTGTATTAAGGAACGATGCCACATTCTGCTAAATATTTGGCAAAAGGGCCTGGATGTTGTTCACGATCCATCATGCCATATAGATATTCACCACCACTACGATTTGATAACTTTATTTTCTTTCCAAGTTGATTTTCAACATCAGCCTTAAAAAGTTTGAATACGTCCAGTGATTGTGACTTCTCATAAATTAAGTATAAGTACCCATAACGAGAATAATCGTATATGAAAGTAATGAAATAATGTTGGTCATTCCAAGTAGCTATAGGAAATAGATCACAAATATCAGTATGAATTAATTCCAAGACATTTAAACTCATATTAGTACAAACTTTCTTGATATTTGTTTGTTTTTCCTTGACACATTCTATAGAGAGTTTATCATCTAAAAAATCAAAAGAATCAAGAATTCTTTTTGACACAAGTTTTTCAATTCTATGTTTAGAAATATATCCTAAACATTTGTTCCATAACATATATGAATTCTCATTTATTAATTTTTACTTTGTACCAAAATTACTTGCATGCAAGGTTTCATTAATTTGTGAAACAAAAATATCCAATTTATATAGATTATTAATCAAAAAAGCATAATAATATTTGAATAATCGAAGAGACTAAATTTTCATTTCCAAATGAACAAGAATAACCGGATTTGTCCAAACAAAAAATAGAAATTAAATTTCGCCTAAAATGACATATAAAAGTCTGTAAATTCAAAATACAACCAGATTCTAGATATAATCTATATAAACATATTGCTTCAACAGGAGCTTTATTGTCATTTCCCACATAGATGAATTTTTCAACATCAGTTGACATTCGTCTCCTTAGACAACCCTGCATAGTCACACTTATGTGAGTAGTTGCACCTATATCTATCCACCAAGTGTGATGTACTTGGATAAATTAACCGGAACAAATAAACAAAAGTTTACCCTTTTTCACCAGCCAATTTGCATATTTGGGACAATCCTTCTTCACATGACTAACCTTCTTGCAAAAGAAACAAGTACAGCATTATCTTATTTTTATTGCACCTTATGCTGTGAAGTCACTTTATCTGTAGCTCCCTTGCTTTTATAAGTCCTTTTTCTTTTAGCAACAATGCCACGAGAGGAAATGGCTAAGTGAGCATTTTCTATTTTGTCATGTTTTAATCTCTCTTCCTCTTGCACATTGAGCAATGAGCTCATTAAGAGTCCATTTCCTTTTGAGTATTATAACTTATCTTAAAAGGATTAAATTGTGAAGAAGATGATCAAAATCAAGTGCATATCATATCTCCAATTTTAGAGCTCCAAGTGACAAAATTAGACATCTCCATAATACTCCCCTTATGTTTCCATTGCCTTTATCAAACGAAGTTTACTAAGAATAGTACTCATTTCGACCTTTCTAACTAAACGGCCTACTATTTGGCTTAGAAACTTTTAAAGACATTCTTCTGCATCGCATCTCTTATGGTTTCGAATGGAATGCTTCATGATCATAAGACTCATGTTAGAACGCCTCCATTTTCTTTTCAAAGTTAGCCCTTTGTTGCTTTCTGTAGTAGTGGTAGGAGGACATCGCCCGATCGATACTCAATATTCACACCCAAGAACAATGGTGATATGCTCTTTCCATTTTTTAAAATTAAGCTTAAGACCTGGAATGTTATTCAAATTGACAGATATAGAAGAAATATTAACTGAAAAGAACAAAATAATACTCACAATTAACAACATTGTCATTTTCATATGCATATATAATATAAATAAAATATATGTTTGAAATAAAATGTTTAATAAAATGGGCACATATAAGATACCTAACACAACATTGCAATTTAGTTTTTGGACATAAATAATAATTTATAAATGGTACTCTTAAAATTACAGTCAATAAATATTGATAATAAATCCTGCCAATGATATGTATATCTTTGGATCGATATATCATGATTAATATAAATTTATCACATATTTGTTACTAAAAATCCTACCAAAAATAATCTTTCTTTAGTTTTTCGATGATTTAAATATAATTTATATGTTGTTGCGTGCTAGAAAACCAGTCGCGGTAGAGTGAAAGTTTACGCCTTAGCCTTGTTGTGAAGTCCAAAGACAGATAATTAAAGAGAAACAAGAGTTTAAATTTTAACGGAAAACCGAAAGAGGGGAAACCAGGGGCACCAAGAAAAGCTTCCACTATGTATCTGCTTCAGAGTACAAGTCTTCGATAACGAGATTACGAATTGCATATGAGAGGAATAACAATTGTGTAACAATGATCAGTTGTAATTATTCGATGGTGGAGATGGTTCTCTGGAAATGCGGCATTAGTGACGAGCGATGGTTGATGATGGCCGCTGAGTGAGATCTTGCTTGGGTGTGATCTTGCTTGAGGATCTTCAAGCTTGAGCTCTTCTTCCTCCTCACTGGCTTTTCCTCTTCTTCCGCCCAGACTCTTCATTTTCTTCCTTGCTTTGACTCTTCCTCCTCTTCCCTTTGTTTCGCTCTTCCTCTCTTCCTTGCTCTGCTCTTCCTCTTCTTCCCTCTTCCTGTTTGGACTCTTCCTCTTCCTTCCTGCTCGGGCACCTCTTCTTCTTTACTTTACTCCTCTTCTTCACTGTTTCAGCCTCTTCTTCTTCCTTCACTTTTCACTTCCCCTGGCCTCATGTGAGGAATGAAGGCCTATTTATGAGGAGGGGCATTCTTGTAATTCACAAAGTCTGACTACCCTCCCTCGACGGACGTCGAATGATTCCTTGATCATTTGATGATTTTGAGCATTTGATGCCCAAATGAAGTCGAATTATAAGATCATAGGTTTCAGCCGATTTAATATAAAACACTCTACATTTGAGAGTCGCTTTTGGGATTTAATTGACCCAAAGATTCCGATATTTTAAGGCTTGATCTCGACGGCTTTCACTCTTTCATATCAAGACATGTGATGATCAGATTTCATATTTTTATGTAATATGTATTATTCATATATTTTAAAAATAAATTTTGTCACATAATATTTCAATTTAAATTATTTTGAAATAATAAATATTAACTGTAATATTTCAATAAATATTTCAATTTATATTATCGGAATTAGAAAATATTTATCAAATGTTAAAACAATAATTATCTATAAAATTTAAAATAGAATATTTATACATAAATGTTTAATATTAAAAAAAATTCTAAAATAAAAAAAACTTCTAGAAATATTAAACAGTAAGTGTAAATATTATATTTACTTAATAAATATTCTGTTTGAATTAATTGAATAAAAATATTTCAGATTAACAAAATGAATGTAAAATCTGAAATGAATATGAAACATTATAAATAAATAAATGTAATAAATAAACTGAAAAAAAAATATTAAAGCGTTATATTCAGTTAAATTATATTACAAATATTTCAGATTCAAATTAATTATTAAAAAAAACAATAGAATAATTTTATTAACTTATATATAATTATATATATAAATACCCGTCGGGTCGGATGGAAAGAACAGACGGAATTAATGGAATAATTATATTATATTTTATACTTGTATGTATATTTATATATATACCCCTTAAAAAAACGGATGGAAGGGAATTGAATGGAATAATTATAATATTTATACAAACTTATATATATTTATATGTATGCCCATCAGATGAGATGAAACTGAAGTTGTTTCATATTCCCCTTTCTTTTTTTTTTTTTTTTTTTTAAATTATAAATCTGAAATATCGTTTCATATTAAACGATAGATAGAAAAATATTTCATATTCTTCTATTAGAAGTCATCTAAAGGATATCGATACTTCATACAAATGATCAAATCATTTGCTCAAAAAAAAAATTTGAATCATATACTTTGATCTAAAATTTTCAAATAATCAATACAAAAGATGAGAGGAAAAATCATTTATCAACGATTTAATTGATAACCGCTCTGATACCACTTGTTAGAAATATGTAAAGATAAAAAATAAATTTATCTAGTCCACATCTGTCAAATCATCAAGATCTAAGTCTAAATCAATCCATGTAAGTTTACGATTTTGGCCTTCCACTTCTGTTCAAGAGAGAGAGATTTTAATAATAAAATGAACTTCACCCTTTAGAATTTAATTCATTAATTATTTATAAGCATTTCATTTTATTTCACCATCATTAAAAAAAAAATAAAAAATGTCCTCTCTACACTAATTCCATATAAAATTAATAAGATGCCTCAAAAGTTTCAAAATTAATTAATCTTTATTCATCACATTTTAAAAATATAAAGATAACATAATGTATAATTAAATTCATATGTGAGCCACATTCAAAAATTCCCAACAATCTTGACTTCAGGAAAAGAGGAATCAACGCCTCGATACTAGAACCATGATGCTGGATTTACACCACGGAGACACAGAGGACAACACCTCGACGCTTTAGAGCACCGAAAGAATCAAGGCACCAAAGGTGGAATGACAGAGAGGCTAGCACCGCAGCCTTCGAACCCGTGCAGAAAATCCTATAGAACAGCGATGCCAATGCCTAAGAGCTAGAGTCGTGGCGACATAGTGCTACAAATTAGGAGACTTCATATTTAGGCAGTTTTTTCTGTTATTTTTAGTACATTTTATCTGATTGTGCCAGAGTGAGTGAGTGTAATAGAGTGACTGAAGTGAGGAGAGACTCTAGATAAGTGTATTCATTATCATTCTCCTTAATTTTCTTTCATAGTAAATTTTTTGGTGGTGTGGCTCCATGATTTTTTTCCTTTTCTCAAGTTTTTCCGTATTAATCTCATGTCTTTTGTGTGATTTCTTTTATTTTAATTTTCATTTATTCTATGTATGCTTTAAAATACTCAACTGATTTTTCTGCTCATACTCTTTGATTAAAGATTGATCTATCTCCCAACAGATAACACTTAAAAAAAATGTATCTGTAGTTATTAAAAAAGGCCTTCTACCAAGATTAAGAAAATAAGTAAATTCTGAGTATTAAAAATAAATCAGTTTAAGAAAACAGGAGAAATACTAGCATGAGCGATTTGATCAAGCCTACTAACTCCAAATAATTATTTTTGAAGGCTTTCAAAAAAAAAAAAAAGTTGTTCTTGTAGATCAAATATGAAGTTTAGCTTGAATGAGTCGGCCAAAAAAATATATTTCAAATAACAATGATCAAGAGATAATTATGCATAAATCATAATCTATACGCCTTAAACAACTTTGCTGTGATTCAAAAAAACACAAAAAAAAAACGAATTATTAACTTCTCCTGCAAATCTGACGAGTTTATTGAGTCAAATTTATCCCAACTTTATATAGAAAATAAAATAATATAATATTTCTAAAACTACTGTAAGAACCTAAAAAAAGCATCATATTTAATGCTGAAATAATCCCAACTGCTAGAATTCTCTGAAAAATCAATTCAGAACCGACAGATTGTTATAAAAGCTGATGAAATTTTAAAAAAAAAAAAAGTACCTATAACACATTTACTTTTCTGATAAATACATAAACCGAACACCAAATTATTGAGTAAAGCTGAACTCTAGAACTAAAAAACTCACGAAGTTGTATATAAATCTATAAGCTGCATCCATTTGCAAAATCACCCACCTTTATAATTTTTAAATTATAAGGACTCAAGACTGCCGGAGACTCTCTCAGGCACCGCAACCTGCACCACACGCCACCCCACAACCAGCGGCGCCGTCGAAGATTTGAGGCTCCGACTCCTCTATTTTTCGATCCTTCACTCCCTCAGCGCATAAAAATACCACAAGCGAGGCGAGGAAGAAGATGGCGAATAACACTGTGCACGTAAATAACAAATGTACACTGTTCTCTTCGCCTCCAACGATGGCAACTGCTTCCAAGTTCCAAGACCTCCTCATCTCTCCCTTCCTCTGTAAAATGAAAACGAAGGAGATATTTAATATTACAGCGAACTCAGAGGTTGTTTAATGGCCACTGTGTAAGAGTCAACATATATAGGGACTGCAGAATGGCTATTGGAAGCTTCTGTTATGGTGGGGACTGAGAGCGCACAATGGTGGCAGTGCTTTTTCTTTTGAGGTGGATTGATTTAGTTTTTAGTAGAATGCCACTTGCGTGATAGTTTGAATTTAAGCATCTTGATGAGTTCACTTTTCTCTTTTTTTTTTTTGGTTGTAACTGTAATCATTTAAGTTCCATTTTTTTTAATGGCTGTTAATGTCACTATGCCTTTAATAATGAACAATTTATAGCTCAACTCTTTTTTTAGTTTTAGTACTTCATATTGAACTTTACTTTCCTATTTTAATGACATGTTTTTCTTATGTTAGATTTTGGTATCATCCAACATAGTTCATATAGCATGATTTGCATGCCTGCAATTTAATAGAATATATGCTCTAATTATGTAATGTTTTTGAAAATCTTTTCTATCTTTACAACTTTGAGTTTATTGGGAAAAAAATTTCTTATTTGAAAATAGTAATGGCTACGAAAATTAAAAAATAATCTTATAAAAGAGGGCATAAAAAATAACACTAGAGATTATATGATTTGATGAGATCCACATAAGTGGATGATCACACATCACACACACATACATATATACATACATACATACATACATATATACAGTAAATTGATCATCGTCATTAGTCAATAGTAATCTTCATTGGACCGTAGCCTCTTGACCTCCCTAAAGGGTCGTTGTTACTTTGCCACTTCAGTCTGGTGGCGGAGATGGAGGAGTTAGGCAAGCAAGCACGGTGACTTTAAATTCTTAATAAGCCAATTTTCTTTGTCTATTACACATACATATATACATATATACATACATACATACATACATACAGTAAATTGATCATCGTCATTAGTCAATAGTAATCTTCATTAGACCGTAGCCTCTTGACCTCCCTAAAGGGTCGTTGTTACTTTGCTACTTCAGTCTGAATGCCTCTTACTAACTCTGAGATATCTTTCACTAACCCACTCTTGTGAGGTCTCTTTTCTCAATTTTGGTGACCAGTGAATATTTTTAATAAACATTCATCTAAAAAAATCATTTCAACTGAGTCTTCATAGTTCTTCTATTCTTATGCTTTTCAAGTAAAAAACTCTAATGCTCTTCGTGCACCTTTTCACTCGTCTCTCTGTGTATGATGAATCTTTCAACATAAATAGTACATAAAACCTTCTGTACTCTACGATGCTCATGTAACAAGGCTAGTGAGTATCTTGATCCCGATGAGGCGAGGATGTTGGGAGGCGAGGCGTAAGAAGCCATAATTTTCCTTCATTAAGTAGAACAGCAATAAAAACATCAATACTGCTGATCATTCCACCTTATATTGACAAATAAATATAAGAAGTAGAAGAATACTAAAAAAGATTATATCATGATAGGCTAGAAAAACAACAGGTTTGTTTTGAGACCAGTATTATATATAAGAGCAATTGCTCTATATCTTGACATATTAGAATCACTCATCAAAATATATTTCTACATCAAATTATTATTATTATTATTAATATGATATAAATATGAGATATATGTTGAACATAGCATTATAAATAATATATCTAATCTAAATAAAATAAATAAAATATTAAGAGCAAAAAAAAAAAATTTGATAATACATTTAGGTCTAGTATGAACTTTTGAAAGATAAAAGGTTTATAAATTATATGAAATCATTAAGAGAAGAACGTCGAGTGGTGTGAAGACACAGACCTTCAGCACTGATGACAATAAAGAAGGTGCTGGTGGCGATGATCAATAAAAAATCTTAGTTACACATAAAAAATCTTAGTTACATCTCACGAAGAAGATAGATCTTAGACTCAAACAAGAGAGCTAGATGATGTTCATATTCACAGGATATTGATTATAAGAAATAAATTAAAAGTTTATAATTTATATTTGAAATAATTTTAAGTTTAAATTTAAGTTAACAACATGCATAGCTGATTTTTTTTTAATTATTATTTTAATTGGATACATCGAAGACATATCTGATACGTGTTGAAAGCGTATTTGTATACAGCACAAATAAAAGAAAAAAAAAAATAGAATCGACCGTTACTACAAATGATAAGAGTGGAGACAACATAATATAAATCAAGAATGAAGAAGAAAGTAGGCTGAAGATGCAGCATATACGGCAAATTAGAGTAGGATGATACATGTGCTGCACTCATTGTAGGGCTATTATTATTTTAATTTTGATTAAATTTAATTTTAACTATAGATGAATCTAAAATTATTCAATCTGATTTTAAGTTGAGCTAGCCTTATATTGGCTATTCTTGTTTTAATTTTGATTGAATTCAATTTTAATTATAGATGTATATAAAATTATTCAATTTGATTTTAAGTTGAGCCACACATAGCCTTATATTGGCTCTATTCAATTGCTAATTAATTAATCTTTATATTCATTTTATATATTATATTTAAATCTTTAAATGTTATAAAAAAGACATTATTAATATTAGTTTTTTTTTTTTTACTTACACAGGGAAGTTCGATCTATTCCAATAAATCACATTGCCTAGTTTGAATAAATAATTTATCTTATCACTATAATTGAAAATGTTAAATGTTGTTTATGTATTTAAGTAAAAATTTAAACTTAATAATTTATTCTTAGGAAATTCGTCAAGAAGAATGGCCACTTTTTTTTTAAAAAAAGATGTATAACATTTATAATTGAGCTATTATCATAAATTCAAAAATAAAATATTCATCTTCTTATAATGGTTGCAGCGAAAATAACTTGATCCTCTTCATAATGCTATAATTTATTTTACAAAAAAAAAAATTCAATATTATTTTTATTTCTTAAACATTTTTCTTAATATACTTTAGAGAATAGAGAAAAATAACTTTCTTAAAAACTTTTATTGTAAACATGAATTTGAATAAATCATCAAAGCCTTATCACTAATTTTATTCTTGTAGAAAAACACTAAAATAAATCATATCTTCTAGATGGACTCAAAAAGTTAACGACTTGCTCATGCTTAATACTCATCAGTGTTAAGACATTCTTGAGAAGTTTCTTCTAAGCAAATACGAGTTGTAAACTAATTGATCTTTTAAAAGAGTTAATCAAGAAGATCATTAACTATGCCATTAGAATATTTTTTATCTTTAGCATGATGCTCTTCTATTTGACTTTCTCCACCATCTTTATCTCAATACAATGATTCATAATTTTACCTAATCTGACACTCCGTTAATGGCGTTATACTGCCTTGGTAGACAAGATGAAGCTCCAACAAGATCTATCTCGGAGATGGAAGAGGCGGCGGCGTTGACGGATCTGGGATAAGGCGACGGACTCGGGGTAGCTTGCGAGACAGAGACTGTATGCTATGTTTTTTATTTAATTATTTTCTTGCGAGATACTGGCAAAGACGGAGGTGGTGACCGGAGGCGGAATTCCGCCAGCGGCGATCTCAACAAGATTTTGTAGGGAGAGGGAGAAGACGGGAGAGCCCGATGTATGGGCCGAGGCAAAGCCGGTGATGTACTTGGTGACGGAGCCGATGGAGACCAGTGGCGCGTGAAGTGTGACGGGACGAGCGGTGAAGGACCATGGGAGTGCAACCCATGGACGGGTTGACGGTATTGTTATATAGGGAGGTTTTATTTTTGAAATTATAAGTTTTACGAATGTATGTAACTCGTGAATTTTAATATTTTGTATGCTGCACATATAAATCATTAAAAAAACTATTTTTATGCATGCAAATGCAAAGAGATTCTAAGTATATTATGTCCTTTTCATTGTGTTATGCTATGTTTTATAGTATTGTGTTTTGCTTTGTTAATTATTTGATAAAATCATTTAATAAGAATATTTATAGTGTCCAACAACTTTATTATTAATGTCAATAATTGATATTAATGTTGTTTGGCACTTTGACAATGGTGTTCACCCAGTGATAGTCTAAGATAGGATTGGATAATAATAGTCGAGCAATAATGATTAAGTAATGATCATCATTAATGATAATTAGAAAATGATAATCATGAAATAGTAGTTAAGTAATATCAGTCAAAAAATAATAGTTGCTAAGAATGATTGTCAACAATGAAAGCTTTAGAATTCTTCAAATATTTGAGCTCTCTCTAACTCAAGGTCAAAATCTCCTTATGTAGAATGAAAGTTTATTTATAGACTTTGAGAGTAGCATTTTAATAATTTAAACTAAATACACAAATGCTCTACTGAATAGCCTACATTGTCCACTTATTTGTAAATGAATTATTAGAATTTTAAGTGCTTTAGTAATATCAAATTTGAGTAATTTTATATTGTTAGATTTCTCTCATTAAGATGCTAATTTTAATTTTAAGTACATAAGAATAATGTGATCTACCTCACCACCAATCTCTTTTTAAAAGAGTTATTTTAAGCGATAAAAATTTCGTAAATATTTAATAAGTAGATAAGACATACCCGTAGATTTCATCCTCATTTTAGACTTTAAATGGCTTCGTGTGTATCATATATTAATTACCTCTCTCAAGATAGAGAGACTTTCGATTAAGCGCTAATCTATAAATAACGTAAATAATAATAATAAATGGTTTGAAGCTTAAGATTTAAAATTATTTTAATTTAAAACTTTTAACAATGATGAACGATGTTCCCAGATCCTTCATCCCTGACCTCATCGTCCCAAGCTTGCCGCAATGTAATGAATATAGTCACTCAAGAAACACAACAACATGCTATGCCATCCAAGGTTCTCAGAATCTACCATGGGACATGACAAATATAAGTTTCAACCTCGCCTAATAAAAGTTTTGCTCCAAATAAATTATATATTTCATACCAAAGAGTAAAGCTGAAACATATAGCCGTCGCGACCAATTTATTATATCATATGAACCACCCGAGGCCTGTCAGTCATTTATGTGATGACATTTTACTTGCAGTTCATCGACCGACAGAACACGGCCCACGCCCATTATTTGAAGACATCTGTAAAAATAAGCATGATGAATTTCGCAGATTGAATTTCAGGAAAGAAAGTTTGTTTGCTATTCACCCCAAACAAAAAAGCTATGGAGGTGGATCAATTTTAAGTTTAAATTTAAATAGTTAATTTTATTTTATTTATATTTTATCATTATTTATTTTTTATTTTTATTTTATCGATTTAAATTTCATGTATGAATTCATTATTTATTAACTTTAATAATAATCGCTTTTCTTATCATGACTATCATCGTAGACTATCAACTCAGATATTTTTCTACGTAAGACGGATCTAAATTCATTTCAAGAATTATAAGATTTCAAATCTCAACTCTGGGCCAGCATGTATGACCGCTGATTTTTCCTCTTGAGAGCTTGAACTTCAAAAGCTATGTCAATAAATTCATATTTTGTAATTGTATGATAGAATCAACTTCTCAAATTTTATTAAATTGAAATTCTTATAATATCATCATTGATTTGTTTAACTCAACTGCCTTAAGATCAAACCGGTGTATATATGTTCTTTCATTTCATGACTTATATCTTTTAGATGTTTGATTTAACGAATATTTTAACATACATACAAGTATCTGTTCTTTTAAAATATTAATTGGACATTTACATGTCTAAGTTGAAGTAATTATGTTCGGCATAACATATGTGTCAGATTATAAATATAAATTTTGATATGAATTTTAAAGCTATATCCGCATTCCCAGACAAACCCAAAGTGTAGTACATGTTCTTCAGTATCCCAAATGAACACTTCAACATACATAAGAAGATCTTTTAAAATATATTAAGATTTAAGTCAGTAGATGTCAAAGGCACGCTTTTGATTTTAATACGACATTTTTGGATTTTGTTGTAACCAGAACCCCAAGCACAAATCGGTAAGTAGCATATTTATTCTTTCACTTGTCTTGTAGACAAATGTTTTAGTGTAAAGTATTTCATTTATAAAGAAGGCAGGCTTAAGCGCAAGAATCTCTAACAGAGTAATAAAAAGACTACCCAGATTTCTCCTCATTCTGATCAGATTCTGTCCTATCATAAAGCAAAGCACCTATACCTCTCAATGTCGAGAGAGAACTTCAGCTCTTGGCCGCTTCAAATCGCTAAACGCGAGCATATAAGAAGAACATGGAGTTTAAAATTTAAATTTAGATTTATGAAATTTATTATATTTAACTTAAGAGTGGTTGGGGAACAATGATCACCGCCTGATCTCAGCTCATCCTCGTCATCGCTCGCCTACACCGTCGAGAGAGCCCAACACTAACACGGGCTGATCCCAGCCAACACGTTGCCATTATCCCAGAACTGAAATTAGGTGCTTATCTTGCTAAGTCAAGTTTACCCAATTTAACATCAAAGACTCAAAAGACAGTTATCGGGAGCATACTGCGCTAATATAACGAATGATTTCATTCTGGCAAAGAACCACTGAATCAGTCGCACGCGAGCTCACCGCCAAATCACGCAAAAGGATACACCGCGCCCCATTCAAGATTGAGGTAACATACCGTAACATTTGATATCGGCCTTCGAGCTGAAGTTTTAATTGTACCCCTACAAACTCACTGGATGATTGAAGTGGTTTAAGTTCAGGATAAAGTTTCATTTGAATGCTTTTGATAAAAATTGATTCAAAAAATCGATTAATCAATACGTTTAAGAAATTTTAAATCCTCCACAACTCTATTTACTAATGTAGGATTAGATCAAACACCCCATTTTAATGAAGTAAATTCTTATAATTTTTTAGATTGTTAACCCTACCCCAAGACTAAACCTAATCAACCAAAGATCCTCACACTAAATTTAAGCAGATAAATTGCCCATGCGCTTGTTTAAATCATTTAATTTATTATTTCGTGATTTATTATTAATTTAATAATGTATGACTGATTTATATTTCGGTAATTTTGAATCGAAATATCAATAATATCTTAAATATTTTGATAGCTTACCCCTCTATAATGCCTTCAATCAACCTGCAGAGTCACATATACGCCAACGCCACTATTTTCTCGCATTTTCTGTTAGTTGTTAACCTGACCCAATAAACTCAATCAACCCACGCAGCCTTCCTGACACTAAGTTTAACATTCAAAGATAAGATTCTGCCCGCGCATGCAGTATTTAACGTCTTAATTAACGCTCTCTGCTCGCCAGATGATATATATGCTAATAGAAAGATGTTATATGACGATCTAATATCTTATTGATTTTCAATTAATATTTAATTGATAATTTAGCTCGCAAATTTTCGCATATTAAAATTTGACTTTAAATCTTTACTATAATACGTGTATCTAAGAATGTCTTAATTAACACCTTACGTTTGCCAGACGATGTTTAATCCCAAGATGTTTCAAATTGCTCAATTATTTAAATTAATATTCATTTGTATTTAGCATAATTTGATCTTTAAGTTTCAATGAAACTTACCGCTAACGCGAAGCTTAGACTCATTCTTATTTAAAGATCTTTAGAATTTTTTCAGTAGTTTTGCTTTCAATTCATCATTTTTCATTTAAGTTTAATTTAAGCTTTTAATACTCTTATTTAATCATATTTAACCTGTCAACCTTCTAAGATAGTGGGTCGCGATCGAGGTTATTCAACATTCCCCGCCTTATCGAAAGATAATCTGCTTGTTCATGACACTACTTGCCGGATCTTCTAACCCGCCATCTCTATCGAGTATAGCTTCAAATACAGATAAAAAAGAGCATATATGTAAGTTTATTCTTTAATTTATCATTTTCAAATAAGTTTAATTTATGCTCATCAACACTTTTATTTGTACTAGTTTAAGCCAGTCCCCAAATTCGACAGCCTCCTAAGATCATTCTCACATAGTCGATCGCGCTATTCGACCTTCCCCACAAATTTCTACTAAGATAATCTAACGCCCCATGCACACGCTGCTTTCTAACCCGTCCGCCTCTTACCGAGAAAGCATAACAAGTCTTCAAACACCTAAGTGGCATCACATATTGTGTTAAAGCTTTTAAAGTGTTCGTTGATGTTCTCTACTCCATGTTTATGCATCATAGTCTTCTGTACCAATTTACCAATTTCTTCTGTCTCAGTCTTGGGCATTATTGTTTGGTTTGTGATGCCAACTTTTACTAGATCTACGTCCAGATCAAAACCTACAGAGAATGCAAACTTGAATTTCTCAAGAAAATCCTCTTTAGTTGAGCTAGATCCATCAAGTTACCCTCCAAGAATGTAATCGCACACATATGTTGCCTCTTCAATGTTTTTTCACAACTATGTACTTTGCTGCAAAAGACGAGGTGGCAACAGTCTCTTCATGAGAATACTTACCATGAATTATCGAAGTATAATCTCCCTGCTTGTGCTTCTCAACTGTGTTCCAGACCTTTGATACCCATGGGTATGTCATATCAACTATCTGTAATTTCTTCTGACTTAAGGTATACATCTCATCAACTGCCGCTCCAAATGCAGGCAAAATCACAACATCATGTTTATCAACAACATCTAATAATTTCTTCCCATTTTCAATTGGAATGTTCTTGACATCCATCTCTTCTAATCTCTTGTTGACAGTAGGATTATGTATGATCTCGTTGGTGATCCAAATCCTCTCCTCCGGAAATTGCTTTCTGGCCTCGTATTCAATCTGCACAGCCTGTTCCACTCCCCAGCAAAACCCAAACACTTCAGCCAGCTTCACTGTCTCGTTGCCCCACGTATACTCATAATTATTCTCTTTAAGCTTCTTTATCACATCACTGGTGTATTCACGACCCATGAGCTCCAATGTCTCCTTCTTGTGTCCGAACCCCTTGTGATTGTAATTATCGCTCCTCGTGAGGTTGTGGCGGAAGGCCTTCTTGTCAAAGTCAGGATCCATGGTGGTCGTCGCTTTCTCCCATCCATCACCACTCTCCATATTAAACTGTCATGATACAAAGCAGCAAGAACAGTTGAATCACCTATTATGACTACTCTCCGAAGAACATCAATGTTATTTATAACCAGCTTCAGCTGAAAGAAATCGATCTCAACAGCATCCGATAATACACTCAAGAAAGATGATTTGTCAGGTTTTAGATTTTGGACTGAGCAAAAGTGCGGAAAGTGACGAGTCTTTTCTCCAGTAGAGGTAAGGCTTGGCCTAATTTTCGAAGGATTGGTTGATCGTGCCTGTACAGGATGAGAAACTGCAGATGCTCTTGCAGGAGGCATAGAACCTGAACGTCTTCCAGGAGTAGATGGTCACGGCGGAGTCGAGGGTCTGGATGTGACAGAAACTGTGATGGAGTTCAGAGCTGATGTTCTGTGCTTAGATAGGGAGTTTGAATGAGTATTTGGGACAGATAAATGGTTAACTGAGCTACTTCTGATTGGTCTAGTAGAATGGCCATTCTCTGATTGAGAAGCTGATAGCCTTGAAGCTCTAAAAGTTGAGGCTGATCTAACAATAGATTGGTTCTTTGTACCTGTGGAGGTCAATTGTTTCTCAATAGAATCCATAGAAGGAAAGATATGAGTTCTAGGGGGAGTAAGAAGCCAATCATAATCGTGTTTTCCCATTTCTGCATCTAGCATGTCATCCGTCCCGGCCTTTCCTTTTATTGCTGATCCCACTGACAAATTCTTGGTTGATCCATTTTGCACGCCGCTTTCTCCGATAGATTCGACCAGAGTGGCGCTCTGCCTCCTCAAGAACAGATACAACACCTCCTCCCCTTCTCTTGTAATGGCGTCGACGCCGCCTCTCATCTTCCTACCCGTGGCTGGTTCGACGATGATCCCACTCATTCCCATATCGCCAGAGTGTCGAGCTCCAATCCGATGCAATAGAGCTAAGCTCTACAGCTCCTTGCGCATGAGAGCGCAGTAATGAAGAAAATGGAGGGAGTTACGAGAGAGGAAGTCTTCCATCTTGAAGAGCAGCTCACATGAAGGGAGTGACAGGCCGCCGAAGATATCCGAAGGGGGCGGTTGTAGCATGCATAGGAGATAATTATCTCCCCTTTTTTATCACCTCCGCATGAATAGGGCTCACAAAGGGACGGGTTGCTAATCGATTATTGGCTAGAATGGGTGGTTAATTATGGATGAGGGAGGCTACAAGTTTTAAGGTGTTGATCGATTGTGATTAAGAGATACTTAGGTGGATTTATCTTGAAATACGTGCTAATTTTAACAATTTTAAGTGTAATAAATTTGGTAAAATGGATATCAGATTACGGTAATTTTGGCGTTACGGATGCGATAGCGCGGTCGTTTAGTGAGCGGAATTGCGTTTGATTATCGATAAATGCTTCCATTTCAATATGCGTATCGATCGTTGATAGCTGACTTAATCGATTCTTCGTTGGATCATTTCGACGCTCAACGCAGAAGTCGCTCATCAATTGGAGGTCGTTCGACTATTTTCGGACATCCAGGTGTATTTTGAGCCTCACTCATGAACCGCCTTCAAGTCCGTCGAATTTAACTTAGGGGCTTGTCTTTATTTATGACACATATGAGGAGGTCAACAACGAGTATATGTTCTTTTAAAATTTTGCATAGACATTTGAATGTCTAAGTTGAAATGACTATGTTTAGTATGACTTGTTATCTTTAATACATGTTATAAAATAAGTAATGATCTATTCTTGATCAAGTATGTATATGTTCTTGAATTTAACATTCCCAAATACAAACCAAATGAGTATCCATTCTAGATGATCAAGCATGTATCTGTTCGAAAAAGGTAAGATATCTACTTTCACATCAAGTGAACATTTATTCTTTAATGATACGAATTTAAACCCTTCTCGACTTATCATGAATCAAATATGTATATATTTATAGGATATACATTTAACATTTTAAAACATGTGCTAAGCATCGAGTGCAATATCCATCTTAAGGGAAATTTGAGAAAAGGTTATGAATCACGTATAAGTTTGTCTGTCACTTCCAAACTCTTTCATGCGTGTTAGAATTTGGATGGATAGAGATTAATTCAAATGTAGACTTGTATATGAGTTTCTATTCGACGCTTCTTTGAATTTGAAAGTGAGCTTCATGCTTAATGAATAGCCATTCTTATTTCAAGACACCCTTCACATATTCATAGAAAGGAAAGAATAATGATGATAATGAAGCCATCTACTTACTTCCCATCTTTCATTCTCTCATTTTTTAGATAATAATCAACTAGCATTTGAGCTTCGTATAAATCAAGTAATTTTGGAGGATCATATCCTATCTTATGCAAGATATAAATATGACACTTGTTTATGGGTGTAACATGAACATTTATTAGGTAAAATGTTATTTTAACATTACCAATCAGCAAGTTAAAAGGGTTTAAAATTGCATTAAACTTCTTTTCAAATGGCACTTTAAAAGCCTATTAGCTCAAATATGAAGCCATTCACTTTTCTTTTTATTCTCTTCCTTAGCTCATGATTGAGAAAAATCTGAAATCTTTCTTACACAAGGTTAAAGAAACCTGAAAATTCTTTCTTAAATGAATATTGATCCTTATGATTGTAAATGACCAAGCCATAGGAGGAGGTAAAAAGAAAGAGTAATCATGAGCTTGCAACATTTAGTTCATGGCGACAATTACAACTTAAACATGTGTCCATCCCATTTAGCCTTATATTTATCATGATTTGCATAAGCTCATTTGTAATGTTTTGTATAAGGCCCCATTTGTAATATTTTGTATAAACTCATTTGTAATGTTTTGTATAAGCTCATTTAAGAATTTTTTTAGGATGAGCCAAGTATGAAGAAGAAAGCCCATGACATTATGATCCATTCATAATATCATTTATTATATTTTAGTTATTGTCATGCCCCCCTTTTATCATGATATGCACTCATAAATGAGAGGAAGACTCTCCTTCCCACTCTTTTTATAACACACCAACTTTGGTTAAAAAAAAAGACTTCTTTTCTTTCCACTTTTTATTTATTTATTTCTCCCTTAAATTTATGCTCATTTCATGAGTGATTAAGAAAAGAGTGATAAAAGAAATAAAATCTTCCTTAGTTCCATGCCCATTTTAAGAATCATTAAGAAGAGAATAACGAAAAAGATAAAAACCTCCCCTTAGATCCATTCTCATTTTAGGAAACATTAAGAGGGAAAGGCAAATGAAATAAAAATCTCCCCTTAGATCCATGTTCATTTTATGAGACATTAAGAGGGAATGACAAAGAAGTAAAGATATCCCCTTAAACCCATGCTCATTTATGAGACATTAAGAGAGAATGACAAAGAAGTAAAGATCTCCCCTTAAACCCATGCCCATTTTATGAGGCATTAAGAGAGGATGACAAAAGAAATAAAGATCTCCTCTTAAATCTATACCCATTTTATGAGGCATTAAGAGAGAATGATAAAAGAAATAAAGATCTCCTCTTAAACTCATGCTCATTTTATGAGGCATTGAGAGAGAATGACAAAAAAAATAAAGATCTCCCCTTAAACCCATGACCATTTTATGAGACAGTAAGAGAGAATGACAAAAGAAATAAAGATCTCCCCTTAAATACATGCCTATTTTATGAGGCATTAAGAGAGAATGATAAAAGAAATAAAGATCTCCCTTAAACCCATGCTCATTTTATGAGGCATTAAGAGAGAATGACAACAGAAATAAAGATCTCCTCTTAAAGTCATGCCTATTTTATGAGATATTAAGAGAAAATGATAAAGAAGTAAAGATCTTCCCTTAAATCCATGCCCATTTTATGAGGCATTAAGAGAGAATGAGAAAGAAGTAATGATCTCCTCTTAAACCCATGCTCATTTTATGAGGCATTAAGACAGAATGACAAAGAAGTAAAAGTTTCCTCTCCTTCTTAATGGAATGTAGAAAAACTATAAAAATTAATAGGATGACACAAGTCACATTTTCATTTTTTTTGGCCTCATGCTAAGGGGCTAACATTCATTATAAATAAGAGAGAATTCTTCTCTCTTGAAGACTTTACTCTCTCACTTCTCCCCATTCTCCTTATAAAACATATTGCAAATATAAGTCTCCTAAGAGAGAGTTCATCCACCCTTCAAAGGTAGAGATCCCTAACACTTGAGCTTGTTCTTATCATAGCACATCAATTTGTAAGTTATGTTTAACTTGATGCTTTTAATTTTATTCCTCCTCACCTCATATGAATAGATGTTTAATAATAAAACAAAACTTAAATAATGCAACCATAAGATACGTGCCTTTTCATTTTCAACTATTTATAAGTATATAAAGATTGTTGCAAAATGAACAAGCGAGATAGGATAAACATCCATTCTAAATTCGTAATCATAAATCTGAAAGTTTAGACTTGACCAAGTAATTATCCATGCTGATTTCTTCATCTCAATCTTATTTCATGATTTAGGCAAAGGGGAGACAATCATTTCATAAACACTAACTTAATAATAAGACAAGATTTAAATCACATGGCACATAAGGTATCTTATTTTTAAATAATTCATTCACGTAATACATAAAGACATATTTGACAATGAAGTAAAGTTTAAATCATACCATGCATTAGGTGTCACATTTCTATTTCTCACTCGTTCATGTAGCATAATCACCATTTAGGTAAAATAAATTTGAATTTTAAACAAATAATTGCCACATGCTATGAAGATTCAAATAACAATTGAACTAAGCATGGATAAACATATTGTAATTGATATATGATATAGTGGTTCGCATAATGATGAGCTAAGTATAAATGGACGTATACACATGCTTTCCTTCTTAAGAACTTAGGCATTTATACACTTTTTTTTTTGTTTAACAAAATTTTCAGCAGCCTCGTCATCATTTTATAAGGTCGCAGAGAGGTCTTCCCACCACGCCAAGAAAAGACATGTATGATAGGGGTCGTAAACAATAGAAAAATTTATCCACCACGCGAAAAGCGTTAACATAGATAAAGAAAGCATTTTCTTGTCATATTGAAACAACGTGAGCAAATACTTATATTATAAAATAATTTTTCTACCACGTTGGAACAACGTGAGCAGGTACTTATCACAACAGATTTTTCTGCCAAGTTGGAATAACGTAAACATGTACTTATAACAAATTTCTTCGCCGCATTGGAACAATGTGAACGGATACTTATCATAGCAGATTTTCCTACCACGTTGAAACAACGTGAACAGGTACTTATATCTCGCCGCATTTAAATAATGTGAACGGGTACTTATCTCAACAGATTTTTTTACCACGTTGAAACAACGTGAACATGTACTTATCACAACAGATTTCTGTCACGTTGGAACAACTTGAACATATACTTAATAAATTTAATATTTCTTTGCAATTTTACCTTTACATATGCATTAAAATGATACACTTAGGATATAAATGTAGTTGTGCTATTATACCATGGTTGCATTCACCTTTTACTCCAAATTTGCCCTTTCAAATGCACAAAACAACAAACTATAATATGAATTCCCAATAAACATGAGCCACATTTCATTATTTTTTGATATTAAGCATCAAAGTACCATTGCTTTCTTCAAAATTCAGCAAATGAAATGAAAATCATATGATAGACCATAGTTTTCAGCTCTTTGCACTAAAAAGAAAGCAATATTATACTCTACAAATATGAGAATTTTATAAATTTAAAAATTTTGTCACCATTTCAACTCACATAAGCTCAAAGAGGCATTAAAGTAAGAACAATAAACAAAGTTTATATTCAAATGAAGGAAAGTTGAAATCTGATTCTCTTTTGCTTGCCTCAAACCCAACAAGTGAAATAGCACATAATTGATAGCAAGTCATAAACAAATTTCATCATATTGAAAATATGAAATAGGCAAAATAAAAGTAAAGAGACCTCAAAGAAATCTTTAACCTCCCTTTCATTCCCTTTTAATCCAGATAAATGAAGTAGCAAGTTAAATGCCACATGAGACATTAGAAGATTATAACATTGAACCTCACAAACTTAAAATTCATTTCAGCTTCATCTCATGAAGATATAAAAATGAGAATAACAAGATATGGGTGATTTTGCATGAAGAAAGCAATATACATATCTTATCTCACTCAATTGTGTCTCTTAGTAAATAAATTTCAACCCTCAGTAACATGAAGAAAGCAATATCATATCTCACTCATATGAAGTCTCATTTCATACAACATGATAACTATTCGAAAGTGGCATATTGCACAATGTTCAAATAAAACCCAAAGTCAATACTATTCAACCATAGAAAATGCAAGCTTTAGCTTATACATATCTCAAAATTCTTCATTTTTCCCACTTTAACATTAGTTTAAATGTTGGAAATCGCATAATATCAAAAATCAGAATATAATGCGTAGGAAAGTTTAATTCAACTTCAACTTGACATAATAAGATATTACTTCAAATCATTGAAAACTTGCAAATCAAGATGTCAACTTTAGGTTTCACCTATAAGCTGCCTCATTTCTCATTTTACTTTAGAGGCTATTGATTTGGTAGCATAATCAATATTATATCTAACTTGTATTGTACCAATCAATAAAATAACTGCACCAAATCTTAGGAGGAAATAAAAATATATATATTAACTCCATGTCTTATCCTAATCCAACAACAAAGCCACTATCGATGGGAGAGTAAAACAGAAATTTTCATATAAACAGGCTATAAAGATTACTTTAAATCCTTTATGTAAAAATTTGAAACTCTCATTCCTCTTTTCTTTCTTCTAAACACAATAAGAAAATATTTCTTTGATAGCAAGATATAAGCAGGATTCAACTGATATAAGCAGAATTCAACTAATATAACCAGCCAATACATGCTTTAAGCTCTACCAAACGTGTAAGCCTCTCTATTTTACCCTGGCTGAAATTATGTTGTGAGGAAGTAGGCTAGAAAGTGAGCCAATCCAAGCACATAACAGAAAAGTAAAAACATAGGGAAGAGGGAGAAAAGCAAGGGGGGGGGGGGGGAAATGTGGATAACTTAATCAAAGCACAAAACTAAATCGATGAAATTTCAATAGTCAAAAGCGACCTTAAATTAACATTAAACACTATATATGTTGACAACTTCCCTTTGATTTCATAATCACATAGACTTTAAACAAAATCAAGTTAAGCCACAAAGCAAGAAAGGAACTTAGGGTTGAATAGAAACAACCTGGAAATTCTGATGAAAGGGGGAAGAAGAAGAGAGTGAAGGAAGAGCTTCTCTCGGCTGCTCGGCTTGCACAGAGGAAAGTGGAAGAAGGGAGATGGCTCTCGGCTACTCAGCTTGCACCGATGGAATGAGGAAAAAGGGGCTCGTTCGGTTGCTCGAGGAAGATGAACAGCAGAGAGGAGTTCGGCTAAGAGAGTGAGGGAGCTCGAGACGAGAGGAAATCTCCAGAGAGCAAGAGAATCGAACGGGAGAGCTTCGGCCGAGAGCAGGAAAACGAGAGAATAATGGCACGAAAGGGGGAAAAAATCGCGTGAATGGTTGGTGCGGGTATTAGGGTTAGCTGAATACTCCTATTGGCTGCCCCTGCGGTGATCAATAAACTCATTTGGGTGGTCAGTCTAATTGGAGGGTTTAAGCAGCTGATTAAGATAAGAATTCAGGGTTTGTGTAGCTATTAATTGCTTAATTATGTGTTAACAATATAATAATATTATTATTAATGATTTCGACATCAAATAATATGAAATTATTTCTTACGCTAAATCCTATTAATATGGATATCAATTTGAGGTATTTTTGTTATGCCGGACGCAACGGTGCGATCGATTTTACAATTAGAGATCGTTTGGACGACATCAGCGATAATTGAGGTGAAATTAGGCTTAAATTACGAGACGACACGCTCGAATCGATCAACGTTAGTGTAGACTTTGCCGAATTGATCGCGGAAGGCGTCGTTTGATAGATTTCGACGTTTCGACGACAACATCGCAGTCAATTTTATGAACGGAGGTCGTTCGGACGTCATCAGGGATATCCGACTTCGATATGCATGTAATTCATTAAATTTTGATTTTAATTAATTGATCGGTTATTAATTGATCCGATATTTTTTATTTAATTAATTTTGATATTTTAGACGCATTTAAGAAGTCAAATTTTCAAATCGAGGCAGTTTTGGCCGAATCTGCTAGCGATTATGGCATTTTAAACCTGATTCATGCGATGCTGCTTCCGTTAATTATTGATTTCAACTTTTGTACATTGTTTTATTTGTGAATTATATGTGGAGGTCAACAAATAAGAGATCATTTTATCTCTTAAATGGTATTGTGAAATGTCCTTCTAGAGGTTTTTGATTTATATGTTTGCATACAATTTGTATATGATTGGATCAACTTTTTAGTGATCAAGATATAAAACCTAATTCAATAAAGTTTGAGTATTTTTTTTCAAATGCAACATAGACATAACTTGATTTTTGGGATAACATAAATGAGCAACTCAACCCAAATTAAATATATATATTATCTTAAACATAAAATTTTAAAATTAAATTCAAATCAAATTATTCTTTGTTGACACTCCATTTTCAAACTCCACTAACTAATTACATGAATATGGCATTAAATTACACATTTTTTATAAAATTTTGTAGGAAAATTTACATATTCGAGCCTAAAGTTATATATTTATTTATCTAATATTTTTCTATGCTAAAAAAATTATATTTTACTTTAAAAAGTAAGTGATGATAATATTTTTGATTTAATATTAAAGATTGAGGTATTATATATATAAAAAATTTAAATTTAACTGGTAGATATATAAATACATAAGAATTGTCTAATAAGTATATAAATCCCTCAATTTTGTATTCAATTCTGTTAATAGTAAAGGAAATCATGGCATATTGATTAGAGAAAAATGACTTAAATTATAAATTTAAAATACATATTTTATACTTTAAAATAAATTTAAAATACATTAAAAAAACTCTGAGTCACTATAACACCAAATAGAGGGGGTGAATTAGGCGATATTAAAAATTTTAAAAGTTAAATATTAAATTTTAAGTTTTAATAGAAAATTAATTTTTGATTTTATAATGACAAGATACAATGCAAAGAAAAATAAAAATACAAGAAAGTAAAGAGAGACAAGACAATTTTACGTATTCGCCAAACTCCAAAATCTACGTCCATGCCGCCCACCCCGACTAGAATAAATTAAATGTAATATAAGCTACAAATAATACTCCCATAACTGGAGTAACTCTAGAACAATAAGTACTCTCCTACAAAGGGGAGAGTACAACCCCAATATAAATTTTACAGCACAAAAAAATACAAAATAATAAATTTTGATAAAATAAATCTCTCACAAATATATAAAGCTATCAAATTCAAAAAAAAATGATCTCATAACTTATAAATGATCACTTTACAACTTAAAATTTTGGTTAGAAAAAAATGCTCACTTAATATTTATAAGAAATAATAAAATAAATATCTTAAGGCGATCTTACTAAGATGTTTATGTTATTACACTCAGAATTAATATAAAACGTGATTTCAAAATAAATTCATAATATTCTTTTATACAATAAAATAAATTTCAGCAATGAATAAATTATTTTATTTTAACCAAAAAGATTCTTTCAATTAATGCTAATGATCACAAAATACTTAAAATAAAATGAGTATATGATAGATCTAAAGTCTTTTAATTAATTAAAAGAGATCTAAGAAATATGAAAATAATTTCAAAGATAATTATTTAATTTAAAATGCTTAAAATATACTTCTAAAATAGATCTAAGAATAAATGATCTTTCAAAATAAGATTAATGAAGAAATATTTCAAGAAACCAAAAGAAATTTGTAGGAAGTTAAAAATTTCATCAAGTTAAAATAGATTCTACAAACTATCACAAGAGTTTTTCACAAAAAAAAATGATTGAGAAACTTTGATGTGAAAAATAATGTCAAAGACTAATCTATCAAAATTTGGAGAACACTTAGAAGGAAAATCTAAGAAATTTTCTCTTAAATTTGTTGGAGGGATTTTAAATTTAAATGAGGAATACTTTTATGAAGAGAATGAGGGCTATTTATAAGCAAGAATGTCATTTTAAATTATTTCAAAAAATATATTATTCTAATATTATTTTATCATATAATAATTTAATATTCAATAAAAATATAATTTATATTAAATAAATATTAAATTCAAGCAGCTAAAATTCAGTTATTCACATGGGCAAGTTAAAAATAATCAAATATGACTCTTAATATATTCAAAACATGTAGCATGCATTCATTATTAAAATTAGTTAATATTTGAAAAGTCATAATAAATTTAATTTTAATCAAAGCGTAGTGTAACCTATCAAATTAAAGGAAAAAAATCCAAAGAATGGTTGGAGATGAAATCAGATATAAATTCCTTGATTATAAAATAACTTTGGCTAAAATACAAAATTTCACATATTTTTATTAATTTTGAAATATGACATTTATATATAATCATACATATACTAGTTATCATATAACGTTCAAATTAAATTAAAATATTTAATTATATTAAGTAAATAAAATAATTATACTTAATAGTCGTAATTTATTATCATTTATTATTTTGACAATTCAAATCATGTATGAAACATATAATTGAATGTTAATTAGATAGATTTATATAAATTAACCCATTAAAATAATATTAACTTGAAAATTTATTCATTAATAGTATCATATGAATTTCTAAGATAGTTATAAATCATATAACCAAATATTATATCTTTAAAGCGTTATCTATTTTAATCTATATTTCATTTTTCTATTCTTATAATTTCCTCAAACATATTATGAGATGTATTGAATATATAATTAGCAATTAATATATATATGAAACACATAAAAATATTTATTAGAACATTTAAATATGTATTTATTATCATCAAATCCGATCATATTAAATATGAGGCTAATTAAGCTAACAAAAATTGCTGTTATTTATTTTTTTGTTTAACTTAAAAAAATCTTTAAAAAATCTTAAAAAAATGGCCAATCCCAAGAAGCAACGCCAGCATGTGGACGGCAGCCATCTCCAACGGTCGTCATCGTTAGGCCCCACTGCAACACTAAACTGTCCGATTCTCCTTCACATGAGCTTCGCTGCCCTGGAAAAGCTTTACCAATTTTTACCCAAACCCGACGCCCTATAAGCATCCAAGATGTGTTTTTTAACACTAGAAAGCGTTCTACTCGAGCTGCTCTGTGATCCCTCTCTCTGTCTCTCAGCTCTGTGATCTCTCCCCTCACAGAGCTCGGTAAGCCACAAATGCACACTGTTTTGCCCATGAGGATTATATACACAGCAGCTTTCATTTTGTTCCTCTTCTTCCTCTTTAGCTCCATATGCAAAGTTCTTTCCTTAAATGAAGAGGGATCTGCCCTTCTCTCTTTCAAACAATCCATCAAAGAGGCCCCAGAAAGCTCTTTTACTAACTGGAATTCTTCTGATAAGGACCCTTGCTCCTGGAATGGGATCACATGCAGAGAAGGGAAAGTGATTTCTATTAGCTTTCCTAAGACTGGACTTGCAGGTACCATTTCATCTTCTATTGGTTCCCTCCATTACCTCAGGCACATTAATCTTAGGAACAATAGGCTGTCAGGGAGCTTGCATTCTGAGCTTTTTAGAGCTCAGGAGCTCCAAAGTTTAGTTCTTTATGGAAATTTATTATCTGGTTCTCTTCCTCCTGAGATTGGCAACCTTTCTTACCTTCAGATCTTAGACCTTTCCCAAAATCTACTGAATGGCACTATACCGGCTTCACTTATCCATTGTCAGAGGTTGAAAGCCCTTGTTTTAAGTCGTAATAACTTCACAAGTACATTGCCTGATGGTTTTGGGATCAGCTTTTCTGCTTTGGAAAAACTTGATCTTTCGTTCAATAAATTAAGTGGATCAATTCCTAGCGATATTGGTAACCTTTCTAATCTACAAGGCACCCTTGACTTGTCGCACAATTTCTTCTCTGGACTGATTCCGGAAAGCCTTGGAAATCTATCTGAGAGGGTCTACACTGATCTAGCATACAATAATCTGAGTGGCCCAATACCAAAAAATGGAGCTTTGGTTAATAGAGGTCCTAATGCTTTTATTGGAAACCCTGGATTGTGTGGCCCTCCATTGAAGATCCCATGCTATCCATTTTCACCACCTCCAGCTTTTGCAGTAAACTCAAATGCAAACAAAGTCAGCTATAGTCGAAGACTGAAAGGAAGCGTAATAACTGCAATTGTTCTCAGTGATCTGGCAGCTGTTGGTCTTATAGCTGTGGCTTTCTATTTTTGTTATCGACATGCAATTTCTTCTAAGTGCAAAGAGAAAGAAAGGTACTTTGGTAAAGGTTCGAAGAGCACAAAGGAGTGTTTGTGTTTTAGGAAAAAAGAGACTGAAAAGTTATCAGAAAATGTGGAGCAGCTAGCTCTCATTCCATTGGATAACCAAGTGTATTTTGACTTGGACGAGCTCTTGAAAGCATCTGCGTTTGTTTTGGGGAAGAGCGATCTTGGCATTATTTACAAAGTTGTGCTCGAAGATGGGCTCACCTTGGCTGTTAGAAGACTGGGTGAAGGAGGGTCTCAGAGGTTCAAAGAGTTTCAACGGGAGGTGGAAGCTATAGGGAGGATCAAACATCCAAATATTGTTGCCTTGAGAGCTTATTACTGGTCTTTCGAAGAAAAGCTTCTTATTTATGATTATATACCTGATGGGAATCTAACTACTGCTATTCATGGTAAGTTCTGACCATTTGGCCTCAATGCATTATATGAACTCGAGCCTAATGAAGCATATTTGTCATTATATATGCCTAATTATTTGTGTAATTAGTTCAGGAAAAGTACTTTCTTATCAAGCAATCTACAATTTCTGGAGATCAGCTTTTGATTCTCTATTATCATGAAAAACAGATTATTTGGAATTTGCATTAGTGAACTTCTTTAATAAATCTGCATAAGCTTCTGATTGCCTTAAACTTTAACGGGAAGTTTGAGTTTGAGGGAAATAGATGACAGAAGCACCCGGAAATTGATTTGAAAGCTTCAACCTTGCTTAACATGTTTTCTTATTCTCTCAGAGAAAAAAAATAGGTCTAAATGACTAGAGAAGGCTTAAGCCTTGAGAATATGTCGTGGTTAAATTGTCTTCATTGTGATTTCAACCTAAGGAAATAACCTCTATGCAATTGCAGAAAATAATATTGCATATATTAATCCCTCCCTAATCCTCCTAATAGTGTGACTTTCATGTACTAAAAGTATTTTTTTAACTGTTTAAAGTTGTCCAAGTAAAATACCATTAGGGCCTATTTGGGATCAATTTTGTTTTTCGCCTTTAATTTTTTGTTATTATTAAGAATATGTTTGTTTAGTGTAGTTTTTTAGGTGTTTTTTATTTTTTTATTTCTGAAAACAAATCACATTGTTTCAAAAACACTTAAAAGTTAAAATAACATTTGAATATTTTGAGTATTTAAAAAAAAAACATTCACTATTCAACATATTTTATTTTAAATCAAAATATAAATTAAATTAAATTAATACAAAAAAAAGAAAAAGAAAATGAAAGTGATCCCAAGCATCTTCCTTATTTACAAAATAACATTTTATGGTTTTTAAAATGAACTATAGAACTTGCATATTTTCTGTTGGAATACATACTTAGGACTGCTGAACGTATCTACCAACATTCTCTTGTGATACCATGAAATCTTTAAGAATTTAACAAATTATTGAGCATGAAAATTGATAAATTTTCAGTGCACTTCAATGTTATAGTGGTTGTATGGTGATTAGAAGCACTTTGGCGTACTGAACTGTAAATATAAATGATTTCGAGCTTCCACTTATCTGCCCGTATCTCATCATATCCTATATAATCACAATCAACTCAGAACTCGCTCGTTTTCATCTTTGTCATTTATTGTTGATTATTGTTTTCTTACTTTAGGTCAAGCAGGAGCTGTTAATTTTTCTCCACTACCATGGGATGCCAGAGTTAAAATCATGAATGGAATAGCCAGAGGCTTGGCTTACCTTCATGACTTCAGTCCAAAGAAGTACGTGCATGGAGATATCAAACCAAACAATATACTTCTTGGTGGGGAAAAGGAACCATGCATATCTGATTTCGGAGTCGGCCGCCTTGCAAACATAGCTAGCGGATCACCCGCAACTCACTTGAACAAGATAATTGCAGAGAAGTCTCAGAACTCTGATTCTTCAGTAAGCCCAATTGTAACCATCACGCCTTCTTACCAAGCTCCTGAAGCACAGAAAGGCTTGAAACCATCTCAGAAATGGGACGTCTTTTCTTATGGTGTGATTTTACTTGAGCTGATCACTGGAAGATCTCCACTTGTTTTGCTGGAAACTCTTCAAATGGATTTAGTAAAGTGGGTTCAGTTCTGCATCGAAGAGAGAAAGCCTCTTTTGGATGTATTGGATCCTTTTCTAGCTCAAGAACCTGAGAAGGAAGATGAGATTATTTCAGTGCTTAAGATAGCATTGGCGTGTGTTCAGTACAGTTCTGAAAAGAGGCCATCCATGAGAAATGTTGCTGAATCACTGCAAAGGTTAAGCATTTTCACATGAATTATTGCTTAATTGTCTGCTTGTCTGAGTTAGTTATGAAAGCATGTATGAACAGAATTTCTGTAACTTTTTTTTTAGACTATGTTCTTAATCATGTCCTTATTGTATTTCAAGTTTCAGTCTGGTAATCCTGTTATGAGCTGCTATTTTGAATTTTACTTGAGAGTGATATGATTTAGTAGTTTATAGATATTTTTGTTGTAGCCTATCCGCGTTCTAGCCTCTAAATTGTCGGACGGATAAGGGAAGAGGGCCATCTATAGTTTCTCTGTCTATAGATGGGCATACTATTGCGCTTGGCCAGCACCAAGCGAGCGTTGTTGGGATGAAAGACAAGGCTAGAGGGGCTTGATGATCGGAGAAAAGGAAGGCGTGGTTGATGTGTCACTGGGTGGGTGGGAACCCGTAGGAAGGGCGACCAGAATTCACATAAGAAATGCCAACATGAACACAAAGCAAATCAGAATTTCGTATAGAAACAAAACGAACCACTTCTATTCTCGGAGCTGAGGTATATGAATCCTTTTTTTTTGTCCCTTTCGTCCAGTGGTTAGGACATCGTCTTTTCATGTCGAATGATCGTGTTCTAAACCTGACCTGAAAGTTTGCACTTTGAAAAATGAAATAACTATGTAGAATAAGACCGTATACATTAACCTTACTCATGTTCTGTCATGACGGAAGCTTTGTTTACTTTCATAGTCATAAGAAATAGGTAGATAAATGTTTCATATACCTGTTATATGAAGTTTCAGTAATTCAGGTCTGCAAAACAGGTTCGTGAGCGTAGGCTTATCCCTGAATTGTTTGAAAGCTCTTTCATAGGTCATCATAAGTAAGGTAAGTTAATAATTGCTCCCATGTTTTCCTGAATGTAAAAGTAGATTAAATATAGACCAAGTGTGATAAAGTTTTTTTTTTTATTATATTTTTTTTTGGGTGTTCAATTTGCTGTAAAGTAATTGTATTTACTTTATGATTAAACCCTTTTGTTTAGAATTTTCTTCATAAAATAGCTGTAAGATATGGTTTGTTAGTGCATATTTATTTATTTTGCTAAGAAAGCTGTGAAAATGAACCTTTTGGAGATGGTACTTTTACACGTAATTTTCTTTTATTCATCCAACTGTGGTTTGATCCTGCATGATTGCTAACATAGCTTTACATTGTTTTTTTCTCTCGTACTCAGAAAAAAGAAGTAATTTTTTCTGAAAAATTAGTTAGCAAAGTTGCTTTATTAGTACTTTCCAAGATTCTAATTTGCTCTCATGATGAGAAGTCTCTGTAAACTTCATGGCAAAAGCATAGACTCTTTCTTAGGAATAAGCACAGCTCATTAAACCTTTTTTTTTGTTAAATAATAAACTTATAGGCGTAGTACATGAAATTTTAAGCATTAATTGAAGATGTTTTGATCATTCTTTTTTAATAAGGAGTTGTTTGGTTGCCTGTATTTAGAGTGTAAAATAAACTAAATGTATTGTAAAAGAAATGCAATGTATTTTGATTACTTTAACTTATTTGGTTGAAAACTCTACAAATACATGAATTTCTTTTTTCTTGTTCGGCAAAATAAATGTAATGTAAAGAATTTTTGAGATTATCGGCGGCAATGGCATTCGACAACCGGCAGCGGGCGGCGGCGTCCAACTGCCGGTAGTGACGGTCGACGGCCGGCAGTGATCTTCAGCACGTTGGAAATCTTTGAAGAACCAGAAAGTCTCTTCAGCACGTTGGAAACTTTAGAAGATGTTAATGGAGACGCTCTCTCTCCTTCTCTATGTTTGATGAAGAGGTATTAAATAACAAGCAGATGGAAGAAGAAATCATAAAAATGGCCGCTACAGATTCAACTATCTCGAACGTTAGAAGGAGGCAAGATACTGATGAGGGGGAAGAAAGAGGAAAAGGTGGTTCAAAGAGGAAGAGGTTGAAGTTGAGCGAACAAGGGAGAGCTTCGAATGAAGGGCAAGCAGGTCAGCCAAAGATGTCGCATATTACAGTGGAGAGAAATAGAAGGAAACAGATGAATGAGCATTTGGTGGTGTTAAGAACTCTCATGCCTTATTTCTACGTCAAAAGAGGAGATCAAGCATCCATCATAGGAGGTGTTGTCGACTACATCAAACTACGACAACTCCTTCACTCACTTGAAGCCAAAAAAAAAAAAAAGGAAAAAAAGAAAAATGCACAGCGAGGTACTCAGTCCTCGCCCACTCTCCAGTTCTCGGCCTCTCTCCAGTAAAAAAAATCAACATGTTCTCTCCAGTCCTTCGCCCACTCTCATAGTTGACCGATTGGTCCATAAAGCAAATGAGAAAATAGAGTCCGCAACAGATATTTTGAAGGCTATCCTAAGACCTGTAGTTGATGGAGTGCAAGAAGTTTCATGGCCACCTCGTGATCCAGAAGCACTTAAGCTAATGGAAGAAGAAGTACAGAAGAGGGAACGAGAGGGACAGCTAGGTGAAGGATTTCTAGCCGAGGTTAATGCACAACTGCGACAAGCCGTAGAAGATGGAGATAAGCCAGGTCTTACGGCTATGTTGCAAAAGGTACTGCAGCTTTATGCTTCCAAATATCTTGGTAAACGGAGTTATGCATACAAAGGAGGTGAAGTTTTGAAAGTAGAGAAGTTCCTTGAATCTATAATAGAAGCTCCTGAAGAGAACTGGAACAAATTGTTGATTCAGGGACTCACTTTGGTTTCGCCGGAGGAACTCTATGCTGTCAAAAAAAAAAAAAAGCGAATTGAACGAGTCTTGATTCGAACAGAAGGAGGTTCCTACCAGCAGCGAATCCTCACAGAGTATCTTAAGGGCATCCAGTCAAGAACAAAGGAGGTTGTAAAAGCCTTAAAGGGCTCACAACAATGAACTGCTTCAGATGAAAATCAACCAATATTTATCTTACTTCCCCTTGCATTCAGAGTTCAGGTATGAATATCTCGTTATGCTCAGTATAACTGACGAGTTTGAAGATCTCGTTATGCTCAGTAGAGCTAACGAGTAGAAGATCACGACCGTAATATCGCATAAAAACATTTATGTTCGGTAGGGCGAGAATGTCGAATAACCGTCTGTGCTATCACGCGAGGCGAGTCTCAAAATTTGGACTGATGAGAGACTTAAACAAGAACAAATAAAATATTGACGAGCTTAAATTGAACTTATTTGAAAATAATAAATTAAAGAATAAACCAACATATATATGCTCTTTTATGCAGTGTTTGAAAGACTTCAGTTATGCTCGGTTAATTAATAGAGAAAAATGGCAAGTAGTGTCGCAAGAGATTATAGTAGAGCTGACGGGAAGGTCGAATAGCCTCCGATGTAGCCTCCTATGTGGGGAAGACGTTAAGAGGTTGTCGAAATTTAAACTGACAGAGAACTTAATTAATTTAATACAAAATGAATTCCAAGTTCAAAATTAAAATCTGAATTAAAATTACAGGTGTTTGAAGACCTTATGCTTTCGATAAGACATGTAGAAACTACGACGGTGTCATGACGGCAGATTATCTTAAGGCGGAGAAGACTAAATAGACTCTCGAAGCGACCCTGCACGACATTTGGGAGGCTGTTGAAATTTGGATTGATGGGAGAGTTAAACAAAATCAAATAAAAGTGTTGACGAGCATAAATTGAAATTATTTGAAAATGATAAATTAAAGAATAAACCTACATATATGTTTTTTCTATGCAGGTGTTTGAAGACTCAGATTATGCCGGTAGAAATTTGGGTAGAAAATCGGCAAATAGTGTCATGAGCGATGTAGATTATCTTCATAGAGTTGATAAGAATGTCGAATAGTTCCCGATGCAACCCCTTATGTGGGGAAGATGTTGGGAGATTAAATATGATCAAATAAGAGTATTAATAAGCTTAAATTAAACTTAAATAAAAAAAAATGATGAATCAAAGTTAAACTTACTCACAAAAAAATTCTAAAGATCTTTAAATAAGAATGAGTCTATAAGTTTTAGCGATCAGTTAAGTTTAAACTTGAAACTTAGAACTGATGATGTAAATGCAAACAAATGAATATTAATATAAATAACTGAATAAGATTTAAAAAAATCTTTTACGCCATTAAATTCGTAACATATTATACAAGCGAACAAAAGACATTAATTAAAACATTCTTAGATACACCTACATGTGCTCGGACATAAAAATTTAAAGTGCAAATTTTAATAATCAAAAGGCAGCTAAATTGGAATCAATTAAATATTAATCGAAAAATCTAATAAGATATTAGATCAATTTATAACATCTTACGTCGTGGATTGACATATCGTCTGGCGAGCGAGAAGGCGTTAATTAAAATTGAAGTCTTGCACACATTTTAGAGCATGATTAAAATTAGGGGTGTCAATTCGGGTTTGTGAGTGGTCAGTCGAGAACTGACTCGAAAATATTCAACGGGAGAATTTAAAAGCGAGTTCAAATTTTAACGAACACTCGACCCGAACCAGAGTAACTCGTTCGAATATTGAACGGGTTCAAATTTGTAACTCGAACCCGACTCGAATATTGAACGGGTTCAAATTTCTAACCCGAATCCGACTCGAACCCGACTTGAACCCGAACCCGATCCATATAAGCTTAATAATGATAAAAATCTGAAATAATCTATTTAACCAAATAGAGAAAGAAATTTAATATTAAATATTATTACTCAAAATTTTATGATATTCAATAATTTTTTATGAGATAGTTTTAAATTCTAATAAAATTTTATAATATCATATAACTAATTTATTAGTTACTATGAGCCAAAAATAAAATTAACACAAATAATACATCATAATCTCTCTTGAGTCTTGACATTATAAATAATTAACATTATAAATAATTATAATAAAATAATAATAATATTTAATTAATCAAATTTACATCCACAACTCTCTCATACACTAATCAAATTTACATCAATAACTTTGACATACACTAATGACTAATCAAATTTACATCTACAACTCTCTCATACACTCTAAGCAACAATATTTAAAAAAGAAAACTAAAACTTTAAGTCTCCAAGCAAGCTCAAAGTGAACTTCAAAACTCCAAGTCCCAACCTGTAAAAAATTTCTGCAAAACACCTTGAAAAAGAATAACAATATATATATATATATATATAGCAGCAAAAACAATCAAAGGAAAGATTACAGGAGCAAACCAGCCAACTTACACCAGCTTCAATTAGTAAGTAGGAACAACTCCACACAGAAAAAACTGACAAGAGGCTCAGCTCTATGAGCAATAAATATGTGAACATCCAAGCTTCAAAAAGAAGGGTTATAATCAAATAAATGTTACCAGCCAAATAATATAGAGAAATGATAAGCATCAATGCCATCATAGCTAAAACAAAGATCATAGGAGCCAACCAACCAATTAACCAATGAGCACCAAACGAAGGCAACCCAAGCACCCCACTAAGCTGCAGTTAGTCCAAACCACCAGAAGATAAAATAGTCATACACAAGGGGGCCAAAGGCAGCCAACAACCACCATAAACCAAAAAGTCTAATCCAAAAGGATCAACAAAGGTTCGGCCAGCAGAAAAAGGAAATCATAACAGCAAAAAATTTGACCCAAAAGTACAACTAGCAATAAGACAAACCAACAAAAGGCTCCAACAGATTCCCAAGACAACTAAAAGTCTTCCAACCAAACCAGTTAAGTAAAACAGCCATATGACACAACCAAAAAAGAACAACCTATCATAATAAGCCAATAAAGGAAGCATCCTCAGTAGCCAAGGAAAGGCAGATAACCAACAAAGGTTCAAAAGAAGCACAACCACACTAGAAAGGCAACAACAGCAGCTAGTTAGGACCAGCCGAAAAATCAAACTTCCCCAGCAACAAGGATTAACCCTACATGAAGCATAATAACTCAAAGCTATCATAGCCAAAGGAAATATCACAATTCACAGGAGCAAACCAACCAACAAATGGGCACCAAACAAAGGCAACCCAAGCACCCCATTAAGCTGCAGCCAGTCCAAACCACCAGAAGATAAAATGGTCATACACAAGGGAGCCAAAGGCAGCTACCAACCACTAGAAACCAAAAAGTCCAATCCAAAAGGATCAACAAAGGTTCGGCCAGCAGAAAAAGAAAACTATAACAGCAAAAAAGGTTGACCCAGAAGTACAACTAGCAATAAGACAAATGAACAAAAGGCTCCAACAAATTCCCAGGACAACTAAAAGTCTTTTAACCAAACCAGTTAAGTAAAACAACCATATGACAACCAAAAGAGAACAACCCATCATAATAAGCCAACAACCCAAGCATCCCCAGTAGCTAAGAAAAGGCAGATAACCAACAAAGGTTCAAAAGAAGCACAACCACCATAGAAAGGCAATAACAGCATCTAGCTAGGACCAGCCTAAAAATCAAACTTCCCCAACAACAAGGATTAACCCTACATGAAGTATAATAACTCAAAGTTATCATAGCCAAAGGACTAAATATAAACAAAATTATAATGACTATTAAACATAAATATTGCAATCACATTAAACATAAAATTATAATGACTATTAAATATAAACAAGCATGTAAGCACAAAAAATATAATATCAAATCTGAGGTAGTGAAAACAAGATTAAATAACTTAGCAAAATAGCATCCAAATCTAAAACATATAAAATTGTTCTTGAATCATAACACTCATTCATTAAATTCTTGCATGAAAATTAAAAAATACTCAAAGAGACTAGTTGACTATGTTAATTGAGATATCACCATCATCCTTGTCACTTTGATTAGAAGTGTATTTCATAACATCTCATGTGACTTCTTCAAGTTCAAAATCATTTAAATCTACAATAAAGAAAGACTTCAATTATACAAATTAGAGATACATAAGTGATTTAAATGAAAATTTATTAAAAAAATATGCTTCAAATCTTTATCTCTATATAACTAATCCTTTGTGCATACCAATGCTTCCACAATATCATATTTTAGTGCACTCCGATATTGATCAAGAATCCTCCCGTTATTATTAAATGCATTTTCAGATGCAACAGTAAAAATTGGTATACATAAAACATCACGAGCCATTGCAGCAATTTCAGGAAATCTATATTGGCTGCTCCTCAAATAATGCAATATGTCTAAATCCATTTTTCTATCATTCCTAAGCTCATCTAAGTATAGCTTAAGCTCAGATTTTCTCGGCATATTATCTTCTTCATCAAAAGAATCAAAATCCTTAACAAAATAAAAGTATAGTATAAAATGTCAATTAAATAAGCAAAAAAAAAATTGACTAAAATAAAGTAAGTGTATTTGCAAAAATTGTGATTTTGCAATCGTTGAAGCTAATGCTCTTGAATCATCAGTTTGCGATATTCTAGTGAATTCTGAAGTTTGTAATGATGAACCTTGCATACTTGATTTTGAATAATTTCTAAATAATGAAAATAACTTCTCTCTCATATTTGCAACTTCTCTAACCCAATCACCTCCATAAAGTCTTTTATAACATCATTCAACAAAATTAAATTTGTACCTTGGATCAAGGATAACAGCTACTGCAAGTATTACACAAAAATCATATCAGTATTTCTCAAATTTTGAAAACATATTTAAAGCCATCCTTCTGATGTAGTCATTATCACTTGAACTTTCATGCTTTAATACTGCATATGCTGTTGAAACAGTAGGATATTTTATGCTAGAAAATACACATATAATTTCATAAAAAGGTGCTAAGAAATTGCATATGCTGATAATTTTTTCCCATTTAGTTGTTGATGGACAACTCTTGTAGTTTGAGTCACCCAATTCTATATGCAAAAAAATGCGTTTGTAATATATAACACTATCAAGCATAATAAAAGTTGAATTCCACCTAGTAGGAATATCTTGTCTTAATCCCTTTTTTCATCAATAAAACTTTGTTTAGCACATTCCAAAAATTTTTGCTTCCTTGCTTGAGAACCTTTCACATATTTAATACTTTCACGAACATTTAATATTGAGCTATCAATATCTTTTAATCTTTCTTGAACAATCAAATTTATGATATGTGCACAACATCGTATGTGAAAGAATTCCCCATTACAAAATAGGCCACCTCTCAAATTTAAATGATTTCTCATGAATTCAACAAATACATTATTAACTGAAGCATTATTTAAAGTATTGCTAAAAATCTTTTTTTCAATCTTTCAATAAAATAAAAAAGTTTGAATTACTTCAAATAATGCAAGACTGTCATGCGGAGGTGCCATAAACTGAAATTTAAAATTTTTTTTTGCAACTTTCAAGCATTATTAATAAAATGTGTTGTTAAACAAATAAATCTATCAGTATTGATGGAAGTCCATAAATCTGACGTCAAGCAAACTCGACTAGTGATAGTCTTTAGCATTGTTTGGATTTGCCCCTTCTCTTTCATGAACATCTTTTTACAATCTTTTCTAATAGTATTTCTTGAAACAAGTTGCAAATCTCGATGCAAATAATATAAAAGTGCTCTAAAACTAGGTCATTCAACGCATTGAAAAGGTAAATCATGCATAATAATACAAACGGTAAGCAAGTCACGAAACTCTTGTTGGTTGAACTTAGCATTGCACATGGAAATAGATGAAGAAGAATTACTTTGCAAAATAAGTTGGCCTATATCACGTGTATTCCTTTTTTTGCAAGTTTGTAAGTGACGTTTCAAATTGCCAGTGCCAAATTTTCTATCACATATGTAGTTTGCACCGCACTTTTTACATTTGCATCTTTATTTCCCATCATTTCTAATAGATAATAAATCAAAATATCCCTAAACAAATGATAACATTCTTCTCTTCTTTCTAGTATGTCTATTGCTTGTCTCTTCATCAATTGTTTGAATTTCATTCTCACCAATATCCCCATGAAAAAAAAAGCTTTATTTTCTTGAGAATTACTAATAGGATTGGAATCCTCCATCTAAATTAAAAAATTGATGATGAGAAATTTATAAATAATACATTATACATTGTACTCTAATCAAGAAACAACCACTTACAAATAATACACGTCTACTAAAAAATAATGAGTAGATAAAGTAAATGATACTCAAATGATACTAATCAACAGTAGGCTGCCATAATATTCAAATGAATAGATAAAGTAAATGATACACGTAAATGAATTCCCACAATATTCATCTCAACTTCTCAAGACTAGGCCCAATATTCAAATGAGTAGATAAAGTAAATGATACACAGTAAACGAATTCTCCATACAATTTTCATCTCAACTTCTCAAGACAGCCGACCTACCAGTGCTGCAACAAATCCAAGAATTCCCCATATAATAAAGAATAAACGCATATATAAAACACTAACAGCATGTCCATTCATATGTGCAATGCAAACAAATAAACAATCACCAATCACGAATGACAGAGAAGAACTGAAAAAGCCCCACTTCATTCATAAACCAGTAAACTACTAAACCGTTAAACTTAAAACAGCATGTCCTCCATTTTAAAGTCTTAACCAACATGTAAAAAACATTTAACGAATTACAGATCATCAATAAACACTAAACAGCATGATCATTCATACAATTACAAAGAAACGATCACCAAACATGAACGACAGAGAAGGATTGATTTAGATATATCATGGTTCTCTGAAGACAAAGGATTACGGATTACCTCAGACGCAAAATGAGAGAAAGATTCGAAAGAAGAAGGGTGACCGAGAGTCGAGAGAAAGAAGATGCCGAGATGGCAACGTCGGAGGAGGATTCGGTTTTTACTTCTGCGTTCACGAGGCCACCGCCAAAGCCACAATCAAGAAGCGAGCCTGCGAAGTCCGGTATGAGAAATTAGGGCTTGCCGCTTTCCATTCCAGGCTTCCAACATTTTATTTCAACTAAAACCTAAAGGAATTTACAAATGATCTGGGCCGTCGAAATGATCAAATGGCTTACGCTTACTCTTATTTCGGCGGGCATGAAATCAGACTGAGTCATTTGGGTCATTTGGTTCAGGTCAACCCAACCCGATTCGAATTAATTATGTCAATTATTATGACACTAACACACAAAATCTATTTCTTGAAAACGGATTTTTCGAGTCGAGTTATCGCGTTGAGTCATTTTTTGACACCCATAATTAAAACACAAATTCAATACCTTAAAAGTTTGTAAGCATTCTTAAATACACCCGCATGGGCCCCGACACTATGCTGAATGCTTAAACTTAGTGTTTGAAGATGCTGCGTGGGTTGATTCCCAGTTGGGTCTACGGACTGGGTCCGGGTTAACAAAATCTAATGATGTTGTTATGGCTTTCTCCTCCTGAGAAAATCTCTGAGAAGCTAATTCTGTCATTTGGTAGTATAACGACCATCTCCTAACTTCCCAATGATAACTTAGTTGATTGAAGATATCAACTGGAGGGGTAATTATTATTATTAAAAATATATAAGATATTTATATTTAATATCCTCAAATCCAAAATTATCAAAATATAAAGTTAGATCTGATCCTCTATTATTAAACTAATAGAGTCGATAGGATCTGAAATAATAAACTAAATGATCATGCAGACTTATATCCCCAATGATAGCTGAGTTGATTGAAGATATCAATTGAAGGGGTAAATATTATCAAAAAACTTAAGATATTATATTCAATATTCTAAAATTCAAAATCCTCAAAATATAAATCTAGTCTATTATTAAATAGATACAACAAGATCTAAAATAATAAATTAAATGATTTAAACACCGCATGGAGATACTATCTTTGAATTCTTAAATTTAATGTAAGATCGTGTGGGTTGATTCCCGGTTTAGTCTTGGGGCAGTCGGTTAACAAAACCTAAAAAAATCTATTATAAGAATTTCAACTTAGTAAAATATTTGAGAAGTTAATTCTATCATGTGACAGTAGATTTGATCCTCTGTTAAGAGCTAAACAGAGTTGACAGGATCTAAAGTTCTCAAATATATTTGATTCAATCAATTAACCACCCCAATGATGATTGTGTTGAATGAAGATTTCAATTGGAGGGGATATTTACCATCAAAATATGCTAGTATGCTCAAATCAAATTAATCAAATCCAAATATCAATACAAACATGAAATCACGTAAATCACTAAGTTATAAATGTCAAAATAAAATTCAATATTAAAAACTTAAAGCCAAAAAAATTCAACTCGCCTTCCGCAATAATTTATTAAAGGTGACAAATTAAGAAAACTCTAGCTCACAAAGGAGCCAATGTCAAATCAAGTGCATAACTATGTTTACTCTCAAACAATCTCATGCTAGCAAGGATGTGACCCGTGTCTCACGTGACGGCGATGCATATGATGCGATTCACGACCGTCCTCGATCGGTGGTTCTTGTCAAATGAAACCATTATATTATGATTACGACTGAAGCCCGTATGATCCACAATGGCTCTGCCTTTTAAGTTGTGAGTCATAGGATATACTTGATTAGGCGAAAAGCCCTCTGTTAGCTAAGGTATACTTAAGTTTGTCTCCTTAGACAAACACCACCCCAAGTCTACAAGGATTTCTTGGACGATGTAACCCATGTGTTGTTGATAAGGATCCTTTTTGGGTTGGGTCATTCTACCTTCTTAAGTAGGTAGGACCACGACATCTGGGATCCATAGGATCTAGATCGGGCGCGTCATCGTTCCCCCAACCATTCTCTTTAAGTTAAATATAATGAATTTCATAAATTTTAAATCTAAATTCTAAAACTTAACATGCTGCTATTATACGCTACGCATTAAGCGATCTAACGACTAGCCTTAATCGAAAGTTCTCTCTCAGCATTGAGAGGGGTAATTAACTATAAGTGCTTGCGTCTATAGGAAACCTGGAACCAGATCTAAAGTCCTCACAAAATGAGGGCAAAATCTCTGGATAGTGTCTTATCTACTATTTTATCTGCCTTTTGAAAATTTCACCGACGTATAAATCATACTCTCTTCATTGAGAGGTCAGTGGCAAATTTTCGGAGCCCAAAGATTTCTAGCGACTCCGCTGGGGACAGGTTTCTCTTTTCATCTTTGGCTAGTCGAGTTTAAGTTATAGTAATAGTGAAGTATAATAAAAATTAAAATAAAAAAGAGAACCAATTATCAATGAAATTGAATCTAAGCTAATTATGTCATTATGACTAATCTGCTTGTTCTTTATATCGATGGATCTTTAGAACACACCGTCCATCATGCAGCTAGATCGCAGAACCAATATCTGCCTGGCTAACACTATTATCAATACTATGGATGTTAGAGTTACTATTCAAATTGGTAGTGTAGACTTCCCAGCCATTATTATTGCAAATACAGCTCTACCTGAAGCACATGCATATTGTACACCAACCTGTGTAGGGGAGGAGGATAACAGGAATGGCCACTACTGCTACTAAGGTTCCTCGAAAGAGAGCCTTTGTATTCAAAAGATTGGATTATTTTGAAGCGTTGGTCATGAAAAGAACCATCAATAGGCAGAAAGTTTCAGTCATATCTATGAATGTAACTACTTTGTCATTTGAATCTTTCACACTAGGAAGACATAATGCTGAAGTTTTCTATTCTAGAGAAAAATCAAGTGGTAGGCAAAGAAGGAGAAGAAATGCTGAACTATGAGCTCAGTAGTTGTTGTCTGAATCACTAGCCATGCGATCAGACTTGATACCAGAAGTGAGTGTTCCCACTCACAACAAGTTTAAAAATTTAAAATGGGTGAAAAGGAATAGCTCTACTGGTGATGTTAAGCAATCTTTTTGGGCTCAACAACAGCCAGTCCGACTCTTCAGAAGAAATAACTTAAAATTTTATCTGCTCGAGTACATAGAGTCCTAAAGATTGTCAAGAAAAAAGGCCTTATGAAGAAGAGATATTAAAGACCAATTATCAGAGAAGCCAAAAATGCTCCACTACAGAAACTACCATCAGTGGTAGTAAGAACTCAAGATCATTCTAAACAAGTTTTGCACGGTGAGCATCGGAGCGTGACACTTGGCCAGAATCCACCAGAAGGTCTAGAAAGAAAATAAATCTTGAGGACGAAGCCTCAAGAAGAAGTCCTGCACGGTGAACATCGGGACGTGACACCTGAACCGCATGTTCGGGAATCCACTATCGAAAGGTCCTAGTAGGAAGAAAAAATAAAGAAGTAGCGACGTAAAAGATTCTTCATCTTGAAGCAAGCTAACTCAGAGACAACGGAAATAGAAATGTTGAACTGTGAGCTCAGCAATTGCTGCCTAAATCGCTAGCCATGCGACCAGACTTGAAGCCAGAAGCGAGTGTTCCTACTCACAATAAGTTTGAAAATTTAAAATGGGTGAAAAAGAACAGTTATATTGGTGATATCAAATAATCATTCACCAAGCTATAATCCCACAAAAAAAGGCATCACAAGACTCTGTCTTCCAGAGTGCAAAGGGTGTTGAAAGTTGTCAAAGAGAAGTGTCTTATGAAGAAAAAGTATTAATGCCCGATTATCAGAGGAAATGACAAAGCTTCATAAAAGAGGCTACTCTCAGTGGGTGATGCTCAAGACCATCCTAAATAATTACTACACGGTGAACATCGGGGCGTGACACTTGAACCGCGTGTTCGGGAATCCGCTACCTAAAGGTCCCAGCAAAAAGAAAAATAAATATGGAGGTCGAACCCTCGAGAAGAAGTGGTAACGTAAAAGCTTTCTCATTTAGAAGCAAGCTAACCCAGAGGCAGCAGAGAAAGAGAAATATTGAACTGCATGCTCAACAGCCATTATTAAAATAAAAAAATTGTACAACCAACTGTGGAGCCAGAAGCGAGTGTTCTAACCCATAACTAGTTTGACAACCTAAGATGGGTAAAGCGAAACAACTCTATTGGTCAAATCAAATAGTCATTTTGGACTCAATAATGTCAGGTTCCAGTTTCTCTAATGAGGAAACTCTAAACTGTATATGCAAAAGTGTATCGAGTCCTTAAAGTTGCTAAGGAGAAATGACTGATGAAAAGAAAATATCAAAGTCCTGTTATCAAGGAGGCTAGAATTACTTCTCCAAGGAGACCATCTCCTACAACCCCGCCAAAATGTCAACCAATTCAAGTCCTGCATGGTGAGCATCAAGGCATGATAATTGGACCACAAGTCTAAGAATCTGCCGTTGAAAGGTCCCAGCAAAAATGTAAGCAAATTTGGAGGCTAAAGCCTCGAAGTGAAACTGTTTTAAAGAAGGATAGTGACGTGACATCTGGACTGTACTCTCAGAGATCCACCATAAATGAAACTCGTTAAGAATGTGTACCTAAGAAAAATATCCTATGTTATGAGATTTTTGATGGTCGTCACCTTGGAGAGTCATTTAAGAGATCTTGTCGCCAACTATCTCCATATCTTTGAGAAGAGGCCGGGTTCGATCGTAGTCCTCCAAGCCAGAAATTTATTGGAGGCATCGATCAGAGATCTTTCCACTCGATCGATAGACCAAGACAATCTGAGGAAACTCTCAATTCGGAGCTGTCTCAAATCAATCCCTATATTGCTTACAATGTAATATTTCAACCTCTTTTCAAGCTGTCTGATGAAGCACAAAACACAGATCAAAGCTAATTTTCTCATCAAGTCTGCCAAAGCAGAAAGTATAGGACCAAGGAAGCAATTATATAGTTTGCACAAAGGCAATCGCCGGACTAAAGAGATTTCATTATTATTCAGTCTAGTAAAACACACATTGCTAGATTGATAACTCAATATCATTGACCAAATATGAGCCGAAAGGCTGGGTCAATTGTATGCACCTTTCAACGAGTCCATCAGAGTAGCAAGCACAGGACGTAGGACATACATATACTTCTTGACAAGTCAATATAGACAAATCAGGTCAATTTTTCATCAAAGTCCGTCAAGCTTAAAGTTAGGACATAAAAAATTTCAAATCTCAAAACAAACAAACTAATTCCCCCATCAAATCTGATCAAGCATGAAGCCAGGATCAGAGGAAATCCAAATCTATAAAGACACAAAAGCAAAAGATCTTCAACGAACCCATCAAAGCAGGGAGCAGATGGTGGAAGATGATCTTCAGCAAGCCATTAAAGCAGATAGTAGATGGTGTAAGAACTCTTATCAATCCAACAAGTCAATTCCAAATGCTGGCCATTTAGCATGTCGAATAAGGCAAAGATACTAATGACAAATCCTATCAAAGCTCCGTAAGCTATTGCAAGTGAAGCTGAAATGATCCAAGTTCTATGGCCAGCCCAAAAGGTCAACCAATTTTCAACAAACGTGACTCACTCAATGCGTGAATCACATTTGTTGGGGGGCATTTGTTGACCTTCATATATGTGTCATAAGCCGAGACAAGCCCACAAGTTAAATTCGACGGACTTTGGAGGTGACAGTGCGCAAATCAGGGCTCGAAATGACCTCTGATCGACGAACGGACTTTGTCGTCGCATTCAGAATGTCAAAAATAATTAGAATATAAATATTGCAAAATCTAATGAGCAATCGATTAAGCGCTCGAGCTATTAATGTGTCAACGCACATATTAGAGTCGGGAAGATGAGACAATAACCAAATGACCTTTGTTCACAAAATTGATCATGTTGTTAGCTCTGAAACGTCGAAACCTATTAAATGAGACTATCCGAGCTCAATTCGGACGAGTCTGCGCGAACGTCGAGCGGTCAAAAGCAACAATGCACATTTTTGAGTTGAAAGTGACACAATTCATCGCCGACTTGAACCAGACGGCCTCCGTTCACAAAACGAACTATGTCGTTGCATCTGAAATGTCAAAATTATCTAGAATAGACATCCAATTTGACTAATATTGTCACACTTAAAATTTTGTCAAAATTAGTACGTATTTCGAGATAAATCTATTTGATTATCTCTTAATCACATCAAGTAAATGCTTCAAAAATGGCAGCCGCCCACTCTCATGCCTCCACCTCCCATCTGGCCAATAAGGAGATGCCACATCATTCTTTTCCATATCACCTCATTTAATTAAATCTTATCCCCAGGCAAAACGAAAAAAAGAAAAGAAAAGGGGAGGCGATATCCCTTCACGCCGCTCTTTAAGAGGGAAGACTTCCTCTCGCTCTCGAGGTTCTCATGTTCATCTAACGGAACTCTCCGCCGACTCCATCTTCGTCAAGAACATATAACCCACACGCCACTCTTCTTCTCCGCTTCCCTTGTGTAACTCTCTTTAGCATTCCGAAGGACAGAATGGCCACGACACGATGCCCATCACCGGACCACCGCTCAAGAGGATCCGGTGAAGCTCCGACTTCCTCTCACCACTGGTGAGGAAGAGGGGGAGTTGCAGGAGGAGAAGCCTCGAAGGACGAAATGGGTCGTTGCCCTCGACATCTTCCGTGGACTCACTGTCTCCCTAATGATCCTGGTGGACAGGGCTGACAGCGAATGGCCTGTGATTGGGCATGCACCATGGAACGGCTATAAACTGGTGGACTTTGTGATGCCTTTCTTCTTGTTCATTGTAGGGATGGCCATTCCTCTGTCCCTAAAGGGGATTCCTAACCGAGTTCTTGCTATTAGGAGGGTTCTTGTGAGGACGATTAAGCTCATTTTCTAGTGCCTCATTTTGCAAGGCGGATACTCGCATGCTCTTGATGATTTGACCTATGGAGTCGATATGAAACATATAAGATGGTGTGGCATCCTTCAGAGAATTGCTCTTGCATATTTAGTGGTGGCAGTAATGGAAATTTTTACAAAGAGTGCAAAAGTTCAGAAAGAGACACAAGTAGGATGGTCGATTTAAGATATATTTTTGGCAATGGACTCGGTGCATGTATTCTTGTGATCTACTTAACCACAATTTATGTGACATATGTTCCGATTGGCGTTCACGTCCATAATACTAAGAAGTGTGGGCAATGGAAAAGTCTTCATGGTCAGAGCGGGGAGATTGGATCCTCCATGTAATGCAAGAAGATATATTGATAAAGTGTGTCTGGGAATTAATCATTTGTACCAACATCTAGCCAGGAAGAGGCCCAAGTGTTGTAGGGTTGCACTTACGACTCCCCCCATGAGGGTCCATTTCAGAATGATGATCCTTCATGGTGTCAGGTCCCATTTGATCCTGAAGGGATACTTCGGAGTTTGAAAACCCTGTTATGCTCAAAGGCGTGTTAGAAGACCACCATAGTGTCACAAGACCGACCATTATGCTAGAGCGAGAAGGTCGAATAGCTCGATGCAGCCTCAATGGGGAAGATGCCGGGAGATTGTCGAATTTTGGATTGACGGGAGACCTAAACAAAAACAAATAACAAGTTTAAATTGAATTTATTTGAAAATGATAAATTAAAGAATAAACTTACATATATGCTCTTTTTATGTAGGTGTTTGAAGACCCTATTATGCTCAGAGTGGTAGTTAAAAGACTTCTGCATTGTCGCAAAGACACGACCGCTATGCTCAAGAGACGGAATAGCTCTCCTGCCCTCTATACGGGGAAGAGGCCAGGAGGTTGCCAAAATTCAAATTGATAGAGAACTTATTTAATTTAATACAAAATGAACTCGAAGCTCAAAATTAAAATTTGAACTAAGATTACAGGTGTTGAAGACCTTGTTATGCTCAGTAGAGCTAACATGTAGAAGACCACTACCAGTGTCGAAGACATCGACCGGCCATGCTCAGAGTGAATGGGAAGGCCAAATAAACTCCCGATGCAACCCTCTATGCGGGGATGACGCCTGGAAGCTGCCAAATTTTGGATTAATGGGTGACTTAGACAAGAACAAATAAAAATGTTGACAAGCTTAAATTGAGCTTGTTTGAAAATGATAAATTAAAAAAAATAAACCTACATATAAAATTCTAAAAGTATTTAAATAAGAATGATCTTAAAGGGGACTCAAGGACTTGTTGACGATCATAAATAAGACTTTTAATGAATTTGAGGGTTTGTCTCCTAACAATAATAAAATTCAAGTAAAGCTTCTAGTGATCTTGATAGTTCCCTACGAGCACAAACAAAACTTATAGTGGATTTGAAAGCTCGTCTTTTAATCAAAATAAGAATTAGATAAAATCTTCATAGAACTGCAAAGAATCCAACAATTACCTACATGCTTAAAGAGGTTATAATAACTATTATACAAATAAAAATAAGTATCGAACATATTGAACTAATAAGGCTTCAAAACTTGTCAATGAGCATAAATCATATTTCTTATTTAACGATCAAATTATGTTACGATTCATGTTGATCAATTTGGATTGTGTTATATACCACATCAAACAAATTGTTCAGAGCAAAAAGAATTTCAGTGAGACTTCTGATGAGCCTACGAGCTTCTCAACGATCATGAGCTAAGTTTCATTGAAACTTAAAGAGCTCAATCAGCTATGAACTAGACGCCAATAAATAAATATTAATCTAAATAATTGAACAAGATCTAAAATGTCAAATGCCACCGGATTAGCAACACATTATATAAGCGAACAGAAGGCGTTAATTAAGGCTTCAATTGAACTATTATATGTATTATGAAGTGAGCTTATATTCAAATTTATCATCTCAAAATGCATGTAAATAGTACAAAATTTTAATGAAATGAAGAGTATATGAAACAAATCATATATTCAAATTTAATTTATAAGATAAATGCATGTAAATAAACTAATGAAATGAGCTTTGCACATATCATAAGGCATGATGAAAACTCAAATTTAACATCTTAGAACTGTGCAAATATTCTTAAATACACCTGCATGGGACCCAACACTATGTTAAATGCTTAAATTTAGTGTTTGAGGATGCTGCGCGGGTTGATTCTCGGTTAAGTTTATAGACTGGATCTGGGTTAACAAAATCTAATTATGTTGTTATAGCTTTCTCTGCTTGTGAAAATCTCTAAGAAGTTAATTCTGTCAATTGACAGTATAACGACTATCTCCTAACTCTCTAATGATAGCTGAGTTGATTGAATATATGAACTAGAGGGATAACTATTATCAAAATATTTAAAATATTATATTTAATATTCTCAAATTCAAAATCCTCAAAATATAAATCTAGGTATGATCCTCTATTATTAAATTGATAGAGTTGACAAGATCTAAAATAATAAATTAAATAATTTAAACACCCGCATGAGCCTTGATACTATGCTGAATGCTTAAACTTAGTTTCAAGATGCGACGGTTCCGGTTGTCTACTGGTGCAGTTAACAAAATCAAATGTTGTTATAGCTTTCTCCTCCTAAGAAAATATTTGAGAAGCTAATTCTATCATTTGATAGTATAATGACTATCTTCTAACTCCCCAATGATAGCTGAGTTGATTGAATATATCAACTAGAGAGATAATTATTATCAAAATATTTATGATATTATATTCAATATTCTCAAATTCAAAATCCTCAAAATATAAATCTGGGTCTGATCCTTTATTATTAAATTAATAGAGTCGACAAAATTTAAAACAATAAATTAAATGATTTAAACACCCGCATGGGCCCCGACACTATGTCAATGCTGGGTTGATTCTGCTTATTCTGTGACTGGGTTAAGTTAAGAAAACCTAAAAATCTATAATAATAATTTCAACTTAGTAAAATATTTGAGAAGTTAATTCTATCATGTGACAGTAGATTTGATTCTTTGTTAGGAGCTAAATGGAGTTGACAGGATCTAAAATTTTCAAATATATTTGATTTAATCAATTAATCACCCTGATGATGGCTGTGTTGAATGAAGATTTCAACCGGAGGGGATACTTATCATAAAAATGTGTTTCCAACCTCAAATTAAATTAATCAAAAAGTATCAATGCAAATATAAAATCAAATAAATCACCAAATTATAAATGTTTAAATGAAATTCAATTTTTAAAGAGCTTAAAGCTAAAAATCAATCCCCCTTTCGCAATTGTTTGCTGAATGTGACAAATTAAGAAAACTCTAGCTCATGAAGGAGCCAAAGTTAAATCAAATACATAATTATGTTTACTCTTAAACAATCTCATGTCGAAGGGACGTCGTGTCCTCGACCACGTGGTTTGGTCAAGAGTTCCACACATGATGCGAAGCACGAGTCCTCGACCGGTGGTTGTCGCTAAATGACACAATTATATTACTTGCACGATCAGCATATGCTTAATGGCTCGCCTTTGAGTTGTGAATCATAGGGTATACTTGATTGGGCAAAAAGCCCTCTATTAGCTAAGGTAGACTTAAGCTTATCTCCTTAGATAAACACCACCCTAGGTCTACAAGGATTTCTTAGATGACGTAACTCATGTATTGCTGATAAGGATCCTTTGGTCATGTTGGGTCGACTACCTCCTCTAATTAAGTAGATTAAAGACCGCGACAGCCCGGGATGACGGAACCATGGGATCTAGATCGGGTGCGTCATCGTTCTCCTAACCATCTGCTTTAAGTTAAATATAATGAATTTCATAAACTCTAAATTCAGAAACTTCACATGCTGCTACTATACGCTACGCACTAAGCGATCTAATAACTAACCTTAATCGAAAGTTCTCTCTCAGCATTGAGAGGGGTAATTAACTATAGGTGCTTGCGCCTATAGGAAACCTGGAACCATATCTAAAGTCCTCACAAAATGAGGGCAAAATCTTTGGGTAGTATCTTATCTACTATTCTATCTGCCATCTAAAAATTTCACCGACACTTTAAATCACTCTCTTTGTTGAGGTCAGGGAATTTTGGCCCAGATTCGGCGATTACTGGGATAAGTTTCTCTTTCCATCTTTGGCTAGTTCAATCTAAGCTATAGTAATAGTGGAGTATAAAAAAAATAAAAAAAAATCAATTTTCAATGAAATTAAATTTAAGACGATCACGTCCTTATGACTAATATGTTTGCTCTCTATATTAATGAATCTTTGGAGCATACAGTTCATCTTGAAGCTAGGTCACGGAGCCAAAATCCATCTAGCTAATGTTGTTATCAATATTGGGGATGTTGGAGTTACCATCTATTTAGTAGTGTAAACTTCTCAACTATCATTACTACAAATAATTCTCTACTTGAAGCACCTGCATATTATACACACTAACCTATGCTGGAGAGGAGGATAACTGAAATGGCCACTACTGCTACTGAGGTTTCTCGAAAGAGAGCCTTTGTATATGAAAGATCGGGTCATTCTGATGCGCCAGTCATAAAAAGAACTGTCATTGGGCAGAAAGTTTCAATCATACATGTGAATGCGACCACTCTGCCAGTTGAACCTTTCGCACTAAGAAGACATGATGTTGAGGACTCCTCTTCTAGAGAAAAACTAGCTAAAAGATAGAGGAAAAGAATGAATGCTGAGTTGCGAGCTCATCAACTCTCACATGGGTCATCTGTTACACAAGCAGCCTTACAACCAGAAGAAAGTGTTCCCACTCACAATGAGTTTGAAAATCTAAAATGGGTGAAAAGAAATAGCTCTACTGGTGATGTTAAGCAGTATTTTTGGGCTCAACAATAGTCAGCTCCAACTCTTCAAAAAAAACAACTTGAAACTTTATCTACTCAAGTACACAGAGTCTTGAATGTTGTCAAGAAAAAAGGCCTTCTAAAGAAGAGATATCAAAGACCAATTATCAAAGAAGCCTAAAATGCTCCACTATAAATGCTACCATCAGTGGTAGTAAGAACTCAAGATCATTTTAAACAAGTTCTGCACGGTGAGCATCGGAGCGTGACACTTAGACAGCATGTCCAAGAATTCGCTACCGAAAGGTCCCGATAGAAAGAAAATAAATCTGGAGAGCGAAGCCTCGAGAGGAAGTCCTGCACGGTGAACATCGGGGCATGACACCTGAACCGCATGTTTGGGAATCGGCTACCGAAAGGTCCCAGTAGAAAGAAAAATTCATCTAGAGAGCGAAGCCTCTAGAAGAAGTCCTGCACGGTGAACATCAGGGAATGACACCTGAACCGCATGTTCGGAAATCCACTACTGAAAGGTCCCGGTAAAAAATAAATAAATATGGAGGCCGAAGCTTCAAGAAGAAGTGGCAACGCAAAAGCTTCCTCATTTGGAAGCAAGCTAACCTGGAGGAAGTAGAGAAAGAGAAATACTAAATTGCGTGATCAACAGCCATTGTTAAAATAAAAAATTGTACAACTAGTTGTGAAACTAGAAGCGAGTGTTCCTACCCATAATAAGTTTGACAGCCTAAGATGGGTAAACCAGAACAACTCTACTGGTCAAATCAAATAGTCCTTCTGGACTTGATAATATCAGGTTCCAACTTCTTTAGTGAGGAAACTCTAAACTGTATATGCTAAAGTGCATCATGTCCTCAAATTTGTTAAGGAGAAAGGATTGATGAAAAGAAAATTTCAAAGTTCTGTCATTAGGGAGGCTAGAGTTGCTTCTCCAAGGAGACCTTCTCCTACAATCCCGTCAAGATGTCAACCAATTCAAATCCCACATGGTGAGCATCGAGACGTGACACTTGGATCACAGGTCCAAGAATCTGTCGTCGAAAGGTCCCAGCAAAAAGGTAAGCAAATTTGGAGGCCAAAATCTCGAAGTGAAATTGCCGTAAAGAAGGACAATGACGTGACATCCGGACTGTACTTCCATAAAATTCACTCCTGATGCGATGGTATTTGGAGATAAAGTAGTCTTGCCACTTGAAGTTGAAATATCTTCACTCCGAGTAGCCATTCAATACAATCTCACCCAAGATTAGATTGTCCATCTACGGATAGAAGAGCTTGATGCACTTGACAAAGCTAGGCTCTAAGCTTAATAAAATTTAGAAGTCTATCGTGCAAGGACGTCCAAAGCATTCGATCATACAGTACGTCCTTAAGCTTTTCAAGAAGAGAATTGGTCATGGTGCTGAGAAGACTAATTATTCCTCAATGTCACTACATGTATAAGTTTTCCTTGGAAATTCTCTTGTAATACAAGAATGCATTTCCAAAATGAAGAAAAAATCTCCCTGTCAGACATGGGACATTTTTTTAAAAAAAAATGTTATAACAAAATGCCTGGCTCTCCCTGTGAAATAGGGGGCCTTTCTGTTATATTTGGGTTGACATCATGCCTAAGGCAGAGATCCCCATATACATATTCAAATTATGTATTTGAAGTTCATAAGTCTTAAAGTCTTACCGATCAAAAAGAGAAATTTTCAAGTCTACAAACTACAACAAATCAAGTTGGAAACACATCTTCCATCTATACATTCAATCTAAGGCTCGAGTTGGTGCATAAAGTTGGACTTAATACGCCCAAATATGGCCGAGTCGCTGACATATCTACTTACTCAACACACCATAAAGGCCGCAGTAAGTGATCCCCCATCTCATTAGCCCGATGATAAAATCCTCCATTAATTGCTCAAGTCTAATACTCAAGTAGGTGCATAAGGTCAGACTCAACAAGCCTAAATATGGCCGAGTCGCTGACATGTCTGCTTACTCAATACGCCACAAAGGCCGCAGCAAGGGATCCCCCTACTTTGTTAGTTCAAAGACAAGAGCATCCAAATCTCCAAATCCATCCAACTTGGTGAGTTCAAGTGGCCTAGACTGGGAGATCATCCCTAATGGTCGTAAGGTCATTTTTTCAAAACCCAACAAAAAGATCCTCACTCGAGAAAGTACTAAGCCGAGTTTGGTATCAACATCAAATGAGAAATGTCAACTCCTTCAACAAGTCTGTTAAAGCAAAAAAGCAAAGATCGAAGGAAACTCTTCCTCAGCAAGTCCAGCTAAGCAAAAAGCAAAGGATCGAAGAAATCACCCCAATGTTCATACAAAGCCAAAGGCTGAACTAAGGGATTGATGTCATCAACATGTCCGTTACGCGCAAAGCATGAGACTGATGATTCTTTGCCACTGACCCAACACAAGCTCTGAGGGCTAGGTCACCGGCATACATCCTTCTATAAGCTAGCAGAAGTAGAAAGCTATGGCAGAAGGTAATTTCGTATCGCTTGACAAGTCTTCAAGACAACTCAGGATTTTTCTCCATCAAATCCGTCAAGGCACGAAGCCAGGATAAAAGGAGACATAGAATATGAATCCTTGAGATGAAATCTTCAACAAGTCCATCAAAGCATAAAGCATATGATCGAAGACATTCTCATCTCATTAACTTCATCAAGTCCACTAAGGCACAAATTCAGGACAGGAAAAAAATACAAATTTCAAATTTTGAGATGAAGTCTTCAACAAGTCCGTCAAAACACAAAGCATAGGACTGAAGATATTTTCATCTCAATAACAAATCATCAATTCTATCAAGTCTGGTAAGGCACGAAACCAGGATAGGAGGAAAATACAAATTTCAAACTCTCAGGAGGAAGTCTTCAACAAGTCCGAAAGCACAAAACATAGGACTGAAGACATTTTCATCTCAACAACAAATCATCAACTCCATCAAGTCCGCTATGGCAGGAAGCCAGGACAGGAGAAAAATATAAATTTCAAACTCTCAGGAGGAAGTCTTCAACAAGTATGAAAGCACAAAGCATATGACCAAAGACATTCCAAATTCTCTCAATAATTACTGTGAAAGCCCCCCTATTAGACATGGGGCATTTTTATATATTTATATAAGTCTACATTGTGCTTCAAGCTGAGATCATTAGATAAATATACATGATGATCAGAATGAGCTATGTTTGTTTATATTAAAGAAGTTCAAACTTTGTAATATATTTCTGAACTAATCTGCAATCCCCCTATTAGACAGAGGGCAATTTTTTAGTTTTTATAAATCAAAGCTGTCCATTCATTCCCTGTGAAACAGGAGAGCTTCTTGCATATGCATTCAGGTTGACATCGAGCTTTATGCCAAGATCCCTGAATATATCTATAATTATTATTGTTAAAGTTGCAGGTCTTACAAGAATAAAAAGAATATGCTTCAATGCATAAAAAGACAATTCTAAATGTTAAAAGTTTCCCTCCAAGATTCATCAAATGTCGAAGATCAAGTCAAAAGAACTCCTAATTTTGGAAGCTTCAATCAACTAAGTTAGAAAAACGTCAATCTTTACAAGTCTAGGACACAGATGGATTCTAAAGATCGAACTCAACAAGCAAGGTGGTTCTTTGTCGACGCCTCCCTCACTCAACAAGCCACAAGAAAAGGCCGCAGTGAAATAGCCCCCGTTCATCAGTCTAATGACAAGACGCCAAGCCATCACAGCTTAAGTCAAAAATTTGAGTAAGTTCTAAAGGTCGGACTCAACAAGCCCACAAATGGCTGAGTTGCTGATGCTCTCCTCACTCAACAAGCCACAAGAAAAGGCCGTAGTGAAAGAACCCCTGCTCGTCAGTCCAATGATGATAGCTGTTCAATCTCAAACTATATTCAGTTTAGTGACTACAAGAAACCAAAATTCAAGAGATCTTTTCACTCGATCGATAGACCAAGACAATCTGAGGAAACTCTCAATTCGGAGCTATCTCAAATCAATCCCTATATTGCTTGCAATATAATATTTCAACCTCTTTTTAAGCAATCTAATGAAGCAGAAAGCACAGATAAAAGCCAATTTTCTCATCAAGTCCGCCAAAGCAGAAAGCATAGAACCAATGAAGCGATTCTATAGTTTGCACAAAGGCAATGACCGAACTAAAGAAATTTCATGGTTATTTAGTCTGTTAAGCACACAGTGCCAGACTGATAACTCAACATTGACTTAATATGAGCTGGAAGGCTGGATCAACTGTATGCACCCTTCAACGAGTCCGTCAAAGCAGCAAGCACAGGATTTAGGGCATACATACACTTGCTGACAAGTCAATATAGACAAATCAGGTCAATCCTTCATTAAAGTCCGTCAAGCTTAAAGCTAGGATAGAAGGAATTTCAAATCTCAAAGCAAGCAAATTGATTCCTCCATCCAACATGATCAAGCACAAAGCTAGGGTTTGAGGAAATCCAAATCTATGAAGATAAAAAAGAAAGAGATTTTTAGTGAACCCATCAAAGCAAAGAGTAAATGGTGGAAGAAGCTCTTCAGTGAATCTAGGGAAGTTGAAAGCTGAAGTGATCCAAGACCCATGGCCCCAAAGGGTTCAACAAACGTGACTCGCTTCATGTGTGAATCACATTTGTTGGGGGCATTTGTTGACCTTCATATATGTGTCATAAGTCAAGTCAAGCTCGCTACAAGTCAATTGACGGACTGTGGCGACAAGGCGCAACGGGCTCAAACGCACTCGACGTCACCGAAAATGGTCGAAATGACCTCCGATCGACGAACGAACTTCTCCGTAATGTTCAGAATGTGGAAATTGATCAGAATATAAATATTGCAAAATCTAATGAGCAATCGATTAAGCGCTCAAGCTATCAATGTGTCGATGCGCATATCTGAGTTGGGAAGATGCGATGAAAATCAAAGGACCTCCGATCGACGAACAGACTTTGCCGTCACGTTTAGAACATCGTAATTGATCAGAAAATAAATATTACAAAATTTAATGAGCAATCAATTAAGTGCTCGAGCTATCAATGTGTCGACGCGCATATCGGAGTCGGGAAGATGCGACGATAACCAAATGACATTCATTCATGAAATTGATCACCCTGTTAGCTCTGAAACACCGAAACCTATTAAATGAGACTATTTGGGCTCAATTCGGACGAGTCTACGCGAACGTCGAGCGGTCAAAAGCAATAATTTGCATTTTTGAACTGAAAGTGACCCAATTCGATGCCGACTTGAACGAAATGGCCTCTGATTGTGAAACGGATTGCATCATTGCGTCCAGAATACCGAAATTACCTAGAATGGACATCCAATTTGACTAAGGTTATTGCGCTTAAAATTTCATCAAGATTAGCACATATTTCGAGGTAAATCTATCTGATTATCTTCTTATTACACCTAGTCAATGCAGGACTTGTAGCCACCCTCATCCACAATCAGCCACCCATGACAACCAATTGGAAGCTGCCACGTATAGCCTTCCCATGTGCTAATAAACCCTTTTCTAGAATGATAGAAGAGTGTTGGTATAATGGAACGATGAAATTTATTAAATTTCTAGAGAAACGTTTAGGGCTTAAATCTTTTCTGTTTAATTAGCATTATTGAAAAATATAAAATTTTCTAAGCATGAAAAAAATATACTAAAAATTGTTAATTTAATGCACTTACAAAATTTGAATGCTATTAGATAATAAAATTATGTTATATTACCAATATTCAGCAAATTAAATTTACTGAATTAACTATTATGGTTTACCAGTAGATTTGCAGCCCAGTAATCTTATTCTTAACTTCTCCCCCCTTCAGTTTCAATTAGTTTGTGGTGTATATAGAACTAAATTTAAAGACATAAATCACTATGTACTAATTTCAAAGCCAGCCAACCAAATAGGATTATATAAATATAATATCATCAACAAGCATGCAGTTCATAAACTTCATAAAATGAAGAGGGACCAATTACACATTTAATTAGCCTGATGATGAATAATAAGAACTAACCTATGTTATTTGCAGCTCCATCTTGAGTTTATCTAAAGCAGCTTTTGCTGCTATGTTTTGTGCAATCTTCTTCTTATAGTTGAAAGTGCCACTTCCATACAAATTTCCGTTGATGAAAACTTCCACCGTTATGCTTTCTGTCGTTGTATTCTTCTCGAAACTTAAATTCATCATATTCTTCTTACATAGTTCATAAAGCTCAGTCACAGGGTGTTTTCCAAGTGTCAAGGTTGATTAATGGTTCTGCTAATCTCCTAAACACATGAAAAGATAAGAAAAGATGTATAAGAGCTAAACTGCTTAAACAGAGTTGACATGATCTAAAGCTTTTAAATATATTCAAATTATTCAAACATAAAATTTCCTAAATTATAAATACACCCACATGTGTCCCGACACTATGCTGAATGCTTAAATTCAAGTGTCTGAGGATGTTGTGTGGGTTGCTTTCCGGTTTAGTCTTAGGACTGAGCCCAGGTTAACAAAACCTAAAAAACCTATACTAAGAGTTTCAAATCAGTGAAATATCTGAGAAACTGGTTCTATCATGTGACAGTATATTTAATCCTCTATTAGCAGCTAAACAGAGTTGACATAATCTAAAGCTCTTAAACATATTCAAATTAATCAATTTTTCTAATTAAATTAACTCAAATCAAACATAAATCTGAAATCGATCTCATAATTCAGATATAAAAAAATTGCCTAAATTCTTAAATACACCTGCATGTGCCTCGACATTGTACTGTTGAAATTCAAGTGTCTGAGAATGTTACGCGGGTTGCTTCTCGGTTTAGTCTTAGGACTGGGTCCGGGTTAACAAAATCTAAAAAACCTATAATAAGAGCTTCAAATCAATAAAATATTTGATAAAACTGATTCTGTCAGGTAATAGTAGATCCAATCCTCTGTTAGCAACTAAGCAGAGTTGACAGGATCTAAAGCTCTTAAACATATTCAAATCAATAATTTTTCTAATCAAATCAACTCCAATCAAATATCAATCTAAAAAATGGCTTAAATGAAATTCTATCATTAAAAGCTTAAACCAAACTTAATCTATCCACCTTTCACAACTGTTTGTCGAAGGGTGATAAATTAAGAAAACTCTAGCTTACAATGGAGCCAATGTCAAATCAAGTGGTCTACTATGTTCACTCTCAATCAATCTCTTGCCAGTAAGGACGTGACATGTATCCTCCGATCATGTTAGCCAATGACTCCACGATGAGAAGCTAAGCACCGAGTCCTCGACGGTGGTTTACCGCTCCATTATATTATGATCACGATCGTAGCCCGCATGCTCCCCAATGACTCTGCCCTTTGAGTTGTGAATCATAGGGTATACTTGATAGGGCAAATAATCTTCTGTCATCTAAGGTAGACTTAAGATTGTCTCCTTAGACAAATATCACCTCAGGTCTACAAAGATTTCTTGGACGACGTTATCCATGTGTTGCTGATAAGGATCCTTCGGTCAGGTTGGGTTGACTACCTCCTTTGATTAAGTAGACTGGGGACCACGACTACCCGGGATGACGGAACCATGGGATCTAGATCTAGAACGTCATCATTCTCCCAACCATTCGGTTTAAGCTAAAATGATGAATTTCATTTCTTAAATTCTAAAACTCTACATGCTGTTACTATACGCTACACATTAAGCGATCTAATGACTAGCTTTAATCGAAAGTTTTCTCTCATTTATTGAGAGGGGTAATTAACTATAGGGGCTTGCACCTATAGGAAACCTGGAACCAGATCTAAAGTTCTCACCAAATGAGGACGAAATCTCTGGGTAGTGTCTTATCTACTATTTCATCTGTCTTCTAAAAATTACACCCACACTTTAAAACACTCTTTTTCATCGAAGATGTCGGTGACAAATTTTCGGAGCCCACATTCCAATACAAATCATTCAGATTCTTCATTAAGTGTTGTTATCAATGAATGAATAAACATTCAGCCCAAGACTTAAAAAAAAAAAGAATTTAATATTTTGTTTTATCAATGGAAAAATTGTAAATAAGTGAATAGTGTTATATCCACCTAAATTTATAAATAGGACTAATATTGTACAAGGGGTTAACTCAACACCCTAATAATTAAGGGTGTGCATTAGACGGTTCAAACCCAAAAATCGAACCGAACTGATGTTAATTGGTCGGTTTGGTTCAGTTTTTATATTCATTATTTGATTTTTGGTTGAAATTATGGGTTAATGCAGTTTTATGGTTTTTGGTTCTGTTTTTAGTTAATAAATTTCGGTTTTAACGGTAAAATCGATTATTTCGGTTATAGATTAGGGCGGGCCTTCGACTTCGACTTCGAGCCTATTTCGCCTCTCGTCTCGAGTCCGTGGAGTCGCGAATGAGTTGAGCGAGTCGAATAGTCGATTTACTTTAAGACGCTTCAGAGTTCGGAGTGTTGCCTTTCATTCCTCGACTCTTCGATGGCTGATACGCCGATGCCATACACTTCTTTGAGGATGGAGAGTCTCGAGTCTCGACTAGGGCATAAGGCATGGCAGATTCCAAGCCGACCCGCCTTCACGAGTCCAATCTCGATCTTTTGGCTTTCCGCTCCACTTTCCTTAGTTTCCTATTTGCACCCGACTTCTCTTTCCTTTTTTTTTTTTGTTCTAGATCTGATACCGATAGCCTACATCTACAGCCTCTGTGTTCAGTGACTTATGTCTTCACTCTTCACGCTCACTCTTCACATCGATTTGAATTTAAGTCTCTTTGATTCTTTGAGAGGTAACAGCTAACAGGTAAGAACTAAATCACATTATCTCAACTCCTCTCTCTCTCTCTCTCTCTATCTCTCTCTCTCTCTCTACTCCTTCCTTTGTTGATGGTTTGAATGTTTGATTTAGCCTGGGTGAGCAGTGGGTCGGTTTGGTTTATTGTGAGCCTGTGTGAATTGTGATTGTGTCGTCACTATCGTGGACTTTATTCTTTGAGAGGTAACAGCCAACAGGTAAGAACTAAATCACATTATCTCAACTCCTCTCTCTCTCTCTCTCTCTCTCTACTCCTTCCTTTGTTGAAATTTTGTTGATGGTTTGAATGCTTGATTCAGCCTGGGTGAGCAGTGGGTCGGTACCATCACTTTGGTTTATTGTGATTTGTGAGCCTGTGTGAATTGTGATTGTGTCGTCACTGTCGTGGACTTTATTCTTTGAGAGGTAACAGCCAACAGGTAAGAACTAAATCACATTATCTCAACTTCTCTCTCTCTCTCTCTCTCTCTCTCTCTCAACTCCTTCCTTTGTTGAAATTTTGTTGATGGTTTGAATGTTTGATTCAGCCTGGGTGAGCAGTGGGTTGGTTTGGTTTATTCAGTTTGGTTTATTGTGAGCTGCGGTGAATTGATTGGTCGCCACCGCCGTGGACTTTATTGGTTGTTGATGGTTTAGGGTTTTATGCTATCTTTCATGTTGGTCGGAAGTCTAAGAGCCCTTTTGGAAGAAGTGAATTTTTTTTTTCTTATTGATAAAGAAAAAATAGCTAGTGCCTATGAAGTTTGAGTTTGTCTGCTGCGGTTCTAGTGCCTACTACGGTACTACCTAGTGCCTATGAAATATGAACATGCTAACTGCTAAGTGCTAACATGGAATTACATGCTCTTTAGTCTTTACATCATTGGCTCATTGGTATCAGCATTAGAGTATAACATATGATTTGAACTTATCAGCTATCTGCCTATCTCTATGCTCAACTCTCAAAGATAATCTGGTTTTTATGCTTCATTCTAGTATGACATGTAGTATGTAGATCAGTAGATGCATGTCTTAGAAAAATAAAGTAAGCCTTATGATGTTTTTTTTTAATCTTAGTGTTTTTTAAATGCAACTATGCAAGTAAATAAGTAATACAATTTGATTTATTGGGATGGCTTTAATAAAAATAATATTGAATGGTAATGTTGAGAAATGTGACATTATATTATAATATTTGGGATACATTGCTAAATGGATGATGGAGCTGATTGAGCATTACAATTTGTTAACATGAATTAACATTGTTCAATTATACGATTCATGTCTTTTTTTCTTCTCAATATTGTAGCATCCAAGCGTTCTTTAATTGAAGTAAGTTTTGTTGATGTAATTATTAAAGCATGCTTTTTTTCATTCTTTTTTAATTTATTTAATTTTTTTTTTTCTAGAAGTAGAAACATGTCACAAGTTGGAGATATGTATGAAGGATATCTTGCTGTTGTTTTAGATCTTGTTGTTGTTTTAGATCCCCGCTTCAAGCTTCGTTATGTAGAGTTTGATGTTATGGATATGTATGAAGGACCTGATGGCGTTGCTCTAGCACAACTTATTAGGTCATCATGCTATGATATGTTTCATGATTACAAAATAAAAGTTCTGAAAGCCAATAGAAGTGGTCTCCATGAGAAACAAAATTTTTCCTAAGGGTCTAGTTTTACAACCGCAATCTTCGGGACAAGATATTCAATGATAGAGAAATTCAAAAGATCCAATTTTGGGAAGGATGATATAGATAACAAATCAGATCTAGACAAGTATTTGGCTGAGGAGTCTAAAGTGATGCCTGATCAGTTTGATATTTTAAATTAGTGGAAGGTTAATGCACCAAGATTTCTTATTCTCTCATACATGGCTCGTGATGTTTTAGCTGTTCCAATTTCAAATGTTGCCTCAAAATCAGTTTTCAGTACATGTGGTCGTATTCTTGATGCATTTAGAAGTTCATTATCCCCAAAGATTGCACAAGCTCTAATATGTGCACAGGATTGGATGCGAGCAAAATGGACTGTAAATCCAGTAAATGTGGAAGAAAATATTAATGACATTGACAAGTTTGATGAAGGTATTGTTTATGATGAAATTTACAATGATTTATTTTTTTAATCGTAATTAGAAATTTAGAATAAATTAATAATTAATGATTTATTTGTTTTACAGATTTAGCAAACTTAACAAGTGAAACTCAAACTTCTTAGCTTAGGTTATGATGAGGATTGCGGAATGCTGATTGCCTGATTCCAATATGGGATATAGTTTAGAGACTTTTAGATTTCAAATTTTCATTGGTCTAATGGTCTCCCTTTCAGTTTATCTTATATTTTGCTTTTTTTTAGCTTACATTTCTTATATACTGCTGTTGGATTGTAATTTTGGTTTGGTTGTTAGTTTTATCTTAAGGTTTTCAATACAAATAAGCTTTTTTTAGGGTTTAGGGGCAATGATAGCAATGATGAAATGATCAATGTATACATGCGGCTGGTGACTTTTTTTTGGTGTTATTGCCCTCTTAAGTCTTAAAGGCTTAGAGTCATGATTTCTCAAAATTATTGATGCCCGTACGTATATATGATGATCATATTTTTCAGATATTACACTTGAATCTTGATAATAAAAGATATTTTTATATTTGCTTGAGCCCCAAAATCCAAATTACAAATATACGTAAGTATATATTATTCTGTTGGTTGAAGGATATTTGGTGGCTATTAGTTGGCCTAGGGTACCGGTGTGGTTTGGTTGGGTGCCTTTACTGATGTTATTCCTGTTGGTTGGATTGTAGTTTGTCTTACTGGGCTTTGTATCTTTTTGTCTTTTGCTGGCTATTCTATTAACCTGGATCAGATATTATTTTGCCTTAGTTGGGTTTAGTGGCTGCTATCTGCTTCTACACTTTCCCCGACTGTCTTGGCTGATTTTGGCTTGATGACTGATGTTGGTCTTTTCACTAACTTTAATTTTCTACTACTATGGTGGTTGGCTAGGAGGATATGTTGGCTGACTAGTTTGGTTGGTTGTATTGGCTAGCTAGGTTGGTTGGAGGGGTGGCTATTTTGGCTAGTTTTTCCTGCTCCTTTGGTGACTCTTTTGGGAACCTACTGGTGTTCTTTTTGTGACCTATATTTCTAATTTCCTCTTGCTTTATTATTTTTTTTTTGTTATGGTTTTAACCTCCTCCTATATGGCTATATTGGACTTCATCTTTCGGCTACGATGGCTTTGGTTTTTCCTGCTCCAAGATCGCTCACGTGATCTCACTGGTTACGATACCAAGGTGATTTTTTCTTGCTTTAAATAGTTTGGTGTTTGAGATTTATTGGGTGTGGATCTTTTTTTTTTAAGAAATTAGTTAGATTGTGTGATTGCTATAGATTCACTGCTGCACTATTGGAATGGCTAGATATGATTTGGAATCAAGAAAAGTTTGATTTTGTTTGTTCTGAAAGTTTTACCTTTTTTTCCCACCAAATAAATCTGTTTTAGAGTCTGGATTCCGAGATTCATGGGTTGCCTTTAACCTGTAATAAAGTAGAAAAAAAGTTGCACAAATGAAGTGGACAAATATGTTTGATGGTATATTTTGCTTATGTTGTAAGTATGGATTTAGTTTTGGAAATTTATACTTTATGGTGCATATTAACCTAGATCTACCACATTTTCATAATCGGGTTTGTTTTTTTTTATTATTATTTTTATTGTAATCATTTCAGCTAGTGAGAACTCTGCAACATTACCAGTTGGCAGTTACAAATGGCTAACCATGTATTTATTTTTTTGTGGTCGAGTTAGTTCAAATTTATGAGGTCATTCTTGAGCAAAGCTTTTCATGTTCTACTTTGATTTCTTAGGAGTTAGGAGGAAGATTTGAGGCGGTTCATGGGGAAGCGAGAACACTGATCACCCCAAGAATTTTGAAACACACGGTGTTGAAGTCTGGCGGTTTGCTTCAAACTACATTATCATTGTCGAGAACACGATTTTGTTGAGCAATTAATAATCTCAGTAAATTTTTTTTCTTTTTCTTTTTATGGATAGGTCCTCGTGGAATTGTCAATGTTGTTGGATTGGCACTTGATGAGACATCATCAGCTTCGTTTGAGCGATAATGAGATTATCGACCACTATCGTAATATTATTCATCATTCTTCAATCATTAGGTTCATATTATATAATTCTTTGTAGAATGTGCGATATCTTATTAACATGAATAATGTTTTTTTTCTAGATATGTTATTCTTGGAGATGGTTGTCAAATGGAAGGCATTTCGAATGAAGTTTGCTCTCTTGCTGGGCACTGGGGTCTTGGAAAGTTGATAGCTTTCTATGAAGATAATCACATTTCAATTGATGGGGACACTAAGATTGCATTTAGTATACAATTGAATTATGTTGTATTATTTTTTTCTCTTTCTTTGTTAATTGTTTATAATTTTTATTTGTACATTACATTCATAAATTGTATATTTGTATCAATATGAAAAACTATTTACATTGTACATTACATTGTATCAATATGTATACATGCAGTTTAGTAACTTTAGTTAATAAAATTTATCTATTATTTGTTTGTTAACTTTAAAATTCTTTTTTTTAATCTCTCTCTATAATTCGGTTTAGGAAAAACCAAACCGAATAAACTGAACTCTAATTCGGTTTATTTGGTTCGGTTTATATGATTTTTTTGTGCTACTTTGGTCGGTTCGATTTTTTTAAAATAACGGTTTGGTTTATTCGGTTGGAACAAAAACCAAACCGAATAAGCCAAACCGACCGAATGCTCACCCCTACTAATAATAAAATTCTCAAAAGTTTTCTTTCACATTCTTCTGTCCTTTACACTTGTCAGTATATTCTCAACTCTCTCTTTAATTCTAACACTTTTAATTTGTGTTTATTATTTGTTAATAAAGTCAATTTAATAAAAACATGTTTTGTAACAAAATAATATATTTTAGTAAACAAATTAATGAATATTCTTACTAATTAGTTCTAATATTTTATTTTATTTATTTATTTTTTTTGAAACACTTCTAAATAAAATTGAAAGTACCTCTGAATTCAAGCTTCTAATTAGTTGTAGTAATTGTTATCACACTCTAAATTCTTATTATAGTTATATATATATATATATATATATATATATATATATATATATATATATATATATATATATATATATATATATATATATATATAAGAATATGTTTGGGATAGCTTTGTGACTGTTTTAAACAAACTTTGATTGGACTTATAATTTTGCTCTTGATGAGAATTTGAGAAATATAGAGTTATAATAGATTTTCGATTAGCCTTTGTTCTCACATAGATTCTCTTATTTATAGATGTAATTTCTTTTAAAATATATTAATAAAAAGGTTATTCAAAAATATTTTCTCCATGGCCAAATCATATTTTAAACTCAAAACAATCAATTAAATTAGTATAAATTATATGAAAAGACATTGATATGTAATGCCGTTAAAGCAAGAAAGTAATATACCGGCCAAATTAATATATTAAATTCATTTCCTACGATGTAAAAATAGTCATTTGCTATTTTATTACTTTTTAATATAAACTTTAATGACATTAAACAATCATATGCATATATATATATATATATATATATATATATATATATATATATATATATATATATATATATATATATATATATATATATATTGATTAAAAGGAATAAACTACTCTATTTAATCGCTTATTTTGGACCATTAATTGTGTTTTCGCATACCATTTGTTATATTTCATATAAAGTAGATTATTTCAGTAGCTTATGGAATAATGATGTGAATTAAGTCCTGCTTGAGGTAGTGGTGGCAAGGGCGGAGCTGTGCCATACCGCACCACAATATAGTTTAGGTACTGCGTTTTGATCATATTTAGAAAAATTTATGATAGAAAGTTATGTTTTTCAATTTGATCTGACTACATGCAGTTACGACATGAATGTTATGATTTGACTTTTATAAAATAAACAAATTTATATACTTATAATAATTTTTTCAAATAATAATTTTTTTATAGCACATCTATCGCTATTTTTTAACACATCTAAAGTTGGCCAAATAGACTCTAATAATATTCATTTATAGCAGAAATATGAATATATGGATTTAAATTGAAAGCTGCAAAATAATAAATCTTACATCAAATCGGCTGTTGGCAACCCTATTTATATATTGAATCGGCTTAAATTTTCGAATGAATAGTAAAATTTGCATTTTTATTAAGTAAAAAATAGTTATTAGTGTTTGATAAGTTATGAAAAAAAATTTTAAAATAAATTCGAGCATAATGAATACCGATAAAATATAATTTTGCATCTACAAAATAATGCAAATTCAATAACATTAAAAGAAAGAATTAAATTCAGAAGTATATAAAATGTGTATATTATATATGAAGTTGTAAACTAAGTAATTTTTTTTTAAAATGATTATAAGCGAAGCGATGTGATGTTTTGTCGAACTAAATTATATAAGAAGTTAAAAAATTATATAAATATTTAAAATTTTTTTATTATAGTTTAATAAAAAAAATTAGCCTAAAAATAATTTATAGTCCTTATTTAATTTTATAATTATTGTCTTTGCAAATTTGGGGTTTGATGACCTCTTCTTCTAACTTTTTCGCATAAACCATTCATATTAGAGCAAAAATGACAGTGATATTAGTTTTATTTAAATTTGCATGTTTTAGAAAGGATAAATATACATCCCTAGGATCTAATATTTATCATAAATACTTTATGCCAAACATAAAGGATTCTTAAGCATTTTATATAATATAATAAAGTATATTTATATACATAACGCATAATTATTATGCGTTTATATATCTAACATTTAAAAATTGATATTTATAAATATAACATTTCTCCTATACTTAAAAAGATGAGTTTCACTATAAAAAATTAATAATTATATTATTTTGATGTAATATTAGAGATTTAAATGCTATTTATAGAAATATTAAAATTTAGATATTAAATATAAAAATATATAAGATTATGTGCTATATATATAAATGCCCAGATAATAAAACATGGATAGTGATGTAGGAATAACATGTAGAATAAAACTACTATAATACCTGTCCTCCTAGCCCTACTATCATTATTTTAATAATTATTTCAATCTATGAATATGCATGAAAATATAATTTAAAGTTTTATAAATAAATATCTAAATTAACTAAAACATATTCACATAGATATTAAGTTGTTAAATTATTTAAATATTATCATATATATTTTTTTGTAATTTTATTAATAAATTAATTATGCATGCATGATATATCATATACATGGTGAAAATATGATAAATGTTTTGAATATCTAAAATAAATATTTTCTATTAATAAAATATTTACATAATATTAAATAGAAAAAGATTTATTTACAATAATTTTGATATTTGAGCTGCATGACATTGCATGCAATAATAGTAAAGTAATAATAACTTTATTTTTATGCATGATATGTAATGCAACTTACAATAAATAACAAATAATTTTTATAATTAATCTATCATGTTCCTTAAATTTGTTTAACAATAACAATAAAATTAAATAAACAAAGGAAATTTGATAAAATTACATAAAATATATAATGCACATGGCATGTAATATATGCAATTGAAATGCATCAACTATCTTAATCAAATAATGATGTCAATTATTTAATTATTACATAAATTAAGCTAAAGAAAGTTACTTTAATTATATAAAATATTTAATTATCTAAACAAATAGGTTTTAAAAAGAAGCATAAAAAAAGCACAATAAAATTGATCCCAAAAGGGTATTAATTGATATATAATAATTTGGGATGGGCTTAACAAATGAATAAAACTCTTTTAGAAAGAGATCATTGCATGTTGTTTATTGCACGTATGCCCTATCAAAGAGAGCTTATATCTCTCCCTTCCTAAGCAATTGGTTTTGTTTCACCAATGGAGAAATGAGAAGGTTATCCTTCATCTTTAGATCACCTTTAGGTATTTAGGAAAACCATAGTGCTAAGAATTGTGTGCTTATTGGTTTTCTTGTTAGTGTAGGAGGGTATAGACTTAGGTGCTTAGAGGAAGGAGGCTCTTAAATTCTTTTGAATAGAGATCCCACCTTTAATGAGTGTGAATTGAGTAGCACTTGTATTGAATGAAATGTTATTGCTACTAACCAAGTTTCAAATTCGAGGACTTATGAACTTGTGGTGAAGAATGATAGAAATAAGCCAGTTCATATCGTTGATTGGGATACAAAATTCTAGAAACGAAAGTGGAGTAAGTGAAACCTATTCATTTATGAGGAATATTGAACATCATAGTGTTGAAACATATGATGATGATAATTTGGAAATGAAGTCTTAGATTTTAGCCAAGGAAAGGCTTAAAAGTCATTAAATTTGCTTTAAGATTTGCCTATGTTTATTACGTCAGCTTTGTGAAAGGGAAAGATAGTAAGAAATCTTAAAAGAAAAATTAAATAAAGGTCTTGATCAATTCATGAAAAAGCAGATATTTTGATGAAATTATTAGTGGATATATTGGGGATATTAATGGTGCTTATTCGATAGATTTTTTGTCAAAAAATTCATTGGACTTAACTAGCAAAATTTCTACTAGAATTTAGATTAAATATTGAGTCATCTAAGCTTCTTCCTTATTTATGCTTCCCTTAGTTTCTCAAGAGTGCCCACTTGTCTCACCTATTTTACATTGCCGATGAATTTTCACTTTATTTCTTTAATTTCTTTACAAATCTAAGGTGGGTCTTTTTTTCCCTACCTTCTATGTGTTCTAATTTAAGATTTTATTAGTAATTTTCTTCGATTTTTTTTTATAAAATTTAGATTTCACAAATTTTAATGTGATTTTTATTTCAACACTCTATTTGATAATATAGATCTATTTTTAGCATAAATTTGTTTTTTAGATTGATTTTTTTTTGTAAGAATTATGTATTACTTATATGAATAAATAACACATATATCTATGTATTATTACCCCTTATGTGATTTTATTAAGATGGAGATAGAAAAATGATTGATATATAAGTCATACAAAAATTTCTAAAAAATTTCTACATTTTTATTTTGATGTCAACAATCTTCCATTGTCTCTTTCTATTAAATTATGACATGAACTGATCATTTATAAATGCTTTCTTGCAACTGGAGTTGGTAATGATCCTCCATGTAAATTAATAATTGCTATTTTTAATAGGACGAAAAAATATATATATAACTTTAGCGATACAAAGAGAGAGCATAACATAAACTAGTACCACCATCACCATCATCATCATCGGTACAACACAACTGAAACTTAGTCCAAAATACCACTTCCCAAATCATGTATAGACTATCACATTCTATCCATACTCCTCATATCCATCGCATCTAAAACCACCACCACTTTACACTAGCCAATCTCTTTACCACCATTCATGTTATACACAACCTACTATCCTCCACCATAATTGAGTTATTATGCAAAGTCATCGACCACTATTAATTATAGATATGTTGGTGGATCTAATTCATTAAATTCTTGCATCTACATTAAGCCTAAGGAAGAAATCTAAGTATTCAATAATTTGTTTTGTAAATGATGCCATTTTAATATATTATTTTATGTGAAATTAATCCTTAATTTAAAATGAGCAATATTTAAAATCAGAGATATAATAAAAAATAAATTTGGTGCTTTATATATATCTTGAAAGAATGTTTCATTTAAAGTTTGTGGCATATGATTTTGATAATTTGAGGTAACAATCAATTTTACTTTAAAATATAAATTTTTATTGGTCATTTAATTATATTTTTTTATATAAATAAATTTTTTTTAACTACTCAAAAATCATGGTAAGATATTAAAATGATAAGACTTAAATCCATTGGAAATATCAAATTTCATTTCATCAAAAAATAACTATTTTTTTGTAGTAGATATAAGTTGTAGGTATCATTTAGGCTAGATTATCGGATTAAAATTCTCTCAACATCAAGGAATATATTAAGAGGAATATTCTCTAGTTCTTAAGCATATTTATATTCAAGGCTTACTATCATTGGTGGTACAAGATGATATGTAATTAGAATTGATAGATGTGAAGAAAAATTTTCTTCATGGAGAGCTATAAAATAATTCTTACTAAACATCGTCATAGTTTTGAAGTAAAATGGAAAAACTATAAAGTATGTTTATTGAAAATAAGAGTTATCAATAATTGATCTGACATAAAAGTCCAATATATACTTGATCTAAGAAATTTGGATTCAAGCTAACTCAATTATTTGTGGGACTAGAAATCCGACATGTTTAATTTTTAAGTTAGATTCAGGTTGATCCACAAACTTGATATTGACCCAACTTCGACCAACAAATCAGATATTGACTCGAATTTAATCTAAAATGCATGTCAAAATAGAACACTTAGGGTCATGTTCAAGTCAGTTGAGTGGAAGGTGGGCCAGATTCTAGTTAAAATTTTTGACACATTTAATAAATATGTTGGATTAGAGTAATACATACTCAAGTTGAATCAATTTCATATTTGACCCAAATTTGACCTATTGACCCAAATTGACACTTCTAAATAAAAAGATCTCTTCCTAGATTGAAATAGTCCCCTCACTAGTGACAAATGATTTGATGAATTTATGTACACGCTTAGTTTTAGCAAGAGCAACTTTGATAATTAGTCTAACACTATGTTTATCTACATTGATAACATGTTGATTGCAAGTTCAATAATAATGAAATATTTAGAATTAAATTCTAGTTGAATGAAGAGTTTCTTACATAAGATCTTGGGTCAACTAAAAGAATTTTGGACATTGAGATTGTCAGAGATTAAATGGATGGAAGTTCTATCTTGGTAGATTCATGTAAAGGTCATGAGAAGGATATTCAGAAATAGTGATATGAGTGCTGGCATGCATAGATGGCACCTCAAATCATGAACATTTAATTAGAAGGTTGGCTGAGGCGACTATAGTTACTGAAGGCTTTATTGAGTCTGATTATGTTGAAAAAGTTTGACAACAAGAAATCATTAGTAGGTTATATTTTTCAGTATAGTGGGAATCCCATCTTATGGAAATCAAATATATAAACTATTGCTTTGAACATAATCGAAGTTAGATATATAGCTTGCTTGCAAAGTTTGAAGAGAGCTCTTTGGCTAATTAGGAAGAAAGATAGAAACCAACGAAGTTGCATTATAACAACAAAGTACAATTTCATATCTTCAAAAATCAAGTCTTTTATGAGAAGATTGAACATGTTGATGTTACACTTCACTTCACACGAAATGATAGTAAGAGAAATTGTTAGTATGATCAAAATTGCTACAAAGTAAAGCTTGTTGATGTGTTGACTATACGATTTAAAAAATAAAAATAAAAATTATAAAAAAATGTGTTGACTAAACCATTGTTTATTACTATGTTTGAGCATCATTTAAGAAAGCTTCTAGTATTATAAGGGAAACTTGGATAGTAGCAATGTTCGAGGAGGTAGGGAATTTAACTCAAGGTGGAGATTTGAGACTGTTTGGTTGTCTGTATTTACAGTGTAAAGTAAATTAAATGCATAAAATTTAATTTTTTGAGTGTTTGGTATGGTATTGTGGGCTCCGAAAATTAGCCACCGACCTCTCAATGAAGAGAGTATGATTTATGCGTCGGTGAAATTTTTGAAGCATGGAATAGATAAGACACTACCAGATTTCGTCCTCATTTTGTGAGGACTTTAGATATGGTTCCGGGTTTCTATGGGGCAACATAGTTAATTACCCTCTCAATCTTGAGAGAACTTTTGGTTAAGGCTAGTTAGATAAATAGTGCATGGCATTATAATAGCACCATGTGGAGTTTTAGAATTTAGATTTAGAATTTATGAAATTCATTATATTTAACTTAAAGCGGATGGTTGGGGAGCGATGACGCATCATATCCCATGGTTAGTCATCCCGGGTTGTCGGTCCTAGTCTACAGTCGAGGAGGTAGTAACCCACTGAAGGATCTTTATAAGCAACACATGGGTTCGTGTCAAGAAATCAGGCGCGTGATGTTTGTCAGGAGACAAGTAAGTCTACCTTAGCTGGTAGGGCTTTTTGCCTAATAAAGTATACCCTATAGTTCACAACTCAAAAGACAGAGCCATTGGGGAGCATACTACGGTAATAATATAATGGTTCCATTTGGCGGTAACCAGAAGACTCTTAATGCGCATCATGGAGCCTCTTGCCAAAGCCGTCGGAAAAACATGTCACATCCTTGCTGACATGAAATTATTTGAGAGTAAATATAGTTGTGCACTTGATTTGACATTGACACCTTTGTGAGCTAAGATTTTCTTAATTTGTCACATTTAACAAACTATTGCGGAAGGTGAGTTGAATTTTTTTGGCTTTAAGTTTTTAATATTGAATTTCATTTTGACATTTATAACTTAGTGATTTACGTGATTTCATGTTTGTTTTGATATTTGGATTTGATTAATTTGATTTGAGTATGCAAGCATATTTTGATGGTAATTATCCCCTCAGGTTGAAATATTCATTCAACACAATCATCATCGGGGTAGTTAATTGATTGAAACACATATATTTGAGAACTTTAGATCCTATCAACTCTATTTAGCTCCTAACAGAAGATCAGATCTACTATCACATGACAGAATTAGCTTCGAAGATATTTTGCTAAGTTGAAATTCTTATAATAGATTTTTAGGTTTTGTTAACTCGGATCCAGTCCTAAGACTAAATCGGGAATCAACCGGTGCAGCATCCTCAGACACAAAATTTAAGCATTCAGCATAGTGTCGGGGTCATGCGAGTGTTTAAATCATTTAATTTATTATTTTAGATCTTATTGACTCTATCAATTTAATAATAGAGAATCAAACCTAGATTTATATTTTGTGGATTTTGAATTTGAGAATATTGAATATAATATCTTAAATATTTTGATAATAGTTACCCCTCTAGTTGATATCTTCAATCAACTCAGCTATCATTAGGGATATAGGTCTGCATGATCATTTAGTTTGTTATTTCAGATTCTGTCGACTCTATCAATTTAATAATAGAGGATTAGATCTAAATTTATATTTTGAAAATTTTTTTATTTAAGGATATTAAATATAAATATCTTAAATATTTTTAATAATAATAATTATCCCTCAAGTTGATATCTTCAATCAACTAAGTTATCATTAGAGAGTTAGGAGATGATCGTTATACTGCCAAATGATAGAATTAATTTCTCAGAGATTTTCTTAGGAGGAGAAAGCTATAACAACATCATTAGGTTTTATTAACCCGGACTCAATCCGTAGACCCAACCGGGAATCAACCCGCGTTGCATCCTCAGATACTAAGTTTAAACATTCAGCATAGTATCGGAGTTCAATTGAAGTCTTAATTAACGTCTTATGTTCGCTTGTATGATATGTTGTGAATCCGTGAAGATGTAGATGATCTAATATCTTATTAGAGACATTAATATTTAATTGATTCTAATTTAGCTCTTTTAATTAAAATTTGCACTTTAAATCTTTATGTCCGAGCACATGCACGTGTATCTAAGAATGCCTTAATTAGCGCCTTTTGTTCGCTTGTATAATATGTTACGAATTTCATGGTGCAAAAGATTTTTTTTAAATCTTATTCAGTTATTTATATTAATATTCATTTATTTGCATTTAGTTCATAGCTCATTGAGTTCTCTAAGTTTCAATGAAACTTAGCTCGTGATCGCTAAGAAGCTTATGGACTCATTCTTATTTAAAGAACTTTGGAATTTTTTTGTGAGAAGGTTTAGCTTTGATTCATCATTTTTTTATTTAAGTTTAATTTAAGCTTATTAAAACTCTTATTTGATCATATTTAAGCTTTGTGTCAATCCAAATTTAAATTCTCGTCTTCCCTAATGCATTGAAATTTAACCTTCCCTCTGAGCATCGGTGTCTTTTGCGGCAATGCGACAATCTTCTATAAATTCTTACTAAGCATAAGCATCTTCAAACTCATCAGCTATTTGAGCATAACGAGATCTTCATACATGAACTTTGAATGCAAGGGGAAGTAAGGTAAATATTGGTTGATTTTCATCTGAAGCAGTTCATTGTTGTGAGTCCTTTAAGGCTTTTACAACCTCCTCTGTTCTTGACTGGATGCCCTTAAGATCCTCTGTGAAGATTCGCTGCTGGTAGGAACCTCCTTCTGTTCGAATCAAGACTCGTTCAATTCGCTTTTTTTTTTATGACAGCATAGAGTTCCCCCGGCTTAACCAGAGTGAGTCCCTGAATCAACAATTTGTTCCAGTTCTCTTCAGGAGCTTCTATTATAGATTCAAGGAACTTCTCTGCTTTCAAAACTTCCTCCGTTTACCAATATATTTGGAAGCATAAAGCTGCAGTACCTTTTGCAACATAGCCGTAAGACCTGGCTTATCTCCATCTTCTACGGCTTGTCGCAGTTGTGCATTAACCTCGGCTAGAAATCCTTCATCTAGCTGTCCCTCTCGTTCCCTCTTCTGTACTTCTTCTTCCATTAGCTTGAGTGCTTCTGGATCACGAGGTGGCCATGAAACTTCTTGCACTCCATCAACTACAGGTCTTAGGATAGCCATCAAAATATCTGTTGCGGACTCTATTTTCTCATTTGCTTTATGGACCAATCGGTCAACTATGAGAGTGGGCGAAGGACTGGAGAGGCATGCTGATTTTTTTTTACTAGGGAGAGGCCGAGAACTGGGGGAAAATATTGCAGTCATGCGTAGCTTTCGTCGGACTCAATCTAACGAGCTCATTCGGCGTAAAAAATGACGCCGTAGGGAACGGCGTTTTTTTGGCGGTTTATCGCCCGACCAAACAGTGAGGGAATGAGTATATCGCGGGAGAAATTAAAATATCTTCATTTAGAGGCGTGTCAGTATTTTTTTATTTGTGGCGTCTGAAGAAAATATGAAGAAGGAGAATGAGAAAGGATGAGGAAATAGTGATGATAAATAAATAAAATGGATCGTAATCTTTTAAGGAGTTGTAATCCTTGTCATATTCATATTTATTTTTCATGATTTTTTTGTAAAGTTCGAAAACATATTCAATGTAATCTTTTGAGGATTAATTTTGTAGTGCTTATGTACTTTCTGTAGTGTCTTTTGGTATAGGATTTTTTCCAGGTTTTGTTTCACTTTCTGGCCGGTTGTTCAGATCATGGTAACTAAATCCCAATCAAGCAATGATGTGGTTTATTTTGGGATTTTAGGAGATTCACTGTCTCTATACCTCTATACTCTGCTCTATATACTGTGCTCTGTCTCATCTCTATACTGTCTACTATACCTTCTATACTGCATCTTACTGCCTTTATATTCCTGTACTGTGCTTCTTCTTTTGTATGCTCACTGCCTCTGTCATACCTTATATACCTCATACCTGTTTGTCTTTACCTCTTTCTCTGCTCTGTACCTCTGTACCCTCTCTATCTGCTCTGTACCTCTGTCTATATCTTACCCTATATCTTATCCATGCATACCTCTGTCTCACCTCTCCTCAGGTTGCAATTTGGGTATTGAGCGTTTTTTGGGTATTTTGTGTCTATACTCTCTGGACAAGCTGTACCCTCATGCTCTCTGTTCTCTTTATCTGTACTCTCTATTATCAGAACTGTTTGGACTCTATGTTTTCGCGGATGAATGGTGAATGAAGCAATGATGATGAAGTTGTTTTATCTAATGACCCAAATTTGGGGTATCTGCTAGTCACGGTTGTGCATAATGAAAGCTTATGAAACTTATACCTTGTGATTATGCACATCAAAGCTTGTGTTAGAAAAGACCATACAAGTTATTGGCCAAACTCTAAGAAATTGAAATCGAGATTTTCGTTGTGGCAGTCGGAAAAACAGTCAATCTAAACCATATAACAAAATTCAAGAAAAGCGTCGAGTGGTTGTCCGTGATGATTCGATTCGGTGTGGATTTGGAGGGGTGGTCTTAAAAAAAATATAGAGAGCCATAATCATTCACGGCAAAAGGCGGTGATCTCATCTTCTCGATCGCCTTACAGATTTCGATGAGAAGGCATCGATTTTGAAAGGCGATAGCGAGGCATTAATTGACAGCGTTATATCTATGAGGAAGTTGGTGGGGTAGAGAATATTGGATTCACCAAAAGAGATCAATTTCATCCGAAAGAGCGAAGATCCGCGGATTAGGTGATAGCAATTAATCAATTTGTTCAAGGAAAGACAAGCAGCAGACGAGATGTTTGCATGGGATGTTCAGGTTGATGCGTCTGATTGCTTGGTGAGTTTTTTTTGGAGCAATGGTATGTCTAGGGTTGAATTTGATTGTTTTGGGGATGTGATAATTTTTGATACTAGCTATCGGCTTAATAAATATAATCTTGTCATGCCCACTCGTTGGAGTGAATCATCATTGGCAAAAACGTCTTATTCGGGTAGCTTTTTTTTGGAAGAGACCATCGAGTCATTCACATGGTTATTCGGACATTTCTTCGGTTGATGGGTGGAAGGCATCCGTAACGATATTTCTTGATCAAGATCGGCTATGGCGAAACTATCGAGAATGTACTACATCGCGTCATAGGTTGTGCCAATGGCATATCTCAAAGAAAGCCCCCCTCAAGGTCCATTGCTTTAGTAGTAACAAGAGAGTTCAAGGGCTATTCTATGCATGCATGAGCAAATGTGAGAGGATGAGTTTGAGGATGCTTGGTCTGCCATGCTAGAGGAGGGCAATCTGTATGATCATGTTTGGCTATCTGAACTTTACAAAATTAGGCAGAAATGGTCCACCGCATTCAACAAAGATAGATTTTGTATTAGCATGTTGTCCACTCAGTAGTGAGGCCACAAATAATGTGTCATGGTATTTGAAGCCAACAAGTTCCAGTTGTTTCTTGGGATTGGAGAAGGTGATGGAAACATGGCGAAATGAACATGAAGACTTCAAGTGTATCCACGACAATTGTTCTTGTTAAGAGTAGTCAATTCTTAAACAAGCTTTGTTTTATCTGAGGAAGCTTTACTCTATGTTCAAGAAGAATTTCTGGAGTTGGGGATTATCATTCTTGCGTCGGATGATAGGCCCATGGAGTACTTGGTGAGGAACTTAGAGAAGAAGAATGCATCCAAAACACGGATTGTCCACTATGATGTGTGTCTTATGGATATTTCTTGTAGTTGCGAAATTTGAAATGATGGGCATACTTTGTGTGCTTTGCATTAGAGTTCTTAGCCATAATGATGTCTTTGCGCATTGATAAGTACCTCCTTATGCGGTGGTCTACCAGAGCAAAGAGGGACATCTACATCGATGGTTCATATAGAGGGTTAGTACATGGGAGAGAGATGGGTGGCATTGTTTTGAGAATCATATAAGTCGATATGCATATCAAATTAGCTCCGAACGGTAATAAGATAGAGGATTACATGCTTGCATCTCTTAGCGACTATCGATGAAGTGGACTCGTAATAAGTGGGAATTCTCCACCGTTTGAGTCGTTAAGAAGAAGGCGACCACATCATCGGATAAGGACAATCGAAGGATCCAATCAAAGAGGCGTCCAAAGGGTGTTTCCAACGCAAGGCTCGAGAGAAAACAAAAAATCCACTTGCCCACGATGTTCTATTACTTATAGTTTCTGTAAATTTTAATTTATTATATTTTCTTGTCTTAGAAACAAAAGTGAAGCCGAGTCTTTGTAGAGCGGGATCGTCAGGTTGCACTCCACTCTCTGTTATGCCCGGCTTTTCGCGGTAAGCCTAGAATATTGCACATTGACGATGTAAATTATTCATCAATTACTAAGATGTTGTACTATTACTACAATATTGTTCCACGAATTCAACCTCGTCTCAACCATCTTTGAAGGGTATACCAAGCTCATGATGGATATTATTACAAAGGCATTTTGATGCATGATATTATCAAGAAGGCATTTTTTAGTTTCATTTTGTATGTTTTAGTCATAATGCTGAATGTACAATTTTTTGCAAGAATGTCCTCAATTTTTTGTTGTTTTTAAGTCTAGAAGCTGTTATTTGGTGAAGAATTGTTTACCTCTATAGGTTTAATATTTAATTGTTTTGTAGGTCTAACTGTTCATGCCTCCTTTTCTTACGTAAAATGATTTTTATGGTTGCTTTGTTTTAGTAGGTCTAAATTTTTTAATCCGTTCTTATGTAACATTGTAATGCTTGGCATATGTTTCGGTGTCTTCTGTTCTTCCATTGAGTTTGAAATGCTATCATTCAAATCTAATCTTTTATTTTTTTTATGTGAGACTAAATTTTACATGTACATTTGCATGTCACAATTCTCATTTTACATGTGCAACTCAAAAATATTAATATTTATCATTATCTTTTAAAATAAAATAAATACATGACCTTGAATTTATTAAACACGTATTAGAAAAGAATTGTATTAGATGTATGTAATATTTAGATAGAATTCATTTTCTCTGAAAAGAATTGTATTGTTATGTTTTTTTTTTAAACATATTTTTCTCTTCTTTGAATTTATTTCTTCAAGATAAAAGCGAAGCATTCAATTGCATTTCATGTATTTAAGGTTATTTTTTGCCTCCGTAAAATACTATTTACCATTCTCTCATATGGAACATATATTCAATGATTAGCACAATATTCAATTAAATGTATATTGATCTATTGTGGAGCTGTTGGCATAGAAGGCTCTGCAATATATATATTCAATGATTAATGAAATAATTAGGTACATAGAAGGCTGCTAAATTTTAATTTTTACATATATTATTTATCATCAATCACGACTATTTAAAAAATAAATCTTTAATTTGCATAAAATTGTCTATTAAATTTGCCAAAATAATGTGTACATCTGAGGAGGTACAAAGATGCAATGTATAATAGTAGTCTGAGGAATGCAGAGAGAATGCAACAGTGATGCAGTCTGAGGATGAGGTACGTCTGGAGTGCAGAGGTACAAAGATGCTGACAGACCAATCTAAGATTAAAACCTCATTGCCTCATTAGAGATTTAGTTACAATGTTCACGGCAGAGAGAAAGTGAAACAAAACAACACACGGAGAGACTGAGGAGATGCAGTGCAGGAGTGCAGAGGTACAAGAGGTATAGAGGATGCAAGGCAGAAATCTTAAAATTCATCGTGACCACCTCATTTGCCTCATTAGGGATTTAGTTACAATGTTACGAACAACCAGAATGAAGAAAGTGAAAAACACAGAGAACTGAGGGAGGAGTGCAGAGTGCAGTGCAGTCAGAGGTATAAGTGGAGTCTGAGTGCTCTACTAAAATTCATGAGCGACCACCTCATTGCCATTAGGGATTTAGTTACAATGTTAACAACACCAGAAAGTGAAACAAAACACGAGAGTTTGCAAGGAGTCTGAGAATGCAAAGTGCTGCAGAGGTATAAGTCTGAGTGCAGAGACCAGAATCTACTAAAATTCATCAGGCACCATTGCCTCATTATAGTTACAATGTTACGAACAGCAGAACAGAAAAACAAAACAGAGTTTATGCAAATGCATACAAAATGCAAATGCAGAGACCAAAATCTACTAAAATCATCAACCACCTCTGCCTCATTAATTTAGCCATGATCGAACAAATTTGAAGTGAAAAAAAAGCGGAAAGAAATAATCAACCTCAAATGCAAATGAACATGCTAAGCAGTTGTCGGACATGGAACAACGAATTATCACTACATAAACCCGAAATAACAAGCAGTTTATCCTACTAAGCAACAAAAAGGTGCAAACTTTTATTGTTTTTTGAGGCCAAGCAAAAATATTCATATTCATTTTTTTCAGTCCTTGTTGAGGTTAATTGTGGGCTTCTCGATACTTCCATGTATTTGCAAATGAACATACCCGATGTTGGGCCAACTCCGTTTCAAGCGGCCATTTTCTTGGGTTCTTTGTCAAAATAATGGATATCTGAGCAGAATTTAATCTGCAGGAAGATGGATAAGGTATTAGTGTGATCCCCGAGAACCGCAGAAGAGTGCATACCATTTCGCGAGAATGCCTTTATGTGTCGGTTTTGGCAATGAGTATTAAAATGACCACCCGCTTGATATTACAAGAAGAAGGTCTTGATTATGGATAATTGGGAGTAAGATACCTTATATCTGCGATGACATCTTTGGATATACATCTTGCTTTCTTTTAGCAAATACATCTTGCCTACAAGGATCAGGATAACATCTATAAGACCACATAGGAATATCAAGAATGAATTGCAGCTAGTAATTTTGGAGGAGTAACTCACGATGTAAGCATGAAATGTAAAGGAATGGGACATACAATCCAACGCAGGGAGTACTTCTCTACAGATATCGACGCGCTCGGCGTGTGCATCGGCGGATCTTGGTCCATCGATAAATCGTCAATCGCCTCGAAATAATAATATTGCCATTTGCGAGCCTTGTATCTCCCTGCATTATCGAGACAGTCATTTTTAAAGCAAAGAAATGAGCAGTACTTAGAATGATATGAGGAAGATGCCGGGTGACTTACTTGTCGGAAGCGAGCACCGACGGTCTATGAGTTCGAGCATCGGTGAGGCATGCCATCCTAGATGGGAAGTCCCTCTTTACTACCGGTGTAATATAATTATTTAGGCTGAAATTAATTGGTAAAATCTATATCCATTGTCATAAAGATTGAGCATCGAACTTACGCTTACCTCGGTGGTGCTCCTCACAACTTCGATAGCCTCGATGGCTCATCAAAGGAAAGCGGCTGGACGACGACTGCGAATTGAAGGGTGGCGAACGGTCATCTATTTAATCATATTATTCATTAAATTAACGTAATACTGCGTGGCGCTTTGGAGCGGTCAGAGCGACCACTCTTGCGTATGCTAGTGGTGAGCGGAGAGAAACAATTTCCTCTTCCTCGTCTGCGTGCCTTCACCCGACGTGCAGTACGCCAATGAAGGGGCGATAGCGGTTATGCTCGGTGGGAGTCTCCCCTTGACCCGGCCTCGACGGATCTTCTCGGCACAAGACTCCCGGAGGCTCCCACTATAAAGGTCTCCAGAAGATACCCGGTGGTCTCCTCCGTAGACTTCCACTCCATGGGGGAGCACTCTCTGTCGAGGGTAACTTCCATAGCTTAAGGTGCATGAATGTCGACCTCTCTGTCCTTTGCAGCGTGGTGGGATGCCACAACTTCCCTCAACTCCTCAACACGCAAATAACTTATCTGCAGATCCTTCGATTGGGGGTAGTAGCGAGAGCAGCTAGACACTTGGGGGAGAATATCTGGGAGAGATATCTGGGGTATGGAATATTTGGACCGCGGGGGCGATGTCGAGGTTATGGAAGTTTCATGGGGATGAGAGGATGATTCAATGAGCCAAGTCTCCTCTTGATAAGTCCTCGAGTGTGGCGGACACTGTTAAACCAAAGATAGATATGGCGACCTAAACATATGTAAATGCATCACTACATGAATGAACATAACTAATTTCACATACAGTCTCCTCCCAAATCGTCGAAGGCAACATCTCAAACTTTATTTTAGGCCAACGCAAAATACGTGGGCATCTGAGATGGAAATGGGCTAATCTTTGATAATGTGCTCCAGATCTAACAAAAAATGTATCTGAGGTTAAATTGCTCACATCAAGTAAAACTAAACTAACGGGTGAGCATACCATAAGAAGAGGCACAAAGCCACTCATGTAGCAGGCGCTGTATCTTCTTTCTTGTAATGCCATTGAATTGTGACACTAAGAAGGCCCAAATGGCTGTGTACTCGACAAATTTTTCGATATTATCGGTAGGCAATTAAAAGAAGCTACTCTATAGTTGTGGTATGCAAAGAACAAATTTGAAATAAAAGCGTATGTACTTTGTACAAAGCTGTCGCCGAACGACAGCTATCATCAGATTGCTCGAGCTTATTCTTATAATCGGTGAACTATCTTTGTGACAATGGGATTTCGCCATAAAACTTTCTCCCCTTTGTTTGGCATCCATCCTACTTCATCGGTGAAAGAAATGCTGCCACCCCAAAAAGGCTTCGTCGATGTCCAAGATAGGATAGAGGTTATGGCAGCGAGTCTTCTTTGCGGTCGACAATGTGATTGGTTGGTGAAGCGCTTCAATTCGGTCACTTCACTAGTGAAGCGGGCGTAATATTATCAAATAATGCTCGATGCCACTCACGCATCTGAGCGTTATCCTTTGCGGACATCTTTGAACTTCAAAATAAAGCTAAGGTAATCGAGAATATTAGCGATCTTTGGATTGCAAGCACCTTAATATCGGGAGAATGCAGTGCAGGTACAGGGTGCAGTGCAGGCGATGCATTCATTTTCTTGTCTTAGACACATCAAGCAAAATCTCAAGAAAGTATAGAGTGCAGTGCAGGCGGTTGGTGAGTACATTTTACAAGCATCTAAATTAGCTTCCAAACAACCTCTAAACTACTTTCCGGTTGAGCGGTAAACATTGTCTCAACAATCGAGGCAATCAAGAAAAACATCCCAAAAATGTCTACTATCAGGAGAGTGCAGGGAATGCAGAGGTAAAGCAGGAGTCTGAAGTGCAGAATGCAGTGCAAATGCAGAGTGCATTCATTTTCTCCACGAGAACATCCAAGCGGCAAAATCTCAAGAAAGTATAGAGAATGCAGGCAGGCGGTTGGTGAGTACATTTTGCAAACAAGCATCTAAATTAGCTTCCAAACAACCTCTAAACTACTTCCCAGTTGCGGTAAACATTGTCTCAACAATCAGGCCAAGCAATCAAGAAAAACATCCAAAAAATGTCTCACTGTCCAGGATGCAGTGGGAGGAGGTGCAGGAGATGCAGTGCAGTGCTGATGCAGGAGATGCAGTGCAATGCAGGAGAATGCAATTCATTTTCTCCACACATCCAAGCGGCAAAATCTCAAGAAAGTATAGAGTGCAGTGCAGGGCGGTTGGGTGAGTACATTTTGCAAACAAGCATCTAAATTAGCTTCAACAACCTCTTACTTCCGTTTAAGTGCATTATCTCAACAACGGAGACAATCAAGAAAAAAAACGAGAATGGTCTACAATGTCGGGGAGGTATAAGTGCAGGTAAAGAAGTGCTGAGGAGAGAGGTATAGAGATCTGAGGTATAGAGGTATGGAGTGCAGAGGTATAGAGTGCAGTGCGAGGCAGATTAATTTTCTCCACAAAATACACCCAAGCAGGCAAAACACAACCTCCAGTTATTGAGCGGTTATCCATAGTATGCCCTCAAGCGGGGAAAAATGGGTGAAAAAAAGCAAAATCTCAAGAAAGTAAAGAGTGCTTGTTGGGTTTGGAGAATGCAGAGTGCAGGCGAACAATCAACAAAAGCGGCAAAATGTCTCTCCCAATATCGGGAGGTGCAGGTCTGAGAGTGCAGTGATACAGAGGGTAGCCATATCTTGAAAAAATATAAAGAAACCTAGAAACACTTGATGGATTGTAATGGACAAGACAAAGAAAACCCTAAAATCTCTCAAGTTGACAATGCATATGGAAATACCTATGTATAACGAATACCTCAATTTGAAATCTTGGAAAGCCCGCGGTGGAGAACGGCGGGGTGGGAGCGGCCGAGGAGCTCGGAAATTCTCTTGCCGTCGAAAGCTATCTGAGTATTACGAAAGAATCTAGAGCAGCTTGAGATATTTAGTTCCCCGAGGTTTAGGCAGTAAATCGGCGAATTCGGGTCGGGAGGGCGATAAACCCCTTAACAGCGGATTTACGTCCTGGCGGTCATTTTTTTTGTAGATTAATTAATGCAGCGTCAGTGCGGTGGAGTCATACGTAAAGCTACGTGCGGACTCCGGACGTAATATTTTCCCGAGAACTGGAGAGTGGGTGAGGACTGAGTACCTCGCTGTACATTTTTCTTTTTTTTCTTTTTTTTTTGGCTTCAAGTGAGTGAAGGAGTTGTTGTAGTTCTTTGATGTAGTCGACAACACCTCCTAGGTTGGATGCTTGATCTCTTCTTTTGACGTAGAAATAAGGCATGAGAGTTCTTAACACCACCAAATGCTCATTCATCTGCTTCCTTCTATTTCTCTCCACTGTAATATGCGACATCTTTGGCTGACCTTCTTGCCCTTCATTCGAAGCTCTCCCTTGTTCGCTCAACTTCATCTTCTTCCTCTTTGAACCACCTTTTCCTCTTTCTTCCCCCTCATCAGTCTCTTGCCTCCTTCTAACGTTCGAGATAGTTGAATCTGTAGGGGCCATTTTTATGATTTCTTCTTCCTTCCGCTTGTTATTTAATACCTCTTCATCAAACATAGAGAAGGAGAGAGAGCGTCTCCATTAACATCTTCTAAAGTTTCCAACGTGCTGAAGAGACTTTCTGGTTCTTCAAAGATTTCAGATAGAGCATCTCCCATTTCTCCAAAAATACGCTTTGCCTTGTGATATTTTATCTGAAATAGGAGGAGAGGGAAGGAACGGGGAAGAGATTAATAACGGGTGTCGGGAAGGAACTGTTCCATAGAGTGAGGGGAGAGGGGAGATTAGCAGCTCGTTCGACTGGCTACTATTGTGCTTCTGAATTGCCGAGCGGGAGAAAGGGATGAAGAGGGTTTTCGGGCAGGAGCTCTAAGACAAAGCAGAGGGAGGAGTTGGAGCGGTCTGCTCGTCTACTTGCGTCCGATAGGGAACTTGTCTCTTCGGAGGATAATTTTTAAAATAGTCACGATGTTACTCTTAATTATGTGTTTAAATATGAAAAAAAAAAATTTAAAAATAGCTAAAATCGTCCGTCCACGTCGGCGTCCGTCAAACGACGATCAGGCGGAATTTATTTATTTTTTTTTTGCGATTTTAGCAATCACGTGGAGAGGGAGAGAGAGCATGCTTGAAAATAAGAGAGCAATACGTAACCGTTATTATTTTTAATTAATATAATTATTTAAAATATTTAAAATATATAATTTAAAAATATTTTTTATAAAATATTTAATAACTAAATATTTATATATTTAATTATTTATTTATTTATTTATAATTAAGTAAATAATTTAAATATATTTTTAATTATATATATAAATTTAGAAATTTATTTAATAATTTTTATTAATTAATATAATTATTTAAAATATATAATTTTTATTAATTTTTGTTAATATATAATTTAAAAATATTTAAAATATATAAATAAATAATTTTTAATAAATAAATAAAGAAAGAAATAAGTTATATAAATATTTTATAAATTATATAAATAAAGTAATTATATATATATATAAATTTATTTAGTTATTTATATATTTATAAATTTATTTAATTATTTATGATATGGCTCTCAAAATACCACTAGTCAAAGCACAAATTTTGATGTCGAAAGCGATATGATTTTGAGTGATCGAGATCAGCGAAATATCATTTGGAATCTTTTTAAATCTCAAAACATCTCTCAAATATGGAGTGTTTATATAGTCGAATCAGCGTCTCGTGAGCGGATCTAACGAGCCTAAGATCTCATAATTCAGGCGTCATTTGGGCATCCAAATGCTCAAAATATATCAAATGATCGAAGGAATCATCTTGAGCCGTCCGTCGAGGGGAGTATGACTTTACATGAATTCTGAAATCTCCTCATATAAATAGGCCTTCATTCCTCACATGAAGGGAAGCCAAGTGAAAAGGAGTGAAACAAGTGAAGAAGAGGAGAGCCTGGCGGTCGTCACCACCGTACCCATGGCCTGATCCGCCGTCAATCACCCAAGGAAGAGGAAGAGTCAAGCAAGGAAGAAGAGGAAGAGCGAGAAGAAGAGGAAGAGTCCAAGCAAGGAAGAAAAGGAAGAGTCCCGAGGAAGAAGAGGAAAAGCCAGTGAGGAGGAAGAGAGAGAGCTCTGAAGATCCCCAAGCAAGATCGACCCCAAGCAAGATTGCACTCCCCTCGTGACCATCAACCATAACCCGCTCGTCACTAATTGTACCACTATTCCCAGGAAGTTACCATCTCCATGATATGATTACTCATGTTACAGTTATTCCTCTCTATCTGGCGTAATCACATTGTCGGGAAGATTTTGTACTATGAACAGATACATAGTGGAAGCTTTTCTTGGGCTAGGCCGTGGTTTTCCCTCTTTTGAGGTTTTCCACGTTAAAATTGCAGGTGTCTCTTGTTCGCTCTTTAATTACTGTGTCTCTTTGGACTTCCGCAAGGTAAAGCGTAAACTTTCACTCTGTGGTTTCTAGCATAGCAGTTTGGCCGTCGTGGGAAGGCGATTCCCATTATTTCATCTTGTATGGACCAAGTTTCCCGATCAAAACCACCATCGAGGTGGAGCATTTCAAGCTTTTAAAGAGATGGCGAAGAATGAAGATTCATCAAACTTTGTTCCCATTACGAAGCGGGGGCAACTCTTAATCTCAAAAGATAAAACAAGTCAGCCAATGAAAAGGCAAAGATCAATGGTCAACTCCTGGCTCATCATGCAAATATTCGACCTCTTCCATGCGGGTTAACGCGTCAGTAAACACTCGACAAAACCCGGGATAGGTCAAAGCGTCCTTGGTGGACATCCGGCCTCTTCCATACGGGTTAATGTCATGCCAGCAAAAGCTTCGACAAACAATCCGGAAAGGTCAAAAGGTCCTTGGTGGACATCCGGCCTCTTCCATGCGGGTTAATGCGAGCTTCGACAAACAACCGGAAGGTCAAAGCGTCCTTGGTGGACATCGCGGCCTCTTCCATACGGGTTAATGTCATTAAGAAAAAAACTTCGACAAACAACCCGGAAAGGTCAAGGTCGTGGACTTCCGGCCTCTTACAGGTTAACGTCGTGAGCAAATACTCGACAAACAACCTCGGATATGTCAAAATCCTCATCGTCGCGGTCACCGTTGATACCCGATCGCCCGACCATCATGAGCAATCTTAGCGGTCATCACCATTGTCGCCCGGTCATCAGCGCCGGCCACGTCGATCGCCCGCTCGACTTACCATGATTCGCCGACCACCCGTCGGCGCCAACACTTATAATAGTCACCGTCGCCCGTACCGTCGTCGGTCCGCCATCGATCATCTTCGCGGTCACCACCACGGTCCGGTCACCACCACGATCATCGGTCATTCCGCCAGCTATCGACATCGATCGCCGCATGCATCCATCGCTGTCCGCCGACCCGCGATCGCCCGATGCCGTCGTTGACCATAGTCGCCGGTCACGTCCGGCTGTCATCGCCCGATCCGCCGACCATCGTTGGTCATCTCCGTCGCCGACCCACTATCGGCAGGGCCGGTCAACGAGGCGGTCGCCGGAACCCGCGGCGTATCTGGTGGGCGCGGTCGCCCCTCGGACGGTCAGGCGATGCGAGGAACCGGCGTATCACGTGGGCCGCGATAAGCCTAACCGGGGCCGGTCGACGGTAGGTAGCGGAACTAGCGTATCTGATGACCACCCTCAGCGAACGTCGGCGGGCGATGGCCGGACAAAGCGGGAAGCGGAACCACGTCACGTGGGCGCGATCGCCTCCTAACGGGCGATCCGGCGGGCGGTCGCCGGACGAGCGGAAGCCGGAACCACGTCTGTGGGCGACCGCCCTAACCGAACGATCCGAGGCGATGCGCCGGACGAAGGCGAAGCGGAACCACGTCGCAGGTGGGCCTTGATCGCCTTCGAGCGATCCCGGGGCGGGGCCGACGAGGCGAGCCGGAACCCACGTCTGGTGGGCCTTGATCGCCTCCAACCCGATCCGGCCGGGCCGATGCGGTGGTAGGAAGCCGGAACTCGACGTCGCGTGGCCTTGATCGCCTTGATCGCCTCTTGATCGCCCTCTTGATCACCTCCAAAGGACCCTCACTCAAGAAGAAAGGGAGAGGGGAAAGGTGTGCCTCTCCCTCCTATCCTAGGGGGTATTTATAGCTCCCCACAAGGACAAAAGGGTAAAAATCCCTCAAAAAATGGCTCAAAACTTCGGCCAGGACGTGCTTGGCGCCAGCCTTATTGTAGGCAAACCCATAGCCAGCCTTGAAGCTGTGGAGCCTTATGCCCTCCGAGACCTCCGACTACGGCTTGACTTCGAGGTGTGTTTCCGCGACCATAGATGTGACCCGAAGCGTCAGCGACCCGAATATCAGCGACGAGCAGATCCTTGGCGACCCCGACGCATGATCAGAACCAACCGCGACCAATCGACCAGCGGGGAGACGGCTTCAGCGGCCCAGCCTGACCGCCAGACGTGAATGAGCCAGACCCTGGCCGTGCCGGTAGGCAGCAAACGGCATGAGCCTTGCCCCGCGCCTCAAACGTAGTATTCAGGCGCCCATGAGGTCCCAGAACGCTGAAAACTTCCAATTCGTTATTTTTGAGCATTTGCATATATTTTTGGATGATTAAGCTAATGTCATATAACAACCGATATGGCTCTCAAAATACCACTATAAAGCACAAATTTTGATGTCGAAATATATGATTTTGAGTCAAAACCGAGATCAAGACTAAATATCATGGAATCTTTAAGACATCAATTAAATCTCAAAAGCTCAATATGGAGTTTTATAGTCGAATCGAGCGCTCGACGAGAATCTAACGAGCCTAAGATCTCATAATTCGACGTCATTTGGGCATTCAAATGCTCAAAATACATCAAATGATCAAGGAATCATCCCGAGCCGTCCGATGGGGGAGTGGTACGCTTTACATGAATTTACAAGAATGCCCTCCTCCCATCTATAACAGGCCTTCATTCCTCACATGAAGGGGGAAGAGGAGTCAAAACAAGTGAAGAAGAGGAGCCACCGCCTGGCTGCCACCACCACCACCACCACCGCCGCCAATCCCAAGGAAGAAGAGGAAGAGTCCAAGCAAGAAAGAAGAGGAAGAGCCCGAAAAGGAAGAAGAGGAAGAGTCCAAGCAAAGAAGGAAGAAGGAAGAAGAGGAAAAGCCCAAGTGAGGAGGAAGAGAGAGCTCAAGTCAAGATCCTCCAAGCAAGATCGCACCCCAAGCAAGATTGCACTCCGGCTGCCATCAACCATCGCCACCTACCACTGCCGTCACTAATTGTACTCGTATTCTCAAGTTACCAAGATTCCACCATCGCAATATTACAACCGATCATTGTTACACTATATCCTCTCTCATATGCACTCAGTAATCGTTATCGAAGATTTTGTACTCAAACGTATACATAGTGGAAGCTATCACTATGTGGTTTTCCCCTCTTTTCGGCATCTAACTAAAAAATTGTGCCTCGTTTCGCTTTTAATTCCATACAAGGCTTGACTTCATACCAAAGCGTAAACTTCATCAAGGATTTTCTTGAAGCTAAATAATTTATATATTTAAATTATATAAATATTTTTATATAAATAATTTAAAATATTTAACATATATAAATAAATAATTATTTATTTATATATATATATATTTATTTATTTATTTAAAAATATTTATTTATTTAATTAGTTATTTATTTATTTAAAATATTTATTTATTTAATTATATATATATTTATTTATTATATATATTTATTCCTTTCTTTATTTATTTATTAAAAATTATTTATTTATTTATTTTTTTTTATATTTTTATATTTTTTATATTTTTGTTATTATTATTATTATAGACTTATATAAATATATATATATATATATATATATATATATATATATATATATATATATATATAATTAAAATATTTTATAAAAATTATTTTTAAATTATATATTTTAAATATTTTAAATTATTTCTATAACTTAAAAATATTTATATAATTTGAATATATAAATAACTAAATAAATTTATAATATATATATATAATTACTTTATTTATAAAATGTATAAAATATTTATATAATTTATTGGCTTTATATAATAAATAAATAAATATATAAATAACTAAATATTTTATAAATATATAAATAATTAAGTATTTATATAATTTAAATTTTATTTATTTATTTATTTAGCTAATTATATATTTTAAATAAATAAATATTTTTAAATAAATAAATAAATAACTAACTAATTAAATAAATAACTAATTAAATAAATAAATATATGTAAATAACTAATTATTATTTATATATGTTAAATATTTTTAAATTATTTATATAACTTAAAAATATTTATATAATTTAAATATATAAATAATTAAATAAATTTATAAATATATAAATAACAAATAAATTTATATATATATATATATATATATATATACATATATATATATATATATTTTTTCTAAATTTATATATATAATTAAAAATATTTTAAATTATATATTAAATTATATATATATATAAAATAATTAATTAATTAAATATATAAATATTTAGTTATTAAATATTTTATAAAAAATATTTTTAAAATAATATATTTTAAATATTTTAAATAATTATATTAATTAAAAATAATAATAAAATCTCTATCTCTCTCTCTCCCTCTCCGCGTGATTGCTAAAACCACGAAAAAAAATTTGAAGTAATGTCATAAACTGACGACATTTATTTTCTTAAAAAAAAAAATTTTCATTCCTAAATGCATAATTAAGATTAACATCGTGCCTATTTTAAAAATTATCCCTTTCTTCGGCGAGGGGAAAAGAAATTTTTTATTTATTATTTTTTTTTTTTGCGGAAAGGAGGAGCGGGAAATAGAGAGTTCAGCTGCACATGGGAAGGCTCACTATCATCTTCGTTCGACGTAGCTTGTTCGATCTCTACTTGCTCTGTTTGTTTCTTTGCTCTAGAATTACTCAAGTACACAATAAACTATCTACTTATTTCATTTTCTAATTCTATAAGTATTTCATGCTATGACTATGAGCCTATGAGATATCGGTTCTTTCAATTATTTTCATTATTCCATACTCGAGCTCTTCTAAACTTCAGAGGTTTCGGTTCTTCAATTATTTGAGTTCAGAGACTTCCTTAAGTTGCTTTTATTTTTATTACTTAACTAAGTGTCCAAGCTCAAGATGATTTGATGTGCATCTCTGTTTTATTGCAGATGAAGTTATATTTTTTTACCTGTATGTTAGCAGTTAGCTTTCTGTATTTTGATTTCTGAACGTTCTACACTTCTACTTGGAATATGTTGTGCAATTAGGGACGGGTCGGACGGCTTTGTCTTGACTGTGTCGTCCTAAACCTATGAAAAATTGTTTTAATGTGCAGTGAGAAATGTATAATGTGATACTGATGGAGGTTAGTAGAAGTCATTTGATTGTTGTTGTAATAAGTGAATTGACAGAGAGTGATGACCAGAACCTTCATTTACCTATTTTGTTCTCTTGAGGTCTCTTATGGAAATAATATACCAAAAATATTAGTTCAATTATGAATTAGCTTTTATGTGAATTGTGATTTTCCGTAGTTATTATTCCGTCTCTTGAAGTCAAACATTCTAGCTACCAAGCATTTTCTATAGAGAGCTTGCTTCCCTTCATCTCTTAACTCATGTACAATGTTAGCGATTTTGACTGTTTTAAGCACGTACACTCTTAAATTTCTATCTTCCATCATTGGTTAATTCATTATTGTTCTAAATTAACAAATATTTTTACCAAAACCAATTTTTAAATTTAATCTCATTGTTTATGGTGAATTCATAGAAGTGAGCCGTGACTGAAAAGGTGAAAATTCTAGACTCATTATGCATTGCACATTTTGAGAAATTATTTAATGCAAATAAACATACATATCTCTACGTCTAGATAATATGATGAGATACAACTTTGTGACACTTAGGTCACATTATATGTTGTTTGCACTTAGTAATTTCTCTTACATTTAACAATGAAGCACACAAAATTTTCTTTTTTAAATCAATTTCATTAGTGTAATTCTTGAGGTTGCCCTTTAGACTGAAAACAGATATGGATTGTATCATGCAGAATGTATATGATGCATCTTTTATCATTTCATCAAAGTCCATCACCCACATTGGAGCAAACAAGTTTGTTCATATTTCAATGGTGGATCAAACATATTCTACTTTCTTCATTTTTCAAACTGAATGGTGCCATTTTACTACTAATAAATAAAAAAAATGTTATTTCTTCATTTTAAAAAGATACTTCAGAGATCAAAATATTTCTGATTACATCCTCCAACTCATGTGCTCAACACCTTTCCTCATAATAAACAACTTGTTTTCTCATTTGCTTTGTGGAAGCTGGAACGCTAAATATGGTTACCTTTTTTCGGGTTGCATGAGATTATTATGCAGTAAATTATGTGTATTCTTTATCTATTGATATCTTGAGATTTTTATTTGAATTAGTGATATAATTTCTCATAGACACAATGACAAGTCCTTCTTAAAGAAAATCTAATAAATGTTCAAGTCATCCTATTGATGATAATGCAACAACTCCAAATGAGAGTGTGGGTGAAATTGCTTCTACTAATAAGAACAAGAGTAAAAGATAATGATCTGAAGTTTGGCAACACTTCACTGAAATTACTGTAACAGAAAAGGAAAAAGTGGTACAGAAGTTTAAATGTAATTACTGTGTGAAATCTTATGTCAAACAAAAAACTGAAACCACATCTCAACTAAGTAGACACTTCAAGACGAATCACTATAACAAGATTGATAATAAAGGAAAGAAGCAAAAAAATTTTGATCCAACAGCAGAGGATTTGGAGGAAACTGATTCAATATCTACTTTGTGTATTCCATCTGCTTATGATCATTCTAGAATAAAAAATATTATGGCTAAGATGATCATTGTTCATGAAAATTTCTTCATGGTAGTTGAACATTTATGGTTTAATATCTTGATGAAATCAATGAATCCAAATTATCATAAAATTTCAAGATTTGGCATCAAGGAAGAGTATATGAAAGTGCATGAAATTGAAAAAGACAAACTGAAAAAAAGTTTGAAAGTCATGGAGAGAGTTTTGATAACTAGTGATTGTTGGACATCAAATCAAACTATTGGTTATATGTATCTAACTGTACATTACATTAGTTATGATTGGAAATTACAGTCCAGGATAATTAATTTTATTGATTTGGATCCTCTTCATAGTGGAGTTGTGATTTTTGAGGTAATTTCTGAAAGTTTATTGCAATGGGGTCTACAAAATAAAATAAGTACCATCACTTTAGACAATGCATCATCAAATGACATAGCAGCCAGAAATTTAAAAGCATTGTTCACTAGAAGATCCAGATTTTTAATGATAGGGGATTTCTTTCATGTTTGTTGTGCCGCTCATATTTTAAACATAATGGTGCAGGATGGATTGAAAGAGATCAGTAGAATAATTGAAAGGGTACGAGAATCTATCTTATTTATAAAATGATCTCCAACTCACTTACATAAATTTGGAGAGATTGCAAGGCAGATTGGCTTATCCATAGCAAAGGCACTTTGCATTGATGTGCATATACGTTGAAACTCCGCATACAAAATGTTAGAGTCTACTTTTTATTATAAGAATATATCTCCTGAATATGCTTTGCGTGATCTCAATTATATATGGTTGTCTTCTCAAGAAGATTAGGTTAATTTTGAGAAAGTAAGAGAACTGCTTCAAATTTTTCATCGAATAACTGAAATTTTTTCAGGTTCAACATATCCTACTGTAAACAGACTGCTTCCCAATCTAGTTCTAATCAAGAAAACATTGGATCGAGAATGCTTATCTAGTATTGTTTTCATTTCAAACATGGCAAGTAGCATGAAGGCTAAATTTGATAAGTATTGGACAAAGTGTTCAATATTATTTTTGATTGCTTCCATTTTAGATCCTAGAATGAAACTATTTGCCATCAGTTATGACTATCCACAAATATATGATGTTGACATTGTAATTGAGAAGAAGGACAATGTCAAACAAAAACTTTTTGGGCTATACTCTTATTATACTGTTGATATGCAGCCTACGGGCAAAAAAATTACTGGAGCATCCACCTCTCAAATTGAAATAACCACAACTGAAGGTAATGTTTCACATGATGATATGGCTGGTTTGTATGATTTTATAGATTCTACTGATCTTTTAGTTCCACAAAAATCTAATTTAGAGATATACCTAGATGAAGCTTGTGTGAAATTCCAGATTCAGAATTTGATGTTTTAGAATGATGGAAAATGTCCACCATGAAATACAAGACTCTCTCAAAGATGGCCAAAGATATTTTTACCATCCAAGTAACAACTGTTACTTATGAATCAGCTTTTAGTGCAAGGGGTCGTGTGCTTAGCGATTATAGAAGTTTAATTTCACCAAGAACATTAGATGCTTTAGTATGTAGTAGAAACTGGATTCAGGCTGCATATAAATCATCAAAAGATCTATTGGTAATATTTGCTTACTTTTTTATTTTATAATGCAATTTGCTTCTATTCAAATATGAGTTTCATTTTTTTCCATTGCAATTTCAATTTGATATTATTGCGGAAGAGAACTTACTTATAAGTGTACCTGAAAGCTTATCTACGGAATCACAAATATGAAAATCATGTGATATCATTTCAATTATGCTCTACATTTTTCCTTTTTGCATATTTTTATTTTCAGTGAATGTTTTGTGAGACTCCAAAAATTTGCACAACCTAATTGGATAAGTAGTTTGGTTATGTTATGTGAGAGTCTATGACATTTATTATGGGCTATGTAGTATTTTATTATATATTTTTTGCTTTTACGCTGTAATATTTTATGTTAGTGGCGAATGACGATATGATATCCAATGATAAAATTAAACTGAGATGGCCTAATGGAGGCTTTGGTGATTTATTTTTTATATTTCTAGTGGAATGACTTGGTCAATGAACTAAATTTTAGACCATTTAATCATTTAGGGTGGCATACTTGATACTGTCTTTAAATTTTATGTATTTGAATTGTGGTGAAATTTTGGTTTGGCTTTACAAATATATTGCTTCATCTTACATTCTTACTACGTTTTATCTACTGATGCATGCTGTGTTAGAATTTGAAAATATGAATTATTATATATGAAGTCCTATAATATTGTTGCTTGGAATGATATATTATTTTATCAATAAGTCTAAAGTAAAGAGGTTATGGAACTATAGAAGGCTTTTGTACTTTGTTAGATGATGTTTTGATGATTGTTATATCTGAAGTCTTGTTTTGCTTAATTAGTTTACCATCTTAGTCAAAAAAATTTGTTTAATGTCACCCTAAAAATTATCCAATCATCTCAGTTTTTTGATGGCACAAAAATCTATTACTTTTCTTTATTATTTTGGTTTTTGGTTCTCCATTCTTTCACCAACAGGAAATTGCAATCTAGCTGTTTGGACTCTGGGTTGAGGTAATTTACTTTTTTCTTGAATTTCGGTATACACTGTGGATTAATGGATTGCATATATTGTGGTAATCATAAAGAAATATATTTCTCACTAATTTTTTTCTTATCTGTTTAAACACATATTTTCATTCTATTTCTCACTAATTTTGGTTTTTGGTTCTCCATTCTTTCACCAACAGGGAATTGCAATCTAGCTGTTTGGACTCTGGGTTGAGGTAATTTACTTTTTTCTTGAATTTCTGTATATACTATGGATTAATGGATTGCATATATTGTGGTAATCATAAAGAAACATATTTCTCACTAATTTTTTTCTTATCTGTTTAAACACATATTTCCATTCTATTTCTTACAGGTTTTTATTTTGGGTTCTAGTTATGAACTCGTGGACCCGTGGTCGACCTAAAGTGGGGTTATCATGAAGAATTTTTTATTTTCTAATTTTGGACAATGATGAGAAGAGATTATATTTATAATTTGGGCTAACTCAATTATTTTTGCTTCATTATTGGTGGCTCTCAAGCCTCTCATTTGATGGTCGGACAACCTAGAGCCTTTATTCTGAGTCTCCTATATTAATACATAATGTTTTTGATTTGTGAGATTTTGTAACTTTTGTTAGAGATTTGTTTCATCTTTGGTTTAATGGATGGCTTTTTGTACAAGGTTGGAATTATTGAAGTGAAGTATACAAATTATAAATTCCTGCTAATTGCTAATGGTTGAAGATGGATATGAGTCCCACAAACAAAAGACAATTTAATATTTTTGTTATTTTTTATTTATTTTAAATGTTATGTCAATTGCATCATTTTATAGACTTTTTTATTATTGTTAGGTGATCAAATATGAAATATCAAATGTATAACATTAGTCAGAATTGTACAAAATTTGTATTTATAAGAACTATTTAGTTGTAATGTGAAATTATAATTTGTTATTTAAAATTTTATTTTTCAAGTTAACTGTGCAACTTGTAGTTGTTGTATGTTTACATTATATTATTTACATATTCAAAAAAATTTTGAACACTAAATTGAAATCGATTTTCAAGAAAATCGAGCCAACTCGTTTCACTTTCGAGCCGGATCGAGCTCGATTTGGAATCGATCCAAGCCAAATCGAATCCTCGAGACTTCGATTTCAAGCCTATAGTTAAATCCATCATAAATTACCCCTATATATATATAATGTGATTTTAGTAATTATTTGATATATTTAAAAATTCATAAGAATGTATAAACATAATGAAGCAAGTATTTAATATTCATTAAATTCAAGCATCATATTCCATTGAATTTATGAATTTTTTTAGTTTTGATATCATAAGTTATATGATATATATTGAAATAAACAAAATTAGCATGATTTTTTGATATATTATATGTTTCTTATTATTGTTGGCTTGTTGCTACTTAAACAACTAGTTTCTTTTAGTCATTGGAGATATGATTATAACCAATTTATCATTTTGGAGAATAATTTATAGACATTTTTAAGTCTTAAACTACTTTATCTATGTTAATATACTCCTACTCAAATTGATTGATAATTTAATATATATTTCATATAAAAATAATGATATTATTTTTGTGCTTTAAAGATATATTCATCAAGAAAAAAAGCTTTTAAGTGTTAATCTTTTCAATACTTTGAGATCAATTTTAGAGTACATACTTCTTTAAGTATTGTAATTTTGTATTTATATGAATATTTTTTATTATAGCTATATTTTAACTTTTATACCAAGATTATATTAAACTTTTTAATAGCTGGTAACAATCTTCTAAACTAGAATATGTTAGATCATTTTAAAATAATATTTTCAAACATATTACTAAGATTAAGCTTAAAGATGGTTCTCTTACACATAACAAAGATAAGGGTTGTTTTCCCTTTAAGGAAGAAAGTGTGATGCCCTTTAGGTGAGGATTATGAGGGTTTCTCAACCATTGAGTAGTCAATAAGCATTTATGTTAGTAAAGTGAAATTCTAGTAAGGCTATTTTTGGAAGTGGGCATATGCTAGTGGTAAGTTTGACAATAAATATCAATTATATTAATCTTACTCTTTAGTTAAATTTACTTTAATTGCATATTTACTTTATATGTCATTTATGCTCTCATAGTCATATAGTGATCTATTCGATTTATTTATACTAAAATAGTTAAATAATCTTAATCATTTACACAACAAGTCAATTGCTCTATTAAACATAGCTTTATTCCATTGTCTTGTATCTTTGATAGTGGATACTAGGTTAAGTTGATGAATAAAATTAATGATATAATATAGTTTAATGTATTATATTTATTATTATGCTTATAGTTCAAATCACTACTAATTAAATCAATCATCTAACATCATTATTTTGTATTATAATTATCATTATTCTCATTATCATTATTATTATTATTATTATTATTATTATTATTATTATTATTGTTATTATTATTGAACCAACTTAATCAACCACAAGTATTTGTAACTATATTTAACTAGCACTTCAATTACATTTTTTTTTTTAACTTTTATTTATTTAATAACATATCATATATTGTACATTTATATACTAGCTTATTTATCTAATTATTACATTTATATTTCTTCACATCATGTCATCGATCCCCGACAACTCTAAATTTCATAAGGACTTCGCCAATTTAAGCTAGTCCACTGAATTAAAGATGACTTCTTTAAGACTTCAAGGGTATTATACCTTTAATGCTTTTGAGACCTCTAGTATTAAGTGCACTTCCTAAGACTCTTGACTTCGTTTTCTTCTATATCATCTCAACCTTCTCTTATCAATATTGCTATTTCTTTCTTTTTAGTTGCTTAATAATATTAAACTATTAAGGGGTAGTGCTTACATTAGATTGCTCTAAAATCTTGTGTATTTGGATAGTTATATGTCTCTTCCTCTCTATGCTTCTTCATTTATCACACATTACTATCTGACAGGTCAACCAATAAACTTTCCTCTTAGTTCTTTGAACTCTTAAATAGATCAATTATTTGTTTTCACTATCAAGTAAAGAGACTAAACTTATTTAATCATATTGGTGGTTTGGCTTATCATTCATATTGATAGTTTGGAATCTTTTACTCACATAATGTTCATCTTTGCTTGATGTCCATCATCAATTGACATTATTGTCGTTCAACATCAAATATTATCCAATGCTTGTCATAGCATAATCCAATTATCATTTAACTCCAATTATTATTTCTTGACATTTGTCATTACTTAGTGTGTGTCAACATTAGATGTTTTATTACTCCTTAACATCATTATTGTCTGGGATTGCTTGATGTCTTTCTTTATCTAATACTTTTATTATATTATATTTTCTCTGATTTCAAGGAAAGATGGCTCTGTGTAATTTAAGATTGCAATATTATCGTTTGATTGAGCTACAATTATAATTTTTTTCTCTGATTTTAATGTTGAAATCCTCTCCATATTGATGCATTTAATATTTTATTATGTGAAAAATTGTCATTCAAAGCTAAGTTGATAAATTTTCATTTAATTCCTTAATCAAGCATTATAAATAAAAAAAATTGAAGATATCTTGAATACATTGCAGTTACTAACTAGCAAGCTTCAAAAATTAAGATTGTGATGATGAGAATCTTTGCTAGAAATAATAAAATTATTTTAAGAAATGAAAGATGTGCATTTTTTTTTTTAAGAATGCTCTCATCATAAAATGTTACTATTATAGTGGATCATCCTTACAAACTTGATATTTTAATGACAATTATAGATATATAATTATATGAAATAAATAAGGTGGATTTGCATACATATCACACAATTCTTATGCATTTATATATCTAACACCTAAAATTATATATTTAGTTATCTAACACTTTCCCACCCTTAAGAAGATGCATTTCACTTTTTAAAAGTGAGCGATGATAATATTTTTATGTGATATTGAAGATTGGGGTGTTATATATGTAAAAATTAAGTTTAGATATGTAAATACATAAGAATTGTGTGGTATATATGTAAATCCCCCACTAAATAATAGTTTGAATATGCATGCATGCATGTATGTATGTATGTATATAATCATTGATTAATTGAACTTCAAAATGGATACAAATAATTCGGAATTGATGATATTTATGATCTTATAAATTAGTTATATCATGAAGATTTCATAACCTTTTTGGCCTAACTATATTAATTTTCTTAAAAAAAATTAAACTTCTAATTTTAATTTAATTTAGTAGACTTTTAGTTTCATCACCTCTTTCTAATAAATTTTAATTACACCATTTAGTTTGCGTTCGTAGCACATCTGGTTCGACCGAGAGCAAATATACTAATGAGAAATTTACAAATCAACCATTTAATACATATGTATTTATAATTTAATCACTCTCTCTATTTTTTGAACTATCGGATTCATATATTTGTATATACCACAATCAAATCTTTGATAATTTTACAAAAATGAAAAATATGGGTTGAGTTTTTATTATGAATTTAAATATTTTAAAATTAATTTGAAAAATTAAGAATAAAAATGATTAATTTATAAATATAAAAGAATAAAGGAAAATTTACATACATAGTATATAATTCTTATACATTTATATATCTAATACATAAAGTTTGATATTTATAAACATAATCTCTTTTTTATACTTCAAAAGGTGAATTTAGCTTAAAAAAAAGTAAGAAAATTATTATTTTTGGTATAATAATAAATATTTGAATGTTATATATATATAAATATTTATATTTGAATATTAGATATATAAATATATATGAGAATTATATATTATAAATGTAAATGTCTTAATAATAAAATGATTATATATGTAAAAGCCCTATACTAATTTACCATCTCATGCGCATATACGGTTCGGCCTCATAGCATCTGGTCGAGTTAAAATAAAGCAAAACAACCTGCTTCTCTTTCTCTTCGGGCTTCGTCTCTTCATTCTTCAGTTCGCTCGCTTTCGCCTTTCGATCTCTTCTTTTTATCTCTCTTTTCCTGCATCGCTTGGAGATCTCTACCGGCGTTTTCTGCTATCTTCAAGAATGGTACGGCCTCCAAAATCTGAGCTTCAGAAGTTATCAATTAGGGTTATGATTATATTAATTAGGGTTAGGGTTTCTTAAATTGCTTTTATTAAAATTTTGCTTATTTCGGAAATCTTCTAGTTTGCTATGCTTGTAATCTGTTTGTTTTTGTTTTTTATTTTCCCTAAGATATTTGGGGAAGCTTGAAACTGATAAAGCTGATTCTTTGAAACGAGATATGCCGCTTGAATTCGTTTAGGGATGTGATCTCCTTTATGGATTCTGAATTATTTTGCTGTCGTTAATTGGTGGTTTCAACTAATTTGTTTTCTTGTTGTGTTTCCTTACAGACATAAGGACGGTAGCCTGATACCAACAAGGGAGACATTCATACATATGTCCAATATTAAATTTCTAAAAATTACTTCATTTATACTTATAGCAGACTTTAGAATCAAATGTGATAAATTTAATGAGTTAAATCATATTTGCGTTATAATCTAGGAGGTGTTCAACATTGGATTACACAGTGCCAAAGATGTTAAAATAAGTGTCTAAGAGGTAACTATCAAAATTTCTTAGAAAGTAAAATATTTGACACATTAAATGTCATGTTTGACACATTATAGACTGCTGGATTGAGTTTGCAAGTATCTAACATGAATCATGATATGGCAGCTTTCCAGAAGTTTCATGATTCGTAGCTTTGTGTTGAAAACAATGAAAACATTGCTTTTCTAACCATAATTTGATTAATGAATTCTTGGAAGAAATTCAAGGCATGTGGATTTCATAGATTATGCAAAAACTTGTCCATTTTTAAACCATTCATTTTAATGATTGTTCAACCCTTTTAATAGTGGGAACGTGTGATTCTTGTTAGATTGCTAATTTATTGTGTAAGAGCGTGTCATATATGATTTCCAATCCATGGTTTCATATGCTGATTTGTCTTTGACACATACTCCAATATCTATGGTTACCTGACCAAGTTACTCGTGTTAAGTGTTGTATAAGTGATAACAGTTTTTGTCCTTATCTCTAGTTGAGCACACATTTTTATGGATTGATTTCATTTTGTGGACTTGATTTGCAATGTTCAGTGTTACTAACATGGAAGTTGTTTTCTGCTTGTTCCTTGCAGTCTTCTCTTGCTGCTGCCAGAGCTGATAATTTCTACTACCCACCAGAATGGAGTCCGAAAAAGGTACTTGTTGTAACTTAGCTTTAAATCTCCTTTTTAATCAAAAGCTTTAATTTTTATTATTAACGTGTTTAATATTTGTATATAGGGTTCTTTGAACAAGTTTCATGGCCAACATGCACTCAGGGAGAGAGCAAGAAAGATCGACCAGGGTATTCTTATTATAAGGTGCGTATAATTTTTCTGAAGTAAAATTTGTTGATTACTTTATTGTTATGCTTGTATAATTTGCTTTGATGGTTTCATGGGTGTGAAGAAGAAATTGTAGGCTTCATTAGTTCTCCATGCCCTTCACTTATGCCTACATTATTTTTGTGGGATTCAATGTGTTTGTATTGGTTTGTGTTGGTCTTTTGCTCTAACAATGTTCATCAACTGATTGCTTTCTCAACAAGTAGTCTTTGGAAAAATAAGTGCAATTTTTTACCTACTTATTTTCTTCTCAAAGTTAAATCTTTAAGCTAACGTCATTCATTCAATGTGGTGCTTTGTCATATGATGAAATGTCCCGTCCATTTCATTTTATGTAAACACTATTGGTTGTCTTGCTAATTTGTTATACTATTATCTTAATTCATTACCTGTATATCCTTTTCATTCGTTAATGTCATTTTCCTCAAGGCATTAACATACAACATTTTTTCCTAAGAGGTGGTGATACAACTTTATTTCTTTCCTTATATTGGTGAAGCTGCAAATCTCTATTTATTCTGATTCTTGTAATCTTATTTGCCTCTGCTAAAGTACATGTTGTTCTAAATGGTCATTATGTCAAATTTGATCAAGAACGGGAAAAAACTAAATCAATTCTTAAAAACAAATGTATACATATTGCGCTATTGGTTTAATAACTTGGTTTATTCTTTCACTATCAATTCTATCTAATTATGCAGAGATTTTTCATTTTTTTTATCTTTCTGCTCAGATTTGAAATGCCCTTCAATGTTTGGTGTGGTGGATGCAATTCCATGATTGCCAAGGGTGTGAGGTTCAATGCAGAGAAAAAGCAAGTGGGAAATTATTATTCCACTAAGGTACTTTGCACTAATCCTAATTGAAATTCATTTTGTCCATTGAACCTGGCAAACGTTTTCGATCTGAAATGTTTGCAAGCTTAACTGATTTTTGAGATTAGATTGATTGATGGATATGTTATTCTAATTCTTAGGGTTGGTTTATAATATTGTACCATTCAACAACACTATTTGATAAATTAATACTATTTTATTCATTGATCTCATTCTTAAAAACAATTATTAATCTTTTCTTCTCTCCAACCGTTAAGCATGAGCTTTTATTTTCGACTCATGTACTTGTCTCAGTTCAAGTGTCTGGATTAAAGAAACTATAAGATGTATTTATCAGCTCAGCTCCGAGGATATCAAAATAAGCTTGAAATTTGTCATATGATTGATGATATAATCATACAAGATTTTAAGATTGGTTATTGTTTCCTTTATGGGAGAGGGCTATGTTATTGATTAGTTTATGACTTGTGTTGAAGGAGTATGCATGTTAGAGTTCATTTGGTTGCTTGTAGATTGAATACTTGTTTTTAGAAAATGAAGATTTTATTTTTAGTCATTCTTTGTATCCTGGAAGTTTGGATATACTTATCCCTAAGCAACACTTCTTGGATTAGGTTGCAGAAGTTTCATAATACCTAATGGAGAGTATGCACCACACTCGAGTTTTAGGGGACATAATACACTGAGATGATGTGCATCTTTAAATTTATTTTATATAAGCTGAATAAATGGGAAAGTGCAGTCAGGTTAATCGGATTATGTTAGTCCCTTTACAAGCTTACATTAATTTTTAGTATTAGATATCAAATCTATACATTATTTTTTAGGAACAACTTCCAATGCTGCTATCCTTATCATAATTCTCTTTTTGCATTGTATCGTGTCAAGAGATTAAAAGACCGTGAATTGTCTAATTTTTTAAACAACTAACCGTTGTCCTCGCATAATAATGAATTGCACAGCTGGAGTGTACTGGGTAACTGAGTTTATAGCCAATATGAGGAATTGTCTAATTTTTTAAACAATGGCCTTTGTCTTAGGGTATTAATGAATTGCACAATAAGGATGTAGTCAGTAATTGAGGTTACTTCTAATATGTTTTTTTGGCGTGGATTTTTAGGTAGCCTTATTTTTGCATTATAAAGAAGCCATTCATAATTTGAACGGATGACCTCTAGGTCACAATAAAAGCATTCTAATCATCATTCCAGACCTGATTGTAAGTATTAGTTCTGAAGTAGGATTAACTATTTACTATAACAAAACCATATTGCAACAAATTATTATACAGGATAGACAGTAATGTAAGGTGTTGTTCTTTATGCATTATGATATTTCTCGTCACCACAAATCATCCCATTACTCCTGGGTTCTTTGGAGGAGCCCACACCAATTTGTTCTACATTAAAGAAAGTATATTGTTTATTTTCTATTTTTTTAGCATGCAAATCAATGGCCTTTTATAGGAATATTTCAAATACTTTAATTACTTTATGAGAATAGAAATAATTCTTAGATAGTTCCCCTTTGCCTCTGAGTTTTGGTTGATACAAAGGCCTCTTATGGAACTTTAGATTATGACTACTTACAATTTGTACCTTGCTGAGCGAAGAAATGCAGGCTTGGTTTAAGTAGCATCTCCTCGAGTCGCCTATATCTTAACTAAATTTTGGTAACTGTTAGATATGGAGCTTCACTATGAAGTCCGCATGCTGCAAGCATGAGATTGTCATACACACAGACCCAAAGAACTGCGAGTATGTGATAATCAGCGGGGCTCAGCGCAAGGCAGAAGATTTTGATGTCGAAGATGCAGAAACATTTGCTCTTCCAGCAGATGAAGGTGTCTATCATGAGATGCTGTTTTGTTTGTTTTAAATATTTGCAGGTTGAATGCTTATTGCATGGTTGTCATCAATTGACAATATTTCAGATCGAGGCAAGCTTTCGGATCCATTTTACCGGCTTGAGCATCAAGAACAAGACCTCCAGAAGAAGAAGGAAGCTGAGCCATGGTTAGTGCGTCTTCAGAAAGTCTCTGACAGCAGGCGTTCCAACGATTACAGCCTAAACAGGGCTCTCAGGGATCGCTTAAGGGTATAGATAATAACAATTTTAAGTGTTTAATTCCATGGAATTTGATTTGTATATTTGATATCTGGGATTTATTTTGCTCTGTTTACAGGATCAAAAGAGAAAGATTGGTGAAGAAGAAAAAGTTGCAAGAAAAATGGGTCTCGGAATCCGGCTTCTCCCTCCATCAGAAGAAGATGCTGCAAGTGCAGCTGCTACTAAGTTCTCCTCCAAATTTGAAAGGAATCGTAAGAGCAAGCGAGCAGCAATTAAAGCTTCTTCCATCTTCGACCGACCTTCTTCCACTGTTTCAGGCAGCAAAGTTCTGGATCTTCAGTTGAAGAGAAGAAAAATCAATCCCTCATCAGTTTCTGCGCTGATAGCAGGCAGCGTGAAGCCTTCATCATGGCGGATTCAGCATCAGGGCTCTGTAAATGGGTCATCTTTGGTCAGGACAAGAAGGTGATTTAGTTTTTTGATGGAGCGGTGGCCTGAAATAAATGCTTTAAAGCTGTGCTTTTCAGATATTTAGTTGTTTGAATGACAAATATAATGCTGCTATTGTATATATGCTTGAAATTTTCTTAATGGTCTTTTGGCTAAATAATGACTGGTGCTGTTTTTAATCATTTCAATCAGATTTGTTTCAGCTTCTGTTTGTTTTTTCTCTTCAACTATGTAAATTATAGCAGATGTATATTTTATTTTAGTTGGCAGTATAATTTCTGATGGAAATTTTGATAGCAGCAGTCTGATAGAGGTTAAAATCGATGTCCTCTCAGATTGTTTTATTTATTTATTATTATTATTTTATGGAAAGTGGGGTAATTCTTTTTCTTTTTTTTTTTTTTTGTTTCAAGCTTTCTGTAGAAATAGCTCTGATTTTGAAAATTAGTTGCATTTAGTAGTTTTTAATTAGAGCAGTGGCTAATATTTGTAGTTGTAGCATACAAGAGTTTATTAATTGTTTTTTTCTTTCTATTTTTAAGATATTATCATAAGCTATATCTTCTTTTATAGTTTATATTTTATATATATATTCAATTATGTGAGTCAGAATGAATTATAACTTTTGCTCAAATTTACTGGAAACATTTCAATAATAATAAATCCTATAGGTTTGTTGTTCTCTCTCATGTTTTCTAGGTTAAAAAACTGTTCTCTTTCATGTTATTTTTATTTATTTGCATATATTTCATATTTTTGCATAATGTTAAAATGATAGAATCATATCATCGCAATTATGCTAATACTTTCACTATATATAAAATAGATTTTTTAATTAAATAATTCCTTTCAAATTTAGGCTGCATTTCCCATAGAAGTTCATAATATAAAAATATATTTTTATGTAAAATGGCATATAAATATATATATATATATATATATGTATATATTCCTTTTCATCTCCAATTGTTTGCTGTTGACTTTTGGGTTATTGTTATTGCATAGCTTTCATTTTTGTTTACACCTCATTTATCCATGCTTGCAAATTCTTAGCCATTGCTCTATTTTTCACCTAATTATTTTCTATATATTTTTGTCATCCTTAACTAAAGGAGTAATTAGTTCAAGAAGTTCCTAACTCAAAAATTATTCCTTTTTTTTTTCTCTTTCTATCTAGCTCAACTAAAGGAGTAATTGAGTTAAGACAGCTCATGAATTGACTAGAATTTGATTTGCTAAATGACTCATGAGCTAAACTTGACGAGCTAATGTTATACTTGAGCTAACTCTGATACAACTCATCAACACATGAGTTACCTCATTTAAAAATATTAATATAAATATACTTAAAATATATTAGAATTTAAAAGATTAAATACAAAATTATTATTAATTTTCTAATATATATATATATATATATATATATATATATATATATATATATATATATATATATATATATATATATATATATATCTTTCTTCTTTATTTTATGTGATTTCTTATTCTTTCTCCTCCAATTTTTATTCCTTTCAACATTTTATACAAAAGTTGTCTAATATCTCTTTCATAATAAATGAGCAAGTTAGGACTCATAGAATTAAGCTTAAGCATAATTAATTAATTAAGCTCTAGTTTAATCTATAAAGGACTTAAGTTTGACTTGTTTAAAACCCTTGGCACTATAACACAAAATTTGAATAGTAGGATGACCTATTTAAAGATTTTCTCTTATAGATGCTTGGCTCTTCATACTTCCGATGAAGGATATATACTCATCCTATAAAAGATTAACATTACAATAATTCATATAAATTTTGTACTCGCATAAACTCGTTACAATCTACTATATATCAACACACTATCGACTTCCTATACTTGATAGGCGCTAATGGATAGCTCCTTCGTAATAGAATCTCTTCTTAACTTATCTTAGATAAAAGTATCTTTTAAATCATGAATATATATAAAAATATATCATATATATGAACTTACACTTATCATCTTAGTATACATAATTTTTGAAATTGAATCATTATTTTGGAAAGAGCTGTTTATGCCCCCATAGATTAAAGTTCAATTTCTCTTCCAAGCATAATTTAGGTTGTCTAAAAATGCACATAAATCTATCAAAACTCTCTCATCAATTCATTTCTCAATTGAATTGGCTCTCACTCAAATTTCTTCTAATCCAATAATAATTTTGTGATAACCAATAAAAATCTCTCTATAACATAGAAAAAAATCATCAATATGACAAAGTAATGGTAATTTTGATTTGAAAAATATAAAAAATTAATATATCAAATTTGAAAATTCATTTATTTTGAACTTAAATGAAATCTTTTTTAAGACAGATTATCAAACTTGCTTTTTATATATCTCTTTTTTTCTTGGTTGCCTGTTTAGAAAGATTGAAGTCATAATGTATATTGAATTTTTGCTCAATACTAAGATGATCAAAATCATGTTCTCTCTATTGTTATAAATGTTATAATACACAATAATATGATTTAAATTTTAGTTCAAAAATTAGTTGAAGATTGAATCACCTTTGGTTCATATTGAGCTAAAAGACCAAACCCAAAAGCTAATTTATTGGAGAATGAATTGGGATGGCTCAATATGAAGATTCTATTATTGCATATTTAAAAAAAAAATCACAACATCAAAAAGAGAGTTTATCATATTTATATTATATGAAGATCCAATATACAAATATGTTAATAGTATCTCATAGAAGACAAGATTTTTTATATGAAAATCTTAAAAGAATTAATTGTAAGGCTTGATCTAGTTAGTTAAAAAGATTATATATGTGTATTCCATAAGTTATAAAGAATGTTCGTCTCTGTAATTAAAGAAGGATTAATACAATATAGTATATATGAATTATAAAGAATGGCTTTTGCTATGAAAGTTGGAGGAGCCATGAGATGTAGTAGTCTTCAAAAGAACAGTAGTGATATGTTTGATCATTCTCCATAAAAAAGGAGACATTATAGGCCAAAACGTTTACCATAAGCCTTAGTATTTGCATCAAAAGTTAGCATTGAAAGTCATGACTAGATGACTAGTGACATTCAAGTTGGCATTAATGGGCATCAGGTTGATGTTAATTATGAGCGTCTACTATGTTAATAATAGCAGACATCATTGTTATGAGTGACAATGATTGAAAAAGTAGGTGTCCATCGACATTGATGTCAATAGCCTGAATTGATCTTATAAGTGATGGCATGCATTAATGCCATTTTGTTAATAGTGAGAGGTTAAGTTAGCATATGTCAACATTAATGTTGATGTCATACATCAGTTGTCTTATATGTACATCAACATAAATGGTGATGGCGAGCAATGTGATTGGTAAGCGTCGACTTTAGTGCTGATAACATGCAATGAAGTGTGTCAATATTATTAGTAATGATGAACGTTAACATTATTTTCAATGATATGTATTGACTTTATTGGTCATGGTGTGCATCAACATTATTTGTAATAGTGGTCAACGAGATCAGCGAGCATCGATATCAGTGTTCCCTATCAGCTTTAGGGTGCATCTTGACATTAGTGTTAATGACATGCATTGACATTATTGGTACTAATATGCATCAATATTATTACAAAAAAAGTGATGATGGTTCGAAAATAATAGTCAAACAATAGTGTTTGGTTGATGGTAGTCATTGATAGTGATCACCATTGTTAATTGCTTGTTGGGCTAATATCTTCAAATCTATGAGATATCTTCATTTTCAAGGTAAGATCTCTCTCATGTGAAGAATAGAGACTTGTTTATAATTTTTGTGTACACTTTATTAATTTAGCCAAAATCTTAAAATATTTCATCGAATGACTCATTAATTTCTTTGATTATAGACCATTCATTTAACATTTAAATATCATAATGATCTCAAAATTAATAATCTTAGGCTCATAAAACTCCTTTCATTGAAACAATTATTTTGACCATGAGGACATAAGATCCAAAGATCATTTGGTCCTTCAATCGGCATCATGAAGCTTTAACTACATTTCAATTGTTTAATTCAAACTTATTTAAACTCAAATCAAAATATTTTTTTTATGTTACCAAATTCATCAAAATATTTATTTTGACTATAAATTTAATAAAATCAAATGATAGCCTTCAATTTAATTTTGAAAGTTTTCAATTTAAATATTACATCAAGATTCATGCATCATCAAATGAATTTTTAAGGATATATTACTAACGATTAGAAATTTTGGTGCAAAAAATCATAATTTTAGAAAAATTATGAGGCACAACATTTCTTAAAAGCTAATAAAGACCTCTGAGGCCATTAAATAGGTTCTTCTCAATTATAATTTCACCCTTTCTTAAATGGATCTGTTGATTGAAGAAAAAGTTTCAAATATGTTAAAAGTTACAAAAATATGCTTAATCAACCCCCAACATCAAGTAGTCTCAAATAATTATTGAGTTGCCTCTATGAATATTCAAATTGGGATTGTTAGGGTGCAGAAAATTATTGAATGTGATTGTTATTGATTGAAGAAAGAGTATTTTTCCAAAAGGTTCCAAGATATTTTGTTCTAAAAAAATTATGAGTTAAGGACTATAATGAGTTCCCTCCCTCATATAAACGAATAGGTGGTAATTAGAGTAATAAAAGGAAAAAAATAATGAAAGAAAATGATTAAATATCTCAATTCATTATACAACAATAATCATTATGCAAAACACTTGAACAGAGATTATTTACTCATGGGATTAGTAATTTCCATGAAAGATTTGAAACTGTTAGAAATGCCTTAAAAGGCAGAGATTCCTCTATTTTTATTGGACAAAGAAAGCTCTCTCGCTCACTCTCAGGACAATAAAAATTTGCCTAAAATGTATATATAGACACAAAATGCAATGCACATGTTCCTAAAGTATACAGGTCATCTTACAGTCAACATAGAATATACTATACCACTATACCCCTTCTTTAAGGTCACTTATAATAATGACAATAAAAACAATGGGTAAAATCATTGCTTGATCTTGCTTAGTTTCAGTTACTAGAGCGCGCAAACTTATTGCTTGCTCTTTACAGGTAATATTTTACAAAGGTGTTGAACATAAGCAATTAAGCAGCTATTCTATCAAATATTTGTATATTATATGATCAGTAACTCTGAAGCAACAGCTTGGCATTTGCTGGACTATTCACAACTACCTTAGAACTAGAATTATATGATGAGAAGATATTATAAACATTATATATATATATATAAAGAAAAATTTGGCATGCATTACTCGTCTTCCTCTGAGACATCTGCATCATCGTTTTCCTTCTGCAAATGCTGGTTCATTATAAACCTCAGACTATCTCCCTCTTCGAGTTCCCACTGCTGCTTCAATTCATTAATGGCTTTCGAAGCAGCAGCAGCTACAGCAGGGTTATGGTCTTCAGCCAGTCTCTGCATGAAGAAACATGTCAAGAAAATGGTAGTTTTTGGTTTGCTAAAGGAGCGGGAGCGTTTTTTTTTTTTTTCTTTTTTTAATGTAACAAACTAAAATGATTGGAAGAAAACTTTAGAGAGTGCGCTAATGTTTGTTTTGTATGAAGTAAATGAAAGTGACATTCTAAGTGAATTCGCCTATAAGGGATTTTAAAGTCACCTTCATTTTTGTTAATTAGCATAAAGCAATAATAAATAATATAAAATTAATTGAAGTTTGAGTCAGAATATTATTTTATTAAAAATATAATTAAATAATATAAAATTAATGCGAAGAAGAACAAATTAGAAACTCACTAAAAGACAAAAAATATTGAAAATAAATTTGCATGAAGTTTGTTCATGCAAAACAAATATATGTTTTTGAAACCCACTACAATGAAACGAAACTCCATTCCATTTATTTCCAAGATCTTGATCGAAAATAAAAACTAGCCCTTAAAGGTTTTCAAAGTTCAAAGTAATTACTTGTAATGCGCCCATGCCAGCATTGCCCAATATCCACATCGAGGGAGCTGAGGCCAAAGCATTTGCAAGAGCTTTCCTGTTAAAAACATAAGAATCAAAGCATCCGTTATATATTTTAACAGTAGACACCTTCCCATAGAAAGTTCAATTATTGGCTTGTAAAGTCCAAATTATGTTTTTTCCAAGATAATATCAAAATAGGAAGGACATAATGTCATACGAGGACCAAACAAAGATAAAAACATAAGTCCAATGTAACAAAGTCAGCAATTAGTGTGAAGGAGGTAGCGGGATTATAGAAATTACTAGGGGCAATTTGTAATCAATTTTATTTTCTATTTTTGTTTATATTATTATTTTATTATGTTTATGTTTTATTTCAAAATAAATTATGTTTGCTGCTGATAATTATTTTTAAAAACATTCAAAACATCTAAAAATTATTTTGAGTGAAATAAAAAATAAAAAAACTTAAAAACACACTAAATAAATATATTTTTAAAAATAATATAAAAATAAAATAAAAAACATAAAATAAAATTGATCCCCAACAGGCCCGAAGTAAATAGATGATGGCCATAGTTTATATTTTCCATTTGAATTAAGCATAAAAAATAAACTATATATTGAGACACTAAGACTCATCTTCACAAATAAACAATCTAGAAGGCCAAATAAATACATTTCTGTTTCATCAGTCAATCCCAGTAACATATGTTCGCGGAAATTCTTCCAAAAAGAAAGATGCGCATGGCTATGGTCTCACCTCAAAGAGCCTTCGCCTCGATTTATCTCAAGGTAAATTTTAAGCACAGATTGTGCCTATAAGGTGTCACATTATCCATGAAGTAAATGGTTCCTTCTATGATAAATTAACTGATTTAAAGTTGCCTAAAAGAAAGATGAAAAGAAAAACACAAAACAAAATGGAAAAGAAATAACAGATAATGAATAATATACCATATACCTTGTGCTAACATCTGGGGAGCTGGAGCACTCAGCCAGTAATGAGACGCTACTTTTGCTATCCATTGCATCAAGGTCAATCAAAGTCGCAATTACCAATTCAATCTTCTCGCATTGTAAAAATTCAAACATATAGAAGCCAGAAAAAATTAGAACTTCAATAAACCTCAGGAAAGTGATGACCACATTAAAGAGATAGCTTGCAGGTTTCACACCTCCTCCGGATCAGTATAATCGATACCATCAGCCTCAGACAAAGCAGATGCCATGCTCCAATAAGCGTCCTGATCAAAGAGCATGTCAGTTTAAGAAACGAAACAATATGCAAAGCATGCTGCACAGGTCAAACTCTATTAAGCGTGAGGGGCAATAATTATATGACCTGAATTGCAGTGATTCGATCAGTAGAGATTTCTCCACTGAAGAGATCGAGAGTTTTTCCATTCTTTTCAATTGTAATAAACCCCAACATGTCATTAATGGAGAAGGAACCTTCCTTCTGTGGTCTACATAAGAATTTGGCTTCAGTAGTTAAAATCAGTACCTTGTCCTTGAGCAATTTGAACTCGTGATATAATCAAGTATAAATAAAATCAAAATTCTTATTTCAGTAAACTAGCTCACCGCCCGTACAGTTTGCTTGCCATCATGTTGCGGATGTTCCTGACAAACTGCAATAAAACAAAGGAACGCATCAAGAACTCCTTTCAACAATTCAAGACAGAAGAAAGCAAAGAAAGAACATTTTCCTTATTAATTAATATAATGAATGGCTCATTGTTTATTCAAGAATGTGCATCATGACTGAAAAGCTGCTTTAGTCAGAACAATACTTCTGGTCTTAACTGAGCAAATGTACACCTAAACAAATTCAGCAGTCTGCAATAAAGTTGATTCTGTTTCAATGTCCAGTTTTAGCATCATTGCAAAATCACATGAGCATCTACATCCTTTGGTATAAGCATCTCCCAACCTCCCTCAATAAAAAAAACAAAAATATATATATAAAAAAAAAACTACCTTCAAAGCCATAAAAGCATCTTCCATGGCCCGTCGTCTGGCAACAGAGTCAGCGCGCTTCAAGTCAGCCTAAAATTAGGATAATCCAATAAGACAGGCACATTTATGAACAAATGATAATATATATATATATATAACATTACAATTTACAGAAAAAGTTTCATCCAAGAAGGAATCATACGGGAAAGCATATAATATTTGGTGTGAGAAGGGGAATGTAACAAGGTAGTTTATCACCATAATGCAACACTTATGATTAATGCAAGGATGTCGCAAGATGCTTTATGATACCAGAAATAATGAAACAAGCAACTATTCAAATGAAACAAAAGGTGATGGTAATCTATCGACAGAAACTCCAGTTGGAAGGCATGCCATTTTAATTATTTCACAGGAGAAAACACGCATCTAAGCTATCGGACGCACAAAACTCAGAAAAACTAGTTTTTGTATCCACTTTGCCTTAATTGATAATATTTTTTTTCAAATAGATAAATATTATGGAAGCCTTCAATCAGTTCATAATCCTCTTTGGACAACTATATGATCACATAACTCTTTATTGGCATTTCTCACTTCAAGAATTTTAAACATATAAGATAACTATACAGTTGTACATATGAATATATACTTAAAAATCATGAAAATAAAATCTAAAATCATAAATTGATGCGAAGCAGTAGCAACACCTTTCTCCGGGAACAATTATTGACATCTACATCCAGGACTGTAGCTGCTCTTTCTCTTGTTTCCACAATTTCTATTGATAGCAACGAAGTTTCTTCACTTGTGATCTAAATTCTGTTCATGGGTTCTGGATTTTGCTGAATGGAAAAAGCGAGCCATTGCGTGCATTACCCAATACTTCCTATAGGTTTGTTGGGGCCAATTGGTTGGGATAAGAATTCGGAGAATTTTGAATACGGCTGAAATTAATTTTATCCTTCTGATTTAATATAAACTTGAATTGAGATGATCTTATATCAAATATATCTACTAGCCTACAGGACGTGAAGTCTAAAAATAGTTTTGTTAAGGTATGTAATTAATAATTTTTGGCTTGAATAAAATTTCTCTTTGCAATTTCAATTTTGTGCAAGCTAGATGTGTTACATTTTTTAAGATACAAGTGCAACTACTTAAGCAAGTCATCTCCTTTGTATTAGCAAGAGACATGAGTTTTCTTATTTTCAAAATTTTACTTCTATTTCATCCATATGAAGTGATATTTAGTGCTCTTAATTTTGATAAAAAATTGACATATTAGAAAGACAACTAATAAAATTAAATTATAATTAATCACTAATTTTATATGATTAGAAATTATTGTTGAATTTCCTATATTATTTTGAGAATTTCATTATCATTTGAATTATAATTCTAGTATTGTTTATTTACATTTACAAAAAGCAATTGGTTGAATCATCTAGTGATTTGTGATCTATGAATCCTCAATTTTCTTTGCATGCATATAAGGCTTATGAAATTACACTAATGCAAAACTCATTTAAGGTTGAATGCATATGAAAAAATGCACTATGCAAAACTCATGTGTGGTTTAAGGCTTTGGAAAAAACTAATGCAAAACTCATGTCTGGTTGAATTTGATCAATTTAAAGAAACGATAGTGTTCATGAATGGTTTTTCTAGGATGATTTAGATGCATAATATGAATTGCAACTATAATCTAAATCTATATTTGATGTTAACATTGAATATGCACTTATATTAAATGATATTCATGAACCAATGTTTATACTTGCACAAGAGTCAAAACTAGAATGTGAAGTAATATTCAGCATGAGATCATATTTGAACCTGAATTCTTAATGAAGATCAAACCCATGCCTGAAAGTGAATTTGAGTCAATATAATCTGATGTTGTGATTAATCACTAGGTGATCTGAAAATGCAACTTTTTAAGAGTTATCCGTCACTGGGCAATTTGAAAATACAACTTTCGAGGAATTATCTGTTGATAGTCTTCTCATGATGCCTGACTAAACTAATATTAACTTTATTTTCAGTAACTTGATTCTCAATTTCATAAAAGAAAACTTTTTATCAGTTGCATAAATATATTACACAATGTATCAAAAATGAAAGCTTTAGAAAATCTTCTTCCATCTAATAAAATTTAAAGGTGTACAATTGATCAAAACTCATATTTACATCATTTGGGTTAATTTTATGTAAACAGCTTATTCATCCAAATAAGCATATCATAATTATATAATCTGTTTGATTCCAATGTCATTTGCATTTCATTTTCTTAAATTGGTCATTATTAGAATTTCTTAGGACATATTAATATTTTAGCATTTTTCTTATTTGCCGTATATCATTTGCATTATTTGATTGATGTAAAAGAGGACTTGATCATTACAAGTTTTAAGCTGGTGTAAATAGAAGGTATATGACATTTAAACCTGATAATAAAGGTATGGTACATTTAAATCCAAAAAAGCTTCATCTATGATGCACCGACACTTTAAAAAAATAAGTCGACAAATGTTCCATACGAAAACCATGGTCTCCACACCCGACACGCATTAATTAAAAGTAATATTAAAATAATATTAAAAAAGTGACACGCTGGACACGTGTGTCCTAAATAATTGAATTAAAATTATATAAAAAATATTTTAAATATAATTTTTTATATTTTAAATTATTATAGAGAATTTTGAAAATTTTGAGCATAAGATTTAAGCTAAAAAAAGAGAATAATACAACAACAACAACAACAACAACAAGCCTTAATCCCATTGGGTCTACATGAATCCTTCTGCCTCCATTGTCCTATTATGTGTCAAATTCTCATTTAATTCAAGTATACTAAGATCATTTTTATACATCTTAACCAAGTCTTTTTAGGTCTACCTCTACCTTTCTTAACATTAGGAAAATCTAATGCATCTACTCTCTTAATCAGGTCATCTGACGACCGACGCTTTATGTGGCCAAACCATCTAAGGCACTCCCCTAATCTTATCTACCACCTGAGCTACTCCAACTTTTTCCAACATACTCATTTTGCATTCTATCTCTAAGAGTAAAGCCACTCATCCACCTGAGCATCCTCATCTCAACACTTAACTTAGTCTTATGCTTTCTTTTATTGGCCAACATTCTCGCACATAAGTCATTGCTCTTACCACCATCTTATAAAATTTTCCTTAAGTTTAAGTGAAACTTTTCTATCACATAATAAAGCCGATGCATTCCTCCACTTCAACCATCCAACTTGAATTCTACTAATAATATCTCCATCTATTTCACCATCATTTTGAACAATAGAGCCTAAATATCTCAATCGCCACTCTTATTAATGACTTGATCACCTAAAGTCACAACACTACCACTAAAATTTCTACAACTAAAATTACACTCCATATATTCGCTTTAGATCTGCTTAAACTAAAACCTTTAGACTCTAAAGTTGACCTCCATAATTCAAGTTTCTGGACTCTCTCTAGTCTTATCAACAAGAAGAATGTCATCAAAAAAAGCATACACCTACATCTTCTTGTAAATGCCTCGTAAGAACATCCATAACTAAAGTAAAAAAGATAAGGGCTTAATGTTGATCCTTGATGTAATCCAACAAATAGGAAAATAGTCACAATCCTCCTTGTGTTTGGACACAAGTGACAGCTCTAGTATACATATCCTTAATGACTTGAATATAACCAATATTAACTTTTCTAACTCTCCAAAGAACATCTCTTGAGACTTTATCATAAGCTTTCTAAATCAATAAATATCATATGTAGATCCTTTATTTTTTCTCTATGCTTCTCCATCAAACCTCTTAACAAATGTATAAAGATCCATAATAGATCTACCCGCATGAAACCAAACTGGAGAAACTTCAGATCACATCGTAACCTATGCTCACTTACTCTCTCCCATAATTTTAATGTATGGCACATTAACTTACCTCTATAATTTCACAATCTTGTGCATCACCTTATTCTTAAATATAGAACCAACAAACTCTTTCTCCACTCATCCGCATCTTTTAGCCTTTAAAATAACATTAAAAAGATTTGTAAGCTAAGAAATTCTCATCTCCTAAACATTTTACACTTCTCTATTGGAATATTATCCATTCCTACTGCTTTTCCACATTTCATTTTCTTTAAAGCTTCACTAACTTCGATTTACTAATGACGATAAAATGAAATTCTCTATTTTGTTTAGGTATTAAGGTTGCTAAAATCAATCGTGATCCTTCATAAAAGTTTATTAAAATACCTCATCCACCTATTTTCAATATCTTTTCTAAGAAAAGACTTTATTATTTTCATCCTTAATACCCCTCACTAACTATGTCTTTACTTCTCCTATCTCTTTGGTTTAACTTATACATGCATCTTTCACCTTCTTTAGATCTAATCTATCAGATAAATCACTAAAAGCTAAATTGCATCATATATCTTTCTTAATCTCTACGCCATTTTATATCTTTCCCAATTCTCACATCTAAACCAAGTTTTATAACAATGCTTCTTATTTCTTATCTTTTCTGACACTCGACTCCACCAACTATTCTTATTAAAAGTTTTTCCTTTGATTCCAAGACATCTTTAGAACTTGTTTAATAAAGACTTGATACTTTTTCCCACATAACGTTACTTATGAACATCCCAAACTTTAATTTGTAGCTTCTTAAAAAATATTTTTATTTGATTCTTTAAGTGTCCCATCTAATCCTGACAATGTTTATTTTTTTTTCTCTTACAACCTTTCATCTTAAAATCTAAAACTAATACGATGGGTGACTTAAAATTTCACTTAAAATGACCTTACAATCTTTACAATCTAAACGATCTATTTTTCTTATCAAAAAAATAATCAATCTGTGTTTTACTGAGATCCATTTTATAAGTAATATGCTCATCTCTTTTCTTAAATAAAGATAAGAACTACAAAATCATAAGAAAAAATCTAATATACCATACCTTCTTCATTACTAAATCCATAACCAATCGAATACTTTTAAAATCTTCTACCACTCTACCAACATGTCCATTTAAATCTCCCCCAATAAATACTTTAAAAAAAAAAAAAAAAAGAATAATAAGATATTTTTATTATAAATAATTATAATTATAAAAAATTATAATTAAATTTAAAAAATTTTAAATTGATAATAAATTTTAATCAGTAAGATTATTAAAGTAATAAAATAAATTACTTAAGTTACATATATATATATATATATATATATATATATATATATATATATATATATATATATATATATATATATATTACTTAAATAATTAATTTTAATTTTTTAATTAAATGACTTTTTTTAATATTTTATTTATTTAATTTATACATATTATTTTTAATTATTATTACAATATTGTGTCCAACGCGTGTTCGTATCCCATATTTTTAAAAATAAGCGTTTACGTCAGATTGTCGCGTCTGTATCCTCAGTTCATCATCATGCTTCCATCAATAACTTTTAAGCACTTAAATGTGAGGGAGGAAATTTCGCAATGTATTAAAACTATTACATATAAATTAGAAGTTTAAAGGAATTATAGTATAAATCCATATTTCAATGTTTTTGAATTGACCTTGTCATATGAAACTGATCATAAAATCGTGACAATTTTAAATATAAAAAAGGCTTCCACAAAAAAATTATCCTTATTTCAAGAAAGGCTTCCATAAAAACTTTTTAAAAAAAATGCAAGAAAGGTTAGACCATTTAAAATTTTGCAATGCATTAGAACTAATGCAAATATATTAGAAATTTTGATATAAATTTGATTTTCAATGTCTTAATTTAACCTTATTTCATGACCTTATAATCAATTCATTGGAATCTTCTCTCTTTTCATCTCTTCCTTGTGAGTCCACATCCAATTATCTATCAAATACTTTAATACAACTTGTTCCTTTGACTATTCTAAATGAAATTATGTTCATTTCAATAACTACTAATTAGTATAACAAATTTGTCAGTGATTGTTGATATATAAATAATTTTCATAAATATAATTGCGCATGCATAATGAAATTAACGGAAATCAAGTGCCCATCAAACAAATTGGAGTTGAAACGTCTTGATCGCGATCGAAAGTGATCGAGATGTCCTCTGATCGTAAAAATGACTGTATCAATGCATTCAGATTGTAGAATTTAACTAATATTGACCTCTCACATCATCTAATTATCATTTGATAAGAAAAAATAAACTGCATAAGTAATTTCGCACATATTGGAGTTAGGAGGCCTCAACACCATCAAAACAAGCTCCTTTTGCGAAATGGACTGTGTCGTCATCGCTGAAACGGAGAAATCTACCAGATGAGACTTCTACGATCAATTCGATAAAGCATGAAGCAAATTGCAAAATTCAGAGTGCAACGATGCACGAATTAAGCTTGAATTCATATCAATCGACCTTGGCATGGCTCAAATGACCCTGAATCGCATAACGAACTACACCGTTGCATTCGGAACATCAAACTTTCCTAGAAACGACACCCATATTGGGTATATTTAATTTCGACAAAATCTCACACGAATTTTGATGAAATTGGATCGCACAAAAAAATCAGATATTTATTTATTAAATCCAATTGTGATAATGGATTTATTTTAGAATAAATTTAAAAACTCTAAATGAATATGCAATTAACTGAATTTAATTCCCATCCTAAATAATTCTTAAATTTTGATTTTGAATTTTAAAATCTCATTTTTCCCTCTAACTCCATATTTTCTCTCCCCTCTAATCCCCTCCATACCCGACACTTCTACTATTAAAAGAGCTAAAACCCAACTCGTCCAAGAATCTTGATCTCCATCTCACCGTAGCTCCTCACTATGTCGAATCTCACCCCGTAATTCTCTCGTTTGTTTGCCTCAACCTCCAACCAACTTCCTATTTTCAACACATCCAATTGTCTCCACCACATCCTCTCACATCGCCTTCCACTAGAAGCCAATCATAGCTCGTCTCTCCTCCCTACCCAATCTCGGCATTGTGGAGAAAATCCCATCCTTCAAACCATGTCTTCACTGGTGGCTCACCACTGCCAGTAGCTCCTCGTCCCATCTAGAGCCAAAACCAAAATCCCATAGCAACCAAGGTAGTCAAGCAACTTGTCCCGCACATCACTCTTGGCCAAATGAAACCCTGTTTGCCCTCTTACTGTGCTGAATACCCAAGCATCCTATTCTCGTTTGCCTCATTCCTCGATTCGCAAGCCAGAGCCGAGAGTATTTCATTAACCTATCAACCCGAACGAAATCCCTCCCGCCGTCATTGTACCAAATCCCATCTCTCGAATTGGCCCCATTTCCTATCTCGCCAACCTTGCCTCTACTCGTCACACTTGCACCTACACCACACATCAACATTCGCCATTTCCCCTTTTTTGTGCTAACTAACCCCCACCTTATATCATTTCAAAATGCGTACTACTTGCATCGACATTATCTCAATTTTTGTGCCGAAAATATAAAAGTAATAAAATTCTCTAAAATTCTCAAAATTTAAGTGTCTGTTTGCGTCATTCCAACACAATGGAGAAATTTGTTTTAAGTATTCGTTCACATTGTTCCAACGTGGCGGAAAATTTGAGAATTTTAAGTACTTGCATATGTCATGACTCGGCCTCGTGAGAAAAATTTTGTGAAATTTAAGTACATGTGTGTGCTGGGGCTCAACCTCGCAAGGAGATTTGTTGATATTCTTGCACAAGTAATTGAAGACTCCGCTACGCTCATCAAAGCGTAGTGGGATTGAAGACATTTTTATGTTCAAATGAAACGATGAAAGACTTCGGTGGTGAAGACACCAATCGATTAGGCGTCTAAGTAGTAATGTACTCTGAGTCCCAATGTGAGAATGACGATGGAATTTTGACTAAGTTTCATATTAATAAAAGAACTTGAATAATATTGCTTAAAATGAATTTCAAATTTAAAATTAAAATTAAGTTGTGCAACATATTTGAAGACATTGTTACACCTAAACTGGTGTAGTGAGTTATTAAAACTTCGGCGATCAGACACCATCATCATCATGAGTGGGATCTTTAACATATCTAAATAACCCCGTATGTGGGGATGACATCGAAATGCTATCGAAATTTTCAGTAACAAAGGATTCAAAATAAATTAAGTCAAATGAAAATTTTGAGCTAGAAGGACTGAAATAATATCAAATAAAACATAAGCTCCTATAAGATTCGAGATAAAAATTCACTTATAAAATTTGAATCTAATTGAAATCGTAACAAATTGAAATGATTAAAAGAAACTTTAATTACCTATGCAATTGAAGTACATGAAATTTTGAAACATTTGAATGCTTGATTTCAAAATAGTTGAAGTGAATCGAACATTTTGTCAATGAACATAAATTTAATATCTCACTTCAATTGATCTAGAAGATGACCCAATTGAACACCTAACTAGATCATTTAGGACTTATATTGGAATTGAAATATACCCTTTAAACATAAATTCAATCCAAACAAAACCTGCATAAATTTATATCAAATTTAATAACTCATCCTTCAGTGTAAATAAGCCTTCTAATAAACATTAGACTTCGCTATAATTCATTTCAAAATGAATTGAAGAGAAGTAAAAAATGATCATATGATATTTGTGATGAATTTGAAGGCTTACTAATGAGTATAAGAAGAGGTTTCCCTGAATTGTTTGGAATTAAGTCAATCCAAAAATAAATGTGAAGAGATGTGTAATATTTCAAATTATAGCATGAAGCTAAAAAATCAATCACCGTCGGATCTACACCATAATTATGCTAGCAGACAGAATGTATTATTTTGATTTCTAATAAGCTTTGTATATACCAATCTTGTGCAAATTATGGAGCCAACTATCACTCAATTCAAGTGCTTCAAAATTTCTACACTCATTTGACAAAGATGAATTTTTGTATGAATTATAAAACAATCTTCAATTAAACTTGATATTTCCAAAAGTTTATACAAATGTTCTAAAATACTCACATGGGCCCCGACAGAGAGTTGAATGTCTAAACTCAATGTCTAAGGATATTTCCCGGATTAACATAAAATAAATTTGAATTGCCTACATATACTGCGACCAATATTTTACACACTTAATCATAAGGTCCAAAAATGTTGCACATACTGAAAACTGAGATTAATTTAAATCTAATCATGCTTCAAAAGCTAAATGTATGATTTAAATGATTAATAACTACATCTTATCTTCGAAGCTAAAATCTAATTTTGTTAACTATGCTTATCCTTATGCAAATTCATCTAAAGTTATAAATTGTGTTTAACCAATCTAATCCTCTTTTTTATAAAGATAAGAGTTGACAGAATTAATTCTAAACATTATAGACCCAATCATTTGCTAAGCAAAGTTAACAAGATCAACCCCGATGATGATCGTGTTGAATGATTATCTCAATCGAAGAGAATATTATTATCAAAAGTCATTTGAATTTTAAATTGAATTAATATGAAATTAAACTTCAATTAACTATAAATTTAAATCAAATGAAATCCATTATTCTAAGTATCTTAAAGCAAACAATTCATCCAATCATCCGCCAAAAGGATGACAAATTAATAAAATCTTAGCTAACAATGAAACTAATGTCAAGCCAAATAAATCACTATATTCAAACTCAAATAATCTCAAACCAATAAGGATGTGACCAATATTCTCTGTCTACATAATTTTGTCCCCTAAATAGCACCACATAAAATGCGGTTATAACTAAAGTCTTATGACCGGGTGGCTTGGCTCAAAATGACTCAACTATATTACGGTCACAACTGTAGTCTGAATTTTCCCCAATAATTTAGCTCTTTGAGTTATGAATCATAGGACATATTTAATCGGACATAAAGCCCTCTTTCAGCTAATATAAACTTAAGATTATCTCCTCAAACAAACATCAACTCATATCTATAAAATTACCTTGGACGACGCAACTCATAGTTCTTGACAAAGATCCTTCTACGATTGAAATGACCGCCTCCTCCGACAAGTAGATGAATCAGACAAACGGATTTAATAATCAGATTACAGTATGACATCATCTTCCTAACCATATGTTTTATATTAATAAATGATGAACTTCATTAATTATTAATACTCCACCTACTTCTACTATACACTAAGCAATTAGCAACCTTATGATTGGCCTTAATAGAACGTTTTCTCTCATTCTTAGGAAGGGTAATTAACTACAAGTGCTTGCACCTATAAAGAATCCGAAATCAGATCTAAAGTCCTCATAAAACAAGGTCGAAATCTCTTGATAGTGTCTTATCCACAAATAAAATAAATTTAATTGCCTTTCGAAAATTTCACTCAGTATAAACCTACACTCTCTTTCATCGAGAAGCCGAGCACGAATTTTCAGAGCCCATAGTGATCACACATAAATTTCTATACATAAATAACAAAATTAATGCTCTAGATGCTTGATGAGTACTAAACCTCAAAATTTTCATTCTTTTTTTATTTGTTTGGAATGCATAGCTTCTAATTGTTTCAAACAAATGCTCTATTGCATTCAATCCGCTTACTTAATTCTATTTAAAAATCCTAAGAAGCACAGCTACTTTCAAATACAATTTATGTCTATGTCAAACATGGACATCTCTTACATGCCCCAACATATATTTGACATGCTCAAAATTGTTTCAAGACAAATTAGGTACCAACATAATCCAAAATGATCTGGACATGACTCAATATACTGAAAGAACATGCATATGAGGGATGACCCACCCATGAGATATTAATACATATGCAAAATATATAACAAAAGATGATGATTAATTAATATAAATATTGGACTATTGTTCATAAATGATAATTGTCATATGTGATAAAATTTCTTTTATTATTAATAGTGTAGGCTTTTCTTTTGTTATTACTAAGCTTCTTTTATGAAATATATGTATATGATATTATACTTTATCAAGTGATGTATTTAATAGAAAATACTATAAATTATATATTTTATATTAATAATTTATAAAATATAATAATGTGTCCATAACATATCATATCCCACCCTCAAATTCTAATATACATAAAAAAGGAATAATTGAGATGAAAAGTAGTGTTTATTTTTTATTGAGGAGTTGCCTACACATTGCTCCAAACCTACTTTATCAATCAACAATTTCTCTAAGAATCATATTTATTAATGCTTTGTTGGAGTTGGTCCATTCTCCTACTAATTCATTTTTTAGGTCACAATTAATTATTATGAAACTCAATCCTTTCCCTACATGTAGAGTATAATTTCAATGATGGTATTTGGATACAATTTGTAAAGAAAGATTTTAAAAAATAAAATAAAAGATATTTAAACTTATTAATGTTAATTTAGAGTTACCCAATTTTTTATTAGAGAAAGGTAGATCAAGAGAGTGCCAACAAGAGAGAGAGAGAGAGAGAGAGAGAGAGAGAATGAGAGAGTGAAAGAGGAAGAGAGAGTGAGGGAGCGAATAGAGAAGCAAAAAGCGAGCAACTGAAAACGACCAAACAAACAGAAAGAGTCACTAGAAGGAGACAAAGAGCATGTAAAGACCGATGTGAGAATGTAAGCAAGTGATGGGTTGAGCATAGGTATGACAGTAGAACACTCAAAATAGCTCGGGTAAGTTTCAAATAAGGTTTAGACGTTGATTTCAAATAAAGAGAGGAAAGAAGATATTGAAAATATATTTATTTTTCTTTTCTCAAAGTGTGAAATAAGATAAACTTAACCTATTATTTTAAATTTGAAAGTCCTAACTATAATTATATTCATAAAATGATTTGTTAAAAACTTTAAAGTTTGTTAAGAAAACCAACAGAGAAAGAAAAGTATTTTTTTCATTGAAATCCAACACACAGCGATTTAAAGAAATAACAAGAAAACTCCGTAAATTTTCACGCAAAACCTCGAAAAGAGAAAACCACTCATAAGAAAAGTTTTCACTATGTATCTATTTCAGAGTACAAAATCTTCCCGATAACGGGATTAAAGAATTGTACATGAGAAAAGAACAACGACTATGTAATCACGCTCAAGAATAACTGCAGTGGATTTACGGAAACAAGAACAAAACCGACCATGAAGGCCGCCATGATGGAGACCCAGAGGAATGACGGCGAGGGCGGATCGACTACGGCTAAGCGGTTGACTAACGTCGAAATGCGCGATCTGGAGGATCTTCAAGTTTTGCTCTTCCTCTCTTTCTCCACTCATGAAATGAGCTATTTATACGGGAGAAGTGACGTCAAGAAATACACGCAAAATCCAACCACTTTCCATCTGACGACATGACGATTCCTTTGATCATATGATGTATTTTGTGTATTTGAATGCTCAAATGATGTTAAATTATGAGATCTTATTAGATCCGGCCACAAGACGCCGATTTGACTATAAACACTCCATGTTAAGATCGATAATAAACGCTTAATTGCTACTGATTCGCGATCGATTGTTTTCGACGCAAGATTAAGACCAAATAATTTTCGGTCATATCAAAGTGTTGGTCAAAGCCAAGCAAAAAAAAATAGAAACCACTAAACGTTTAGAACCACCTTCTATGTCACCAAAAACCTCTCAAAACAAGAGCAAGAATGGTTGAGAACTTGATTCTAAAGTTGATTACGAATTGATGCATGCATTAAGGTAGATGAATGGTATTAGTTAGGGATTCAATCTGGTTGGATTTTATTTACATCCTTATGAGATGTGTTATAGTTCTTAAGGGGTTGTTTGGTTGCCTGCATTTGGAATCCAGCGAATTCAAGATAAAAGGATTATATTATTCTCGAGTTTATTAAATTCAATTTCAGATTGCTTGTTTCATTGACAAACGAATGAAAAGAATCGCTGACATGTAATAACCAAAAAAAAAAAAAAAAAAAAAAAAAACCATGAAAAGAAGAAAAAAATGGTGGGGAGTTTAACAAACCAAATAGAATCCCCAAAATCACGCGAGAGGGAAAGAGGAAGAGAGGAGAAAGGAAGACTCACCCATGCTTCACCGAGTGAGACTGCAGGCCGACGGCGAGACAATCGAGGGAGAAGAAGGAGAAGCGGCGCCCAAGGCTGCTCACAGAACGAGGCATTGCCGCTGACGGGAGATTGCCGGAGATCCGCAGTCCGCCTACCGAGGAAGAAGGAAGAACCGCTATGCAGGCGAAGGCCGGCAGATTTAACGCAGTGTCTTAGGCAAACCAAGAGGAGGTAAGTAAATAATTTATATAATTTTTTAATTGAAATTTGATCGCTATGTTATTATATTTTGATTTATATTTCAAGTTAACTTGGTTTATAATTCTAACTTGTTATAGATTTCAAGCGACTTTAAATTAAAAGAAAGATAAATTAAAATTTAGTTTAAGAATCATTTTAAGATCATTTCAATAATAAATTTAAAAAAATAAAGGAAAATGAGTATTAGATTTTAGAGCACATATAAATAAACGATTTATATTATCAAGTAATTGATGAATCATCCTGCAGATAATCAATTAACGTTATATATTAAGAACTTTAACACTTAATATTTTACGTTATAGGAATTACATTAAGGAAGGAATCATTAAAGGAAAGGAGGTTGAGAGGAAGCTATGAAATTAAAGTGGGTAATTATATGTTCTTACATTTATGGTAAAATGTCTTTCTTTCACGATGAAATGATGTTTAGATGATTTTGGCTGTTTGATGTGATGATTTTCCTACTTTTATATAAATTGTGAATAGTTCTTCTTCTACTGGATATATCGCGAATCTTGATCATATGCTCGATTCATTTTATAAAAGATTTATTCTTATTATGAATTAATTAATATGATGATTGTCTTTATGAAGATTATGGAGTTCACGCTATATGCTTGGGGCCGCCGAATATCTTGTCAATATGATTCAAAGCGATGAAATTGAAATAAAAGCAATAAATTAGCGAATAGTCTGGTAATAGATCTTGTTCTTTGAATGAGTATTTACTGACTCATGGGCCGGGTGATAAAAGTAAAAGTTCATATCTTGCTAAATGTTTATATCTTGACCGCTATCGCTTAAATGTTTATCATACTTCACATATGATTGATTGTTTGAAGCGATTATTTTTCTTATATGCGTGCGGCGTCATCTAGTTCTTCTTTGTTTATATTGTAATAGCGTAATTGGCCATGAATTATATTCGTTTGTTAGTTCTTAATCTTTTAATCCTCTTAATTAAATATGGTGAAGGAAAGTCTATTTAGCAAGAGCTACGGAGATAGGTATTTATGATAAATTATGTTGAGTTATGTTAAAGTGTATTTTCACGAATCACATATTAGAACATTTATGTATGGAATATTTTAAATCATCATGGATTAGTGGCTCTTTTATAATTGTATAGACTTTAAATTTATATTAGAATAGTTATAGAAATGTTTTCTTTATCCGTCAGATGTCATTCCGCAGTATTCCAAGCTCAGGCGGGTCATGTGACGGATCGGTGAGTCATTGCGGCGACCGCAGCAAGCGGTCTGGCCGGCGCGGCAATACCAGCCAGCCGGCCGGCGGTGGCAGCCAATTACGAGGCTGCGGCGAATGGAGCGGCCAGCGGCAGAAAGCACGAGCGGCTGGTTAATGAGGCGAGCACTGGCCTGCGTCGGCCGGCTGAACCCGCCCATCACTTTGGCTGTATTTGGAATTCCGAATTCAAATCGCAAATTCAAATCATGCTGAACTTTCGATGTATTTGAAATCTTGTGGAATTTTCTTTCTTGGACCAAATGTTGGCGTTGGAATGTAGTGCATTCAATCTGTATATTTAACTGTAAACATGTTATTTATATTTATTTTCATATCAATTTAGCCAAAATACATTATATCAAACTCAGCATACACACACAGGCATACAATAGAAAGAGGGAGAGGGGAGAAGGAACCAAGAAAGCAAGATATCGAGCAATCCTCACCTCGCATGAATGCCCTAGCCGAGCGATCCTCTCCTCCTTCATGTGAGAAAGTTGCCAAGCCCTAGCCAATACAGCCCATGTAAAGTAATAGGGCTTTTGTAAATTTTAAAACAAATTTTATTATAATTAATCACTTACTTTACAGGTCAAATTAAAAGCCTCTGTCGTCGACCTAAGATCTGGTGTAAAATGAAATTATCTCCCTCCATCGATCTTAGATCTGAAACAAGAGAGAAGACGCGAGAGCGCTATTTTGTAAAATAGAACATTAATAAGCTTTCATTTCACTAAAATTAAAAAAATAATTAATTTGAAACTAAATTATTTGAAATTAATTAAAATAAAGGTCCTAAAATTCGAAGACCCGCGTCTATTGATCTTGGATCCAGTGCAAAATAAGATTACCTCCCTCTTTCGATCTTGGATCTAGATCAAAAGAGAAGAATACGCATCCCACTAAATTTTGAGAACATAGCACTGCTAAGCTGTCATGCTAGTGAAATTTCGTGAAAATTACTAAACTAAAAATTTATTCAAAATTAAGATCAAAATTTAAAAAGATTGTCAAATTTTGAAGTAATGTCCAGCAAATTGCGTTCAGTTTACTCGCAAATTGCTTGATGCTCTTCCTCTAATATTAAAATAATATAATTTAATAAAAATATAACATTGGAACTTAGACACAAATTATTGAACTTCTAATGAATTTGGACATATAAATCAATTAACTATTATTTCATTCATATGATAGTTTTATAAAATCCATAAATTTAACTTTGAGAGGAAAATATTCACATAAATAATCATCAATCGATTGGTTAATCAAACATAATGTATTAAGGATACAAACGCAATTTAACGATCACTATGAGAATCAAGATAGCCTCGTGAAATATCTAAGAGTTGTAACATTTAGATAATAACATTGAAACTCAACACTTGCATTGCAATAAATGCAAATCAAATCGATCAATTATTTGTTTGATTAAAAACAAAATAGTAAAGGTCTAGATATATCACAATCAATCTTAATACAATCAGAGCTCCTATCAAACATAATGAGACTGAATCAAATATTCATCTCAAAACACACAAGTAGGATTAAATCAAAGATTCACCTCAAAGATAGAATTAAAGATTCACATCAAACATATTTGGAAGATTTACATACATACTACACAATTCTTATGTATTTACATATCTAACACCTAAAGTTAGATATTTACTTATGTAACACTTTCCTATGCTTAAAAAGATGCATTTCACTTTCAAAAAGTGAATGATGATGATAATTTTAATATGATATTAAAAATTGGGATGTTATATATGTAAAAATTGAAATTAAGATGTTAGCTATGTAAATACATACGAATTATGTGGTATGTATGTAAATCCCCCAACATATTAACATGCCATTTCAAAGAAATGTAAATCCAATCCTAATTGGCATTCCAATAGATGTAAGTCCATTAACTTGTTCACCATGCAAGCTTCCCTAAAACTTTGGCATTCCAAAGGGAGTAAGTCTAACCCACATAGACATTCCAAAAAGATATAAGTCTAATCTAACAGCATTCTAATAGATGTAAACCATATGATTATCTGCAATGCAGACTTTGATCATTCAAAATTGGCATTCCAATGGATGTAAGCCTAGCAACTTGTTCACCAAGTGAACTTCTTGAATGTAAGCCCTACGTATATCTGCAATGCATACTTCATACAATTGAATTATTGGATAGACTTATAAATTAAGTCTAGCTTAAATAATTCAATAAACACTTGTAGAACAAAACTTACATAAAAATTCTAATCTACTCGGGATCTCTGAGACGAGTCAACTCATAGTTACTAATCAAACTCCCTAGACATTACGCTAATAGCTCTCTGATGTTGGTAGATTGGAACAACAACAGTCCCGAGATGGTGGAATCATGGAATCTCCTTTTCCCTTTAAGACAATCATCTATACCACACCACTAAACACCGATTTACACTGGGGATTAACATCTTAATAAAGCGTGCAATCGTACAACAATGTGAGGGGTAATTAACCATGAATGCTTGCGTTTATAAGAAGTAGGACTCAGATCTAAATAAACCCTAACATATGTTTAGAGAAAATTAGTTGAATATAAATCAATTTGCCTCATGAAGAACAAACTTCTTAAACATCCTTAAAGATGGCGCAGATTTTCAAAGGTGTTTTTCCTGAGCAATCATAAAGCTCATGATTTTAAAGAAGAGTAGTTTAAAAAGGGAAAGAAATAAATTTGTAAGAAAAAATTCATACAAAAATGACATTTAAATTGCATATGTTAACTAGAAATTTTGAAATTTGAAATTAGGCATAGTTTAAAAATTCATACACATATGATGCTTACTTATACAAGGGTAGAAAACTTCTTTTATTTTAGTCAAAATAGATAATAATTAATAAATGGAGAACAATATGAAATTGTTAACTTCAATTTATGTAAAACTTTATGTTTTCATGTAATAAAAGTTAATTTAAAATATTAAAGTTGTGATTTAAATATAGCTAAAAAGGGAAAATATATATTAAAAAAAAAGAAGATTTGATTGTATTTATATCTGATAATTAGCATACAAAAATGACAATTAGAATGCATAATGTTTCTCAGATTCTTTATATTATTGTAGCTTAGAACGATGATTTACCTACTGAGTTACATTTATAACTCACAAATACTATTTAATAAATATATGCAGGAAAGGATCATGTGGTCTAAATGAGTGAAAGATGAGAGTTTGAGTATATTGCCCTATGGGGCAGTAACTGAAAGGTACTGTACCGTATGGCTATTTAAAATAAAACCATGGTATGTTTGTTGTCATTTTGGAATAAGCAAAATTTATGGATTAATAGCTCTTTTGATGCATTGGAAGTTGACTATGAAAGAAAATCTTTCGATTAGTGATTTTGGAAATTTTAATATAGGTAGAAAGTATTTAAATTCTATTTGTTTGTTTTTTCCTTCATATTTCAATCTTTCAAGCCAGCTTGTGACACAATATTTTCTCATCAAGTAAATTAGCAAATAAAATTTTACTTTTGCCCGGAGCAGCCAGACTTATGTCTACAAACAGGCCCTGTTTCTAAAGTTATATACATTCTCAAAGGATACTTCGGTGCAAAAAGCCAAAACTATTTTTTTAATTTTAGGTTTTGTTTTTTCCAAAATGCAACTCCTTTATATTTAATGGTATTTTTGGCTTGGCCCAGAATTTTCTGAGTCTGATATGCAACCAGTTTGCAACCATCCTTGCAAAGCCAAGGTATCATCATTTGACACATCAGCGCTCAACTCAGGATTCAGCACAAAAACGTTTCCCCGCCAAAACATGTGGCAAGATTTAATAATGTACCTGATTAGTAGTATGAAATTCATTAAATTTGGTTAAAACACTACTAAAGTACCTCAAGAGCCCCATCACTCCAGTGCTCATCTGCTGCATTCTTCAGCTTAGACTGAGCTTTGTCTTTCAAAATCTGATGTCAAAATATATAAAAAAAAGACTAAATTAATGCAATTGATGAACTTCTTTGTTAGTTTTTTGCAAAATACATACAGTGGCAATATGGCGCAAATAATCAGCTTTCTTCCTCATGTGGCTGTCAATCTTCTCTGTGTCCTCTCTTGCACGAGCTTCCCAAGGTATAAACAACATGAATCAGAGACATTGTAATTTCTGATTCAATCAGAATGAATAAGCTGACAGATTTTCGTCACAGGTGAATAAATATATGGAATCAGAAAAGTGACAAAAAAATAAAATACCATCAAGCTTCAGGAATCCAAGGCCAACAACAGCAACATCTTGGCGAGCACGGTCATTCAACCTTGTCAAACCACTGGACAAGATCATCAAAAATAATTTACATTCAGGCATCATAAAAAAAAAAGACTTCTACTAAATAGGTTAAAAATTGAATCCAAATCAGCCAGATTCAAGCAAATACAATATGCTCGATGGATGTCAAAAATGGTGTGTGCAGTAATATACCATTTTACAGAAGTCCATAATCGTACAGAATTAAAACCCACATACAGAAGTCCAAAATGCTGGTGGATAACCATAATGCTATAAATGAAAAAAGAACCCTCTGAACTTTAGAAGGCAGTTACTAACGTGCAGCATTTTAGGTCTCTCTCTATTCAAGCGTAAGGCATACCTTGCTATTTTTCTTAATCTTTTCAACTTTTCCTTTGTTATTATCTTTCTTAGCGTTTTTCAAGAAAATCATCATAAAATTAGTATCACAACAACGGTTTGGATCATTTAATATGCAAAATCTCTTTAAAATCCATTCCTACATGTTTTTCCCTGTTTTTCCAAAACCACAACACCTCCACACCTCGATAACAAAATTATTGATCATGAAAAAAATATACAGATTACAATTTATGGAGCAATCCATATATCACATCTTTTCTCATAATTGAACTTGGTAACACTAAAATTCTGTCAATCTGGTTTTATCTCTTTCATAGGCCCCATTATATAGCCACCATAAAATCTATCCCAATTCTCTTTTAATTTTCATTCAAAGTCAAAAACAAAACAACCCTTAATACACTAATACTCCTATGCACACATCACAAAACATTGTAAATAGTAGAACCACAGATCGCGTTAATAATGAATGGTTAAGTGTTGAAAAAAAATTATAAAAAAAAGGAAAATAAATGAAGATAGTTCAAATCAAGACAAATAAGAACAATCGGAGATAAAAGAAAGGTACTAGTAAATGCAACAAGTTTAGATGAAAGTTTTGATCATGCCAAACACATGAAAAAATAGCTTGCCCTGCGTTTATTCCCAACCATTTCACAGTAAACAGATCATGACCAAAAGAATTTTCAAGCTTGTTAACATAGGGAATGCTGACAATTCATAACGATGACAATTCTATAACACCGCAAAGATGAATGATACCTTCTGAGTAAAATAATGTCATTCCGTGCCCTTTCATTTACGAACTTAGCATCATTATAAACAAATTTACAAGCTACAGCTAAGCCTCGATTTAGGTGATAAACTCTTCCGGATAGCACTTGCTCACACAATTGAGAACCATATCCTTCATCCTTCTCATCTTCCGTCTGACAACTACAAATAACAGAACCGAGTAATCATTGCTGGATCACATATTCTAATCAAAGAATGCAAATAAAATAAGAATGAAAATAAGTTAAATCTACATTGCAGCGTTTAAATTTGCAAGCTGAAATATTTTGATGATTAATTGTATCTTTATGATGGCTCCATTAACAAGGATTCAGTGAGATCCCATAAGCATCCTCACATGCTGAAAATTCAAACTTAGCTGTTTGCTTGTCCTGCCTAAGATACCTACAAATAATAAATTATCACTTCCTATATCTTTCAATAAAATCGAAATAATCTATCAAATTTAAAAAATAATCTATCGGTTTCACTGTTATTGGGATACAATTTCAGACCTAAGACAATTAACCAAGGAGAAAGCATAAAAAGAGCAAAAAGCTCCACATGAATCTTATTCGCATCTTGAAAAAGCCTGATAAACCGCAAGCATTGATTTGGCAGGATTTAAGGGGAACAGGTGCACGCCAAAAGTATGTTCAAATTATTATCGATGTGTGATGTGCGCAATGGTAAGCATTCCAATAGTTGTAAAACTCACAAAGACTCTGTACTCGAAATAGGGTAATTAAGTTGGCAATAAAGTTGTTTAGAAAAGATATTCAAGATGAGGTATCATGATGCATTTTAATGAAAGTTGATGCAAGTTTTATAGATTATGCAAAAAATCAATGGATGAATTTTAAAAGATAAGGGACTTATTATTAGTAAACAAAGACTACATTTGCAATTTCAATGGATGTGAAATTTATTATTTATAGTTAATACTATTAGAAAAATCAAGAAATACATAAGAGCGCTAAATTTAAGCATCTTTGATATAGTTTACAACAAAATTAAACATATAGATAAGGATATAACTTCAATAACTTAATCAAAACATTCAAAATGGATAAGCTCGTCAAAAGCAATACTTAATAAGAGAATCTAAGGAAATTAATGATATAATCTACAAAACTACAATTACCCCGACTATATTGTATGACAATAAGTGATGAAATGAAGTCACAGTCGACCTAAATATGTGCAACATAAATAACAATCTTAAGATGCATGTGTCATAAAGCAATTAAAAATAGAAAGAAATTATTATTTTAGAAAGATATGGGAGCAGGATATATTTAAAATATAGTAGAATTTAGACATGTACACTAATGTCATGTACAATTGTGCCAAAAGAAACAGCATTAAGGTAGGGAGATAGAACTATGTGACAGAATAGGAAGTTGAGTTGACCAAAGGTAATAAAAGTAGAAGATGTAGAAGTTGTGTAAAGAAATACATAAACTAGAGTTAAAGCTTACATAGCAATCAACAAGATTAAATGAAGAACAAGGAATCATAAAGCTAACCTCAAATAGTTGAGATAAGTCCACTGATCATGATGATGATGAAATAAGTACACTATGAGGGATCACACGCAAGATATCTAATATATGCAAAGTTTATATCTTCTAGAAAGTCAACATTAATATGGTTTAAGCTTGCATTAATTATAGCTTACCTTCTAAGTAAAAGAGAAATCCATCAATATTCTTTCATTGACTATTAATTTACAATCAACATTGTTTTAGTGATGATCGGAATTTTGTAAATGTGTTCACTCGACCAAATAAAAGTTAAATAATTATGACAAAAATCTAGCATACCTAGGGACATTTGAGCAGCATTCTTTCCTTGAACATATTTTAGTTGTTCTCTTGAGATTACTAGTAGAATGGCATGATCCAACTCGTTCTCTGTTGCGGAAGAAAGGATATAGTTTTTCATTGATGTTCCTACTACATTGACGTGAGAAAGAAGGTACTACTCTGAAAAAATGTCCTTTCCTGAATTTTTTCAACTGATTGTTCTGTGTCCTACAATAACATCCGCCATGCACTAATTTTGAGTATGGACACAAAAGGCCACTTCGCTCTTCATAACATCTTCTGTCGCCAACTATAGTAGTCCCAATAATCTTACTAGCCATCAGAATTTTTAGTTGATTATGATTTAGTTGCCTTCAGGCCCGTCACAATAAAATAGGCATGACCAACATCTCACTCATCAAATTAGAACTGAAATATCATGTTTAACCAAAATAAATAGAGGAAGTCAGCGGCCATATTTACAAGAATTTCTGTGGATAAAAGTTTAGCAAGCACCACCTTAACAAAAGAAGGTGCCTAAAATAGAACATGAAAGGTAGTACAATTGAAAAGTAGTAAATGCAGCTGGTTTGATTTTTATTCAAAGAGGAAAGTTTAGTTAATTTAAAATTTTCAAATACCACTTTGAAAATTTATTAATGAGATTTGTAATTAAAAAAATCAGATTGAAAGAACATAATGAACTATATCATAGATTGATCTGAAAAAAAATAAAGCAGAGTTAACCATGAAGACAGATGCATATGGATGCAAATCTCAGAAGTTATACTCTTCGAAATACAATGCATGAGTGTTGAGACAAGAAAATTAGCATACTGAACAATGAATTTAGTTGATTCTATTTTACTAATTTTTTTAGTTTTCTAAAGTTCAGTATTAGTTTTTGTCAGTCGGTGTTCTCAAATGTTTTGACATCCCCCTAGTCCAAATCAATTTTTTGTGCTGGAATTGATTGGTTTTGGATATCTAGCCAAAATTGTTTGACTGTTTTTCAATGACATGAACTATGACTTAGGCCATGACTTATGTCTTATATGCATTGCTTGGTGAATATTCTTAGTCATAACTTAAGTCATCTATCCTTAGCTTTCCTTGTCATGATCTTCCATGTGCAAATATGATTGTACTCTCTTTCACAATCTTATATCACAAGTCTTCTGTGATATAGAGCCTTTGAAAATTCGGTTTGTGGCCGCAATTTATGCTTTGCAAAATTTCATTTAATCATATCTCTTCAAGATACCTAATCAACCTATCTTATAGATTTTGTTAATATAAAGAAGGGTTACACATAAATATAGTTCCATTGGCATTCTACTTTGATTACAATACTATCTGAGAGTGTTGTTGGATATAATTCTTTTTAATATGAAGCAATCAAAAACAATAGATTTTTGAAGGAAGTTATCACATTGTACCAACATGAAGTAAGTTGTTATTTGGTGACTTCTTTCATTTGCTAAATTTCTAGACTTTAATTTTAGTGATTGGTTAGATTGCATGTTTAATTTTTACAATATAATCTGATTTTTCTTTAATTCATTGTGAGTTTCTATCAAATGTGTAGTTATTTTATGAATATAAATTTTGATATGAGATTTATATTAGATGTTACATCATCATTTGTGTGGATTTTGCGTATTTTTTTAATATCAAAAATAGTGAAAATGGTTACCTAAATTAGAAGTTAAGACTGCAAAATTTGATGCGTGCATAATTTCTACATCTTATCCTAGAACTATATTAGAAAACCTAGACCTTAAGATATCTTGCATCATATAAAGGTAAAGTTTTAAATACAAATGAGATATATACTAAGACATGAAGAATTAATGGTGATATTATGATAATTTGGTTAAAAAATCTTTGTAATAAAAGGACGAGCATCAACGATTAGAGAAATTTTATTTTTATAGCAATATATAAGAACAATTGATACTCAAAATATGTAATAATTACAGAAGAATCAAACCTATGAGACATACAATGAAATTATTGAAAAAAGTATTATATCATTGACTTGGAAAAATTAGATTCACTAGGAACACGTATTTGGTAATAAGATAACTAATGAAAACATAAATATATTAGATAAATGACATATAATTTTTATTGATATAGAGTTAGCTTAAGATAAAATACCATGAGAATATATTAATGTGCATTGAGAAAAAAATATGCAAAGAGTATGTTAAAGTTATTAAAGATATATATGACGGAGATCAAACTAGTATTAAAGTAGTTTTTGAGTAACCAAATAGTTCTTAATCATGATAAAACTACATTCAAGGATCAACATATGTGTATATTTTCTTATTATTTATGGAGATCCTTATAAAAGATATTAAAAGGAAGGTGCCTTGATATATGATTTTTACAAAAGACAAATTTAATTGATGGGATATTTACTAAAATAAGTAAAATGTTAAAAAATAGAGAAAACATTTATAAGACAAATCCTAAAATTAGTAGAATAAACGTTGTGTAAGATATACAAAATAATATTATCAATTATAAATCAACATTGCAAAAACAGTAAATTATAAATATATAAGATAGGTTAAAGTATTTTAGATCTATCATACATAGAAATGAAGATATAAATGAAGATATAACTTCTAGAGTTAATGATGTATGATTAAATTAGATAAGTGTTCCAAAAGTAATTACATGAAAAACAAATATTTCGTTAACTTAACGGTAAATTTTGTAAAGCTCAAAACAAACAAAAAAACCTGTAAATTTTGTAAAGCTGCAATTAAATTGGTTATATTATATGGATCTAAGTGCTAAAAAATAAAAATCACAGAAAACTAAGTTTAGCTTGGTAAAAAATAATTTTAAAGTGGATGAAAAACAAATAAAGAAAGCATCAATTAAGAAATTATTATATTAAAGGAGTAATAGAATTAACATTTATTGAAAATAAGATATTAGAAAACACTAAATAGACTTGGAAGATTTAGACATGTACACCGTAATGTAAATAATACGCCAATAGCATCAAGAAGAAAAAAGTAGACCAATGGGAAATTATGGAATGCACTTGGAAGAAAAGAATATAGAATTCGGATTCATAAAATCGACCCCAAATATTTGAGATAAGACTAATGATAATGATACCGATGGCAATTTGAAATATGATTGTTGCACAAACTCTTTACCCTGTAGTTTCTAGCACTTCAAAACAACTAAGTTATCTAATTTCTAAATTTGTTTTCAGATGAGAATACCAAGAAGACAAAAAAAAAAACAAACCTAACATCTCGATTCCCAAATTAACTTCGGAACATAATGGAACGTTCTCATGACCTAGTTTCCAATGATTAGCACAATCAACCTAAAAAAATAAAGAAAAAAAAAAATTCAAACCTTTTAACAAGCAAAGAGCAAAAGAAGTCATTCCTGGCCTAAATTGCGTAAGCAAACTTAAAATAGAACGAAATGCCAAGGATGCGGCCGAGTAGATGAGTAAGAAGACAAAGGTCGAGAGACAGAGAGAGAGGAGGAAGCTGAGCCAAGAACTAGTGGGGAATGGCATCCACAAGTTTCGGAGAGCGGAAAGAATGAGTGGAGTAGGAAGGGGTTTCTAGTGGGCCTTCCAAGTCTACATCGGTGCATAAATTCAGGTATGCATCCAGATCGACATCCGCTTCATTCTTCGGCCAAGGAATGTTGAAGAAGGCGCCGGATCCTAAGAATGGCATCAATCCAAGAGTTGAGAGGCCTACCAGCACACTAACAGATAGTCCGTGCAACAGGTAGATAGATGTAAAACGCCTGGCTCGCCCTTGATCATACCATAATTTAACAATTAAATATAGTAATATTTCAAGTTCATATGATTGTCCACATTAGCTACTATCTCTATAGTAATATTTCAAAAAAATTAATTAGGAGGAATAGACTTAAAATTGGCTAAAAATGAGGAGTCCAATTTAAATGATTTTTCACTTAAAATTTTTGTAGTAAATTTTATAATATTTTCATCATTATCTCCTCTCATCGTGATGGTATAAAATTTAAATTAAAAAATAAGTAAGCTAAAAAGGCTTCATATATGAAAAAAAATTATTTATGAATAAAGCTTTTTATTAAAAAAGAATAATTTTTTGTCAATATAATTTAATATTTATATTTGTAGATAAGATTAGGGAGAATTAGATGGTTTGGTACGTAAAGCGTCGGTAGTCAGATGGCCGATTAGGAGAGTAGATGTATTAGATTTTGCTTTATGTTAAGAAGGGTAGAGTAAACAAAAGACTTGGTTAAGATGTATAAAAATGATCTTGTATACTTGAATTAAATGAGAATTTGACATAATAGGACATGAAGAATAAGGATTCAAGTATGTAGCCACCTAGTGGGATTAAGGCTTGTTGTTGTTGTTGTTTGTATTTATAAATCTATATATTATATAGTGAACAAATATAGAAGAGAAAATAAAATTTTGAAGACTCGTGTGAAAGTTCTTTTTTTTTAAGTGTTGCTCTTTCTTATTTTGAAATTTTGAAGATTCAAGAAGAAAAAATATATATTTTTTGAAAACCTTTTTGATTAACCCTAATCTTTAGTGATCCTCTTCCTAATCGAATGATTAGAGATCATTCTTGGTCAATACGATGAAGACACTAATCATTTGATGAAGATAATATGGTGTGTGCTCTTCACAAATCATGAATGATCAAATCAATTACCTCACTAAGGTAGCTACGGGAGTGCTTGGGATGACGGTGGTGGTACGGTGTAGTGCTACACCGCACTGCAGTGTTGTTTGGCAATCACATTCGAGTTATATTTTGAGAAATCTATAATAAAAAAGTTATATTGTCCAACCTAACATGTCTACTTGTGATGGCAGTGAAAAAATTAAGATTTGACTTTTGAAAAATAAAAAAATTGATATGCCCACCGCAACTTTTTTAAATAGCAGCTTCTTCTGGAGCACCTCCACCATTATTTTTTCATATAGTTGTAGTTGTCCCAAATAGAACTTAAATGAAATCACACTTGTCAAAGCTTCATCTAGATAAGACAAAGCTCTATTAAACTCATATGGTTATGTCTCATCACTAATGATTCTCTAAACCATCGTCTTTAGTTGATTTGAGTGATTGTAATGAGATTCATATATAAAAGGTTCAAGATAAAGGGGAAACGCTGAGAGAAAACTTACAATCCCTTTAGGATGCTAGAGAAATAGAATTTCAAACCTAGATTTCATTGATTTATGGATTTTATAATATTTAACCATAGTTTTTCGTGTCAATAAGGGGTTATTATAATCCATAACAAATTCTATTAAAGAAGAGGCCAATATAAAGCTTCTAGCTATTTTAGGTCATTTAGATGGGGCTTATTTGGCTAAGTAATGTCAATTTTGAAAAGCTACAAATCAACCTCTTCATGGAGCTTTGATTTATAGTTGATATATCACTGAAAACTCTACTAGTTGAAGCACAAATCTTAACATCGAAAGCAATCTAATCCTGAGTCAAGACTAGCCCAGATCAAACACTTAAAATATCATTGAAAACTTTGGGATATCAGTCGAATCCCTAAATAACTCTTAAATATGAAGTGTTTATAATCAAATCGAGCGTCTTGACCAGCCGAATTTAAAAATCCTAAGATCTCATAATTCTGACTTCATTTGAGCATTCAAATATTTACAATACATCAGATGATCAAAAGAATCATTTTGAGCCGTCCGATGGAGTAGTTTGGATTTTGCACGTATTTACAGAAACGTCACTTCTCTAATTTATAAATAGCCTCTTATTCTTCATATGAGGGGCCCCCGGGGGAAAACTAAGGAGATAAGAGAACTCTGAGGCTTGAAGAACCTCAAAGCATAACCACGCCACCAGTCGACATTCACCGCACCCACCATCGCCATTGCTGCCATGTTGACCACCATGATCCGCGATCCTTATTGGTCACCCGCCATCGGCCACCACCTGCCGATCATCACCACCGGCCACCTCGGCCGGTCACCACCGACCACCGCGTCGCCGTCGCGGTCACCACCGCCGGTCGCCGCCTTCGCCATCGTCACCATCATCATCGTCATGCGTCGGTCTCCATAACCAAACCGGCCGTCGCCGTCACCGCGCCGCCACCACCCAGGTCGCCAGGGGTGTAAATGAAGCTGAATAAAATTTGTATGTTTGTGGCTCATTTACATTTATTTGTGTTCGTGTTCGGCTCATGTTCAAGTTAAACTCGTTATGAGAATGTTCGTGTTCGGCTCGTTATTGTTCGTTTAAGCTCGAATGTGTTCGTGTTTGGCTCGAATAAGCCTCGTTTATTTGTTTACTCGAACCAGCTCAATTTCAGCTCGTGAAGAAGCTAAAAATATTCTTAAATTTATCAAATGAAGTACTGAAACTAACTTTTTTTAAATTTTGAATTATTATAACACAAAATTTTAGATACAAATAAGAAAAAAACACATAATAATATACAAATTTTATTAACATTAAATAATTCTTCAAATTTATAATATACATTCCACATAAAATTTTTCTAATTAAAGACATATAATGATATAAAAGTATAAAAATAATGTTTTATTAAACTAGAGAAAGGGATATAAAGTCCTTATGGGGGATAAAGCTCAAAGATCTAATGCTCTAGGAGCTACAAGAAGATTAAAGAGGTAAATCCCCATCTAAGTACAAAAAGACAGAAAATAAAAAAGTTAAAGAAAAGGTAAAAACTAAAAAAGATAGCAGCCAGCGAAGAGAACTTGAAAAAGACCAGCATTCAGCAGAATTTAATGTTCAACACCTTGAAAGGAGAAGAGAAAATAATCTGCAAAAAACACTTGAAAAGATAGTTAATGAAGAGGAAAATATATATATTAAGATCTACAAGAAAAGGCATAGAAGGCTCAGGCTCAGAGGAAAAAAAATATTCATTTTAATTATCAACATATGGGGCAACAAATTAGTGAGCATCCAACTTCCAAGAAAGGTTACAATCACAAAAGATGTTACCAATCAAAGAAAACAATTATATGATCATCATAGTCATCATAGCCAATTAGCCACCATAAGCAACAACATCGCAGAGATAAAGAGGTTGCAAAAAAGGCACCACGGGTAGGACTTTCAAAACAGTAAACAAAGCCCAACGATTCCACAAAACCAACCACCAAAGGAGACCAGCATGCTAGAAGCAGAGGCAAGACAAAGAGACCAAAGCCGTAAAAGTACATACACAACTGGAGTTAGTGCAATTGATAGCGAAAAGTGCATACATGTTACCGGGTTATGAGATACACCGAAGTCAGCGATGAGCCAATCAATCCCATGATTCCCATATAATGATAGAAATAATAAAAGCAAGTAAGTAACCTTCGAAGTTCAAAGTAACTTAGGCTTTGCAGTCAAAGCAACAACAGCCAAGTAGACAAGTAGCCAATAATTTCAGAAAAAAAATAACAATAATACAAGTATATAACAGCACCATTCACCAAAATATAGAACATCACACTAGAAGTAAAGAGGATGCAAAAAAGACACTTAATTGTTCTAATTAACCAATCCAAAAAAAATAGTTCTAATCAAAGCAAAGAGGCTACAAAAAAAGGAATCATAGGTCCACCGAGAAGTGAGAACAGGCTAAACAGCCAACCAAAGTACCAAACCTGAAAGAATCAATAAAAATAACTATCAATGGCTGGATAGAAATGAAACTAAACACAATAATAAGCCAAAATCCTCTGATGTCATAGCATAACAAATACTCAATCACATCTAATAGACTATCTGTTATAAGAAGTTGTAGCAGAAACCTATTAAAAATAAACTCATGGCAGAATCAAATTATAGCTCCTGTAATCTTGTTTTATATTTTAAACCAAAATCTCCTTGGCTTAAAGTTAAAATTGATGGCTCTTTCAGTTCTTCTTACAATATAGTTAGATCTGATGGTATCATTAGAGATTAAGAAGGTTCTGTCATATGCACTTTTCACAAACCTTGCATCCCTAATAGCTATTTATTTATTAAAGTATATAGTTTGTTCTTTTCTCTCAAGATTGCTCAAGTATTCCCTAATCTTAATTAGATTGAAACTGACTCCAATCGCCTCTTCAATATTATTAATGGAACCACTAACAACCAGTTGAAAGAATAGAAGAACAACCAGCAAAACAACAAAACAACATAGAATGATAGAAGCAAGGCGTGCGTTAGGCGGATCAGTGGAAGTTGAATGAAAATATAGGAGTTTTGAAACTAAAGAGGCTCAGATTTAACTATAACACATATGTGATATGACATAACCTCGTACACTCTATATGGTTGCATGTTTAACTTTAACATGACATTCCAAATATAGAGAGACAAAGGTTGAAACATAAAAGTATTCGATGCTCATCAATCATCATCTTAAAAATCCCACATAAGGTTGACAAATTGCATGCATCCAAATCATAGAGGATCAATAAAAAAATATATACTCAAATTTGCATATTTTACCATCATTTCAATCCTCTATAGGGTTACATGCAATAATGACAAACCAAAATGAAGGCAACAAGCAATGAAGCAACATTTATCTATCTAAGCATTTTAAATCATCATAGCCTCACTCCTATAATTCTTCTATAAAAAATAATTAGAACATAATAATATTACACAATAATTCATAAATTTAAATCAACCCAAAGTAAGCAAATAATCCATCATCAGTATAAGTGTATAACCAAATATATAAAATAAAAATATGTAAAGTATTTGCAATTAAATGTATATAATATCCTCAAATGATCATTAGCCTAATAGTGCAAAGAAAGTATTCCTGCTCACGAATCACCTAAAGGAACACCCAAGTTTTCCTCCTCCAACATTTCTTGTTATGAAAAAAAATTTTTTTAAATTAAAATGCAAAATAGATGCAATTGAATAATAATATTAAATTGTATGGTACAATATTGAAGCAATGAACCACTTACCAATGGTGTTTTATCATTTAGTTGGGATAATATGATCCAATTAGATGCACAAACTAATGCATTAACTGTCTTGGCAGATAAATAACTTCTATAATCATCTAGTACCCTTCCACCAGCACTAAATACGGATTCAGAAGCAACAGTCATTATTGGAATTGATAAAATATCATGAGTCATTATAGACAAACATTGATATTTCAATGTGTTCATCTTTCATCATTCCAAAATAGCAAATTGCTCAGTATTAGAAACAAATAATATTTCCTCAAGATACACCTACAAGTTAGACTTAGCAGGTTGTATGGAACCAGATGACATAACAAAATCTTTGAAACCTAACATACAATCAAATTGAAATGTAACAAGAGGATCTATAACAGACTTCGAAGAAGAAAATCTTGTATTGATAGAATCATTCATTGCAATAATAGAAGAACTCTCAAAGCATATATTGCATGTATTTCCCAAAGAGCCTTCTCAACAGATATAATTTGAGAATGAAGTTCATGTGATTTATAGATCTTAGGAAATGTAAATGAAATGAATTTCAACTTTAAACGAGGATCAAGAACTGCAGCAATAAACATTAGTAGGTTACACTCCCCCCAATATTTATTAGATTTTATTTTCATAGCTGTGATCATTTTTCTCATATCTTCATATCTAGATTTTTCTCAAAGAAGCTTTTTAACATGCATTACAGTTGGCAAAAATATATTTGATGGTGAATATGATGTGCCAGAAATTATTTGAGTGACATTATTAAAAATTGATACGAACTTTATAAATTTTTCATACCTCAGTCAATCAAAATCTAGTGATCCCCACTTGTAATTTGAATCTCTAGCTACATAATTAGTTAAGACAGTACGATAAATAAAAGCAGACTTAAGCATCATATAAGTTGAATTCCAATGTATTGACACATCGATACAAAATGACCGTGATGTAGGTACTCCTAGCTGTTTTGCAATCTCAACAAATGTGTGTAGCTTTGTAGGAGATTTTTTGAGATATTTAACTCGCTTCCTTATATTATAAATTATGTCATGCACTTCTTTCAAACCATCCTGCACCATTATATTCAATATATGTGCACTACCTGATATGAAAAAAATGTCGGCGAAAATGCAGTTTTTCTCTTGAATCAAAGTTATTTCTAAGGAAAGAAGCTGCAACATCATTGTTACTGGCATTATCAAGAGTAATTGTGAAGGCTTTATCCTGAAGATTTCATTCTAACAAACAGTAATATGAAGCATCATAGATGAAAGTCCCAGTATGAGGAGAGTCAAGTTCAATAAAATTAATAATCTTTTTCTGGATCTTCCATGACAAATCAATAAAATGAATAGTCAAACACATATACCTTATTATCTGATTAGATGTCCAACAATCTGATGTTAATGAAACTCTTTGAACACCACTAAGATAAGTCTTAAGTTTTTCTTTCTCAACATCATAAATCCATATGCAATCATTTTTATGGTATTTTTAGACACGCTTTCATAGTAAGGATTCAAAAATTTTAATAAGATATTGAACCAAGTGTGCTCTACCATCATAAAAGGATATTCATGAATAATAATCATTCTTACAATAATTTCTCTAACCTATCTTTGATCATAATTTTTAGGATCATGAAAAATAGAAATGCCAAAATCACTAGCAATATTAATTGGGGAGAAACTTCACCGCTTCGCTTTTATCCGAAAAAATCAATAACTTATTGATCTTTTAATTTAATTTCACAATCTTTGACATGTTTGAGAAGTTGTGAAGTTGTGCCTATTTTTTATTTTTGGAACTTAACTCCACAAGACATACATTACAAGCAAGGAATCTCAACACCCTCAGATATAATTTTAACCTCTACAAAGTATCTCACACACTAGACTTTCTCTTTCTAGCTATTTTAGCCTGCAACTCTAGTATAGTGCCGACTCTCAATAATTTGTTGATATGCTTGATTGTAACTTCCAAATGTTTCATATCAATTAGTGGTACCTCAACAGTTGATGCAGACTGGAAATGCTCAAATGATGATATATGTTGTATGTAAACTATGAATAATTCTAAACATCATGTGTTAAATGACAAATATGTTAAAAAATAATGCATTCATAAATATAATAGAGTTTAGAATGTACATAATACATCACAACCAAGCTTTGCATAATCAAATTACAATGATGAATATCATTTATAATAGAAGGAGAGTGAGCTTCATTATAATAGAAATAAGAAGAAGATTATTAGAAAATTAGTTAAGACTAATGACTATTTAAATTATCTAATTTTTTCAAAAATAATTTGGTAAAAAAAAGAAACAAAAAATAATCATCAAATATCAAAGTAAAAGCATATGATCCTTTTTCTTGCTCGGGAGGTTATAAAGCATGCTTCAAGCATTACTAGTTGCAGAGCACTAGAACAGTGTATTTACATGTTATTGCTTAATGCTTACAATTAGCCACCATCTATTTTACCGTTAATTAAATGAGAGAAATCATTAATAATATTTCAGGTTTTTCACCATAAATATATATATATATATAAGCTAAATTAGCAGCATTTTTTTTCTTTTTTTCCCAATTATATACGCACAGAATATGCACTATTCATCACGTAATTTGAAAAAGCAAAAACTGAAAGAGCAGATTATTGTGAAATCCAAGATTTCATTCTAACAAACAGTCATATGAAGCATCATAGATGAAAGTCCCAGTATGAGGAGAGTCAAGTTCAATAAAATTAATAATCTTTTTCTGGATCTTCCATGACAAATCAATAAAATGAATAGTCAAACACATATACATTATTATCTGATTAGATGTCCAACAATCTGATGTTAATGAAACTCTTTGAACACCACTAAGATAAGTCTTAAGTTTTTCTTTCTCAACATCATAAATCCATATGCAATCATTTTTTATGGTATTTTTAGACACGCTTTCATAGTAAGGATTCAAAAATTTTAATAAGATATTGAACCAAGTGTGCTCTACCATCATAAAATGATATTCATGAATAATAATCATCCTTACAATAATTTCTCTAACCTATCTTTGATCATAATTTTTAGGATCATGAAAAATAGAAATGCCAAAATCACTAGCAATATTAATTGGGGAGAAACTCAGTCGCTTCTGCCTTTTATCTGAAAAATCAATAACTTATTGATCTTTTAATTTAATTTCACAATCTTTGACATGTTTGAGAAGTTGTGAAGTTGTGCCTATTTTTTATTTTTGGAACTTAACTCCACAAGACATACATTGCAAGCAAGGAATCTCAACACCCTCAGATATAATTTTAACCTCTACAAAGTATCTCACACACTAGACTTTCTCTTTCTAGCTATTTTAGCCTGCAACTCTAGTATAGTGCCAGTACTCTCAATAATTTGTTGATATGCTTGATTGTAACTGTCTTCCAAATGTTTCATATCAATTAGTGGTACCTCAACAGTTGATGCAGACTGGAAATGCTCAAATGATGATATATGTTGTATGTAAACTATGAATAATTCTAAACATCATGTGTTAAATGACAAATATGTTAAAAAATAATGCATTCATAAATATATATGAGTTTAGAATGTACATAATACATCACAACCAAGCTTTGCATAATCAAATTACAATGATGAATATCATTTATAATAGAAGGAGAGTGAGCTTCATTATAATAGAAATAAGAAGAAGATTATTAGAAAATTAGTTAACTGACTAATGACTATTTAAATTATCTAATTTTTTTCAAAAATAATTTGGTAAAAAAAGAAACAACAAATAATCATCGAATATCAAAGTAAAAGCATATGATCTTTTTTCTTGCTCGAGAGGTTATAAAGCATGCTTCAAGCATTACTAATTACAAAGCACTAGAGCAGTGTATTTACATGTTATTGCTTAATGCTTACAATTAGCCAGTCATCTATTTTTACCAGATTAATTAAATGAGAGAAATCATTAATAATATTTCAGGTTTTTTCACCATAAATATATATATATATATAAGCTAAATTAGCAGCATTTTTTTTCTTTTTTTCCCAATTATATACGCACAGAATATGCACTATTCATCACGTAATTTGAAAAAGCAAAAGCGAAAAGAAGCGATTATTGTGAAATCCAAGATTTCATTCTAACAAACAGTCATATGAAGCATCATAGATGAAAGTCCCAGTATGAGGAGAGTCAAGTTCAATAAAATTAATAATCTTTTTCTGGATCTTCCATGACAAATCAATAAAATGAATAGTCAAACACATATACCTTATTATCTGATTAGATGTCCAACAATCTGATGTTAATGAAACTCTTTGAACACCACTAAGATAAGTCTTAAGTTTTTCTTTCTCAACATCATAAATCCATATGCAATCATTTTTATGGTATTTTAGACAGCTTTCATAGTAAGGATTCAAAAATTTTAATAAGATATTGAACCAAGTGTGCTCTACCATCATAAAATGATATTCATGATTAATAATCATCTTTGCAATTATTTCTCTAACCAATCTTTGATCATAATTTTTAAGATTATGAAAAATAAAAATGTCAAAATCACTGGCAATATTAATTGGGAGAAACTTCGGTACGCTTTTATCGAAAAAATCAATAACTTATTGATCTTTTAATTTAATTTCACAATCTTTGACATGTTTGAGAAGTTGTGAAGTTGTGCCTATTTTTTATTTTTGGAACTTAACTCCACAAGACATACATTGCAAGCAAGGAATCTCAACACCCTCAGATATAATTTTAACCGCTACAAAGTATCTCACACACTTTCTTTCTTTCTAGCTATTTTAGCCTGCAACTCTAGTATAGTGCCAGTACTCTCAATAATTTGTTGATATGCTTGATTGTAACTGTCTTCCAAATGTTTCATATCAATTAGTGGTACCTCAACAGTTGATGCAGACTGGAAATGCTCAAATGATGATATATGTTGTATGTAAACTATGAATAATTCTAAACATCATGTGTTAAATGACAAATATGTTAAAAAATAATGCATTCATAAATATAACAGAGTTTAGAATGTACATAATACATCACAACCAAGCTTTGCATAATCAAATTACAATGATGAATATCATTTATAATAGAAGGAGAGTGAGCTTCATTATAATAGAAATAAGAAGAAGATTATTAGAAAATTAGTTAACTGACTAATGACTATTTAAATTATCTAATTTTTTTCAAAAATAATTTGGTAAAAAAAGAAACAACAAATAATCATCGAATATCAAAGTAAAAGCATATGATCCTTTTTCTTGCTCGAGAGGTTATAAAGCATGCTTCAAGCATTACTAATTACAAAGCACTAGCGGTATTTACATGTTATTGCTTAATGCTTACAATTAGCCACCATCTATTTTTACCAGATTAATTAAATGAGAGAAATCATTAATAATATTTCAGGTTTTTTCACCATAAATATATATATATATAAGCTAAATTAGCAGCATTTTTTTTCTTTTTTTCCCAATTATATACGCACAGAATATGCACTATTCATCACGTAATTTGAAAAAGCAAAAACTGAAAGAGCAGATTATTGCGAAATCCAAAAACATATATACCAACATATTATATTGTGGCACATGCCGCATAGTCGACTCAAAGGTGGCACAACGGTTGGTACTTTGGTTGGTTGTTCAGCTTGTTCTCACTTCTCAGTGGACCTATGGTTCCTTTTTTTGCAGATCTTTGCTTTGATTAGAACTATTTTTTCTGGATTGGTTAATTAGAACTATTAAGTATCTTTTTTGCATCATCTTTGCTTCAAGTGGATTGTTCTACATTTTGATACTTTGGTTGAATGTTCAGCCTATTCTCACTTCTTAAAATTACAACGCATATCGATTAGGGTAACGCAGTAGAATCAAAGGTGTAAACAGATACGACATTGAAACTAAACAACATCATACTTTCAAGTTTCAAAAGAATCAAAATAGTCTAAACAGATACGGCGTAATGGCATATCATACTTTCAAAATAGTAAACAGATAGAGGGAACCACAAAATTTAGTCGGCTGAGGGCTAAGAAACGAGAGTCAGACGAGTCAAAGGTGCGAGAATGAGAGGGACGAAGGAACCGGATGGAACGAAGCACATTGAAACTAAACAACATCACAGTCTTACATAATCACAACCAACTACAACACAACAACAGACGTATCTCATTCCCGTATGCTTACTGCTTAGAAAAAAAAAGCTTTCCAAAGAATCGATTGCAACAATGGCATGTAAAACCCTAACTAAACCAACAGTGAACAAATCGATTTTAACATAGAATCAATTGCACATTGAGAAAAAAAAACTACTAGTGCCCAATTCAAATCATATAATCACTTCCAACAAAGGCTCCCATACAATAGAGGAGTTATGCTCTCAAAAAATCACATAATCATAATAATCATAGATTGGTGAAAGGCTATAGAGGTTTGTGACATACTTGAGCAGGTTGAGCAAGTAATAATCCCAAATTAATAGTTAATAGAGTCAAGAGGTAAAGGAAATCACAGAAAAGTGTCAAACGACTAAAAAAAAGAGAACGAGAGAGGGGGACAAAGGATCAGATTCATGACTCCACTTGCTCGAGACACCATGCAAGAACGAGAGAAATCTGAGAGACAAGACTTGGAAGGAAGGGATTGCAGAGTGCGTATTATTCGGATGCTCGAAGTCGAGGGATGAGGAGAAGTGGAGATTGGAGAACTCAGAGGCAGAGAGGCTTAGAAGAATTAGGGCTCGACCGCTCGAACCGCTCTCCATTGGTAAAGGTCGTAAAGCAAAATAATGGAATTCAAACCGCTCGGAGTCGGAAGTCGAATAGTGTAACATAAATACACAAGTAACACAATCAAGGACGCGGTTCGAGCCTAATCGAGCCAAACACGAGTGAACAGTTCAGCTATTCGTGTTCGGCTCATTTCGAATTCGAACAGAAAATTTATGTTCATGTTCAGCTCGTTAGTTTAACGAACAAGCCGAACATGAGCTAATTTTTGAGTCGAACACGAGTTGTTCATGACAACAATTTGTTTTGGCCTAGTCTCAAATCATTTGCCGCGTTCATCATCGCCGACCGCCACAAACAATTCTACTCAACCTACATTTGTTATTACGATTTAATTTCCATTATCAGGCTTTCTCACATATAATTCTATAATCCCATTATCGGAAAAACTTAAACTTTGTACTCCAAAGTAGATATATAGTGAAACATTTTTACTGGGCTAGGCCCCGTGATTTTTTCCCTTTTTTGGGGGTTTTTTCACGTAAAAATCCTGGAGTTTCTTGATCTTTCTTCAAATATATGTATGTGTGTTGCATTTCTCAATAAGGCTAAGACATAAAGTTTTATTCTACTGTAATTGATTTTCTAGCACGCAATAATAGTCATCACTTGATTAGTGATCAAGATAGCCACATGAAGTTTTTTTAGGTATGTTTGATCAACTGGACGCAAGATCAAGCTTTCCTTTGGCTTTATTAAAGAGAATTTAGTGCATGTGAATTTTAGTTAGCTCAAAATAGTTAGGCATTATGAAATTAAATTCATGGACTGATGCATTTGGCTATCTTACTTTTATTTTTATTTTTTTTAAGTTATGAGCTCCCTAAGTTCTATTGGACTTAATTTGAGTTTAATTTTGGCATATAGATTTTAGATTAAATTGTATTTGACTTAGGTTAACTATTATTATTATTCACATCAATTCATGTAAAGCCTGACTTAATCCATTTCAAAAAAATTTGAAACTATCTTACATGGCTCATCCTGGCCATTATGATCAACTTAATGTTAAGTTAAGCCTTATTTATTCAAATCCTTACTGCCCTTTGTCTCTAACCCAACCCATGATTTAATCTATTCTATAACATGTAGTTGTATCTTTTGTACTTGGATATTTTAGGTTTAACTTTATATGCTTCCTTGGGCTTTAAGTAATTGGTCACACACCATGGCTTATTTAAGTTCAACTTAACTACTCCTAATTAATGATAAATATACACTAGACTTATTAAGTCGGCATAAAACCACTAGATTGTGTTATATGGCCCAACTCCTTTAAGTTAATTTAATTTGGTCCTGAGAGGCCTTAGGGCTATCAATGTAATATAAGAACCCAATGTGCCCGCCAACATCAAGTGCAGACTTACTAAATAATCCAAGTTTTTGATCAAAATCCTTATTGGGTTGACCTAGTTTATTTGACTCCCAAAACATAGCCTATGGTATCCCCAGGGTGGCCTATTATAAGTCCCTCATGACTTTTGGACCTAACATTGACACTTAAGATGTTAATGGTTTTACTTAACCCAACATAGGTCTTCTTAATCAATCTTGAGCATACATCTATTGGCTGGTCAACTATAAGACATTTAAATATATTTCCTGCATTAATGTAATTTAGGCTAGTCCACCATCATCTTTAAAGAACCTGGAGTCAATTACCCATTTAAGGCTCATAAGGACCAACTAGGTTAACCAAATTCTTAAAGTTAAATCCAAGTTTAAACATAGGCCCATTTGGTCAAATTAATCTAAGTTACAACCTAAGCCAAATTGATTTCAACCTATATATTCCTAGGTTAATCTTGCATTATTTGGAAATTACCCAAATGAACCTACTTAGGCTCTAATTAAATTAAACCCTTCAAACCCCTTGAGAGTTTAAATCTCCCTCCATCTCTTCTCCCTACCTTGGAATTATTTGCATTAATCATAAACTATCTATTTTATAGGACAAAGTTTGTTTTGTTTTTTTTAGACATATTTTTAGTTGGGAAATTCATATACATGAATAATAATAAAAGTGAGAGTTCTAGAGTACTATTTTTAGATCAAGGACCTAGAAGGTGATTAAAAGTAGTAAGACTCGTAGCTTATATCATATGTCATATCTTGATATTTGAGAATAGATCTAAAACCATAATGTATTTATGTAAAGTATGATTGTTTTATGTTTTTTATTGGGTGTATTATAAAATCTACTTATATCCACTTTTGTATTATTATTATTTTATTTATTTGTTGATGTTTGTTTCTTGCACTGTAGAGATGTTATGCCTTTTTTCTTATATGTGTTTTGGAGCATTTTTATGTGATTAGGCTTGTAAGATAAAATTCATTTTTTATAAAATTAATATGTGTGTATGTTGACAGACATCGTAAAACTACCTTTGCCAGTCCCAAGTCTGGATGTGAAAAGTGGAGGGTTGCGATAGGTAGTCGACAACCAGCATAAAACTTGTCAAAATAATCATAACATGAATCCTTTAAATCATTGTGTTAATGCTAGGGCGTCCCCTAGAAGTGATGCGCTGTATGGCTTGAATAGAGTGAAAAATGTGCAAGGACCGCTGCATCGGTGCTCAGGTACAATGTTAAATAAGCAAGGGTTCCCACATTATGGATGGATGCAGGCAAAGAAGTTAGTCCATGAAACTAGAATTAGGTTAGGATCTTGGAATATAGGTACTCTTACAAGTAAATTAATGGAATGAGTAGATATTATGATTCATAGAAAGATAAATATTTTATGTGTTCAAGAAACTAAATGGGTTGGGGAGAAGGCCAAGGAGATTGATAGTTTAGGTTTTAAACTTTGGTATTTAAGTAGAAGTCAAATTAGAAATGGTGTAGGTGTGATTATAGATAAAAGTTTGAAAGATAATGTTATAAATATTAATAGATGTGGAGATAGAATTATAGTTTTAAAGATTATTGTTAATACTAAGATTATCAACATTATAAGTGTTTATGCTCCTCAAGTAGGTTTGGATGTAAGCTCAAAAAAAAATTGGCATGAATTAGAGGAATTAATACAAAGGATACCTCTTAAAGAAAAAGTATTTATTGGAGGAGATTTAAATGAATATGTTGGTAGAGTGGTAAATGATTTTAAAAGTATTCATAGCGGTTATGGATTTGGAGTGACTGATGAAGAAGGTAGGACTATATTAGATTTTGCCTTAGCTTATGATTTTGTAATTTCTAATACTTTATTTAAGAAAAGAGATGAACATACTATTACTTATAAAAATGAATATAGTAAAACACAGATTGATTATTTTCTAATAAGAAAAATAGATCATTTAGATTGTAAAGATTGTAAGGTCATTCCAAGTTAAAGTTTAAGTACCCAACATCGATTGTTAGTTTTAGATTTTAAGATGAAAGATTGTAAGAGAAAAAATAAATCAAATTATTATCCTAAGATTAAATTGGGATACTTAAAGAACACAGATAAAAATATTTTTAAGAGCAAGCTACTAGGGCTTAATATTTGAAATGTTCATAAGGAAGCTAATGTTATGTGAGAAAAAGTAATAAATGAAATTAAGCAAGTTGCTAAAAATATACTTGGAGAATGAAATTGAAAAGCTTTTTTTAATAAAATAGTTGGTGGTTGAGTCAGAGTGTGCATAAAAATATAAAAAATAAGAAGCATTATTATAAAACTTAGTTTAGATGTAAAAACTCAGAGAATTGGGAAAGATAAAAAGTGGCCTATAGAGATTCTAAGAAAGTAATATATGATGCAAAAAATTTAGCTTTTAGTGATTTATACAATAGATTATATACTAAAGAAGGTGAAAGATGTATATATAAGTTATCCAACTAAAGAGATAGGAGAAGTAAAAAACCTTGTTCAAGTGAGGTGTATTAAGGATAAAAATAATAAAGTGCTTCTCTTAGAAAAGGATATTGAAAATAAGTGGATGAGGTATTTTGATAAACTTTTCAATGAAGGATCTAAAAGTACAATTGATTTTAGCAACTTTAATACCCTAAATAAAAATAAAAAATTTTATTTTTATCGTCGTGCTAGTAAGTCTGAAAATACAGAAGCTTTAAAGAAAATGAAATGTGAAAAAATAGTAGGACCTGATGATATTCCAATAAAAGTGTGGAAATGTTTAGAAGATCATGGAATTTCTTGGCTTACAAATCTTTTTAATGTTATTTTAAAGACTAAAAAGATGCCAGATGAATGAAGAAAGACTTTGTTGGTTCCTATATTTAAGAATAAAAGTGATGCATAAGAGTGTGCAAATTATAGAAAAATTAAGTTAATGTGTCATACATTAAAATTATGGGAGATAGTAATTGAGCATAGGTTACGATGTGATACAAAAGTTTCTCACAATCAGTTTGGTTTCATGCCAGGTAGATCTAGTATGGATGATATAAATTTGTTAAGAGGTTTGATGGATAAGTATAGAGAAAGTAAGGAGGATCTATATATGATATTTATTGATTTAGAGAAAGCTTATGATAAAGTTTCAAGAGATGTTCTTTGGAGAGTTCTAGAATAGAAAGGAGTTAATATTGGTTATATTCAAGTCATTAAGGATATGTATACTAGAGCTATTACTTGTGTCCAAACACAAGGAGCATTGACAAAATATTTTCCTATTTCAGTTGGATTACATCAAGGATCATCTTTAAGTCCTTATCTTCTTGCTTTAGTTATGGATGTTCTTACTAGGCATTTACAAGAAGATGCACCTTGGTGTATGCTTTTTGCTGATGACATTTATCTTGTTGATAAGACTAGAGAGGGAGTCCAAGAGAAACTTGAATTATGGAGGTCAACATTAGAGTCTAAAGGTTTTCATTTAAGTGGATCTAAAACTGAATATATGGAGTGTAATTTTAATTGTAGAAGTTATAGTGGTAGTGTTGTGAATTAGGTGAACAAGTCATTAATAATAGTGAATGATTCAGATATCTAGGTTCGATTGTTCAAAATGATAGTGAAATAGATGGAGATGTTATTAGTAGAATCCAAGTTGGATGGTTGAAGTGGAGGAATGCATTTGGGCTGTTGTGTGATAGAAAAGTTCCACTTAAACTTAAGGGAAAATTTTATAAGATGGTGGTAAGACCTGCAATGACTTATGGTGCAGAATGTTGGCCAATAAAAGAGAAGCATAAGACTAAGTTAAGTGTTATATAGTTGAGGATGCTCAGGTGGATGAGTGGCTTTACTCTTAGAGATAAAATGTGAAATGAGTATGTTCGGGAAAAAGTTGGAGTAGCTCCAGTGGTAGATAAGATTAAAGAGAGTCGCCTTAGATGGTTTGACCATATAAAGCATCGACCGTCTGATGACCCGGTTAGAAGAGTATATGCATTAGATTTGTCTTATGTTAAGAAAGGTAGAGGTAGACCTAAAAAGACTTGGTTAAGATGTATAAAAAATGACCTAAGTATACTTGAATTAAATGATAATTTGACACATAATAGGACATAATGGAGATGAATGATTCATCTAGCCGACCCCACTTAATGGGACAAAGGCTTACTATTGTTGTTTGTTGTTGTTATGTGTGTATGTTGACCTCAATCTTAGTGAGGTTGATAATTATCTTCTTTAGTATTAGAAATCCACCCTAGGACTAGGATTTACTCACTTAGAGACTAAGACACTTATAGTAATTAAGAGAACACTAAACCCAAATACAAAGACTCATATGACTCAACCCAACGATTAGGCCCATTAAACTAATAGAATCCACCTAGCCTAAATAAATCCAAACCCTCATGCAAAAAATCAAATTAATTTCAAACCAAACTTTACTTCAAACACAATCAAATCAAACACAATTAGTCAAATGAGCTAATTGGCACACTTAGCCCAAATTAACTCATTTGACCCATACATGTCACCTTAACTCAAACCTTAACAAATCTAAATTGATTTCAACCAATTAATCACATGAAATTCAAAATTTTCAGTTATGTATAAACCACACCTAATTGAGGTCCAATTCGATCAATTGACTCAATTGACCCAACTTGACTCATTTTAGCTTAAAGGGGATAAATCCAAAATTAACCCAAATTATTTAAATTTAAACTTATCCAATCCATTTTGAACACCATTTAAACTTGATTGAAGCCTAATTATGACTCAATTTGTCAATTAGCCCACTTAGCTCAAGTTAGCCCAAATTGAATCTTATAGAGTCAAAATTAGATTTAATCCAAACCAAATCAAATTAAGCAAACCTAAAGTCTTACAATCACTCTAACTATGAAATTGAACATCTAGCATTCCAAATTGTAACCCGATTTGGCTAATTAGTTCACTTGACAGAAAATAGGTCTAAGTGAATAATATTGAACTAAACCAAGTCTTATACATATTGAACAGAACTAAGTATTCCAAATCTTTTCAAATTGATTATTGAATATAACTTAATAATTATTTAAATCTAATTTGGCCAATTTGGCCAATTCACTCAATCTAACCCATATGAACCATATTGAGTCAAATTCCATTCTAAAATAAATTAAACCAAGACAACAATTCTAACCCACTCTAATTTGATGATTGCACACAACCTAATGATCGATTGAAGACAACTTGCTAATTTGACTGATTAACCCAACTTAGCCTAATTTGACTTACATAAATTACAATAAACAAAAATTTAATTCAAGCCTAACTAAGCCAAAGAAATCCTTGCAATCAATCTTAAAATTGATTATTGATTGTAATCCAATAATCATTTGAACTTAATTTGGTCAAATATACCAATTTGTTCACTTAGCCAAAATGAACCAAATAAGTTATACCATGCCAAATTGCAACATAACTCAAATTGAATCAAACTAATCACTCTAATATGGCTCAAATCAACTTTTGAATGTGAATCAATGACCAGTTTAGTTCTGTTGACCTCACTTTTGGAGTGAGGATTCATCATTCTCATTTTAGACTTAGGAATCTCCTAAGCACTAGGATTTCTTTAGTCATAGGACACTTCTAGTTATTAAGGGAACATTAAACTCAATCCTAGAGACTTAAGAAGGCATACCCTGAGCTTAGGTTATGTCTTAAGATAAATAGGTTATACCTATCATATGATCTGAACCAAAACCTATACTTGTCCACCTATCTAAAATCAACCCCAAGCCAACCAACCGACCTCAAATGAGTTTTGTTTCATATCCAAGCTTCAAGCCAAATTAATTTAATACTTAACCTAAATTAACTCCACCATCATTCTATGGATCCAACCCAAAACCCATTCAATTGAACCAAGACCAATCAATTTTCACAAAAGCACTCCAACCATTCAGACCTCTATTTCAAACCCTTCCAAGACTCATAATCAAACCAATCCAATCAACCCAAGTTAGCCCATTTGACCAAAATGGTCCAAATGAGCAAAAATCCAATTAAACTAAAATCAATTGCAATCAAAGCCATCAATCAAACCTAAATCCATCATTAAACTCAATTCAACCCAATTCAACCTAATCCAACTCAATTAACACATTTGGTCCACTTGACCCAAAGTGGCCTGAATGACCAAATTGATTCAAATTTCAATCCAAGCCAAATTGGATTGAATCAACCCTTCCAATCACATCTATGATTATTGTTGATCATCCTTGATTATCCATTACAATCAATCAAGTCAAACCAAACCACTTTAATCACTTGATCCAAGTTAACCCAATTAACCCACGGACTAAAATGAACCAAATCTCATTCCAACCTCAATCAATTGAAATAAATGATTCCCCTCAATCATAAATTTGGTATTAAACATAACTCAACCACCAAATGGGTTAAGCCAAGTCAACTTGAACTCTTGACCCAATTTGACCTAAAAGTTAAATCAAATCCTAAACCCAATTGATTGAAACCAATGCCTCTAATCAATCATAAATTGATTATTAAACATGATCGAACCTTCAATCGAATCCAATTTGATCAAACTAACTCAATTGACCCATTTAGCCCAAATTGTCCTAAAGGGTTAAATTAGACTAAATCATTCTCAAATCCAAATCAACACCTACAATCATTCTCAAATCATCATTTGAACCTAAACCAATCCTTCACCCAAGCCAATTTAACTAAATTGGCCAACTTAACCCATTTGACCCAAATAGAACAATCATTCTCAAACCATCATTTGAATCTAAACCAACCCTTCACCCAAGCCAATTTGACTAAATTGGCCAACTTAACCCATTTGACCCAAATGAACCCAAGTGAACCAAAATCAAATCCACTTCAAATTAAACCAAAATAATGACACTAATATATTCTAAATAATCAAATGAGCCTGCCTAAACCATCAATTTGACCTAATTTAATCATTTGGTTAACTTAAACCAATTGAACCCAGTTTGACCTATATGAGTCAAATTGAGCCAAACTCATTCGAACTAAGCTCAAACCCAACCAAACTTGGCATGACTCATTCTTGGGTCACCATAGGTCAGCCAAAATGAACCCAACCCATGGTGGACCCGATTTGGGTGAAAACTCATTAGACCAACCCATCCAAATGGGAAAAAATCCCCATTTAGATGGTCTCACCTACTCTCCAACCCATGACAGCAACCCTTAGCTCATTTTGGACACTTGGACCCCTGACCCACCCGACTCAAGGCTTTTGGGTTCAGCAATGGGTCAAGAGAGGGTGAGTTCACACATGACTCCTTATTGGAGTACTTAGGAGAGGAGGTACACACCATGCCAACTCTTGCACCTGTCTCAACCCCTCAAGAGCTTCCACCTCATACCCTCATTAACATCTTGGCCACCTACCCCCACTGGATGACTTCCAAAAGCCGAAACCATCCCAGCCATCGAATCACTTGAAGAGGAGGGTATACTCCTTACTATCCAATTTAAATGACAATGAGAGCATCTTAAGTGATTGCAAGCATCCTAGAGCTTTCCCTAATCCCCTCGTGCTCCCTATCGCTGGAGAGACCTAAGCCGAACGAAATTGAACCCTTTGTCAGTCCAACCTCACTTAAACTCCACTAATCTTCAATTAACTCTTCACACACCTTTCTTAAGCTCTGGCGAGTCAAAATGAATCGATTTGATCACTGGAAAGCACTCCTAGACCAACTGCGGCAAGTTTCACGGTGGTGTTTGGTCCACAGAGCTATTAGCGAGGAGGAAACTCAAGAGCTTCTCAATAGGGCTTCATCTCTTCAAAATGAAGCTACCTTAGTCGTTGGACTGTTGGTCTTGAGCTCTGGTGAGATAAATTCCAGCAAATCATAGAAAATCCCATATGTGTTGGTGTTTTATGATTGCACGCGATTTTCACAATAGGATCTTCTTATATCTTCTCCCCGAACATTTTGGAGTTGATCCCGACGCCCCCATGAGCTTCGGTGAGCTCATATCAAGTGGCAGAAGGTGGACAGTGTCCATTTTCTGACACTAGGGGGACGACGGATCATCGGTCGTCCATTCTGCATGATTAGAATGGCCGACTGTGACTTCATCTAATATAAAATTTGATTTAATCCATTAGATATCATAAGATTAATCTCCGTCGTCCGATCCTAGATCGGACGGTAAAATCATCGCATCCGTGCTCGTAGCCATGGGGACTTTTAAATAGCCTATCCCGTGGTGCCACATAGAAAGCATCGCCACGTCAGCTCCCGCGTGGTACCAACGGGTTATGGGATTAATTAGGTGTTTAAAATGTGATTAATTAGCCAAAATTTCAAAAAATTATAACTAGTTGTAGAAAAATTCTAAAAATATAAGTAAACTCATTTTGGAAAGGATAAAGAGAGGAAAATTTAATAAAATAAAATCTCTAATGTTTGAACAATGAATAATTCTTAATTAGGGTTGAAGTTTTTCCTAATTATCTTAATTAAGCCTTAATTACTTGAGCAATTGATCTCAAATTGGATATGTTGATTCTTTGGGATATTCTCTGCCTCCCATAATTTTCTTAGGATTTATTGACTATGTAATTTAGAGAATTTAAAATTCTAATCTTAATTACCCTTTTAAGTAATTTAATAATTATTAAAAATTTAAAACCATAAAAATTAAGTAATTAAAGATGATTAATCATTATTAACAGTGAAATGATGAGGGGAAATGACTAGGACATCTTTCCTAATTATTTTCTTAAATCCATTTCATTAGGGGGTTAATTAATTCATAGCTTGATTAAGAATTAATTAAGCAATTAATGGTGAAATTAAATTAAATTAAAATAATAATTACTTCATATAACTCAAATTAAATTTATGGGTTAATAACATAAAGAGTCTTAAAGAAATTCATGGTTAACCCATAAGTATGGGTAAACCATAAGAGTACTTAGCTTAATTCTTTTCTTAATCTAATTAACTCTTAAATATGAGTCTATTTGCTTTAGGTCCCTTCAGGAGCATTGCAAATTTTAATTTCTCATTTGTATATCATTAGAGGCTCATGATTGAGTAGTTAATTAAATTAAGGAAGCATAAAAAAGTGAAAATAATAAATTGATTACTTAATGGCTTGAATTTAATTAATCCATAAAATTCACTTAATTACTTTTCCTTAAACACATTAAGTTACTCACATGGGATGGGGCAAAACAACAAAGGTTATTTCTTCTCTTTAAGTTTAATAGTTTAAATCCAAAATCAAACTTCATAATAACTTTAGTTAATCTTCAATAATTTTATTTAACTTGATTGTACTTAAGAAGTAATGTGATTTAATGTATCATGTGATAATATTTAATTATTCATTTTCAATCACCATAAATTTATATGTCATTTTATATCATACATTCATGTTTTCAAATAAAAAAAATCAATTGAATAAGATCATATATGTATAACTTGCATGTGTTGAATTAATCCTCTTATATGTGTGACTATTATCACTAATAAATCTCAAATTATATTCAAAATTATAAATTAATGATAAAAATTTAAATTGATGTTGGCTATGAATATGTCATGTGATTTACATTTGCTTGTAGATTAAATATGTTAAAGTATTATTTCATTTTCATGATTCATGTGTATGTTTACATGTGTTTGAATGATAGTAAGTATATAGTCTGAACATCCCAGGAATACGTGGCTTTAAGTAGCCCTAAGGAGGTCTTAGATTACCTTACTTCTCTGGTTAAGAATAGCCTGTACTTACTAATTTAATTCATATGCATACATGCAGTAGAATTTGGATAGAGCTTTACTTTATATGAATAAATACATTTGCTAATTTATAATCTTTTACATGATTTTCATCCTTATGTTTATGTATACATTCATATGTGTCTAAGATAACAAGTATATAGTTTGGACATCCCGGGAATATGAGACTTTAAGTAGCCCGAAGGAGGTCTTAGATTACATCACTTTCCCAGTTCAACAATGACACATACTTGCTTAAATCTCTAATACATATGTATGCATGCTTAGCTAAGGAATTGAATCCTTCTTTTATACCAAAATACATGTATTATTAATCATCGAAGTGTGCCAAAAATATATAACATGTATATGTATGTTAAGTTCAAAAGCATATGCATGATATTGATAATAAAAAGGAATAATGTAGCATTATCCATGTGATAATAATTCGACCTCATTAATCTTAAGATATCTTTCATGTTTGATTATGCTTTAAGATTAATCCAAAGTTAGGATTAAGAAAATACTTAATAAATCATTCACTAAAAGAAACAAAAAAATTATAATAACATGCCTTTAGAAAACAACTTAGGATAGGGATGAAGATGGTTAAACCTCTTTCTTCTCTTTACAATAATTAGATGTTAATTAAATATCAAATGAAACAAAATAAAATACAAACTTAAAATCTACTAATTCTTATAATAACTTAAAGTGAAACCCCACAAAATGTTTAACTTAAATAATTACAAACCTTGGACAAGTATTATTCTAAAGCTTAGCTAAGACATACCACACTAAGCCTAAGCATGTACATTAAAATACTAAGTCACCACTTATAGCTCTAAGTTAGAATGTCATATGTTGCGATGTAATATTTTAGACTAGATGTTTGGATTATTTGTGTGTAGACTGAATGTTAGGTCGTTATTAGTATAATGATATTTTATATTGGGGATTGTGCTAAAGGGGTTGCTAAAATAAAAATAAATATAAATGCCTTTTTCTTGTAGGTTGCTTATGCCCCTTTGCATAATCCACATCATGACAAGTGGGCTTGGTTACCCATGTGCAGGGGCTAAGTCCAAATTTATGAAATATAACTGCTTGGGATTATATGGTTGTTTAGCTAACATTTATTTTACAGGTATAGTTAGATTTTACTTTCCATAAAAATGTAATTTTGCAAAAGGAATTAGGCCTATTGCTATGGGATTTAGGATAAGCAGTGGCTAGAAGAAAAAGTCCTGGGAGGTCCTGTGAAGCCTTGGAGCAAAGCCAAACCAAAAGAAGAAAGAATATCAAAGAATGAAGACCCCCATAACATCCATTCAATTATAATTATAATATTCTTTTGTAATACGAATTGCATAAGGGTAGAGCTCGACTAGCCAACTTCTTTTATTTTGTGGGGTATACGACGATACCCGGCCGTACTGTCCTTTTATTCTTTCATGATAATCTATACATATTTGATTATTGTGTTTAAATTGCACAATAGAATTTGCATGATTTTTATAGGTTTCTTAAATTTGATGATTGAATATGTGACCTGGATATGGCAGGCTCCTTGGGATAAAATAATTTTTTCACCTCCATTAATAACTCATAACTAAATTTTAAAATAACTCATAATCTTATTTTAAATCTTAGGTTATAATCAAGATAATTAAAAGATTTAGTAACCCTTTGGCTGAATGATGCATGTTCTAATATCATGCATACCATCTTGCTTCACTCTTGAATATGGAGGGTCTCCACTCTTGCACGATAGGGAAATGCTTGACCTGTGAGGACATCCCTTATAGTGGAGATCGCCTCCTCCTGTTGATTTAGCCAACAATTATATTTCATGATGCATTTAAGCATAATTATCCCAAGTCTTTATCCAAATGAACGTGTCAAAATGATATAAAAATTTGTAAAATTTTGCATTTAGTCTAAGTCATATGTTCATGTCGATCATAATCTAGTCTCTTAGGAAGTGAGTTTAAGACTCTAGTCTTCTTTCTAATTAAATAACACCCTATCTATCTTGCACTTACATAAGATCGGCCTACATGAATTTGAAGCGTAGGAGGTGTTAGCTAGCAGCTATTCCAGGCGGTTGTAAGTCCAGAAGAGTCGGGATGAGTTTTTCTCTCTTGTGGAGGCAAACTATTGTGTCCCATTCTCTGACTAGACTGAGGTCGTGCTTTTAGCTTGTGTTAAAACATTCTAGATTTAGGATCTGAGGTTGCTTATTTTTTTTCAGGCTACAAGTATAAATCCATCACCTCTTAGGAGTTTTCACAATATTGTGTTGATGGATTATAAGCATTAGCATTCTAATAAAATTTTAATTCAAAATGAAAATAAATTCTCCCTTTCAAACATATAAAGCCTCATATATATGATAGATTGGAGTGTTCACTAGGCTTTCTAGTATCATGGGTGCTCCTTACTTATCTTCCTTTATATTCCAAAAATAAGTCTTTCAAATTGAACCTTCCCACTTGATTTTTAAAATACCCAATCCTTTGATAGTCTAGCTTTAAAGTCTTTGGATATATGATTGACTACTTTAATGGAGAGTGTTCTTAGGAAATCCCCATTTTTTAGGATGTAATTAACTATGAAAGCTTGCTTCCATAAGGAACTAAAGAGCCCGACATAAAATAAACTCTGCTTTATTTTCTCATGTAAAGCAGGGGAAAGATCTCGGTATATACAAATATATATCTCCTTTAGGAGTCCTAATTAGGTGGTTAGGTTCATTGTAGGGTAATATTTTCATATTTCGAGATGGAGCATCATACCTTAATGTCATACCCAATCACTTCAAAAGTATCCCCTAAGATCTATGTGGTGTCCCATCGACTCCAATTTAAAGCACCATAAGCTCAAGTTGGTCAATTGGTCAACTTAACCAAGCATTGACCCAAATTGGCCTACATTGACTAAATCGAGCCAAACCCAACCAAACTTGGTATGAGTCATCCTCAGTCCACCCCAAACCAGCCCAAGTGGACTCAATCCATAGTAAGCCCAGTTCAGTCTAAATTAACTGAACAAAGGATTTCATATAAGACAAAAATCCAAAAATAGCTATGTCCAACCCCTCTCTTTGGCCAAGGTAGCACCCCTATCATGCTTTAAGCTCACCTAAGGTGAGCTCATAGTGCCCAAAGCTAATTTGCTCAGCCATTGACCAAGGTGAAGCTCCCTTTACTTTTAGATTTCTCTTAACTTACCAACCATAGTCTCCCACTTCAATTTACTACCCTAAATCTTTCTAACCCTTAGAGAACCTCCAACTCATCAGTCTAAAGCCATTTCCAGCTCCTCCCATTACATGGCCAACTACCCATGGTTGAACCAACCTGAAATGGTGGTTCACATGAGAAGGGCCAAATACCCCATTTCATTTCAAATGACCAAACTCAACACATAGCACTCGAAGACCCCTAAAGAGAGTTCCTAAGATTTCTGAGCCTCTCTTGCACCCCATCACCAGTGATGCAAAATCTTCATACAGCTCGACTATCCTAAACATCATCACCGCTCAAATTCCTTATAATCTCAAATTAACTTACCCAACATCTTCCTCACACTACCATGAACCATAATAAATTGTGCCCCACTTGATTTGAGCATCGGAACATAGAGCTTGATCAAACTCCAGTGAGGTATGGTGGAGCTCTAGTCCAGAGAGCAACCGACGAGGAGGCAAGTAGAGACTTAAACAAAAAGGTTTCATCAACATTAGACAAAGCTACCATAATCGTTAGATCCATTGGACATTAGCTACAGTGAGGTGGTGGTTCTTTTCTAAAGAAAAATTGCATATTATTCAAGTCAAGCCATAAAAATCCTTAAAGATCACCGTCTTGATCGTTTTGCATTTTTTTCCCATAAGAATTTGAGCCCCTAGTGAAGCGACGAAAGGTGGACAATCTCCACCTCTCGTTGTAGAAAGAGGATGAATCACGAGCCTTCCATCCCACGCGATTAAAATGGATGGCTTTGGTTTCTTTTATGCTAGATATTCTATTTAATCCCTTTTATTTCTATGAGATTAATCTTAGCCATTTGATTTGATTGAATGGCTTAGGATGAAACTACGTTTGCCGCCATCAAGTCAACTTCCACGCGAGATGATTTTAATAATCAATCCCACACTGCTGCACGTAAAGCGTAAGAGACTCGGTGCTGAGTGTGTAAATCTAATTTAAATGAGTTTTAATTAAGATTAAATAAACAAAACTTTAAGAATTATAACTAATTAGCCAATTCATTCTACGCATTTATTGAGATCACGCTAAAACTCTTGTTAAGGAAGGACCATGTTTACTTAAGATCATTAAAGAGGTTGAGTACACTTGAACCAATTGGAACATATTTAAGTCTTACATAATCAATTGAAAAGGGCTAATAGAATGTCATCTAAATGTGATGAACAACTTGTATGAGTTGATAAAATAAGCTAAAATTCTTCAATATAATTTTGTTAAGGGGCAAATAGAGTTGTGATCCATCCCAAGTAACTTAGTAAGTAGATCTATGATTATTATAGATGTACTTAGTGGATCTTGGATGTTAGTTAAGTATGTGTGTTAAATATTCTTGGGCATTATTTGAGTAGGTCAAGATATTTCCAACTTATTTCCTAATCCGTGTTAGGAAGGCTTTGCTTAATAAGATGGTATGCTCATCTCAACCACCTATAGATCAACATGTTCCTACCTTTAGGCTTTTCTTTGGTTAACAAAATTTCTTCTAAAAAAATGTAAAGTGCAAATTTATCTCATCCCTTTTATTGTTGGGACTTGCATACTTAATCATTATAGCTTTATATTTAATTGGTAACCTTTAACTATATTTTCTTACGGCTCAATTAATTCATTTACATTTATTTTATATATTACTTACAATATTGCCCCACATAATTATTGATATCACATACCTTGAAAGAGGGACTTTTAAGTAGATAACAGTTGACATGACCCTAATGACTGGACCAACATTAATGATGGAATCTTATGGTAGTAGAAGATGCTAGAAAGCAAGATATAATGAAAGCTTCGCATTGAAGCTATTTATAGTCATCAATTCATGCAAAAGAAGAAAATTTTTTGGTAATGAAACATGATGAATCAACCTTACATGGATGATGAAGTTGAATATTTAAACATTAAACTAAATGCATGGGTCTTATATCATATGGTTAACCAACGCTCCCCATGTAATTGTAATTAAATATGCCTCTTTGAATTCTCTTATTATACATGTACTTAAAAAATCTATATATTATGAGATATATTTAGAAATATTTGCTATGATAGGTTGGTCATCATTATCAAATGATAAGTAAATCAATCTATCATATTTTAATATCATATGATTATTCAAGGATAAAAATAACCTTGCATAAGCCTACTTAACATATTTTTAAATAAAATCGGCTATTTCAATCATATTTGAGGTGCACCATTGACACCTTTCTAAATCAATTTATTTTGAAATTCTCATCTTTTATAAATTAATAGATATTTTAACTTTTTTTAAAAAATTTATTTTCAAATTTATTAAAATGATTTTCAATGTTAATTTTTAAAATCTAATTAATTAAGTTGACATATATTAGTTTAGTTGACCACTAAAATAATCCAACTAGGTGATCTTATCATAATCATATAATTTTAAACTTTGGCCACACTCTAAAATTGTGCACACTAGGTGATATAATAGGTGCAATCTTAAATAATTATTTAGTGCAAGGTAAGGTATAACTAAGGATTGTTATGTCTTGATTAATATGATGGGATGTTTAGCTATTGCACATATTATGTGGCTTTTTATCTATTTGATATAAAAAATTTATTATTTTCTTTGAATTCTATCAATAAAATGCCTACAAGGCATCATTAGTTTGTTGGCACAACTAAATGTTAAACCTTTTCTTATTCTTATTAAAATTTTAATTTCTAGAATGACCATATGAATATTCTATGTAAAATATGATGCTCCTTTGTACTTTTATTTACGTATATGTACAATTTAGCTAAGAGACTTCAAAAATAGAAGTCATAATACTTGTATCTTATTCTTATGTGCCTATTTTTGCACTTTATATATGTGCATAAAAATTATGACTCAAATATATTTTATTTGAAATGTAGGGATTTTGAAAAATCTAATGTTTGGTTTGATAATTTTGGATTGTAGTATAAATTTTAAGTATATTTTAAATTCATCACTTAATTCAAATTCAATGTATTTGAAACTTGCCCAATTTAGATGAATTTCAAACACACTGCTAGATGTAAAATGAAGACTGCCACTACCAGCACCAGTAGTATACCATTGATCGTCAGCCACTACTACTATTCGTTGGCCACCTGCCGCCAATCACTATCATCGTCGGCCGTTAGCTATTGTCATTAGTATTGTCGGTTGCCGACTATTACCATCGCCACCAATTACTAGCCATTGTCGACCATCCATCACCACCATTAAATGTCGACCGCCTCCACCAGCCCCACCGCCATTCTCATTTACCTCCATGCATGGTTGGTGCTACCAATGCGCCACCTTGCCAACAAGCATCACTGGCTTCTGCGCCACCACCCATCATCATTAACCATTTCCACCACTAGTCACCAACCACTATCACCACCACCTTAGGCCACCACCACCACCTGCCACCAACCCCCCATTAGTCTCTAACAAATACTTTACATTCACTTTACCAAACAAGAAAAATAAATCCGTGCATTTAAAGGGTTTTCAATCAAATAATTGTAAGTATTCATAATACAATATATTTACTTTACACCGCATTCCATTTATGCTGTATTTATTTTTTTAACAACCAAACAGTCCCTTTATTGGGATGTATTTATAGACGAAATTATAACTAACTTTTGTAACTATGGTACATGCTTAATATTCTTTTAATATTATATAGCAATTTATGTAATTTTCTTATTAAATATATGACGATTATCTAAAACAATGCATTTCAATAGGTTCTTGAAAAAAATTCTATGTTTTACAACTTTAAGCAACAAATTAATAAAACTTATAGTCAACATTAACAAAATTTATCTTAAAAATAAAAAAAATGCATTTTCTTAAGACCACATTTTAATAAGCTTTTGCTTCTTTAGGATTACACAGAAGAAAAACTAACATATTATGCTTCATATAATATAAATGTCCAATAAGATATGCTTGATCCATTACACCGTTGATATCATTATTAATTATAATTGCTTAGTTAATTATGAAGATATGCTCAAATAATAACAAGCTTGATCAATATAAAATTATATAGCTAGTTGGGTAATTTATTTTAGATAGTCGTAACGTCCTTGTTCCTTTTATGTAGGCATCTCCTTTTGTTATAAGGAGTGCAAACCATATGCTTTCAAACATGATGAGTCATATGTATGGTTAGAAATATTATGCCTTTCTCTTGGTTTTATATCATATGGTTCTTCTAAATGATAGAATTCATGGTTTTCAAGAGAGAAACTCTTTCTAGGTAAGCTTTACTAAGATGGAATAATGAATCCATAAGATCAAGATCAGCATATGTTTACTTGATTCCATTCGCTCTTCAAGAATGTTCTAGTTCGAACATAGATTGAACTAGAACACAAGTATGATTCTTTTATAAGGTATTCTCTAAGAGGACATCAAGAGTATAATTAACCTTAGGAAGCATTTTACAGTGGATGACTTATGAACCAAATTTTCTTATTTTACTATTAAAATTTAAAATTAATAAAATTACAATATAAACTTTTAATGAATATGTTATATGAATTTTGACAAGACTAATAAGTTTTACCTCACTAGTCTCCTTTTTTTTATATTTCTAGTAAATATTTTTTATATTGAAAGTATCTTTTTAATATTACTTAACTATTTATTTAATCAAACAATAGTATGTGCAACCATTGGTCAAATTTAAGAGTAGGCTAAAGCACAAGAAAGCATACCTTAATTAGAGTTATGACCAAATAGATTGAAAGTTGTTGCTGGGAAAATAACTTTTTTAGAGAGATGATATATGGATTGACAGTTAAAAGTGTTGAGCATTCTATAATAATTGAATATTTAAACTACTACACTAGCCACTTATTTATAGGGGTAGGATTTTAATTTTTATTTTATAAATAAGAAGTTCTTATTTAATCATATTGGATTATAAATGAGTAGAAAAGAAATAAGGATGAACTTTATGAAGGTAAAGTCTTATAACCTTAGGAACATGGAGAACCTAAAAGTTAAAGTTTGAAGACCCATAGGCTGAGTCAAAGTTGATTGTTCTAGGCTAGCTATGTAAAGTAGATGCTCAGCTGCTAATGTTCCTTTTTTTTAAAACTATATTATATGGATTAAATCAAACTAACTTTTCTACTCTTTATATAATTATTTGAATTGATAGGTGTGTTTTTACATTTTTTTTACACTTGAACAACATGTTTGCTTTTGATTTATTCTATTTGGTTATCTATAATTTGTTATTAATATGTTTGTAATTGAATATTAGGAATAATTCTTTTTATTCAAACAAAAAATAAAGAAAAGATTTAAAATTGAAATAAATTATTAACCCCTAGCTATGTCACAATAATTATATTAATAATGCAACTTATTCTTCTTAGCACGCTTTATCTCTATTATACAAATAGGTGCCAACTAGCTTATAATGATGAATTCCACCTCTTAGGATATTAACATGTATTAGGTTAGAGCTAAAACCACTTTTAGGGACATGAAATTACGCATTGCATATTAGGTTTGCATTAAGAACAAATACTAATAATAATAATGTAAAGCGCAAGCTAGATTCATTACATACTCGTCATGCCTTAGCTTTAGTGGCAAAGTATAGGTTTCCTCATTCTAATAAATAATATTCTTACTTATCTTGCATATATACCCGACTAAACATCATGATTTTAAAGTGCTTGAATGGGTTAGCTAAATATCTTATTCAATAAGAATTGTAAGTGCAGTAGAGTTAGGTCTGTGTCATCTTTAAGTGAAGTTGGAAGTTGTAAATTTTTGTATATTACTAAACTTAGGTATGTGTAACTACTTGATAGTGCTTCTTATCTCAGTTTAGGATGAGGCTAATCATTTTTATTCGACTACATCATAATTCCACATCTATTGGCATTTTTTTTAAGGTTTTGTGCTTGCAAAACAAAATCTATAAATTTCTAATAAAATAAGTTAAATTTACCAAAAGTGTAAAAATCCAACTATGGGATAATCATAACACTTTGACCTTCTTAGCATTTGATGCTCTCTACTTTTTTTTTTGGCTAGCCTTTAAAAATAATTGTTTCAGAATTTGAGCCAATCTCTTTTAAAATTTTAAATAATTAACTCTTGAAATTAAACTTTAAATTTTATAAAATTATCCATCAATACTTCAGTGAGAGTATTCTCATGATTTTCTAATCTTAAGATGTAATTAGTCATATGGGATTATCTTTATAAGGAACTTATACTCTAGAATAAATTTTTTTTTTCTATTTTAAATTTTTTGAGAAGTCAAACAAACGAACTCTAAAAATATATTTTATTATTATGTTCATATCTATAATAGAATGAAATTTTCATTTCTTAACATAGTATATCATTCTTTATATTATATTTGGATATAATAATGACAAGAAAATCATTTTTATTTTAGTTATTGAACCCATTATAAAATACTATCTCTATATTTTGATATAGTATAATATTTTCAATACCATATTTAATCACTATAATAAAATTAAAAATTTTAATACTTTTTTTTCACTAGGGAAAGATCGATATATATGAGATGATCAGGTACATACAAATTATTAAATAGAAAACCATATGTTCAAAGAGGACTTTGCCATTTTGAATATTATGAAGCTTTTGTAGCTTACAAGCTTGTTAAACACAACCTTATGAATTCTATAAAATCAAGTGGAGAAACTTGTAATATTATTACCAAATATTCTAGTGGTCCTTTCACTCTAGCTGTGTTATGTCATCAATAAATATTAAATTAAAATTTATTTTTTAATAAATAAGGTAGCTACATGCATCTCTTTACAAATTTCAAAAGTTGATGTAAGCTAGGATAGTATTGAGCAAAAAAAATTTAACCCAAGAAAAGCATTTAGAAGGAAGCCTGAATGTATATAAGCACCCAAAGAGAAGATGTCTCATAGCTTTTAGTTTATATAATATAAACAATAATATTTTTGAATCATAATATTATGATCTTTGAAGATATTTGACATTTTTAATTATACAACAAACATAAATAAACATAAAGAGAATATTTAATAGCATAATTGTTATGCCATATTTGAGAGAATCATTCAACAATTGAAGTGTGAGAACAAATAACTTAAAATTATTTTAATAGTAATGCTAAGTAGACCATTCCAAGTAATTATATCTTCTTTATTTTGGTTAATAAAAATAACGACAATAGTATTAATTCAAATGATGTTGTTGGCCAATAAAGGAAAGCCCTAATTATTTTAAATGATGATATTAGAAACTAATGAATCTAGATCAAACAAAAGAGCACATTACAACATTTATGCCAAATAACTAAAACATACATTTACCCTATAGTTATGGATCCTAGAAGAAGTTGATTTTGCTATTTTTTTAGACATTGTTGCCTAGTTTAGATTTAAAGGATGCAACATAAAGAGTTAGTTTTTTTTTTTTTTCTTTCTAGAATAATGAAGTTTGTTGACAACTATTTTTCTAAAGTGAACAATATAAACTCTTCAACCACAATGATAATAAGCTAAGGTTATCTAGAAATCCCCAAATAACAGTAAGGTTGAAACCATAAGAAAGTTCAGTAATAGAAGGAAGCTCCAAATCCTCATTATCTTTTGGTTTACAAGATCTATCCAAAAAGATAAGATAAATTTTGTGAAAAGTATTAGATCTTTGATATAGAAAATTTGAGGAAACTTTGTTAATAACCTTAATACATGTTTTAGGATTGTATAAAGCTCTCACCCAACAAACTAAATAATTCTAAATAGTAAATTTTAATAATTGAAATTTATCTGTGAATAAAAGATTCACTTTCAAACCATCAAGAAGAAGAGAAATTTAATGATGCATATGTTGAAATTAGTAAAATGGAGAGCTTTAATAGAAAAGGTATAATTAATCTTGGAAGCAACTAGAGGAATATTTAGAATAGAGATTAGGTTATTGACATTATTAACCTTATAAATAAAGAAAATAAGACTTTTTATAGTAAGTAATATTTAAACCATAGGCTTCTATAAAAGTTTGAAATAATGATTTTCAGCTATAAAATGTTGGGGATAGAGGTTTTATCAAAAATCATTAAATCATTGACACATAAAAGATAAGAAAATTATGTTGCTTTAAACTAATTTCTACAAAAATAATAAATAAATAAATTCTCAGTCATCATCAATTGGATTTTTTTCACCACTACTGGTTTTTATCTTACAAACCTTTATATGTAGTTGATTCAATAACAAGTGATATGTTGATTAGATAAGAAACTACTGGTAGGTTAATAATTCCTACAACTTATGCAATTGAGTCATTATAACGAGTAAAAGTAGCTTTTGTTGCTAAAAGGTTAAAAAACACATCCACAACCAAACAAAATTAGTATGTTGATAAGGGGAAACCTTATCTCAAATTAAAAAAAAAAGCTAAAAATCTCTTCTAAAGAGACATTAGCACATATATAGTAGTGAATATCTTCTATAGAAGCTTTTATCAAATTAATAATTACGGGAGGAACACATTTTTGAACTAATCTATCCAAAAAAAAAAAAATCATTAATAAAATCAAATGTTTTTCTTACATCCAAAATTTTTCCAAAAAAAAAAAACATGCCCAAAGCTATTTTAAATAAATCCACCTTTGCTAAAATGTATGATGAGGGGCATAACTCTTTTCATTAATTTATTATAATTATGGCAATTTTTTTGTAGAAGGCATTGCATAAAGAAGTGGTCCTCTAATTAGAATGTTACAATTATGAGGTTGTTTAGGATAAGAGTAATCATTATGGTCTTGAAATTTTGTGGAAACATCTTAACATAGAAAAAACAATGTACCACATGTCAAACTTGAAGGTCTAGTAATGTCTTAAGTGTTAAAGAAGAATTCAAATGTAAAACTATTGAGATCATAAAATAGAACTTGGCGGCTAATAATCTCACTTCTTTAATTTCCAAATTAGTGATAAGTGTAATATGATTAAGCAAACATTGAGGAGGTACAATATTTTCAATAAAAATTTGAGAAATTTGACTTAATGAAGAGTTATTAGAGATGAAAAGTTTTTTGAAATAAGAAAGGGTAGCCTTAGTTATGTCAAAATGAAAAGAAATGTCAAGAGGAGCTCTTTATTGAAGTTTCAAATTCCTTTGCTTTAATTTTGCTATATAAGAATTTAATATCAATTTCTCCTTGAGAAATCCTTTTAGTTTTAGCTCTCTGAGAAATCTAAGAAGCTTTAAGAGAATAATAAAATGAGTGTTTTTTTCTAATATATTTAGACCTTAATTTAAAGAATAGTCTTTAGAATTATAATATATTCTCTTAAAAGCGACATATTGCCCTTTCTCTAAATAGTTAATCCATTCCATTCAAGAATTAGGAAAAGACTATTATTGTTGCCTTATGAGCTTTTTAAGAGCATACGTCTTTTTATAAAAAATAAAAATGGGATATTTAGTTACAATTATGAGGTTGTTTAGGATAAGAGTAATCATTATGGTTGTTTAGGATAAGAGTAATCATTATGGTCTTGAAATTTTGTGGAAATATCTTAACATAGAAAAAACAATGTACCACATGGCAAACTTGAAGGTCTAGTAATGTCTTAAGTGTTAAAGAAGAATTCAAATGTAAAACTATTGAGATCAAAAAATAGAACTTGGCGGCTAATAATATCACTTCTTTAATTTCCAAATTAGTAATAAGTGTAATATGATTAAGCAAACATTGAGGAGGTATAATACTTTCAATAAAAATTTGAAAAATTTGACTTAATGAAGAGTTATTAGAGATGAAAAGTTTTTTGAAATAAGAAAGGGTAGCCTTAGTTATGTCAAAATGAAAAGAAATGTCAAGAGGAGCTCTTTATTGAAGTTTCAATTTCCTTTGCTTTAATTTTGCTATATAAGAATTTAATATCAATTTCTCCTTGAGAAATCCTTTTAGTTTTAGCTCTCTAAGAAATCTAAGAAGCTTTAAGAGAATAATAAAATGAGTGTTTTTTTCTAATATATTTAGACCTTAATTTAAAGAATAGTCTTTAGAATTATAATATATTCTCTTAAAAGCGACATATTGCTTTTTCTCTAAATAGTTAATCCATTCCATTCAAGAATTAGGAGAAGACTATTGTTGTTGCCTTATGAGCTTTTTAAGAGCATACGTCTTTTTATAAAAAATAAAAATGGGATATTTAATTTCATAGTAAGACCAATAGTTTTTTAAACAAAATGTATGTGAAATATTGTTGAAATGTTTAATAGTTTTCAATTGAAATTTATGTTTAATAATGCTAGGAGGGGTTGCTAAAACCATAATATGATAGTGATATAAAAGAAAGAAGAAATTGATTTTATTAAGCCTCATTAACTAGGACTCCATCTAAAATATGTGGATTAGGTTATCAATTTAAAATTAAACTAAACATAAACTAGCTCCATAGAGAAAAGCCCATAAAAACCAAAGTGAAAAAAATTATACTATTAAAATCCCAAAATTTAATATTTGGAGTCATGTTTCCTTGATATATTTATAGTGAAATCTATAGTAATTGAAATCTGCAAAAAATATCCAAGAATTATCATTAAACCCAATAATATTTTTCAAGAAATGCCATAGATATACTCTATTGTATTGAGAATTAGCATGATATACAATTGTTAATAAAAATGAAAGCTATTGATTACAAAAAAGCAAGGCCATGTATGAATTTTTTATCAATAAAAATAAAAGAGAAAGTGGTTGTATTTGAGTCCCTTTGGATCCAAATTATGCATAGTTGAGATATCAGAAAATTGCGACAATTACCTTCATTAAAAAAGAGGTGATGGGAGTTATTAAATTAGGGGTCATGAACATGGGATTGGCTTATTTAACACTCAAGTATGTAAATAAGATCAAATTTAAATGAATTGATAAGGTCTTTATAACTAAGAACTCTATCAAGTCTATTCAATTGATTAACATTTCAAGTAGCTATTGAGGGGTAGAGCATGCTGACTTTTAATTAATAGGATATATTTCTTTTCAATTATTTTTGTCTTGATGGCTTTAGTATAGTATGGGAGTTATTAAATTAGGGTCATGAACATGGGATGGGCTTATTTAACACTCAAGTATGTAAATAAGATCAAATTTAAATGAATTGATAAGGTCTTTATAACTAAGAACTCTACCAAGTTTATTAAATTGATGAACATTTCAAGTAGCTATTGAGGGGTAGAGCATGCTGACTTTTAATTAATAGCATATATTTCTTTTCAATTATTTTTGTCTTGATGGATTTAGTATAGTATTGGAACCTTTGTGTCATTTTTGTTCTTTGCATTGAATAAAATTGAGAAGGAATTAATATTGCTAATAGGATCCATAATGGTATTTAAAATTGTGTCTAAAGAGTTAATATTAGGTATGATTTTATTCTCTTCAATGTTTAATGTAAGTTTAGAAGAGGAAAGAGCTTCAGAAATTATCTGGTTATGGGATTAGGAGGTTTGCAAGGGGATGGAGAGTGAGTTGGTGAGGATACCTTTAATTTTATAGATTTTTTGTTTGTTTGTGCCATGACTATGGATTGGAGGAGCAAGAGGTGGTTTTGTGGGTTTAATACCACACTCATGAGATTGGTGGAAGAAAGATATACAATTAGTACTAGAAGATGTCTTATTGTCATGTCATCCTTTAGAAAAATTTCTCTACCAAAGGCTTTGATAGCAATTTCATTCATAAGCTAAGAGTTATTTTCAACTTGAGCACATACTTGTGCAAAAGTAAGTATAGTTTTATTAATAATGAGAGTAGCGAAAATAATAAGCATACATTTAATGCTTGCATTCTCAAAGATTCCAAAAGAATTTCAAAAATAGGTTGGACTATCAAGAATTTTAATTCGTAATATGATGGAGGAGAACTCCCCTTTAATTGACCTAAAGTTAGAAGACTACATTTGCAAAATGAATGGCTTGAAAAAGAAAAGCCAAATTCCACTCGGCCATGCATATATTGTAATTCTCAAAGAAGATGACTTGAATAGAAAAAAAATCTTCATTCAAAGAAAGAAAAGTTCATAGTATCCTTTAGAGACCAAAGTTTCTTTACCAGATTAAATACGGCTTCATAATACATCTTTTCTTTACCAGATTAAATACGGCTTCATAATACATCTTTTCAATTAAGTATTTAACCAAAGATTGCTCCCATTCTTTTGAACCTTATAAAATTTCTTATTTGGAGAATTTGATCAAAGCCTCATAGAACTTGGATTATTATAAATTAGGACTTTATGGTTAATATTAGTGTTATGGTTAGTAAATATAATAGGCTAAGAGAAGACACTAGAGTTTCTAGCAACTAAGAACTTCGAGGGTCTAAAGTGAGAAGAGTGTAGAGTAGGGAAGTTGGAAGAAGAGAAGTTGGTCGAAGGAGTTGGAAACATTGCAAGTATATAGGAGTTGAATTAGAAAAGATCAGATTTGAAGATCTTGGCTGAAGAAAATTTGAGAGTAGTATTTTATGAATAAATACATCAAGATGCTTAATGAAAAGACTTTTTTAAGAGAGATATTTTTTTTTTAAATTTTTTATCCTTGAGAGCTAGAAAAAGGAAGAAAAGAGATTGGAGATGAGAAAACACAAAGCATTGAAAATAAATCATCACATAGCACTTTGTAATTTTGAAAATTAAAATTTATTATTCATCACACAAAAAATTCAATAATATGAAATATGGACATATGTATTATTATTATTATTTTTTTAAAATTAAATAAAATTTTTTTCTTATAAATTATCTTAATTTAGTGATTAAAAAATTTGATTTTTAATAAAAAAATCTTAAATTTTAATATTTATATATATATATTAATTATGTGAGTTTATAATTAAATTTTTTAATATATATATATATATATATATATAATAAAACAGAATGACCATTTCGAATCCACAATCACCTAAATTCGTAAGCCCTACTTCTCCAATCCTTCCGCTATCCATCTCAATTTCCCAAATCAATCGCTCTCGATCCTTCCAGTGATCGATCCCACCTATCAATCACCCAACTCAACCTTTCTCCTTGCATCGATCATCAGGCTAGGTTTTTGATCAATTTGACATCTCTGCATTGTTTTTCTCATCGAATCTAGGTTTTGGCCTTCGACTTTCTTCCGTGAATCAAGTTTATGAGATTGGTGCATCAGAAACCAAAGTGGAATAGGGGATGTATAGCAATTTCAAGGAGCAAGCGATCGAATACGTGAAGAAGGCGGTAGAGGAAGACAATGCTGGAAACTACGTCAAGGCCTTTCCCCTTTACATGAACGCGCTTGAGTACTTCAAGACGCATCTCAAGTACGAGAAAAACCCTAAGATTAAGGAAGCAATCACCCACAAGTTCACCGATTATCTTAGGCGCGCTGAGGAGATACGTGCCGTGCTTGATGAGGGAGGGCCGGGGCCGGCTTCTAATGGGGATGCGGCGGTTGCCACGAAGTCGAAGAAAAAGCCGAAGGATGGAGATGATGGAGGGGATGATCCGGAGCAGGCTAAGCTCAGGGCGGGGCTTAACTCGGCCATCATAAGGGAGAAGCCGAACGTTAAGTGGAACGATGTTGCTGGTCTTGAGAGTGCCAAGCAAGCCTTGCAGGAAGCTGTCATATTGCCCGTCAAGTTTCCTCAGTTTTTCACAGGTCTGTTCTCTTCTGTTTCTTCTTCTTCTTCATCTTGTTGTTCATATTTGGATTTTCGCTACACATGTTACGTTGCTATTTTATATAAGGAACAACTACATTGATTGTGTTATCATTGTTCTGCTCATTGTCCTGTTTTCTACATTTTATATGGGTTCTGAACTTTTGGAAATTCTTTTTGCGGAGAAAATATTACGTCCGGAGTCCGCAAGTAGCTTTACGTGCGACTCCAATCCATGGTAGCGTGTCCGATTTTTTTTTTTATTTTGGCGCTTAATGGAGGCGATAATTGAATGAGGGCCTTCGTAAAAGGGATGGCGGTATTCACGACGCCGTTACGCTTCCCCTCAGGCCTAGTCTCGTTCAAACAGTGAAGAAGCGTCGTTGGAATCTGAGGAGGAATTTAAAAGAAATATATAGATATTTGGATTTATGGTGTATTTTTTTGAGTGGCCTCGAGAAATAGAAAATCATTTCCTTTTATGAAAGAACCAGTAAGATGGAGAATGTTGAGGAAATAAATTTGGCGAGGATGTATTAAATAAAATTCATCTGTAATATTTCTCTGATTTTTACGATTTGTTAGTGATATTCGCTGTTTGAAGAGAATGTGTTCATTACGTTCCATTAGTAATTTGGATCTTTGTTTGGTTGAATTTTTTACTTTTAGTGTTATCGTCTGTACTTTCTGCATGAGAGATTTGAGCGTTTTTTTTTCAATTTATTAGGACATTCCAAAGCATTTGATATGTTTGGATGATTTACGGGTGTTTGTTTGCATCAGTCTCTGTCTTTCACGGAGGTCAAAGTATTTAGGGGCTTCTTTTTTTAGGTTTATTTTCTCTTCTTTGATTATGTTTCATTCCATATGATTTGATTTGTTTGGATGATTTAGTAGTTTTTTCGCATTCATGCTGCACTCTCTGAGGCGTTAAGTTCTTTTTTTAGTTTATTTTCCTTTTTATGGTCATTACATTCCATGGAAGGAATTTGGAGCTTTAGGATGGTGCTTTGGGGTTTTGACGTCTCTTTCTCTCTTAAAAGTCTGATCATTTAGGAACTTTTTTTTTGGTTTATTTTCTTGTTAATATTATGTTTTGAGGCGTTAATGGAAGCAATTTGAAAAGGCTCTTGGATGATTTCAGGGGTATTTTCATCCTCTCTGCTCTCTTGAGAATATGCTCGTTTATGAAGAGAATTCTGGTCGTTTATGACCTACTTATTTGATTTCTTTTCATTATTGAGATTATATTTAGGCGTTCCAATGGAAAATTTGGAGTTTGTTTGGATGGTTTTAGAGGTTTTTTTCATCTCTCTGTCTTCTTGAGAGTGTATATCATTTATGACTTTTTTTCACAGTTTTCTTTGGCAGTTCACGAGTTTATGGTTAGGGCGTTAATGGAAGCAATTTGAAGGTTTGGATGGTTTCGTATTTTGTATCAGACTCTCTGCACTCTCTTGAGGTGATCATTTATAGTATTTTTTTTGATTTATTTTGACTTTCTTGGAGTAAATATGTTCATTACATTCATCATGCTTTGGAGGGTGGCCGGTTATTTTTATAAGTTTTTTTCACTGTCTCTCTGCATCTCTTGAGAGTCTGAGAATATTTAGCCTTTTCTTAGTTTAATTTATCATTTATTGAGATTATGTTTAGGCGTTCCAATGGAAGCATTTGAAAATTTGCTTGGATGATTTAAGTATTTTGCATCTTTCTCTGTCTCTCACGAGGGTATAGATCATATATGACCTTTTTTTTTCAGTTTATTTTGCCTGATTCTTGAGATTATGTTTAGGGCATTTTAATGGAAGCAATTTGAGCATTTGTTTGGATGGTTTGGATGTGTTTTCATCTTTTTCTAAATCATTTATGGCCTTTTGATTTATTTTATCTACTTCTTTTAGATTATGTTAATTCACGTTAATGGAAGCGATTTGAATTTGGATGGTTTTAGGGGTATTTTCTCAGATTTCTGCATCTCTTTAGTGAGATCATTTAGCTACTTTTTAGTTTATCTTGCATTCTTAAGATTATATTTAGAATTAATGGAAGAAATTTGGAGAATTTGTTTGGATGGTTTCGGTGTTTTCAATCTGTCTTTCTCTTCTCTTGAGGGTACAAAATATTTATATGGCTTTTTTCCGGTTTATTTTTTTTTTGAGATTATGTTTAGGCGTTGATGGAAGTAATTTGATGAGCTTGGATGATTTGTGTTTTTTGCATTTGTCTCTCGGAGTACGAAAATTTAGGATTCTTTTTTCATTTTCTTCTTTAGATTATGTTCATTCATTAATGAAAGAAATTTGGAGAAATTTGTTAGGATAGTTTTGAGGTTTTTTGACATCTGTCTCTGCATATCTCTTGAGAATTTTAGATCTTTTTTTTTGATTTATTTTCTTTTTTTGAGATTATGTTTAGGACGTTAATGGAAGCGATTTGATGGTCTTGGATGATTTCGGTGTTTTTTTTGCTCATCTCTCGCGAGTGCAGATCATTTATAGTCTTTTAGGTTTATTTTCACGATTCGAGATTATGTTTATTCATTGAAGCGATTTGAAGAATTTGGATGGTTTGGATGAGTGTTTGTGTATGTCTCTCTGAAATTTATATGACAATATCTCTAAGGTATACATATGTATAACTAATGCATAAATTAACCTAAATTTATTTGTATTAAATCATATATCTATAAGAAAAGATATCTAGAATTAATTTTTTATTAGTATTAAGTTAGTTGACAAATTTAAACTCATAATGTGTTGGCAAATTTAAAAATTCTCTTAATCTATTATATTTATACTATTCATTAATTGGAAATAATTATTATATAATTAAATGTTATAAGTTATCTCTTTCGCACCAGTTTCATTATAATTATAAAAGAATTAAATTTTTCATATTGCAATGAGACAAAAAAAATACTTTTTTTTTATAATAGATTGACTTATTTTGTTAGGGTTTCCTCTAAATAAATGTGAGTCAATCGATAAGGAGTTAATATTGAACTTCATTTTACTATGCGTAAGCATCAAGAATACATTTGAGTTAATTTTTTTTTTTATTTTCAAAATAAAAAATAAAAGAATAATCATAATCGTAACTATTAATATTTTAAATATTTAAAAAAATCATGATAAAAATTTACTTTTAAAAATTAAAACTGTTAAAATATTATGATTATAAAAAAAAAATTTAAGTTAATTTTTTTTTTTTAAATTTACTTACACCAACTACAATAATTTTACAATCAATATTTAAAAAAAAAGATAATCACCCCAAACAAACCCTAAATCGGTAGAACTATATGAAAATCGCCATAATAATCACCGCACGCAAAGCAATTCAGTTGACAATGCATACCATTAATCTAAAAGCGACAAAATGGCCATTAATAATTTAATTTTATCGTTCTGTGCATAACATTAATGAAGCGATAAATAAAAGTCGTCATCTCCAAAAGAATTAATAATAATATTTAGGCATTTTATATACCCTAAATATATAAGGTATGAATGTTTATAAATCTCAATAATAATTAAAATGAGATTATCTTGATTGTTGTATTGATGAAAAAAAATAAATATTATTGATGATACACATTCTATAAAAAATAAAATAAAAATAATTTTAAATGCAGATTTCTTTCAAGAATATAGCCCCCAAAAAAATCAAATCCATAAGATAAAAAGATGATACCATAAAATAAACAAATAATAATAATACAAATCAAACTATATGAAATGAGAGAAAAGTTATGATCGAAATCACTGCGGTGATTATATATTAAAGCATATAAAATAAACAAATAATAATAATAAAAAACATAAGTCTTGAAGCCCAAACCATTATACAAAAGCAAAGTTATGATCAAAAATTGTTTGACATCCGATCATTCGATATTCAAAGTCAGATTCATATCTATTACATTATATTAATGTATTATTTTTGAAAAATTAATTTTTTGAGATCGATGAGTTATTAATGAATCATTTTGAACTAAATCATATCAAACTAAATCACATGGTTCTCGATTGAATTTTTTGATCTGACAAAATATAGAAGCGAACTGATAAGCGAGCAAAATAAAATGGAAAAGAGTCGCAAATGTGCATGCAGGAGTACGAGCAGAATCTGAAAAAAAATCCAGAATCCTCCAAACACCATCAAATTCTTATTGGAATGTAATGAACATAATCAAAGAAGTATCTGAAATAAAGCTGGAAAAAGTCACCAAATCTTTCTCCTCCAGGAGAGTCTGGCAAAAAACACTGAAATCATCCAAGCGGTAATCAAATTCTTGATTGGAATCGCTCATAAACTCAATAAACAGACAAAATCAACTGGAAAAAAAGGCTCAAATGTTCTACCAGAGAGGAGAATGATCTTGAAAAACTATAAAATAATATCCTCCAAAGCTACATGATGTAATGTAATGAACATATTTACTCAAGGAAATAAAGCTGGAAAAATGCCATAAATGATTTGTAGCAGAGGTCGAGGGGTCTGAAAATCTCGAAACCATCCAAACAAATTCTTGTTGGAATCATAGCCTAAACATAAACGGAAGAAGAAGTGAAAAAGGTCGTAAATGATCACGTATTCTCGAGAGTGCAGAGAATCTGAGATCTGAAAAATCTCATGAAACCATCCAAATACGCCAAATCATTGGAATGTAATGTAATTCAAGAACCGCAAATAAAGCGGAAAAGTCACAAATGATCTACCGAGAATACGTAAGAATACTATGCAAAATCTTTCCCGAAATCATCCAAAACTCCAAATTCTTGTGGAATCATTAAATATAATCTCAAGAATCAAGATAAAGCGAAAAAAGTAGGCACTAAATGATCACGTACCGAGAGTCAGAGTCTGAAAAAACTCAGAAACCATCACAATAATGCAATTCTTGAACTGGAATATAATGACATAATCTAAAAAGCAGAATAAAAGCGGAAAAAAGTCAAATGCTTACTCTCAGGAAGATGCAGAGAATCTAGATCTGAAAAGAAACATCCAAATCATCGGCGGTATCAAATTCTTCCATTTGGAATCTAAAATAATCTCAAGAACAAAATAAAGCGGAAAAAAATAAATGTTACATGCAGAGTCGAGGTCTGAATCTGAGAAAATACTCGAAACCATCCAAACGTCCAAATTTCTTCCATTGGAATCGCAATATAATCTCAAGAATGCAAAAATTGAAAAAAAGTAGGCCAAATGATCATGAAAGAGTACAATCTGATCAAAATATCTCAACCATCCAAACAACCTTCAAATTTGGAATCACAAATATAATCTCGAGAAGACAAGATAAACGAAAAAGTAGGTCTAAATGATCACGTACTCGAGAGATGCAGAGAGTGTGGCAAAATCTGCATAAACCATCCAAACTGATTTCTTTCATTGGAATCGCTAAATATAATCTAAATAAAGCGGGAAAAATAAATTGAAAAAATGTTATAAAAGATCATGCCTCGAGAGGCAGTCTGATCTGAAATCTCTGAATCATCCGGCGTTTCAAATTCTTTCGTTGGAATCACATAATCTCAATAACAGAAATAAAGCTGGAAAAAAAAGTCAAATGTTGTGTACCTGAGAGTACATAAGTCTGATCTGAGAAAACACCCGAATCATCTAAATAACCTCCAAATTGCTTCCATTAGAATCTAAATATAATCTCGAAGAATCTGAAATAAATTGAAAAAAGTATCACTAAATAATCTGTACTCGAGAGGTCGAGTCTGAATCTGAAATCATTCAAATAACCTTCAAATTGCTTCCATTTGGAATGCCAAACATAAACTTCGAGGAGGCGAAAGAAATTGTGAAAAATATCATAAATGATTTGTATTCATTCAGAGAGAGAGAGTATAGATGCAAAAAACCGCGAAATCATCCAAACATCCAAATCTTCCATTGGAATGTAATGACATAATATCAAGAACGGACTAAAACTTGAAAAAAAGCGCAAATGCTATGTGCCGAGAGAGGTATAGAAATCTGAATCTGAAATAACCTATAAAAACAACCTATCTTTCACTAGGCGGTGAGAAAGAGCGAGTAAACCCTAAATTCATTCGTTGAATCGTGTATAATCATAATGTAGTCCTGTCTACTCAATTTTGATTTCTTTATCATCGAAGTAGGGCGTCGCGATCGAGGCGGGAGCTGGCGAGAAAAATTCTTCGTCGAAAAGCTGTTACGTGATGAGTAATGTCGAACGATAGTATCATCTCGACGCTTCTTCTCATCTGTTTGAGCGAGGCCTAGAGTCGGGGAAGCGTAAATGACATCGTGAATCGCCATCTTCTGGCCATCCGTCAGGTTCGTTAGTTAAGCTAAAATAGAAAAAATACTACGTCGTCTGTATGGATTGGTTTCGCGTGTTACGTCGGACTCGGACGTAATATTTGATGCTTTTTGTGATGAATTGGCAGAAAAATGTTGGAATCAGTTATTGACAAACAATATGTCATTGGAGAGTTTATTGCTTGATTTCCGGTGCTTGAGATCATTGAACTAGCCGAGATCATTGAACTAGCCATTTTCTTTTAGAGAGCCAGTCAACCATGCAGAGTTGTTAATTAAACTTTGGCAATAAGGCCAGAGTTTATAGCTTTTGAGGATGAAACTTGAGTTACCTACTAGAGCGGCTTGGATATATCGTGAATAGGCCTTTTGGTGGTATTTATTTTAGAAAGATTTATTTGCATTAGTATAAGACTGAACTTCAAGCTTTTTGATTTACCATATTTAAATAAACTTGGGTTTTCTTGCCCCTTTTTTATCCATCGTTGGAAAGCTCTTTCACTGCATTTTTCTTAGCCTATGTGGCTGCTAAATCAATTTTAAGAAAGAGGAAAATTTTCATCTTTGGTTTTTGTGTTTGACACCATTGCATTTTTTGTAGGGAAGAGAAGGCCATGGAGGGCATTTCTTTTATATGGTCCACCTGGAACTGGAAAGTCATATTTGGCCAAGGCCGTTGCGACAGAGGCTGAATCAACCTTCTTTAGGTTTTTTTTTTCTTTCTTAATTGCGTTGTACCATTTGTTTTAAATAATTGTTTTGCTATAATTATGTGCATTTTTAATGTTAACAATTTTAGTCAGCATGCACATAACTTTGGTTAATTTGATTCTCATCTAAATTTTAGCAAATTATAACATTGTGGTATTGTTTCGCATAATATCAAGTCATGAACGTATACTTCTACAAATTGAAATTATGAAACATTTTTTACTTTGTGAATATGCTATACTTTTGTACTTAGTATTTATTTCTTATCGTTATGCTCTTGCATGTTGGCTTATTTTGAAGATGTCCGACATTTTGACCTTTTATCTTCCTGAATGGATGTATTTCCAATTATTCATAGGTGTCTCCATGTAGTAAAATATATAAACCTATAAAATAGCACAAAATAAATTCATTTTTTTTTAGAGAATCCATTTTTATTTCAAAAGAAGTGTATGAGTAAAAGAAATTATAGAGTGAATTTGGAGCTTTTTTATTGTATTCTATTTGAATTTTAGTTAACTAAAGTGAATACTTTGAGATATCTCAATTATACATACATATATATATATATATATATATATATATATATATAAATAATTAAATATCTTATTATCAAAAGATAATGCTATCTATCATCAAATGTATTATCAAATTTTAAGATGATCTTCTTAACAAAAAATTCTTGTTAAAAATTGATTGTTCTATTGTAAAATGAATCATAAAAAAGAATGCTAAAAATTTAGCTTTTAAACAAATTTTACTAATTGATAAGTCCAATTATCTATCTTTAAATTTGACATTTAAATATATTGCGTGAAATCACTAATTTTTTATTTTATTGTCTCACTCATGAATTTTTTAGGGAAAACCGGGAGTAGATAATACCCAAATAAAAGTGGATAATGAGTTCCCCTAAAAATTCTAGAGGAGACTAGTCCTCATCAAGGGGAAGAGGAGAGAAACAACAAAAAATTCTATCTAGTCAGATTGACTTAAGAAATATATTTGTATAACATTTGACTTAAAATAGAATTAGGAGAGACACCCAATGCTATCACAATTAAAGATATGACAATAATAAATCCAAAAGTAAACTATTACTTCAAAGCTAATTGATAAAATATTTTCAAATTAATCTAAAGGATTATTGAATAAATAATTTGTTCATACTTATGGAAAGATATTTAAAAAAATAATCTGTTTTTAAATGAATCAATCTTTAGTAGGACAACTTACAAAAAAAAAAAAAAAAACGATTTAGTTTAAATGTGTAAAATCATTTATAATGAAGATGACTACAATCAATCCATCATGTACAATAAATGCATTGTACATAAAATTATTCAATATAAAAAATGGGACTTGAGTCCCTTCCAAAAAAATAATTTTCTTAACTGGTAATTTGCAGTAAAAAGTTATCAGTCCATTATTGGATTTATGTTTAAATAATGTTGAATGCTTTCTTTATTGTCAATCATAAAAAAATATTCTTGGAGGATCTTAATCACTGAAGAGGCAATTAGTTCTACAAGCATGATTTTATCGATAGTAGAATTAATTTGTTATTGAACTAGAAATTTTGTTTGATCTTATTAAAGGAACTTGTATGCTCGGGCTTCCCCAAATTCGAGTAATCAATTTCAGAAAATTGATTAAAAAACAAAGTTTAGTTTATTTGTTCATAAATTGTCAAATTTTATGGATTTGGTTTTAAACTATCTATCTTAGAAAAGATTTGTTAATCAATTATGTTTACAATGACTTTCTTTTCAGTTGATGGAACCAAATAGAAGTTAATAAATAAAATTAAAGCAGATTATAAGTCTTATCAGAAATTAATTATTCCAATCAAGACTATAGAATATGAGTTCTCTACAATTTTAATGAGTATAATGAGCAAATTTAGAAAAAGCTTCTTTAGATATATCAAGCATAGTTTAATTAAAATTTTCAGATCCCCAAATTCATCCATGAGAGTAATGAAAACAAATCTCAAGAAAATAAGTTTGTGTGAGATAATGAAGAAGAAAGAAAATGAGCTTCAATTAAAGTTAAAATTTGACAAAGATATTCAAACAATTCTTCAACCGAAAAGAAGCCATGTAAAAGAAATTTGAGTTAGTAACAATAATTTAGTCCACAAATTAAAATAGAATTTTATTATTTGTGAGATGGGGTATATACTTTATTAAAGATATTCTTTATAGGTGAAGCATCTATTTTATTTAAAGTTACTTTACTACTATTATATCATCACTTTTTTAGTCATGAAACAATTGATTTATATTGTGTTGTAAGGATTTGAAGTCTTCTCTTATTATATATATAAGAGCTAAGCTTGTAAGAACGGTATGTGAGAAAAATAAGAATTATAGTGCGTGTTAGTGTAATCTCTTCCTCATTTATAATTGTTTTTTTACCTACAGTCATCTTGTTAGTCTTTTACTGTTGTTGATAAAAATGTGCTTATATTAATATTATCATTACTATTTATTTCTTGTTTATCTTCTCTTTATTTGGGTGTCGTTTTGGTATCAAAGCATACATAATAACAACAATAACAAGCCTTTATCCCACTGTGGGGTTGGCTACATGAATCCTTTTTCTCCATTGTGTCCTATTAAGTGTCAAATTTTCATTTAATTTTAATAAATTAAGGTAATTTTTTATACATCCTAACCAAATATTTTTATATCTACCTCCACTTTTCTTAACATAAGACACATCTAATACATCTACTCTCCTAGCTAGGTCATCAGATGGCTGATGAGCTAAAATTGAGTCAAAGCATGATGAGCTAAACTATTAAGAAGAGTTGTAATGAATGAATTTTTATATTTAATAAATTGAGTTTGTTCTAAAGGAATGATATTATATTAAAATCGAGTTATAGTTTATCACTCTTATAAATTATTGACTGATTATTATATCAATATAAATGATAATATTTATAATTGTATTATATAAAATATGATTATTTGTATATTAAGATTTCATCACATATGATAGTTATTACTATTAAGAGTAAAAAGACAATAAATTTTCATTTATGTTAACTATCTTTAATATTCTTATAAATTTTATTGTATTATATATAGTATTACTTTTGTGCCTCAGTTTATTAATCTTTCATCCACTCGAGTTCTTTATTTTTTTATATGACTTTCAATTCAAATCAAACCTCATTGATAGTAAGAATAATAGTTTAATTAAAAATAGAAATTAATAAAAATATTCTATTAATGAAGAAAATTTTAATAAATGATCTATTTCGAAAGTAAAAAAATCTATAATTTATAAAATAGGCAGTTTTGGTTTCATGGGAAATTCTCAATCCAAATTGTAGAGAAATCGATCACTATATATCAGATTGAAAAAACAATTTATCTCCTTGTTGAATAAGACTTGCTTAAATATATGCAAGAATTTAAATATTTTCATATAAAATTAATCCAAATAATATTTAAACCACTTAATTTTAAATTGTTAAATACTTTAATTCTAGTATGTCTTAGAGATGAAATATGTTTAAATTTGGCATTGTCTTGCCTATTTTAATGCTTTCCTCAATTTTAGTTTATTTTCAATATATATTAATCTTTTTGAATTAGTTAAATTACAACTTCGATTTCATAGATATGATTTTCTTTCAAGATACAAAACGATAAGATAACTTCCATGGAATTATGATAATATTAAACTAAGAGGCCACAAAAGTGATATTATATGTTATGCAATAAAATTTTTAAGTATACCAAAGCCATCAATGTAAGTCATGACTTATTGTCTTTTGCTCGTAACAGGACTTATTGTCATTGCGATGAAGTCTTGGTTTACAAACGAACTATCATATTTTGCATACTATGATTTTAGAGGTTATCATTCATATTGATATAATAATCAATCAATGATTTATAAGAGTTTTAAAATCTAACTTAATTTTATAGTCACATAATTACTTCAGAATAAATTTAATCAATTAAATATAAAAATCTATTCATTAGTCTTTTTGTGCAAATTTAGCTCATTTTGTCTTTGATTTCAAAACATTGCTTGATAAAGAGAAGACAAACAAGAAGTAAGCAAGAATAATAATATTAATAAAGTGTATTTTTTATTAACAGTAATAGAAGGCTCACACCATCAATGTAGGTGAAATAACTTATAACTAAGGGAGAGATTGTGCCACTTTTATTTTTCTCACACACCATTCTTATAAATCTAGCACTTATATATATATTGGGGGATGGGCTTCAAAATCTTACAACACAACAAAAATTCGTTGCTTCATGGCTAAGAAAGTAACATACTAACTTTAGTAAAATAACTTTAAATAAAATAAATATTTTATCCATAAAAAATATTTTTAATAAAGTAGATGCTTCATTTGACAAGTGATAAAGTTTCACTTTAATTAGTAGACTAAATTATTATTGTTAGCTTTGATTCTTTCTTATAACACCTTTTCAGTTGAAGGAATGTGTGGGTGTCTCTATTGAATTTTAGCTTTAATTGGAACTCATTTTCTCTGATCTTCGTTTTTTTAATAGATTTTTTTTTTTTAAAATATACTCTCATGATTCTTATAGATAAATATGAGTCTAAAAAATTTGATTAAACTGGTCTTGATATAATTGAATGTGCTTTTTCTTGATTTACTCATTAGATTCATGTAGATATTTTTTTCTTAGATTTTCGTGAACATCTTATAGAAATAATTCATAATTTTTCTTCTTGACTAGAATAGTTAGTTCTTGATAAGATTTAATTATAGTATTAATCTATTTTAAATTTTCATTAATTTCAGTTTGATTCCATTATTTGAGAAGAAACTATCTTTATACATATAATTGTTTGAAATAATCTTTTTTAAGATTAATAGCTCAGGACCAACTCTGTGAGATTTGACAATATATGAAAAAATAGACCAAATATTGTCCTTGAATTAATTTTTTGGGATTGATTGCCAAAATGTAAGGAGATATTTCAACCCAAGTATTGTACTTTTTCTAATAAGATCTGACAAGATTTTTAGTTTAGTACCAAAGTAATTTTACTATTGATAAAATCATGCTGGTAGGTTTTAGCTAATTACTTTCTTTAGTAATCATGATAATCTTTAAATATTTTCTTCTATTGTTAACAATAAAAAAAGTTTTCAGCATTGCTTAAACATATGTTTAGTAATTAATTGATATTTTTTGCTGTCGTTAACAATAATGTCTGACGGTGCGAGACAAATTTGCACAAGTTACTCATTCGCTTATAAAGACTCGCCATAGGCAGGACGAATGCAAGGAAGGATTACCTGCTGAGAGATTAGAGTCTTGCAACTCTCCCCACTTGTGAAGACTGTTCCAAAACGAGTGAACACTATAGAAGAACGTTCAAGCTAGGTGATTCGCACCCAACAATCTACCTCATACATGAAGACTTGTTCACATACGGACAACTTCTATTGAATACACATTAGATGTCATATCTTAATGTTGGCAATTTCACTTAGAGAACTCGTCATTTGGCACAAAGCACTCGCCTCCCACAGGTGGGTTATTTTTTCTTTTGTAACCGACTTAGCTGATGTGTACATTTCTTATGTAATCTCTCTCAATCTTATAAAAAGAGGGAAATTTTGAGGAGGGATCTTTATGACTTTTCTTAGATTTCCAGCACTTGTACCTTTGAGAGGGAAAGGAAGAGATTTTTGTAATATTTTTTGGCATAGTGTATTTTCTTATACTCGTGCTTTTCTTTCTTCACTTTTGTTCTACTGGTCTACTCGACTTGGCCCCTTCCATAGACAAATTTAGATTCAACATCTTTTTAGGTGCTGTGAGTGTGGATGAGATCGAGAACAAGAAGCTAGGGACCTAGTGAAGTTGTCTAATCAACAAGGAACAACTCAGCAATCATGGGGCTGAATACTGAACAATTCATCATGCAACACGACTCAAAGAATATGGAAGATAGAATCACTCACTTAGTTCGGGCAGCTATGGAGACGGTGAAGAATGAGAGTCCAAGGATCATGGATCTTGAAGGTTTTTCTAGATCAACAACTCGCCGAGCTCAACGATAGTAGAGGGAACTATCAAGATCACTCAACATTGATGACGATTTTGATCAAGTTAGTGAAAGGAGAATACGTAGGAGGAGCAAGTGAATAACAATCCCACCAATGCCTTTTCTAAGAGATTTGCACAAGCTTACCTCCTATAGAAGTTTAAAATCCTCATTTAGAATTTTACAAGGTCGCACTAATCTCGTCGATCACATAGCTTATTTTGAATCTACCATATTGTTGTTGGATTTGGATGATGCAATGAAGTACCGATTGTTCTTTATTAATTTCAAAGAGTTGGCCTTTAGATGGTTCTCATGACTGCAGTTGGTGTCATCACTTCTTTTGCAGAGTTTAATATAATGTTTCTCACTCAATTTGTCAGTACACAAAAGCTTTTGAAGCACTTTCAAAATATTCTGCAAATGAGATAGGACACGACGAGCCCCTTAGAAAGTTTATCACATGTTTTCAAAGGGTGACGTTAGAGGTCGAGGATTTAAACCCATAGTTGCACAAGCTTCACTTGCCTAGGGCCTTAAGGAGGGTCTTTTCAGGTAAGCCCTTAGGCTTCAATAGCCCAAAACACTAGTGGAATTGGCCGAGTTGGCGGACAACCACGTGAATGCCGAGGAGTATATGAGTTTGTCCAACTAATAATGGCGACTCGTGAGAGAGATTCAACCAAAAATTGCCCTTAGAGTGACTCTCGAAAGATAGGTTTTGAGTCGGGAGACAAGATAGAGGATAACTTGTTAGTTGAGAAGATGCATTGGCACATAGGTGCAATTTCAAGTACTCGCAAACTTGCCATTAGCACAAGAAATTTTTATAGCCTGCTAACTACATCGTTGATGGTATGAATAGCCGAGTTGATAGAGGTGATTTAAAATAAAGATTATTTCAAGCGACCACTATCACTAAAGGTAGAAGGAGTTTGTGATCGCTCGATGTATTGTTCATATCATTGCAATCATGGACATGAAAGCTAGGAGTCTTGACATCTGAAAAGTTTGGTGGAGGAACTCATCAAGTCAGGATAGCTACAATTGTTTATTAGAAGGCTAGCAAAAAAGATTATCGAGACAAACAATGAACTTGTCCCAATTTATGCGATTCATATGTAGGTTGTGCCTATTATCTTTTGTGGGGATGAAGAGTTGTCAAGGTGAGCAAGCCTTAAACGACTTAGAATAGGAGATATCAACTCGATAGCAGTGGCACGAGTGCCGAGTACTCAAGTTATGCCAGTAAGCTTTTCAAAGGAAGATCGACTTGTAGTTGACAACTTCTACACTGATGCAGTAGTCGTCACAACGTTAATTGTCAACTATCAAATTGAAAGCATCTTGATCGACGCTGGGCGTTTGGTTAATAATTATTTTTAAGTCTGTGTTTGATAAGATGAACATGACGAGTTCAAAATTTGCTCCGATAAGAGGACTCCCTCTATAGTTCTCTGGAGAAAGAAGGGATACTGAAGGAATTATCACTCTCCCATTAACTTGAGGAGATGTAGGAAAATATATCACCACAATAACTGATTTTATGATTGTGGAAGCACCCACCACATAAAATGCCATCATTGGCCGGACATTACTTAACACATTCAGGGCGGTGGTGTCGACTTAAGTCTAAACTAATATATGCCTAAACTAAGCTGTTAAATTTCTCACAGGAGGAGAAGAGATAACTATTCGGGGGAAACTTAAGTCAGTCTAGAGCATGCTATTTACGAGCAGTTCGTGACTCGCATAGGGTAGAGGAAGTGCTTTAACTCGAATTCACATGCATTGGAGTTGAGATTATTGAGGAAATTGAAGAAGTGCTGATTACGACGAGAATCCAGAGCGAATTCTCAGCTTGACCTTCAATGGTGAGCATAAAAAAGTTCCGATCCCAACTCTACAAGAAGATACAAACGTATTCGTTGAAGTACTGTTGAGATGCCCGACATTGACATCAATATTGCTTGTCACAGGCTTAATATCAAAAAGGATGCGCGGTTAATCAAGCACAAAATGATTAAAACAGGACCTCTACTTGCCGAGCCAACCTAAGAAAAGTCGCCAAGTTACTTGAAGTCAACTTCATTAAGGAAATCCAATATCCTGAATGGATATCGAAGGCAGTAAGGGTTTAAAAGTTCAATGACAAATGAAGGATGTGTGTGAACTTCACTAACTAAAACTCAATATGCCTGAAAGATGGTTATCCATTTTTAAGAAAATATGTACTTGTTGACTTGGTGTCAGATTACTTTGTGATAAGTTTCTTGAATGCTTATTTAGGGTACCATTAAATCCAGATGCATTTGACCGACTAAGAAAAGACAATGTTTATCACTGAAGAAATTTTATATTGCTACAGAGTAATGCCCTTCGGGCTGAAGAATGCATGAGTGACTTATCAGAGGATAGTGGATCGGGTGTTGAAGGAGCAAAAAGGAAAAAAATTCAAAGATTTATGTTGATCACATATTAGTTAAAAGCAAGTTTGCCAAGCAACTTGTTCAAGATATAAAAGTGATATTCACCACTTTAAGGAAGTATTACATATGCCTCAACCCTTTGAAGTTCACATAAAGGTGAAAGCTATACTTAGTATATCTTCGCTGAGGCTGACAAAGGGGGTATAGCAACTCCCAAGCCCAAGCCACAAGGTTGAATAAATTTATTTTCCAAGGCAGGAGAATACTGCTCGTCGTTCTTCAAAGTATTGAGAGGTGCGAAGAAGTTCAAGTTGATACTTGAATGCGAGAAATGTTTATGTGAACTAAAAAGCTTATTTGCCCCACCACCGTTACTGCAAAGCTCGAAGCAAGAAAAAATATTATTATTATACTTGGGAGTTAGAGAAGACTCAGCCAATACAATTCTTATTAAAGAAGGTGGAAGACAATAGCCAATATATTATGTAAGTCGCTAAGGGGTGCCGAGTTACATTACCTAATAATGAAAAAACTTACACTAATCATTATCAGCATAGCGACTTAGACCATACATTCAAGCTTGCTCGATTCAAGTCGTCATGGATAATCCGCTTAAGTCGGTGCTCGCCAAGCCAGATCACTCTAGAAGGCTACTAAAATGGTTAGTGAAGCAAAGCGAGTTTGACATATTATACTTGCCTAGATTGGCGATTAAGGCACAAGTATTTGCCGATTTTCTCGTGGATTTTAGTGACTCTCAGATTGTCATAGTCAACCATGAACCTATGTGGCACCTATATGTAGGTGTTTCTTCGGGCAGCAAGAGATCGGAGGCCCTTTGCCTTTTGGGGAATGGATTTGGTTGACCTCTTGCCAATTGCTAGTGGACAATGAAAGTTCATGCTTGCTATGATTGATTGTTTCAGCAAGTGGATTAAGGTTAAGTCACTCGTTAAAATAATGATCTTGGTAGCTCAAAATTTATTTGGACTGTCATTATTTGCTGGCATGAAATACCAATGGTAATCATCACTATTAATAGCTTGCAATTCGTCGGCAAGTAACTCAGAGAATCCTGTGAGTCACAATGAATTTAACTCAAGTACATTTCAGCACATCATCCTTAAGAGTAATGGTCAAGTAGATGCAATGAATAAAAGATCTTTAACTTGTTGAAGTAAAGGTGAAAGGTACGAAAGCCAAGTGGGTGGATGCCTTACTGGTTGTATTTTGGGCCTTCAGATTGACTTTAACATCAGCAATTGGCAAACGCCATTTGCTCTATCCCATGGAATAAAAGTCGTACTATTAGTTGAGTACAAACTCCATAGCCAAAGAATAATGACGACTGCCGAGCCAAATCAAGAAACTGGCGAGTGGGAAAGATTGAATGTTGAGGTCATGAAAATTACACTCGATTTGTTAGAAGAGTTGCGAATTGAAGCATCATTGAGGTAAGAAGAAACAAAAAGATGAATGACAATATTACAATCGCCATGTAAAAAACAAAACACTTCAAGATTGATGATTTAGTACTAAAGAAAGTGGATGTAGCAGCTTGTTAGAATGCGTTAGGTGAACTTGCTCACACTTGATGGACCTTACATTATCAATAAATAACCAAGTCACTTTCCACACTTGGGACGAACCCACACTACAAGATTGGTTTTTACTAACTCGCCCATTGTTTGACGAGTCACAAGAACCAAAGGCACTTGATGAGTGATAATAATCCTAGTTAACACTCGGGAACTTGCGTGTCGACTCAGGTCACTCAACGAGCTATTTTTGACCCAAGTAATAAGCTTTATTTGGCAAACCACATGTGACCCATATAGAGAGCCTAAAAACTTGGTTCATCACTCTTTGCCCAAGTGCACTAAGATCAACTCGATAGTTCAAATAAAATCAAATTGTGAACACTCGCTCGCTTTAAACGCTTCACATAAACAAGGGAATACAAAAAAATCAACACTCCATGGTTGTCAATTAAGACAAACATTCCATGCAGTTGGAAACTTAAGTGTAAGACCGACACTTACACACTCTGTGTGGTCGACAATTATAAATACAACGATCAACACTCTATGATTGGCAACTAAGACCAATACTTCGTGCGATTGACGACTCAAGTGTAAGATCGATACTCTGTGTGATCGACAATGACAAATACAAAGACCAATACGTTGTGGTTGGTAATTAAGATCAATACTTCGTGGTTGGAAATTAAGACCAACACTTCATAATTGACGACTATTACTAACACTCAATGGTTGGCAAGCAAGTAAGACCAACATTCTGTGGTTGAATGACGATTAAGACCAACACGCTGTGGTTGAATGGCGATTAAGACCAATGCTCTGTGGTTGACATTTAAGACCAATATTTTATGGTTGATGGCTAAGACCTTGCACTCCGTGTTGTTGGTGGCATAACATTCTCTCAATATTGTAAAGTGGTTACTTAAAGCAATTATTCAATAAATTTAGAGAGTATGTTCATTCAACATATCCAACATGTATATCATTTTAACGAGTACAATGAAACACATTTATGATTTCTCAACAAGTATGTTCTGAATAATATAAATATTTTGCGAGTATACTCGTTCAACACAAATATCCAATTGAGTGAATACATTCATGAACAAAGGAAACTATAAAGAAAATCTCTTTTTTTCATTAAAGAAAAAAAATTTAAGTACAAAGGTCGGTAGCGAGTGTGCAGAATTTTAATATACAATCATTTTTCTAACTCATAGGTACAAAAGAAAAAAAGAAAAAAGAAAAATTTATAAGTAAAAAAGAAGAGAAACTAGTTCCTTCCCTGCCACTTATTGATGTAGCACATCAAAGGAGGAAAGGATCTGCCACAAGATACCAAACCAAAGCTTAAACTTAGGAGAACTTTTAATAAACTTTATATGTGTGGATTGATGTTTTATGTGCTGTATTAAATAGTAATGAGTATATTTAATCACGTGTAAGTGTTGTATTAGAGTTGTGGTTGAAAACATGTGAGTTCATGTGTTCAATTTCATAGGTGTGGGTTTAGCGCTTTGGCGTTGCACTCTGTAGTTTTTAGTGTTTAGGGATAGAGAAGCTAGCGCTTTGGTGCTGCTTTGTGGCGTCTCAGCTCTGGACTGTGGTGCCATGACGTTGGTTCGTGGCGCCACGATGTTGGTTCGTGGTGCCACGACGTTGCGAAATGAAAGTTCTGACTTTTTTGTTAGTTTTTGGTAGTTTTCTCTTGAACGGGCACATCCCTTAGAGTATTGTACTATTTAAACGAACTATTTTGCCTAAGAAAGAAACTTTTAGCTTTTGTGTGTGAAATTTGGAGTAAAAATTTTGTGGTTGGAGCTTGGTGGCTAGCTGCCCTGTGAGATTCGGTGATCTCTCGCTGTAGTTATAATTTAGTGAGTAGAATTATTTCATATCCCTTCCACTTTGATGACTGGAATATTGGTGGAGCATCTCTTTCTCTACATCCATTGTAACATCTCTCTATGATCGCTTCACCAATTTTGGTATCAGAGCCCAAAGTTTAGTGGCTTCGAGAAAGTGCTTGCAAATAATTTATATCAATTCCAAACAAGGTTAGTTCTGCACTTTGGATTTTGTGTAATTTCTTTTATAGAATTAGTGATTTCGCTTGAAAACACATACCAAATTCATGTGATAGGTAATTTTATGAATGTTTATATTACTATCAACTAATTATCTCCACTTATAGAGGCCAACCTTTTCCTACTTAACCCAACTACAAGCCTTCTTACTTGAGCGACAACTTGAGTAAGGGAGAACTCACTAAATAGTCTAACTTAGTATACAAATTTTACAAAAAATCAAAATCATATTCTTAAAGATCTTATGTTTATTTTTTTTTAAGTTCACTTAATATTTTGTAATATCCACAAATTTATTTTGTGCTTATTGAATGCTATTTATTTTCAAAAATTGTGCATCTCATTTGTATTAAGTTTAGTTCACTTATTATATATTTTTAAAATTTCATCTGGAGTGTCATATTGCATCATTTTATTTACATCATGCCACCCAAGTCTGCTATTTGGGACCAACTAGAGGACTTAATTGGGAGAATAGATGAGATCTCTATGAGAAGTGAAGAGAAATTCACTAGGGTAGAAGACCACCTCATGAACTTGACCACACAAATTCAAATCTTGAGTACTAGGCTTCAAACCCCACCAATTATATCACGTCCAGATGACTTAGAATCTGTAGGAGGGGAAAATATTGAACTTCCTAGAGATGAATATCTCGCGAGAAGGCTAAACCCAAGGAATACCCTTAGACAAGAACATCTTAGGATCCAGAAAACATCACAAGAGCCTACAAAATAAGCTAAAATAGAAGCCCTAACATATGATGGTGTTTATGACCTCAATTATTTTTTTGATTGGTTAACCTAAATGGACGACTTCTTTGATTGGTATTACATAAATGCTTATCAATGGACAATATTTGCTAAAATGAAACTAGTAGATCATGTGAAAATCTATTAGAATAACATTCTAGCTAAATAAGAGAGATACGGTAGAATTCTTATGACGTGTAGAAATGAAAGAAATCCTAAGGGCGAAATATTGTCCTAAAAATCATGATAAAAGCTCCACTAACAATTGATTACTCTTAAGTAAGAGATTATGTTAGTAGTGAAATATATGAGTACATTTGAGGATTTAATTGCTAGAACTCAATGCATTGATCAAGAATGACAAATAGCTAATAAAATTTTCATTGATTTAAAAGGAGATATTACAAAATGAAGTAAAGTTTCATGATCCCCAGACCTTAGATGCTGCCTTCCATTATGCTTTACTCTTAAAAAAGCATAAGAAAGTTACATCCACATCTAAGATGAAAGTTCATGTATCTTCTAAATATTCGCCTACATCTCAATATTAAAAGTCTATCGTTAGACTTAATCATTCTACATCGAACAACCCCTCTAAGACGAACCTTAATGAAATTACAACTAAAAATGTGAAAGAGATAGTTTGTTTTAAATGTCATAAGAAGGGTCATATGTAAAATCAATGTAGAGCAAAAATCATGTTCCTAGATAAATTGGAAGGTTTAGAAGAAGAAGATGATATTGAAGAGATACGTGATGATACACCCCTCTCTGATGAAGAAGTAGATTCAAATATAGATAATTCAATATTAGTTATGAGATGTATGATTGCTTCCAAGGAAGGAGGCTGGAGAAGGAGGAATATTTTTCTATGTATATCTTATGCAAAGAAAAGAGGTATAAGCTAGTAATAGATGGAGATAGTGCTATGAATGTTATATCAATCCATGCTATCGCTAATGCCAATCTTGCAATTAAATCTCACTCGGAGCCATTCAAAGTTAGTTGGATAAATTACACATCCATACTTATCACCAACAGATGTCTTGTATCAATTAAAATATGTAGTTATAATAATAAAATTTGGTGTGATGTTCTTCCAATAGAAATAACTCATATCCTATTAGAAAGACCATGGCTTTATGACTTGAATGTAATTCATTATGGGTGTAAAAATACTTACGTATTCAAATATAATGCGAAAATAATCAAGTTATTCTCTATAAAGTCAATCGAAAAGAGATCAATTACACCCACTCATAGAATTCTTCTTGCACCTCATAAACCCAATTCTGAACTATAACCTAAATCCAATCAAGAGAGGAATGCGAAACTCCAGTTGATAGCGATATCAACATCCAGTGATAGGAATGATACTTCTGATATACATCATAATACATATGAATATCTTAGAATTCAAATTACAACCTTAGGGTTTAAACACTTAATTTGAGAGTTCAATGATCCTATTTTTTATTTATCTTTCACTTTCGAGAATTCTCCGTTCATGTTAATGATCATCACATATCTGTTGTGGTCTTAGATCTATTATATGAATTTAATGACTTAATCCCTGATGACTTACCTAGTGAGCTACCACTATTGAGGGATATACAACATATTATAGATCTAATTCTTGGTTTATAAATACCTAACTTATTTTATTATAGGATGAATCCATCAGAGCATGCAGAGTTAAAACGACAAGTAGATAAATTTCTAAAGTGTTTTATCTTAGAAAGTCTTAGTCATTGTGCTGTACGTGCATTCTTAATGCATAAAAAAGATGAAACTTGAAGAATGTGTATCGATAACAGATGGTCTTTATAAATGATTAATCATGTCGTTTGGTCTTACAAATGCGCTTAGTATATGCATGAGACTAATGAACATTGTTTTGAAACCTTTATTTGGTCAATTCTTTATAGTCTATTTCAATGATATTCTTATCTATAGCCCAGATGAAAAGTCATATATTATATAACTTAAGAATGATTTTAGAGAAGTTAAAGTCAGCAAAATTATATATAAATCTTAAGAAATATTTTTTTTGTTAAAGTAAATTTATTTTCTTAGGTTTCATTGTATCTGCTAATGGATTAACGACTAACTCATCAAAAATCAAGTCTATTTTAGATTGATCAGCCCTAAAATTTTTTATAGATGTTAGAAGTTTTTATTGAATAACAACTTTTTATAATAGGTTTATGAGAAACTTTAGCACTATTGTAGCTCCCATCACAGACATTTTAAAGAAAGATAAATTTATGTTGGCCATATAAGCCGAACGAGCCATGCGAAGAATTAAAACTCTTATGGCTGTGTAAGTATTGTGATTAAAAACGTGTGAGTTCATATGTTCAATTTCATTGGTGTGGGTCTAATGCATCGGCGTTGCCTTTCTAACACCTCAACGTTGCACTCTGTGATTTTTAGTGTTTAGGGACAACGAAGCTAGCTCCTTCGGGTTGGTTTGTGCTGTCGTGACGCTGCAAAACGAAGGCTCTGGTTTTTTTTTCTGGTTTTTGGTAGTTTTCTCCTGAAAGGACACATCATTTTGAGTATTATACTATTTAAACGAACTATTCTGCCTAAGAAAGAAACTTTTGATTTTTGTGTGTTAAATTTGGAGTAAAAACTCTTATGGTTGTAGTTTGGTGGCAGGCCATCCGAGGGATTTGATGATCTCTTGCTATAGTTTTACTTTGGCGAGTAAAATTACTTCATATCCCTTTCACTTTGGTGAGTGGAAGATCAGTGGAGCATCTCTTTTTCTACATCTGCTGCGACATCCTTCTCTTTGTGATTGCTTCACCACCTACCTTAAAGTCCGATTCTGAGAAGGTGAGCATGTTTTCAAAGTCTGAGAAGTTGGCGTCCAGTTAGCCATGTTTCATTAGTTTGGTGATAACGAACTTGTCGCCTTCTTTGAACTTTTGTTGTAACAATCTTTTGTACTTATCAGAATCATAGAAGCTAGAATGGTCAGCATCTTTTTTTTTGAAACTCTTCGATGTGATGAGAAAGTTTCACTTCCAGTTCTTTATTTGTCTCAAAAAAGCTAGTCAGCTTTAGAACTGCTCGCTCCTCTTCCTCATGTCACTTTATTTCTTCCTGCGACATAATTAGCTCGAATCTGCATTCTGTCGACGAATATACTCCGAGTTGAGCTCCGACTTTGCAGCTGAAAGATACTTCACATTGAACATAAACCACATGGCAAGTTCACAAGTAGACTGCCATGCCATCATTTGAGCGATCATCGTAGAATGAGACAATCGCCTCTTGGGAATCGTGTTAAAAAGTGTCCAACTTGTCTAAAAAAATCTAATGCCTTAGCCTAAAAGCATCACTTGTCAGATCACCCAAGTTAGGGGTATAACTATCTACAGAGTGAATAAATTCAAGATCATCCATTTGCTCCTTACTCTTTGCACTCCTCTTTCTTGGAGAAACTTGAGGAGCAACATTTATTGGTTTTTTTTTTTTGGATTTTCTGGGAGTTGAACTCGGCCTTGTTTCATTGACTAATTTCTATTGGATGGCCTCAATAGTAGTAGACTTGCCACCACCTTTCTCACCTTGGAGTTTGTCAAGAATTTGATGACCTTGAGATTAGAGGGAAATGGCACAGAGATATCCTCCCTTACAAATAAGCAAGCACCAATGTTCAGAATATGCAAATTAGAAGTTGCTAACAAATTCTTAGAATAGCGAGTACTTACTATAGAGATATTTATGGATTTTGCTGAATTGGAGAAAGAGCTTGATGGCCTCTTCCCATTCAACTTTTTCAGGATTTTTTTTCTGAGCACTTGCCTCAGGGATCACCACTTTACTTGTAGTAAAGAAAGTAGGCTCAGTTGGTACTGCCCACCCTATCGAGCATTTGACAAAGCATAGTTGTCAATGCCAATTCCTGACTTTGTTCGGCAAGCTAATGATCTTTAATAAGATTGTGAAAGAGAGTTAAGCTCCAAGCCAACCTCTCTTTCCTCAAGTAGAGGAGGAAAGTTGTGATACTCAAAATTGAGTTCGGCAACACCTGGGCGAGTTCGTAATAATTTAAAATTTCCATCCAATTGGCACGAAGAGGAAACCGTAAGCCAAACTGAAAATGGTTCATGGAGAAGCACAACTCACGTGCACCTAGCGTGTTTATTCTTTCATTCTCATGAGCCACTCGCATTGAATAGTTCAAGTTGTCATTACATTATCCATGAAAAATAAAGTCTCTACCACCAGATCATGGGTGTAGGCAAATCGTTAACCACAGTCCCCTTAAAAGCATCAAATACTTTTTTCAGAGTAGCCATGATTATGTTTTCCAAAGGAACTGGCAAAGGAGAAGAAGCAGGTGAAGAGACAAATATTAAGTCGCACAAATGAGAGTCTACTCACTCTGAAACCAAAGAAGGAAGGTAACAAAAGCTCACCTAACTGTGGAAAGGGGAATTTATAGACGTTGTAATAAATCTCGGTAACGTGAGTCTCGCATCAAGCATTTAATGAAGAAATCATCACAAAATCCTGTAAAAATCTTAGATGATGCAAGTCATGATAAAAATATTTAAAGAACTCATTCGCAAATGCAAAATATTGAAGTAACTTGGCATAAATAAAAAGATGAGTATGAAACAAATATTTCTTTTCTTACATGAAGTATCTTAAGCACTTGCTACCACTCATCATTTTTTGAACTATTTAATAATGAGGTTTGAGTGTCATTCGTCTGGAAGTGCTCCTTTTTAATACCAATAATTAAACAAAAACTTGCCTCTAATGGTGAAGAGAGAGGATCCTTTTGAAGGAGTAACGAAGAGAAGTTAATTCAGCTCTCATAGTCACCCACTTTCGCTGAGACTCTTCAACCGCTAATCTTTGTTGTGACTCAACATCCATCATCATCCGCAACTTGGCTAACTCTAGCCTCGCCAAGTTTGTACCTTCTTCAAAAAGAGTGACTCTCCCTACAAGGCGACGAGCTCGACGGAGTACGAAGACGACTGAGGATCCTCTTTAACATCTCCCTCTGGTCGGAGGATCCGCCCTTATTAGACTCATTTTTGTCACGACGGGTTGATGGATGAAAGATCACCATTTCTTGTATATCCGCCAAAGTGAAACTAGTCGCTCCGATGATTAAGAGAGCTAAGGCTGCATCGTCCATGTCCGAAGAAGGAATGTTCACCCCCAAAGGAAGACTTAGAGTTGCCAAGTTAATAATTGGTAAACCCACAGTTGCTCATGTACAACGAGAATTAATGTGGATAAGTATAGGCAAAGGATCCTCGATGAGTTGGTGAATCAAAGGCGTTGTCATTACAGAAGGAAGCTATTGCAAATCAAATAAACTTCCTTCTCATTTGGATGTCTCTCAAATAACTCGCTTACTGTAATATAAACAATTACCTCCAAACTACCTGGTTTCAGGGTAGTATCCATGGTAGCTGATGAGTGCCTATTGTCTCCGTTCGTGGGCTCTCAAACACTTAAGATGCTAAACTGCAATAATAGAGAAACTATGTCAAGTAAAGAATAATGAAGTTGCAAAAAGTTGCGAGCCCTACCTCGGCGAGACAGTCCTCCACAACTTTTTTCATGGAGGTGGTTCTCGCCAGCTTGCTCATCGGGCCCTTTCTCCGCCGAAGAGGAACCTCTTTTTGGGCACTAGGCATCTTCTTTATACTTGTAACAGAAGATGGCTCTACCAAAATCGTCGCACTTACCCGAACTACCATGGGAACACTTGCCTCCACCCGCAAGTTCTCAACACTGTTCTTAGCAAGAGCAACAATGTCATTCTAGGCAGGAGTCGCCGAAACACTCGCTTGAATTGAGGGAGCGGTGGAGAATTCCATTGATTTCTTGGACTTATTTCTCTAAATCTGAATAAGCGATCAGAGCCTGGCTGGAGCAATATTGCCACGAGGTTTTTGGATTTCATAATGAATATTCACTTTTGTGAAAGAAGAACTCTGCAAAAGAATGCAAGATTAATCCTACAATAAAGAGCGGCAAAAGAATTTGGAAATATGGATCCGATCCCCTTTTATAGCCTGAGATGGGAGAAGATACCAAAATATAATGTCAAGTTATAGGTGATGTGACATAAATGATTGAAAGATTTTTTTCCAAAATTCTTAAATTAACATAATTAATCTCTATTTTTTATTCTTTTGTTCTTTTCGTGAGTCGCCTTTATAAGGAGTAGAAGAATCAGGGAGCTAAATGTATATCTATGATGTGTCAGTACGTTTAACAAGTGCTTGTAGGCAATAAAAATTCAATACTAAAAAGCCTGACGATGTGAAACAAATATATGCAAGTTACTCATTTGCTGATAAAGACTTGTCCTAGGCAGGCAAAACACAATGGAGGTCATCTGCCGTGTTGATCAGAGTTTAGCAACTCTCCCCACATGTGAAGACTCGTTCAAAATGGGTGAACACTAGAGGAAGAACATTCAAGCTAAGCAATTTGCACCCATCAATCTGCCTTATGTATGAAGACTCGCCCACACACGGACGACCGCCATCGAATATACATCAGACGACCCATCCCAATGTTGGCAACAACATTTGGAGAACTCGTCACCCGCCACATAGCTCTCGTCTCTCACGAGCAGGTCACTTTTTTATGTAATCGACTTAGCTGATGTGTACATTTCTTATGCCCTTCAACTTTATAAAAAAGAGAGAATTTCAAGGAAGGATCTTTTTAGCCTTTCTTAGATTCTTAGTATTTTTACTTTCTCTATGAGGGAAAGAAATAGATTTTGTTATCTGAGTTTCAAACATAGTGGATTTTCTTATACTCGTCCCTTCCCTTTTTTATTTTATTTCTATTTTACTGTTCTACTCGACTTGGCCTCTTCTCTCTGGTGCTTAAGAGATTTTGCTTTACTACACGGATAAATTCAGATTTAACATAAGAGAAAGGGTTGGAGTGGCCCAGGGGAAGATAAGGTTAGAGAAAGTCACCATAGATGGTTTGGTCACATAAAATGTTGGTCGTTTGTTGACCAGTTAGGAGTAGATATATTAGATTCAGTCCAAGTTAAGAAAGGTATAGGTAGACTTAAAAAGACTTGGTTAGGAAGTATAAAAAATCACCTTATTTTATTAGAATTAAATGAAAATATGATATTTAATAAGATACCTTAGAGAAAAATTATTTAAATAGCTGACCCCACGTAGTGGGGTAAATGCTTGTTGTTGTAAAATCATCTTAAAATTTAGTAATATGTTTGATGATTGATAACATTTCTTTTTTGATAATAGAATACTTAATTTATATTTGTTTTCATTTTTTAATATGAATTGAACTAATTTTTCTTTATTCGAAAAGCTTTTCTATTTAAGTATACCTCCGCATCTGAGGTTTGAGGCATCGGTTATAACCATTTTGAAACTATTATGGTTAGCAATATTGAATATTGAGATAAAATAAATTCTTTACCCTTTGTTTAATCTTTTGAACTGCTATGGTATGATGCTAAGTTCATGGTAATGAGTTTTTCTTTAATTTATTAAATAATGAAGCAACATCAATGGCTGGATTTTTGTAAAAATCATCCGCATAATTTAATGTGCCTAAAAATCATTGTAGTTGTTTTTTCTTTAGAATTTTATCTGAAAATTTATGGACAAACTCATTACTTATATTATTAGGGATAATAAAATATGATATATGATTTACCTCAAAAATTGTATTTCGGTCTGAAATAATTAATTTTTGGTGCATAAATGATTAATCCATTTTATTGCATTAACTATTTAAAAGTTTTTAAGATGTTTAAAATGTTCCTCAAGGGATTTTAAGAAAACTAAAATAGTATTATCAACATAAACTACACACACATATATATATATAGATTTATACATATACATGCATATATGTATATGTGTGTATTCAACTTCTTTTTGGTATCAATTATGGTTGATGACTGGTGAAGTCTATTTATCCACTTCGCTCGTGTGGCTGCGGTTCCAAACTTATCCAAATTTTAATTAGAAGTAACCAACTACTATCTGCATGGTTAAGATTCTGTTTTGAACGTTATAGTGCACCTTGTAAAGTTTAGTTTCATGCAGAGGCCTTTTTCTCTTATTGCCAAGCCATAATCATATTTTTGTGCAATTAATTATTGCAAAAAACAATTCTTTGTTGGTGTTGACGTCGGACTGGTAGTTTGAGGAGGAAACATATATTTATAGTACTTGACAAATGCTAAAAATCTTAACAGTATATCCTCATCAGACCTGGTTTCAAAATGGATGGGTGAAAGCGAAAAGCTAGTTTCAAATCTTTTTCAAATGTCTCGTGAAAATGCTCCTTCCATCATCTTCATTGATGAAATTGATTCACTGTGTGGTCAGCGTGGAGAAGGCAGTGAAAGCGAGGCATCTCGAAGGATTAAAACAGAACTACTTGTGCAAATGCAGGTATGGTTGACGTCATGCAATTTCATTTGCTGATTGTAGGTTCACACACACACACACACACACACACACACACACACACACACATATATATATATATATATATATATTCATGAAGGCCAATGGGAAGATCAACTTCATAACTTTCATAGCAACATTTGCAATACTTGATCTCAGATCTCAGATAAATAATTGCAGTGTTGTTAGATGGAGTACACAAGATAGAACTCGGCATCAACTATAAAATGATGATAATGCTAATGATTCAAATTCCCAAGTGAAGCCAAAATTGTACCGATTAGTGCAAGCCATGCACACCCTATAGTTAACTAAGTGAGAACTGTTTACGATGATTATCATCTGTCATTGTTTACCTGCAGCTCTTAAACAATTTTCATTTATATATCACATTAAACCACAGCCTTTACATTTGTTTGCACACTCCATCCAAATTCAATAAATGCAATATATCAAACAGTTGTTTCCAAAAGTCATAACTTGTATATCAAAATGTACAGGAAGAATGCATGGCAACATGAAAAAGATGTTGGGGATTCAAACTAGGGAGAGAATCACTTAATCTTCAAAGCAAAGGAAAGCACAATAAAAAATAATAAATGGAATTTAAGAGGATTCAATTTAGATTATTTCATAATGAGAAACTTGATTATAAGATAAACTGATAAAATAAGAAAGCTTTTGTCATGCCCCATTTTTACTCCTCTCGATCAAGCATGAGACATGCAGAGGCGATCAACCCAACATACACATTTTTCACCATACATCTTGACTCCTACAAAATAGGATCGAGTGAGTGGGAAACTTACTTTCTTAGATTGTCATAAAACACTAAACCCTTTTATGATCATTAAATAAATCCATCACAATCATTAATTCAAAAGCATACATAATTAGATTCTTCAAGAAAATTATAGAGCTTTTAATCAATATCATAGATAGTTCATACATCCTAGATATATTTAATGTATAGCATTATTCATAAATTTTCCTCTTCCCTATCATACCAAAGCTAAATAACAAAATAGTATGATGATGGCTAAATCTTGATCACCTTACTATGACCCAGTTTTCTCTTTCCCTTGTCTTAAATAATATCTAGAGTAATATTTATGAGCTATAAAATTCAATAGGATAAATAAATGTAATTTAGGCCGTATTTAATTGCAAGTAGGATTTAGTAAATCTTACAAATTCGATATTTGGAAATCCTGAAAACTATTTTGCATGGTTGAAGTTAGATCTAGCTAAATTTTAAAAAAACTATTTGGCTACTTATTTCAAAATTTAAGTTTGTCAGTTCAAATAAAAATTTAATAACTAGTATTAATGATGAAATTATTATAAATAATATTTTAATTATTAATTAGTTAATGAATTATTAAACTAATTTAATTTTAATAATTTTTATGCTCATTATATTTCAAATATTTTTATTAATTTTATATTAAGTATTATTATTTTTTAGTTAATACATTTTTGTATAATTTATTTTATCAATCATTAATAATATTAATTAATAACTTTTCAAAAAAAAATCTATTAAATTATAGTTCATATTAATTAATTTTCTCATTAATATTTAATTCTCATTAATGATTTCCTGTTATCTGATTGGTTCACACCCTTCCTAAATCTTGTAATCAGCCGGATCAGGAAATTTAAGATTTAAGTCAAACCAAAGGAGAATCAGGATTTATGATTTCATGGGAAAGTTGTTAATATTGCTGTTCGGTATGATTTAGGTTGATTCTTGCTCAAATTTTGCCACCAAATCGCTCAATAGAGTTCAAAATATAAGAGAAAAAAGTACAATATCATTGCTGATCTTTTTAATGGACATAAGTATTAATAATCATAGATATAGTCAACTCAATGCAACAATTTTCAAATTATTGTATGATATGATAATTGAACAAAGATACAATCATAAGTAATAAGCATTAATGCCGGTAAGGAATGAAAAAAATAATTATAAGCGTCCAGTTATTCAACGTGCTATGTTATTCAATTGCTAATATCAATAGTTTTGTTGTCATCTTTCTATTCTTATTCTTGTTTGTCATAATCATTAGAAGTATCATATAAGGTCTGCTTAGATTTTGAATTTTGACATTATAAGTCATATAGTTGTCATTTGTTTTCAGCGTATCATAATCATTGATAAGTGTTGAACTCTCCCCATTAGAGTAGCTATTAAGTGACCCCTTAATAACGCTTAGAATGCTCTTAACATATAATTATCAAGAATTAGGAATACCTTTCGGCCACTAAAAGAGTGTCTCAACTTGTCAACACTTTTGCTTCTCTCTATGCTACCTAAGGTTTAAAATTGTGCAATTGGGTATTGAGATATTTTTTGTTCATGAGGCAAGGCGCAAGTCTCGAGTTGTTTTGAGGCTCGAACCTCAAAGTTTAAAAAATTGTGCAATGTAATAAGTATTATACTAACTTCAAAGTGTGAAGTTAGAAGTAGCGTATTAACATTCTAACTTATTAAAAATAATATATTAAATAAAATGTAACAAATTGCACAAGTAATAATTAATAAATTAACATCTTAAAATTAAATCTCATAGTAAGAAGGATTGATACTTATGCAAAGAACAAAGAAAGACAATATATTAGAATAGGCATAAACTATAATAATTCAAAAATCAAGGTAAGTTTAATAAAATAAGTCTCTTTCTAGTCATTCTCGCTTCTGTTACATATGAGAAAGAACATAGCTACAATGTTATATATTAAAGCACCAAAATTAATTTTATCTAGAAATATCCATCATTTCTATCACTTAATGGGTCTTAATTAGAGTCATTAACATAATAAATTACTTTGTTCCCTGCCTTTTTGTCAGTTGTGTCCACATTCTTTTATTTTTCTATTCATTTTCAATCTCAGTCATCTTCGAATTTTTTAATAAATAGTAATAAATAAGAAAATTAATTAAATTTCAAAACACTGATTATTGTTAACGATTACATCTTTAATTACATAAATTTTTAAAAATGCCTTTTTTATTTATTTTATATTGTGTTGAGTTAGACCTATTGGTCTTGTTTCAGTCCTCATGAAAGAAATTTCAAGATATTATTGCAAATTAAATGGTGATGTTTCGGGTCATCATGCTTCATAAATCGTTTATCATTTGATGAGACATGATTACAAAGCAATGGACCTTCATCATTCATTAAAGCCTTCTTCAAATTTTTTTCTTTAGTTTCTTATTGTACATGACATATACCAATAAATTTATTCTTAATTTACTCAAATGGTTACTCCTTTTTGTACAAATTTAATTGTAAACACTCCAATTCTGTTCACAACCAGATGATGAACATGTAAGTCTCAATACTCCACAAAAAATATTATAGCTTTAGAGTTTGCCAAATTGAATCCACAATTCAATGAGATTTAAAAAATAATATAATTAAAGTTGAAAGAATCTTTCTTTATTTTAACCAATAAATATAAAATATAAAAAAAAAAACTTGGATTGTTTTATAGGTGTATCTCTTACTTGTTGTAATCCAAGAATCCTACTTATTTTTGAATGCTACGAATTGTATATCAATTTTTGCCTTCTCAATTGAATCAATTATCAATCTATTTATACAATGATATAAGCCTAATTTGATCTTAGGATGAGTCGATCTATTCTTCACATATTGAAATTGTGAATTAAAGTAATATCTTGTAGTATGTAAGTAATGATATTGAAACTCCCACTTCTCATCAATATAGATCCCAAATCTCTTTATAGTTATACTTGTCTCTTTCAAAGTTTTGGACTATTAACTCCTTAGTCTCATTCATTGTGTTATAAATGACGCCCATAGCTGATTTTTTTGAATCTATCATTTTTAAACATTAACTAATGATTTCATTATTGATATTGCATTAGTTAAAGCTTATCAAAATCTTTTATGTAAAACATTCTTTGTAAATTCTTTTACATCAGGTTTTTTTTCCTAAGCACATTTAAATTTTTGTATGGAAGAAATATAGCTTCCAAAGATTGTCTTACTTCCAACATACTTTGTAGGGTCAAATAGGCAGTAGTAAATCTAATTGTAGTAGTTCAGTTTTTTTTGTTTTGAAAAAATTTCATTAGAGTCAAAATCCATGATTGATTGTGATTGATTGTAGGTGAATTTACTTATCTTCTTTGTTTTGCTCAAGTCATTTTTTGTACTGAGGTTAGCCACTAAGTTTTTTCAAATCAAGCATATGTAGTGTGCCACACATGGTGTCCAATATAAGTGTTTTTTTTTTCTTTCATCAATTTACATCTATTCAATAAGTACTAGTAGTATCCATAATTACTTGGATCATTAGATGCTCTCTATTCTCTTTTATGATTCTATCAAGCAATCCAAAAACATGTTTTACGTCATTCACATTATCTGATATAATATTTTTTTAAGAAGATAATGTCGTTGGGATTGCTAATCAAAATATTGATCAAATTCTATTTCTAATATCAGTCTAAGTATCATGCACAATTAAAGATTGACTTCAGGTCTTAATCTATTCAATGATATTCATATTGTTATTCAACTTCTTCAACACTCAAGTTCTCAAATCATATATGGATACTAGTTTTAGAGTTCATTCGTGAGAATCTATGGAAGTATGGAATGAATCATGTTGAAATAAGAGTAAGATGTTGTCATATTAAATGGAAGGCATTTTCATTAAAAATATTTTTTCTATAACTCTCATGGGACATCCAGTGGGCTACTCTTGCACCATCATCTATATCATAGTCAAGGTTTGCCATGTATTGATCCATATGTTCTCTTGCACCTCGTAACATTTTTGTATCATCTCATAGGTTCTCAGCAACATACTATCATTAAACTGTCATTGTACTAAGTGCTTTGACCTTACTACTGAACTTAATAACACTACTGTCAGAGTAAAGTGGCTATGGAGAGATCTCACAAGTGCGATATTTTGCAAGAAAGATTGTTAGGCAAAGCATGATAGGAGAGCTCGGGTGATGGAGAGAGCGACATCACTATTAGATTAGTAGACATCAAGCTATAGTGGATGCTGAGGTTGCTTTTAACCTTACCTGTAGAGGTTTTACAATTAGCTGAGAGTGAGCACCAGTTAGTTGATATCATTTCATCACAACTTCATGATCTATAGACTAAGCTTCTATGTACTTTTTTTATTTTAGCTTTGTATTATTTTCTATGTTAGTGGAGATCTTTTTTTATTTTTATTTTTATCTATTTGATACTCGTACTATATTTGAGACTTCAAACACTAGCTTTTTCTTATATTAATGATAAAAATGATTTTACTTAGTTGCTTGGATACTTTTTGAATGGGGGACCTCTCTTTTAATTTTGCCCTGATCTATCAATTAGTCAAAAAAATTTCAATGTGTAGGTCACTTGAGCATGTCTTTGGGTACAATAGCTGTTGTCATCAAACTGATAAATTATTATGATCATGTCTTGCTGCTTATTGAGTGAGAAGAACAGTAAGCGATTTCACCATTTCTTACGCTTGTTGAGTTCGACATTCATGACCTGCTTGAGTTCTAGATTTGAATTATGGATGAGCTTATGCTTCTCCAACTTAACATATTTTAGTTTATAGGCTTAAAATTATTTGCTTGACTTTCAAAATTGTGATGAGTCTAAAAGATGAATCTTTGACTTTTAAAATTATTTTGTATATATCTTGTTCTAAGATATATTTACTTTGGTTTAAGTAATTGAAAGCAATTTTAACACTATTGTATTGAAACAATTAATTGGAGATCTCAACACAAAACATGATGTCAAACCCCCCAAAGAAAAAGTATACTTTAGCCGCATTAGTGGACTTAGTAATGATTTTTTATGAATTGTGGTGTCAAAATTAAGTAAGAGATCTTCTAGCTTTGAAGGTTTCAACCAATAAAGCTGGAAATGTATAAATCCTTAAACCTAGGTTTAAGGCTCAAATGGGTCAACGAGGTCAAATTCAACAAACCAAAAAATGGTTGAGTCGCTGACAGCTCGCCTCACCTAACAAGGCACAAGAAAAATTGTAGTGTTAGAGCCCTCGTTGAGTTGCTGATAGCTCGCCTCACTTAACAAGGCACAAGAAAAATTGTAGTGTGAGAGCCCTCACTTAACCTAGGTTTAAGGCTCAAATGGGTCAAGGAGGTCAAATTCAACAAACCAAAAAATGATTGAGTCGCTGACAGCTCGCCTCACTTAACAAGGCACAAGTAAAATTGTAGTGTGAGAGCCCTCATTTCATTAGTCCGATGATAAAAATATAAATCTCTTTATATCTCAAGTCTAAGGTTCAAGCTGGTTCTAAAGTTCAGACTTAATAATCTCAAAAATGATTGAGTCGCTGACGGTCTTCTTACTAACAAGCCATAAAAAAGGCTGTAGTTTAAGTGTTTCTGCTTCTGATGACAATAGTTGTCTCTATCCCAAATCTTATCTGACTTGATTAGTTCAAGCAATCCAGATCCAAAATATTCTCTCAACAGATACAAGATAAATCTTCATTAAGTTCATCATGGTTCCCTAATTCAGGATAAATCTTCATTAAGTTTGCCAAGGTTCCCTAAGTGCATATTTTTTTTTTATCATTTGTGTTGATATCATGTTTTGTGTTGAGATTCCAAATTAAGTGTTTTAATACACTAGTGCTAAAACTGATTTCAATTACTCAAACTAAGGTAAATGTATCTTCAAATAAGACATATACAAGATAATTTTAAAAGTCAAAGGTTTATTTCTTAGACAAATCATAATTTTGAAAGTGAAGTAAAAAATTTTATGAAGATAAGTTTCAATATGTTAAGTTAGAGAAACATAGTCCCATATAGAGTTCAAATCTAGAACTCAAGAGGGTCTTGAACTTCAGACTCAACAGCCCAAAAGTGGTCGAGTCATTTGGCTCTTCTCAACCAAGCAAGCAGTGAACCGCTTTACTTGTCAGTTCGATGACAATAGGTATTCTACCCTAAGCTTTTCTAACTTGATATGCTCAAGTGACCTAGATCTTGAAATTTAAGGTGGCCTTCTTTGATTTAGATTTGACAATAGTTAAATTTTAAATCAAATTTAGAGAAGATAATGACATCGTATAGTCTATTGAGAAGATCACACTTATTAGGAAGAGGATATTTAATCCACTCGAAAACCTTATTTAAGACCTTGCAATTAATCACTAAGTGTTGTTTCCTACGCTCCGTTTTGGCTAAATTATTAACGTAAAATGTTGTGCACTCCAAGGAGAAGATGAGTTTCCAATAATATCTTTATTTAATAGATCATCAATTTTGTTTTTTCAAAGCTCTAAGTATTCTTTATTTATTTGACATGGCCTTGCTTTAGTTGGGATATCCTTTTCATTAAAAGTATCATCATAAGTTAATTCAATAAAATGGGTTTTACGATTTCAAAAATTTATACAATTATTGCCACAGATTTGTTGAACTAATTTTTTTTTAAGAGTATAAATTTTTTCTTGAATTTGTTCGACTTCTAATTACTATTAAATTTTTATAGTATAAGTTTCTATTTTGAGATAGTCGATATGCAAAATTTTATGTTTAATTTTATTTATTTCAATTATGATTATTTCTTTAAGATTTATGATAATTGGAAAAAAAATAATAATTTGTTGAATTTTTGGGAATAAATTCATGCATTATCAATTTTAATGATGACATAATTTCATTTAAAAAAGGGGATCTAAGGATCACAAGTTGCATTAAATTTTTAACAAGAAGGAATGTAGGAATGCAAATATATTTCTTGTAAATTGCTGCGGAAGATAGTTTACATTGGATTTGCATTTGATTTTTGTTTGTCGAGGTAAATTTTTGAGTGATGTTTTTTCAAAATATTTAGTTGATATAATTTTTTCATTGATACAATTCATGTTAGCTCCACTGTCAACTAGCGCTTTAAGGTTTGGTATAATGAATTTTTTATTAATTATTAGTCTTATCAAAACAAACCATTTATGCATGATAGATTTTTGGAAGGAATTTAAATAAATGTTCTTCATCTTGTTTTGGTTGAATATTTTCTTTGTTTTGATTATTGATTTTGAGATAAGTTATTTTTTTCTATCATTTCTTGATTTTGTTTGAGATTTGATATATCATTATATAAATTATTTATTTTTTGTTTTAGGTCTGTGATAGATGAAGCATATTCGAATTTGGCTTTAGCATGCCTATATACTTCTTTTATAGCATATGCAGGGAGAGAATCTAACTCAGGTGTCGATTTTTTTTCCTTAATTAAGTTGATGATTTTGTCGTGAAATTTTGAATCTGAGAGTTGGGTTAAGATCTTTATTAAGTCATTTTTTTGGGTACTTACTAAGATAAATTATTCATTTAACTATAGCCTTATAATAATCTGTTTGTGAATATTTTCGCAACAAGGCTCACAATCAAAATCAATACTAGAGTCATCTATATTACTGAGATTATTTGCGAATTTATTTGATTTAAAATGTTTGAATTTAACAGGATATTTATAAGAGTTTGTTTGAGATCATTATCCATCTTGAGTTCATTTAATTTTTTTTTAGCTATATAGCGATTGATTTAATGACCAATTGTATCATATTTATTGCAAAGAACTTCTGATTTAATCCTACGCCTTTAGGATGAAGTTGCTATTTTAGTCTTTTAGTGAATGGAAATTTTTTGATGTTGTTTTTGTGATCGATGTTTGGATATAGTTTTTGCAATTTGTCCTTTGATTTTTTTCTTAGGAATAGGGTCAACTACAAATTAGTCATAAAATGGTCCTAGTTGTTTCTTTTCGTGAGTCTCTCTAGTTTTAAATGATATTGTAGTTTAATTTCATCACATAAATTTAACCCCTCGGTGCAAGCATTAATTAAATGTCCATCAATATATCTTTAATAATAAATTACTTAAGTATATCCTTAAGATTTCTTTTGACTCTTTCTACAAAAGATTTGGAAGTCATTCTAAAAACTTCTATTTCTAATATGGACTATTAGCTTCCATTAATTTCATAACATGATTTAATAACATATCTTTATGCCATTTAAAGTGTGTTGGAGTTGTATAACAATGCTTTTGAAGCAAGGATTGGTTTCTAACCTTGATCAATGATTGATCTAGTGAAATGTTGTACGATATTTATCGCTGAAGTGTAAATAACACTATCATTAGGTTTTACTTCATTTGGCCTAGTTGAATCTTCAATTTTAACTTTTCTAAGGATATATTGATTTGGGCTTCGCTAAAGAAATTATCACACCAACCCTTGAAGCAACCTGTAAATTTGTTAAGTTATTATCTTTGATATTTGGGAGGGGAATTATTTTTTTTATCCTATGTTCCATTCGAGATTGGATTCAAATTTCATTAAATTTCTTCATAATTAAAGGATTGTTCATCATTCTTGAAGATGTGATTAAATTTCTTCAATTTCATTATTCGAATCATTAGCATCTAAATTAGTTTGTCCTTCTATTTCAGATGACTAATATTTAATGTAGATTTATTTGTGTCAGATATTTTTGTAATTAGGATTTTCAAATCTTATTGTGATGGTCCTAGATTAAATGAGAAAATTGGATTAAGCTGAATTGCTGGATGACCAGTAGCTATGTCTGGCATAGGTGAGATAGGACTGACTGGTGATTTAAAGGCTAAAGTGATTTGTCTATTTTATGTTAAAATTTATTAATGTGATCACTTAAAATTTGAAGGGTACTGTTGGTAAAATATAATTGCTTAATTATGATGATAAGTTCTTTAATATTTGTCATCTTGAATTTGATTTTTGTAAATGCCGATATCTCAAGATTGTTAGCTTTATCATCTCTTTCTTTAGTAAGGGGTATGGGGTTTAAAGGGGGCTAAACTGATTTTATAATTTTTTATGTAGCGTATTTTCAAGTTCCTAGCTATCATCGTAACTTGCGTTGTGTCAGCATAATTTTGAGTAAACCATTTTACGAAGGGTACAGTGTTTTGACCCTTTTGATTTCTTTTATCCATATGATTGAAATATTGTTCTAAGATCCCTCTCTCTCTCTCTCTCTCTCTCTCTCTCTCTCTCTCTCTATTTGGTTTAGAGGTATTTAGGCTATATAAGTTATGAAATTATTCGTATTTGGGATGGTGATACTCTTATGTAACGAGAGCACTTAATTTACTATCTAGTTCATATCTCATCGAAAACTAAAGTTCGTTTCAGGCAGGGTCGGAGGCAATGGAGTATTCTCTTGATTCAGGCTCTAAGATTTGATTCTGATTCATGTGTAGGCTAATTGGTTCTTCATTGGAAGACGTGATTTCATTAGTCGAAGATGTTGAAGGTATCGATATCCCAGGTGTAGTTATAAAAATTGTAGGAGTAAATCTTATTTCATATCTCCATCGGATGTTTGGATTATTTGGTCATTTCGTAATTAGCAGGGCACCATGTATGGTCCAACTATTTGGAAATGAGATTTCATTCCATTTGATTACCCTATTGTTTGCTATGTGAGAACCAAGGAGGTTGATTTCAATTAAGGTGGTTTTATCAGTGCGTTGAATGATTCTCTTAACATTAGGACTCAAAAGTATTTATAACCTTAGAATGGATTGTATATAAAAGGGCTATGGTTTCGAATCCTAGTAAAAACTCATAGCCATAATGTTGTAATTTGGAGTTTTGCAATTTCAAATAGATTTATATCTGTCAAGGATATACTAAGATTGTGAAAAGTATTAAAATATATTGGGCTATGACAAAAAAATGGTTTCTAAGACTCTCTTGAAGGATTGTATCCAATTCAAGCATCTATCATCTCTTAAACACACTGGAGTAGAGGCATTAAGGCCTCTCAGAGTAAGAGGTTTAAAGGTTACTTGAATTAATCCAATATGAATAAATATGAAATTATGCATATAATGATTTAAATCTTCTTTGATTAAAAGTGATTGATTTTTTATTACCATCTATTACGATTGATTGTTCCATTATTTTAATAACATATTTTCCTTCAAAATCAAAAGTTTCATCCTATAAATAACTGATTTTTCTATCTTAGGAATTGTTTATCTATTTAATCCTTCTTTGTTCATGAGATATTCTATTAATTCTAAATTTTTTATGTTGGTTGATTTTATTGAAGAAAAACAAGTTTCATTAGAAGACACCTTATTGAACAAATAAGAAATTCTTATGATAAGGATAAGAACTTTAAAATAATCTTAAAATTGTTCTATAATAGATCTTCATATAAAATTGCTCTTGTATAGAGGTATGATGCCTCATGAAAAGATGTACTGCCTAAACAATCATCAGATATAAGACTTACAACCACTTGAAGATATCATATGACTACAACAAAGGTTAAACTTAATTTAGTCTTATTATACAAGCTATTTACTTAACCAGATAGATGACCATCAAAGCAAAGAATATCAACTTCCTCCAACTGAACTTTTCAACTAACTAATTGAAGTAAATGAATTAAGATTATTTATAGGTTCGTAACCCATTATGGAATTTCTTGTTACTAATTTAAGCTACTATGGCTCTAATGCCAAATTAGAGAATAGAAAAAGCAGCACAACACAAAAGGAAGAAAACAACAACAACAATAAGCCTTTATCCCACAAAAGGAAGAAAATGAAAAGTAAAATATAGAAATAAATCATACTTACAATTTTATTTATTAAAACCATAATTGCATATAAACAATATATATATATATATATATATATATATATATATATATATATATATATATATATATATATATATATATATATTGATGATTAGGATATTAAGTTTCTCTATTGGTTCTCTTACAAGCCTATGGGTAGTCCTACTTTATATAGTGAGGTGTTCCTTCATATATATAGTACCCACAGTTGCCAAAAGATTCCACCATTGATTGTCTGTTGACCTACATAAGTGCTACAATAGCTAGATTAAGCACAAAACATCAAAATGACTGGGAAACACACAATTTCAAGCCAAAACTTCTTAATTATGGTCAAAATCGATCAAAAACTTGTCAAATTAGGAAATTAATCGCGCCGATGCGTTCGAAATATAAAAATTAATCAAATGAAATTTATTGAATCAATTAATAATCAACCAATTGATCAAAATTAATTGATGTAACTACACGTATATCGAGGTCAAGAATCCCTAATAATGTTCAAACGACCTCCGCTCGTTAAACTGATTGCGTCGTTGTCGTTAAAATGTTGAAATCTATCAAATGACACATTCCACAATCAATTTGGCCAAATCTACACGATCGTCAAGTGATTCGAATGCGATTCTACATAATTTAAGCCCAAATTCACTTCAATGATCGTCGAAGTTGTCCAAATGATCTCGGATTGCGAAATGGACATCGCCGTTGCATACAAAATATCGAAATTACCTAAAATTGATATCCATATTGCATGATTATTGATGCAAAAATAAAACGCCAAAAAATTTTACGCGTATTTTAATTTCTTTTAATGGTAGGCAATTATAAATACATACGTAAGTTAGTTAGATGTGTATATGATTAATTCAAATCTTTTAGAACTTGTCATAGCCTTTTTCATCTACTTAATGCAGTCACCCAAATCAATCAACTAAGCTGGCCACTCAATTCTCTAATTAAATCAGCCGTCCAGGTGACCAATTGATTTTGCCGCCCAAGCAAGCTTACTGGCCGCCGTTTATTCAGCCTATTAGAGAGAAGATCGACCCTAATACTCCCATCCGCTCGCCTCTCCTTTGGATAATTCCATTCGAAACCCTCGGTTTTGAACTTCCTCATTGTTTGAGCCCTCTATCTCTCGATCTCTCTTCTCTTAGCTGAATGCATGCGTAACTCTTGGCCGTCCCCCTCTCCTTCCCGCAACTCTACACACGAGAGTCTTAGCTCCCGACCTTTCTGGTTCACGCAAGTAGCCTCCCCAAATCTCGTCTGTCTCTCTTTGGCCCTGAGTAACAGCTGGTCAATCTCCCTCTCCTCTCTCAGTTCAAGACGCCGAACCCTAGCTGAGCAGCAAAGGGTTCAATTCCTTCTATACCTGCAAGTAACAACTTGTCGGCTCTTCTTTCTCCTTAATCCTCCCTCCGACCGAACTTTCAGGTTGTTTCTATTCAAAAGCTATATATTTCTATTTCATTTTTCTTAGATGAAGTGGTTTTGGAGGATCCCATCCTTGCATATATTTTCCGGACGAATTGTTTTTGTCCTCTTGAATCAATGTTAAAATAAGGGAGATGTGAGATTTTGTACAAGTTTAAAGTTTTCATTTTTTGTTGTTTGATAGTATTGAGACTGAATCTTTGTTTAAATCTTGCTCATATCTTATTCTAAATAGCCACCAAGCTAAAAAGTTAAAAAAAAAAAAGAAATGAGAAGAGACAAAGCTTAGGCTTTGTTCTTACTTTCCTCACTATGGCTACTATCAAATCAATAAGTTTTTGAAATAAAGTTAGGAATGAGATTGCATATGTGTGGAATCTAAGGTTGTCATGTTTGATTTGCAAATTTTCAATGATTAAAAGTTACTATTTGGTTGTTTCAAGTTAAAGTTGGGATAAATTTGCATAGAGCATGTTCTGATTTTATCATTAAGTGACTTCTAACACTTAGATTAGTTTCAAAATAAAAAGAGTGCAGGGTAATGAGATTTACATAAAACTAAAACATACATTTTTCTATTGTTAGGCAGCATTGGTACCAAATTTCATTTTAAGTTTTGCCCAATATGCTGTATATAAATAACTATCATATTGCATGAAGTGGGATTTGTTTTGTCCCTTTAGTAAAATCAAAGTTTCATTTTCTTGCTATAGCTAGTTTGAATCCTTCCAAGTAATGAATTCACTATTTTACTAAAGTCAAGTTAGCAAGAATTAAAGCTATGAAATATGCAGATTTCCCTTTGACTCTTTGATAGGAAGAAAAAGAAACAAGATTTGAGAGCTCTCTATGATTTAATATGATTATCTTTTGTTGTTTCATATGGCATAATCTGAATTCCATCTATATTTTTATATCAAATCAAATGTTTCTTTGGGCAAGTAGGATAACAAGGTTTTTATTTTTGAAGGATCTAATCTTGCATTCTTCATATTGCTGTAAGTTGAAATTTACTTATGTATGGTCATTAAATCATCATTTTTGCTTGCTGATTTTTGAGAAAGAGGTTATCATTTGCTATTTAAAATTGTCATTCGATGTTTTGATTATCAAATCTTGCCTAAATTCCATTGCCATTGTGAAAGCAAAGTAAAACAATAAATCTATGAGATTTAACGTTGATTCAAAGCCTTTATTTTATTGTTTAAACATGTGATTATATCTTGTGATTTGGTTGAAAAAATTCTTGTTATATTTCATGATTAGGTTGCTATCTTGCTATGAGGTTGATGTGAAATGAAGAAGTAGGTTTCAATATGCTTTTGACTTTGAAATTTAATTGTAGTTGGTGAAATTCAATTCAATCATAGTCACTAAACATCTCTTTGGTTGATTGATTTAAAATGAGAAGAAAAAAGAAAGATGTTATGCAAGAACTTGTGCTTTTAAATGTTTATATTTTGCTGTCCCTAAATGATTGGAGGTTAAAGTCATTCAAGTTTGCTATTTTATGTCCTCTCTTGTTCTCAAATCATTGTGAGGTGATGTGACAACGAAGTTTTAACTTTGTTAGTCCCAACATTGTCATCCTTTAATATTTTGTTTGACTATCAATTTATTATTTCACATACTTGGTTTGGAGAAGATGGAAAAGAGAGTAAGTGTTTACTCTCATGTTCATTCAATTAACTTGATCTTGAAACTTTTTTTGTTGACATTTGGCATGAAATGATAAGATGAAATTGTGACTTCTGTGAGGCCTCTTTATTCCTATGTTGTTTCTTCTACTATTTGGCAATGTTATTGGGAGAAATCTCTTTATTCCTATGTTATGTTCTTGGCTTATAAATCTTTTTAATGTTATTTTAAAGACTAAAAAGATGCTAGATGAGTGGAGAAAGAGTTTGTTGGTTTTTATATTTAAGAATAAAGGTGATGCACAAGAGTGTGCAAATTATAGAGGAATTAAGTTAATGTGTCATACATTAAAATTATGGGAGAAAGAGTGAGCATAGGTTACGATGTGATACAAAAGTTTCTCACAATCAGTTTGGTTTCATGCCAGGTAGATCTACTATGGATGCTATTCATTTGTTAAGAGGTTTGATGGAGAAGTATAGAGAAAGTAAGGAGGATCTACATATGATATTTATTGATTTAGAGAAAGCTTATGATAAAGTTTCAAGAGATGTTCTTTGGAGAGTTCTAGAACATAAATGAGTTAATATTGGTTATATTCATGTAATTAAGGATTTGTATACTAGAGCTGTTACTTGTGTCCAAACACAAGGAGGATTGACAAAATATTTTTCTATTTCAGTTGGATTACACCAAGGATCAGCTTTAAGCCCTTATCTTTTTGCTTTAGTTATGGATGTTCTTACTGGGCATTTACAGGAAGATGTACCTTGGTGTATGCTTTTTGCTGATGACATTCTTCATGTTGATAAGACTAGAGAGGGAGTCCAAGAGAAACTTGAATTATGGAGGTCAACATTAGAGTCTAAAGGTTTTCGTTTAAGTAGATCTAAAACTGAATATAAGGAGTGTAATTTTAGTTGTAGAAGTTGTAGTGATAGTGTTGTGACATTAGGTGAACAAGTCATTAAAGAGTGAGCGATTCAGATATTTAGGCTTTATTGTTCAAAATGATGGTGGAATAGATGGAGATGTTATTAGTAGAATTCAAGTTGGATGGTTGAAGTGGAGGAATGCATCTGTCCTGTTGTGTGATAGAAAAGTTCAATTTAAACTTAAGAGAATATTTTATAAGATGGTGTTAAGACCTGCAATGACTTATGGTGCTGAATGTTGGCTGATAAAAGAGAAGCATAAGACTAAGTTAAGTGTTACAGAGATGAGGATGCTCAGGTGGATGAGTGGCTTTACTCTTAGAGATAAAATGCGAAATGAGTATGTTTGGGAAAAAGTTGGAGTAGCTCAGAGCAGATTAAGAGAGTCGCCTTAGATGGTTTAGATTTGCCTTATGTTAAGAAAGGTAGAGGTAGACCTAAAAAGAAAAAATGACCTTATTATATTTGAATTAAATGAGAATTTGACACATAATAGGACACAATGAAGATGAAGGATTCATGTAGCCGACCCCACTTAGTGGGATAAAGGCTTGTTGTTGTGTTGTTGTGCAAGCAAACACTTTAGTTAAAATTAAAATTTAGATTTATAGTTTACGGAATTGAAATTGATTGCTTTGCTTTATGTGAGTTAAACTCTATTTAATGACTATCATACCAAAATAAAGGAAGGAACGAAATGAAATATAGCTTAAGCTTATTTTTCTTTTTTCCACTATGTCTTCTATGAAATGTTGAAGTCTATTATTGTATTGACATGAAATTTATTGGAGATTGGAGGTATGAAAGTTGCGAGGTTCATTTTGATTATTTGATAGAAAAAAAGACAAAAATATGCTTGTATTCTTGTTATCTAATTGCTATTTTATTTGCTAAATTTGAGAAAAGTAATCCCTTCTTCATGTTCAGTATGAAAATGATGAAGTGAAGTTTACGAATGCTATAACTTGCTGTTTGGTATATTCTAAAAGCAAATTTCAACTAGAATGATGATGAAAATTATGATATAGCAACAAATTTCACTTGTATTTCAATTCATTGCATATGTGAATATAAAATTGCAAAGACACATCAAAATTAAATAAATGTATGTGTACATTGTTCCAATGTGATGGAGAAATATGCTTTAAAATAAGTATTCGTATATATTGTTTCAATGTAGCGAGAAAATTTATTTCAAAAGTACTTGTGCGTATTGTCCCAATGCGGCAAAGAAATTCTATGCTTCCCCTTTTACACAGGTGAAATTGAAATGTACGTCTTTTTTGGCGTGGTGGGTAATATACATATTTCCAACTATGATGTCTTATAACACCTACTATGCACAACTTTCTTAGCGTGGTGGGAAGGCCTAGTTCTCTCGAAATAGCCCTCTATCCGGGGATGATATTGGGAGGTTGTCGGATTTTTGTTTGACAAAAGTATTAAAAATAAAGGAGTGAAGTAGTGAAATAGATGCCAAATTTAAGAGTGAGGCTAATATGAATAAATTTTTTTTTTTGTGCTTACAATGATTGATGAAGTGAAACCAAAGTTAGCTTGAAATTGCAAATGAAATCCTCTTGAATGTCTTGAGCTCACAATATCCCTCTCAAATGAAATGTAAAGGGGTGGAGGGAACAAATTTTGTAAGGAGGAAAATACCTCCTTATTTATAATTAAGTTTGGCTTAACATTGAGTTTTCTGTTTATTAATGGTCATTCATGACCATTAAGAGAAAATATATAAAGCCAAGAAATATTATGTATGATGAAATATAAAGTCAAGGTGAGAGGAGTTACAAATAAAATGTCATAAAATCCATCAATACAAAGCCATGGAATATGGGTGATATTAAATAATAAGAGTTTAAGAATATGAAAGGTGTCATTTTAAGTGGTAAGGCTCGGAAAGTAGTGGAAATCCGTTAGTTGGCATGTCTTGAGGATGAAAATATAATAAATAATATTACATAAAATTAAAAGATTTCCATCAATTAAGGTGTCATGAAATAAAGAAATTCACTAAATATTCAAGCATGAGGGCATTAAAGTTGAGTGAATATTAACCTATGAAATTAAGGGAATTTATTAAACATAAAGCTAAGGGAGGGGAGGCTTCTCCTTTAAATGAGATCATATCACATTATATTTAAAATGAGTTGAAAAAGGGTAAAGGCATTATTAGGTAGTGAGCTATAAGACAAAAAGAAGCGGGGAAAACTCATTAGGCCCATTAATGTGATTCATGAAATGGGCATGATAATAAGTAAAAAAATGGAGTTAGGACTTCTCTTTTTAACGGGATCATATCATATCATATTTAAAATGAGTTAAAAAATAAAAAGATTTACTAAATGGCATGACATAAGGAAAAAAATATGTTAAATGATGTCATGATAAAATAAAGGAGGCATGGTGTGTCATGAAGGCATAAAGAAATTTTTTTTTATATGACCTGTCATGAAGCTCATCAATATAAGGCCATAAAATGAGGTCAATATTGAATGATAAAATTTGAAAATATGAGAAGTTTTTTTTTTATAAAAAATGGCAAAACCCGGGAAACAATGAGAATTCATTAGTTGACATGTCATGAAAACAAAAATGCAATAAATTATGCTACTTGAAAATGAAGGATATTCATCAATTGTGTTATGGAGGCAGGGAAGTCTATTAACATTCATGCATGAAAATATTGAGATTGATTGAATGATAAAACCATGAAGTTAAGAAAATTAATTGAATGACAAGTCAAGGGGATGATGAGACTATTTAATACATCTCATAGTCGTTATGAGGGATCATCCTCACTTAACATAAGTGCCTTTAAATGAAATGAATCTTTGCATATATTTTGAAACAATCACTTCCATCCAATCCAATTGCTTTGGCATACGTGCAAACATTCAAATGCAATAACCTTCATGCATGCCTTATGGGAATAATATGTTACTTAATTCGAGCATCATTAATTCGTGCAAGTGCTTATAGGAGCTAATGTCTATGTGTTTATAAGAGCTGAACTCTTATATGCATGGCAACATAACTTCTCATTCAATTCAAATGTTTTGAGACATGTATTGAATGGAATAAGCTTCCATATACATTATAAAGTAATCTTTTGCTTGATTCAAGTGTATGAAATGCACACTTGAATGAAATGATTCAATCTTATATGACTCCAAACAGTCTCATACTTCATTTTATTGGCTTGGAACTTATGCAAGCCTTCAAAACCAACAATGGTAAGTAGAAATGAAAGGACCAAACTTGCATTTTTAAGAATAGATTTACACTTGATTTATGATAGATAATTGAAAGGACCAAACTCATGTCTTTCAAAACAAATGTACACTCGATTTATGATAAGTTTAGAAAGAGCAAAATTGAATTTTTTAAAAACAGATTTACACTTGATTTAGACGAGTATCTGAAAGAACTAAATTAAGTCTCACAAAATAGATCCACAGTTGACTTAAGCTTTCAAAATATATGCATATGCTTAAATGAGAATGACTTCATTGCTTATGTTTTGAAGCAATTTTTTATTTTATTTACTTGTCTCAAAACTTGTGAAAATTTTATATGAAATGAATGAATAGATACATACAACCATTCAAAATCAATCAATCACCTGCATGTGCCCCGACACATGTATCAAAAATCTAAACTTAGTATTCGAGGATGCTGCGTGAGTTGATTCTCAGTTGGGTCTCCGAACTGGGTTAGGGTTAACAAAATCTAATGATATAGTTTTCTTAATTTGATAAAATCTATGAGAAGCTAATTATATTATATGACAGTAAGATGACTATCTCCTAGTTCTCCAGTGATGATTGTGTTGATTATAGAGTTCAACATGAGTGGATCATTATTGTTCAAGTTTTTAAAGTATTATATTTCAATTTCAATTTCAAATTCAAATTCAAATTCAAATTCATATTCAGTCAACTTGTAGGATTTTCTTAAAACTTATGATCTCGTTCAAGTAGTTTATCAAACATCTGTCTACCATAATAATTTTGTATTGCAGGCATTCAATGAAACAGAAGAAATATCGGCTTCATTTTTGGCATCAATCAAGGTGAGCCAAAAATGAAGCCAATATGAGGGATAAATATAATACACAAATTTGTTAATGAAAGCCGATATTTCTTCTGTTTCATTGAATGCCTGCAATACAAAATTGTTATGGTAGACAGATGTTTGATAAACTACTTGAACGAGATCATAAATACAAGTCATTGATCCGATCTTTTGCTATCAAACAGGCAGGGTTGATAAGGTCTATTTTGATGATATCCGTGTTGACTGAATATTTCAATCGGAGGGGTTATTACTATCAAGATTTTTTGAAGTTTTAATATCAAATCATTACATGTTAAAATCTAAATCAATAATAAAATGATCATATGTTCAATTGAAAGATATAATTGAATGAAATTAATCATTCAAAATTTAAAGCAAAATAATCCATCTACTATCCACAATTGTTTGTCGGGGGTGACAAATTAAGAAAATTTTTGTTCACAAATGAGTTAATATCAAATTAAATATATTGCTATGTTCATACTCAAATAATCTCACGCTAGTAAGGACATGTCTTGTGTTCTCTGTTTGCATAGCTTTGTTGTCAAATGATACCAAATAAATTACGATTACGACCAGAGCACTCTGACCAGGTGGTTCGCCTCCAAATGACACTATTAAATTACAGGCTATCGTGGTCCCTAGTCTACTTAATTAGAGGAGTTAGTTGACCCAACTTAATCAAAGTATTCTTATCAGTAGTCATGGGTTGCATCGTCTAAGGTGTCATTGTAGATCTGATGTGGTGTTTGTCTAAAGGGATAAATTTAAGTCGATCTTAATTAACATAGAGCTTTTTGCCCAATCAAATAAATTATATATTTCAGAGTTCAAAGAGCAAAGCTATTGGAGAGTATACGGGCTATGATCGTGATCGTTATTTAGTGGTATCATTTGATGGCAAACCACCCGATCAGAGGGCTCTGATCATAACCATAATTTATGTGAATGTATGGCAATGCGTGGGCCAAGGACAGATCATATCTTTACTAGTGTAAGGTTATTTGAGTGTGAACATAGTATTATATTTGATTTGACATGAACTTATTTGTGAGCAAAAGTTTTGTTAATTTATCACCCTCAACAAATAGTTGAGGATCAGTGGATAAATTTTTATTTTAAATTTAAATAATTAATTTCATTCAATTTATATTTTTTAATTTAAATATATAATCATTTAATTATTAATGTAGATTTGAACATGTAATGATTTGACATTAAGACTTCAATGAATTTTTATAATGATAACCCCCTCCGATTGAAATATTTAGTTAACATGGTCATCATCGGGGTAGATATTGTCAACTCTGTTTATTTGCTAGTAGAGGATTGAGTCTAGAGTTTATATTTAATGAAGTTGAATTTAAAGGATTGACATTAATGTTTTGAATATTTGAACAATGATCATCTCTTCTGGTTTAATTCTACAATTCAAATAATCATTACTGGGGATTGAGGAGATGATTTTCTACTGTCATATGACAATTAATTTCTCAGAGATTTTATCAAATTGAAAAAATATAATAATATTATTAGGTTTTGTTAATCCAAACTAAGTCATAAGACCCAACTTGAAATCAAACTGCGCAGTATCCTCAAACATAGAATTTGAATTTTTAACATATGTGTCGGGGCACATGCGGGTGATTGATTGATTTTTAATGATTATATGTATATGTTTATTCATTTTATATGGATTTTGCACAAGTTTGAAACACTAGGTTTGAATGACATATGTGATGAAATCATTTCATTTAACCGCTTGGACATACTTCCTTAAGCATTCAAGTTGGTGAATACTTTAACATACATATTAATATCTGTTTCTTTAAAGTGTTGTATGAACATTGAAATATCTAAGTTGAAGTAATTGTATTTAATGTAGAAAGCATGTCAAGTTATATATATGAGGTTTTAATATCCAAAATCATAAATCAAATGTAAATTTATTTTGTAAAATATGAATTTGACCTTTTCAAACACTTGCTATAAATCAAGTATCGATATGCTCAACAAGTCATGAGTTTGATTTTCTCAAATACTTGTAATAAATCAAGTGTGAATCTGTTCTAAAAGACACGGGTTTGATTTTTTCAAACATTTATTATAAACCAAGTGTAAATCTGTATTATAAAATATGAGTTCAGCTCTTCCAAATATTTGAATAAATCAAGTGTAGAGCTGAATTGTAGACTGGGAGCTTGGTTCTTTCAGATGATTGCATGAATCACATGATTAAGCTAAACAATGACTCATGAAGTAAGCATAGAATTAATCTTACTCGAATATTTGTATGTATGTTAAGCTTGAATGATATATAACAATATTTTAAATATGTATAATGAGTCATTCCATTAAGTACTTATTATGAAGCCCAAAGCCATGAACTTGTGTAAGAATAATTCATAATACATGCACAGGCTTAGCTTCCTTGAATATTTTCACAAAATTGTTAACTTAAGTGGAACATCGTTCCACAAGACATATACAATGTTTAATATATTTGGATATTTGTATATGTTTTGATGTAATAAGATCAAACATGCAATTTCTCATAATACATGTAAGCCTTCTCTACTTGTCATCATTTGTTTTGAGAACTTCCCCAAGCTAATAAAATGAAATATAAGATTCCTTTGAGACATCTAAGATAAAATCATCTCATTCAAGTATACATACATACCCTAAATATTTGAATGGAGTAAAAGAAATGATGTTTTATAAAGTGCACATGAAGGCTTGCCTCATTCAAATTCCTACATATATATTCAGTAATTTTTATCATTTTAATGGTTGGGTATAATGAACTTCACTCTTTTCAAACTCAAATGTCATGAATTTCAATATTTTCATGACATAAATCATTTCCATTTTATGTAAATATTATTAATTGATAATTTCACATTTCATGGCATGACACTCAAACAATCCACTTAAGAGAAGTTTCTTTATTCATTCACTTGTCTCCTCCTTTTTGTGTTATCCAACATTAACCTTATTTCATGGAAGGAGCATGACATTAAAATTTAATCTTGGTGGACCCTCTTTTTTTTGTCATCCACCATTTATGCCCTTATGTATTTTATTTTGACTTTATTATTCAACATTAATGCCCATTTCATGGATGTATTAATGAGGGAATGACATAAGAATTTAATTTTGATAGATTCTTCCTTCCTTTTATCATTCACCATTTACTCCATCTTTTTATGTATTATTATTATTATTATTATTATTATTATTATTATTATTATTATTTTTGGAGTTTATCACTCAACATTAACCTCATTTTAAGAATATGTTGATGAGGAAATGACAAGGATTCAATCTTGGTGGACTTTTCCTTATTTTGTCATCCACCATTTATGTATTTTTGACTTTATCATTTCATTTGTTTAATGGGCTTGAATGATAATTAATTAAAAGGAAAAGCTTAATGTTAAGCTAAGGTTTATTATAAGTAGGAGGGTATTCCCCTCTTATTGATATTGACTTTCCCATTTCCCCTTACATTTTCCTTGCAAGAAGTATTATGAGCCTAAGGCCTTAAAGGGAATTTTGCTTACAATTGAAGCTACTTTCAAACTCCATTTCATTATTCCCCGTAAGTTACGTGTGATTTGATACTTTTAAATTCAGCTTTAACTTCATTTCAAGATCTTAATTCTCATGTAGGAAAACTCTTTTAAATATTTTTTGTTTAAACCTACTCAATGAAACATGTGTTGCATTTTAAATGATCATTGGAAAATCCATTTATGTTCATTATCAATGTATCAAATCACCTTATTGTTTATAATCAAATCATCAAATATTTTATAATTTAATGTTTAGAGCTCAGATATTTGACCCAAGTCATATCAATTCTAAATTCTTTATAATTTCTATTCATCAAAAAATTCGACAACCTCTCAGTGTTATCTCTGTATAGTGGGCTACTTCGGAAGAGTTGGGCTCTCCCACCACGTTGAAAAATGTGTGTATGGTAGGTGTCATGAGACACAGTGGTCGAAAAGAATATATATACTCACCACGTCAAGAAAGATATGCATAGACCTTTAATTTCACCCGTGTAAAAGCATAGAATTTCCTTGTCGCGTTAGAACAATATGCATAAGTACTTATTTTGAAACACATTTTCTCGCCACATTGAAATAATATGCACTAGTATTTATTTTAAAACACATTTGTTGACCTCCATGCATGCGTCATAAGTCGAAATTAACTGGTGAATTTGTGAGTTTAATCGAAATAAAATGCTCTCAACGGTGCCAAAAATTAGTCAAAAAGACCTTCGATCGACGAATGGACTCAGCCATTGAGTTCAGAATGTCAAAATTGATTAGAATAGACATCTTGCATAATTCGGCCAACCGATCGGGTCATCAAGCGCCGACGCATATCGGGCTGCGATGATGCTCAAACGACCAGAAATTAATTACGCCGAAGGCCAAAACGCCAAAATATCAACGAGACCGTCCGCGCTTAATGGAGCGATAATATCGGTGAATCGATACAACAATAAAAATCGAATCAAATACATTTGACGGCATCGAAAATCAGTTGTAATGACCTATCGACGAATGGACTCCGCCATCGCGTTCAGAACGCCGAAATTGATCAAAATATGCATCTTGCATAATTCGACGATCGACCGATCGACCGAGCGGCGGCCGCCGACACGCATATCGGAGCATAACGATGCCCAAACGACCTCCGTTCACGAAATTGATGGCGTCGTTAGTGTCGAAACGCCGAAACCTATTAAATAAGACTGTTCGTGTTCAATTTGGATATGTCTGCGCGAATATCAAGCGAGTGGAAGCGATGACGCGCAAATTTGAACTGAAATTGACCTCGAATCGACGCCGACTTGAACCAAACGGCCTCCGATCTCAAAACGGATTGCACAGTTGAGTTTGGAACATCAGAGTAACCTAAAATCGACATATATATTGTCTATATGATGTGTCGGCGCGAAAATCCAAATTAGGGCAAATAAAATAATTAAAAAATTATATCCTATAAATACCCCCCTTAAAACCCTAAACCTAATTTTCTCATTTTCCTCCCAAACCCTCAACCGACACCTCTTGTTCTCTCTCCGATAAGCTCTCTCTCTCTCTCTCTCTCTCTCCAACGCCGCATTCTGATCTTCGGCTCAACTGAGATTTCACTAAACAACCGATCAGTAGAAACATTGTAGAGGATGCATGTGTGAGGCCTCAGTGCGTCTGGCCCGCGACGCTGAAGGCCATACCAGCTCATTCCCTCGGCCCGGTGAGCTCCCACGCCCCCTTCATGTTTGCCTCAAGCTGTTTACCATAAGTCGACACGCCTTTCTTAGCATGGTGGAAAAATCTGTATTTGCCTGTTGGTGTATAAGTACCTATATACGCCTTTCTTGGCGTGATAGGAAAATTTGTTTCAACATGTATCTTAGAGCCTCATACATGCTTTCGCAGTGGTGCGATTCGTCGGTTTTATACCACCCATACACCTTTCTTGGCGATGACAGACCAAAGATAGTAGCCTTTTATACGGATGACATGTTGTCGAATGTCTAAACTTCACACGACAGGATCTACATAACGATAATAAACTATGTTGTGATATAAAATTGTTATTTAAACTAACATCAGGTGTATAGACGCGCCTCTCGGTGGGGAAATCTGTTCGAGTACTTTAACCCTTACCTTTTCTGCGGTGAAGACGATTCGTCGTGGTTTATACCACCCATAAACACCTTTCGTGATGGCCCAAAGTTCGGCAGCCCCATACACGGACGATGTTGAAAATGTCACAAACTTTTACACCGACATAGACATAAATTGCTTAATAAAATTCAACAAAAGCTAAAATTATTGTTTTAACTTAACATCGCAGTATATAAGATGTGACACTCTTGGCGCATAAGAAAATATATACTTCATACAGGTACTTCAGAGACCCATACATGTCTTTCTTGACATGGTGAGATGACGCATTCGGTCGTGGTGTTTACACAATCCATACATATCTTTCTTGGCATGTGCCCAAATTTCGCAGTTATAGGACGATAAAGTTGAAATCTTAAAATTTTATCTAAAAATTTATACTTGCAATAAAATTCAGTCAAAACAAGTAATATTATACAAATTTCTTAGACTTAAATTAATGTTGAATCAAATATACCCGCATGCGCCCCGACATTATGCTGAATACTTAAACTTAGTGTTTGAGACGCCATGGTCGATTCTCTTAGTCTTGGACGGTCCTGCAATGAACCTACAATTCTAATATTATTATAATATCTTCAACTTAATAAAACATCGGGAGAATTACGTAAAACAGACGATACTTTATTATTAAATTAATAGAGGATTCAAATAATAAACAACAAACACCTAATGACAAGGCTGAATAGAGATTTCAACGGAGGATACTTCCATCAAAATATGATTAATTTCAAAGAAATTAACTTAGATTGAATATCAATAAAAATGTAGAATTTAAAATATCATCATATAAATGTCTAAGTAAATTCAATATTAAAAATTTAAAATTTAAGTTCAATTATTTGTTGAAGGTGACAAATTAAGGAAACTCTAGCTAAAAAGCGTCAAATCAAGACACAACTATGTTTACTCAAACAATCTTATGCAGGACGCGTGACTATGTCCTTGATCATGGTTTGGCCAAGAGCCCACATAATGCTATTTAAGTCCTCGGCCGAAGTGGTTGTTGCCAAATGACCTCATTATATCACTTCCTGTCAGTCAGTATGTTCTCTAATACTGTCTTTGAGTTGTGAACCATAGTATACTTGAGCAAGAAAAATTCTCTGATAAAGTAGACTGCTCTGCTCAGACAAACACCATCCCAGGTCTACAAAGATTTTTTGGACGACGTAACTCATGTGTTGCTGATAAGGATCCTTCGGTCAGGTTGGGTCAACTACCTCCTCTAACTAAGTAGACTAGAGACCGCGGCAGCCCGGGATGACGGAACCATGGGATCTAGATCGGGCGCGCCATCGTTCCCCCAACCATCCGCTTTAAGTTTAAAAAAATGATAAATTTCATAAATTCTAAACCCAAAATTTTAAACTCCACATGCTGCTACTATATGCTATGCATTTAGCAATCTAACGACTAGCCTTAATCGAAAGTGCTCTCTCACTGTTAGGAGGGGTAATTAACTATAGGTGCTTGCGCCTATAGGAAAGCTAGAACCAGATCTAAAGTCCTCACAAAACAAGAGAGAAATCTCTAGGTAGTGTCTTATTTACTATTCCATCTGCCTTCTGAAAATTTCACCGACATTAAATCACTCTCTTCATCGAGAGGTCGGTGGCGAATTTTCAGAGCTCACAACATTTTTCTGTTATGTTGGAATAACGTGCACTGATACTTATTTTAAAATAAATTTTTTCGTCACATTAGAACAACGTGCATGAGTATTTATTTTAAAGTAATATTTTTGTCACATTGGAATAATATGCACGATACTTATGTAATATTGATATATCTTTACAAATTTATATTCATATATGCATTGAATTAAAATACAAGTGAAATATTTTGCCATAACATAGTTTTCATCATAATTTCAGCTGAAATTTACTCTCGGAATGCACCAAACAATAATGTATAACATAAACATCCAATATATGTGAACTTCACTTCATCATTTTAGTGTTGAACATAGAGGGATTACCTTTCTCAGATTCAACAAATAAAATAATAATTAGATAATAAGATGCAAGCATATATTTCATCTCTTTGCTATCAAGTAATCAAAGAGAACTTTGCATCTTTCATATCTCTAATGCTAACACTTTCATATCCATGTAATAATAGGCTTCAGCATTTGATAAAAGATATGATGAAAAATAAAAAAAAGGCTTATAGATCGTACTTAGTTTTATTGTTTTTTTCTTTTGACATGATGGTTGTTTGCAAGTGGAGTTTAATTGACATAAAGCAAAGCAATCAAACTCATTTTAGTAAAAATATAAACCTAAATTTCAATTTCAACTAAGGTGTGTATGGTAGGAAAAATATTTGTATGGTAGGTGTCATGAGACACAGTGGTCGAAAAGAATATATATACTCACCACGTCAAGAAAGGTGTGCATAGGCCTTCAATTTCACATGTGTAAAAGGAAAATCATAGAATTTTCTTGCCGTGTTAGAACAACGCGCATAAATACTTATTTTGAAACACATTTTCTTGCCACATTGGAATAATATACACGAGTATTTATTTTAAAGCACATTTTCTTGTTATGTTGGAATAACGTGCACGGGTACTTATTTTAAAATAAAATTTTCCGTCACGTTAAAACCACGTGCACGAGTACTTATTTTAAAGTAATTTTTTTTGTCACATTGGAACAATATACACGATACTTATGTAATATTGATGTATCTTTACAAATTTACATTCATACATGACATAATTTTCATCATAATTTCAGCTAAAATTTACTTTCAGAATGTACCAAACAATAATGTATAACATAAACATCCAATATATGTGAACTTCACTTCATCATTTTAGTGTTGAACATAGAGGGATTACCTTTCTCAAATTCAACAAATCAAATAATAATTAGATAATAAGATGCAAGCATATATTTCATCTCTTTTCTATCAAGTAATCAAAGAGAAGTTTGCATTTTTCATATCACTAATGGTAACACTTTCATATTCATGTAATAATAGGTTTCAACATTTGATAAAAGATAGGATGAAAAAGAGAAAAAAATTTACAGATCGTCCTTAGTTTTATTGCTTTTTTTTCTTTTGACATAATGGTTGTTTGCAAGTGGAGTTTAATTGACATAAAGCAAAGCAATCAATTTCATTTTAGTAAAAATATAAACCTAAATTTCAATTTCAATTAAGGTGTTTGCTTGCATGATAACATAGTTTAGATAAGAAATCTTTTAAATATTGTCAAATAGTAGAAGAGACAAAGTTGAAATAAAGATATCCTATAAAAGTCACAATTTTATCTTATTATTTTATGCCAAATATCAACAAAGAAAGCTTGAAGGTCAAGTTGATTGAATAAACATAAAAGTAAACACTTACTCTTTTTCTATCTCCAAACTAAGCAAATGAAATAACATATTAATGGCCAAGTAAAGCATCAAAGATGACAATGTTGAGAAAAAAAAAATTAGAATTTCATTATCACAACACCTTTCAATGATTTAAGAGCAAGAAAGGGCATAGAATATCCAACTCGAGAGACTTTAGCTTACAATCATATATGGACAGCAAAATGAAAGACTTCAAAATTCACAAACTTTGGAGTCAACATTCATCCTTTTCCTCATGTTAATTCAATCAACAAAAGAAGTGTTGAATGACTAAAGTTGAATGGAACTTCACCCACCACCACAAAATTTCAAAGTCAAAAGCATATTGAAACCTATTTCTTCATTTTACATCAACTTCATAGCAGGATGATAATTTGATCATGAAATATAAGAAGCATTTACTTAACCAAATCACAAGATATAATAAGAGGTTCAAATAATAAAATGAAGGCTTTGAATCGAAACCTCATAAACTTGTTATTTTACTTTGCTTTCACAATGACAATGAAATTTAGGCAAGATTTGATTAATCAAAACATCAAATGACAACTTTACATAGCAAATAGCAATTTCTTTCACAAAAATCAGCAAGCAAAGTTATGCTTTAATAATTACACAGATAAATTTCAACTTTTAATAATAGAAAGATTGCAAGATTAGATTCTTTAAAGATTGAAACCTTGCTATCTTACTCGCCATAAAGAACGATTTGATTTGATATATAAGAAAATCTGTATGGAATTCAAAGTACACTAGATGGAACAACAAAAGACAATAGAAATATTGCAAGATTAGATTCTTTAAAAATTGAAACCTTGCTATCTTACTTGCCATAAAGAAGGATTTGATTTGATATATAAGAAAATCTGTTTGTAATTCAAATTACACTATGTGAAACAACAAAAGATAATTACATTAAATCATAAAGAGCTCTCAAGCCTTGCTTTTTCATTTCCCTATCAAAGAGTGAAAGTAATGTCTTGCATATTTTATGGCTTTTGATCCTTGATAACTTCACTTTAATACAATAGTGAATCTACTGTTTAGTAGGATTCAAACTAATTATAACAAGAAAATGGAACTTTAATTTTACTAAAGAGACAAAATAAATCCCACTTCATGCAACATATTATTTATTTGGAAACAACACATTGAGTAAAACTCAAAATGGAATTTAATACCATTGCTATCCAACAACAGAAAAATGTAAGCTTTAATTTATGTGAGTCTTAATACCCTATATCCCTTTATTTTAAAACTAATCCAAGTGTTAGAGGTTGCTTAATATTAAAATTAGAATATGCTTTATGCAAAATCTAACCCAACTTTAACTTGAAATAACAAAATAGTAGCTTTCAATCATTGAAAATTTATAAATTTGATATGATGATTTTAAGTTCCACACATGAATTTTTTTCTCATTTTACTTCAAAGGCCATTGATTTGATAGTAACCATGGTAAGGAGAGTAGGAACAAAGCCAAAACCCAATTCATTTCCTCCATCCCCCTTCTTTTAACATAATAGTTAAATAAAATTCAACCCACATAAAGTAAACAATCATATCAAGTTCAGCAAAATGTAAATCTGAAACTTCAGATTTGACTTGGTAATTATTTGCATGATAGTGAGATCTAAGTGAGGTTTAAGATAAACATTGCCAAATGATGAAAAGAGGTAAAAAAGAAGCAAAACAACCTCATGGAAGTTGTAACTGTACTTATCTCCCATTTCATTCCTATTTAACGACTCAAATGGACGTATAATGGCGCAATGTAAGTGAATGCTTGATAACAAAAGCAAAGCAACTTGAGTTATACTGTATAAACATCACATCTCTATCTTATTGCAATTTCATAGTGAAAACACAATTTAACTATAGAATATATGTAAAAGTGGAGATTCACTAAAAATCATTTTATCCAAGAGGACTGAAATAGTAACATGCAACTTAGGGTTGAATAGAAATAACCTGGAAGGTCGGTTGGAAGAGGATTTGAGAAGGGAATGGAAGGGCCGGCTTGTTGCCTCGACAGGTGTAGGAGAAATCGAGGCCTTGGTTGCTCGGTTGACTTCGACTAGGTCGAGCAGAGGGGGACGAATAGAGGGAGAGGGGGATTGGCTTTGGCTGCTGCAGAGAAAGAGCTGGACGAATCGAGGAGGCTGGCGGCTCGTGTGAACTAGAGGAAGCGAGAGGGAAAGATGGATGCTTGGCTCATGTGCATTTGGCTACAGTTAGGAGGAAGGGACAGGCAAACGAGAGGGCGAGTCTTTTTGTTCGGCTGAGTGGGAGATTGGGTGATGGGGAGTTTGAACCGAGGGTTTCAAGTGGTTCTCTCTCAGGTAGCTGCTCGAGTATGGGGGTATTAGGGTCGGCCAAATGTTTTGATTGGCTGCCCAAGTGGCAACCAATAGGAAATGTTGGGTGGCTGGTCTAATTGGAGGGGTTGGCAGCTGATTTAATTGGAAGATTAGGCAGCCAAATGGGATAGGTTGGAACGGGGGTGGATTAGGAATAGGAAAAGGCAGCCATGGATTTAAAGAAATTCAAATTAATCATATACGCACATGTAATTAACCTATGTATGTATTTATAATTGCCTACCATTAAAAAAATTAGAAATGCACATAAATCTTGGCGTTTTATTTTGATATCGATAATTATGTAATATGGGTATCAATTTTGGGTAATTTCGATGTCTCGGATGCAACGATGGCGTCTGTTTCACGAACGTAGATCATTTGGACAATTTCGACAATGATCGAAGTGAATTTAAACTTAAATTGCATGACATTGCTTCGAATCGATTGAGGTTCGCGTAAACTTAGCCGAATTTGTTGCAGAAGGTGTTGTTTGATAGATTTCGATGTTTTGACGACAACGACGCAGTCAATTTCACGAACGGTGGTCGTTTGGATGTCATCGTGGCTTCTCAACCTCGATATGCACGTAATTATAATAAAAATAAATTTTGATCAATTGATTGATCATTTGATTAATTGGATAAGTTTCATTTGATTAATTTTGACATTTCAAATGCATTTATACAATTAAATTTTCAAATTGAAGACGTTTTGATCAATTTCGATCACGATTAAGGTATTTTAGCTTTGATTCATGCAACGTTACCTTCATTAATTATGGATTTTAATTTTCATGCTTAATTTGATTTATGAAACATATGTATAGGCCAATACCCAACATATGTTTAAAATTAAATGATAAATTTCATAAATTTTGAACTCTATTTACTGCTACTATATGCTAAGTAATTAGTGGCTTATCGATTAGCCTCAGGGGCTATTTGGTTGCTTGAATTTTGGGTGTAAAGTAAAATAAATGTAGAAGTTTTAAATTTTTTTTGGTATTTTGCATGGTGCAAAGTAAAGTTTCCAAGGTGATGTAATGTATTTAAAATATATTACAAAGGCCATTTTCTGGGTGAATTCTAAAGTGTTATGGCCGGCTCCCACTGTTGATGCCGCCTGCCGCCCACAACCTCAAGAATACTTTACATTTAGTTTACCAAGAAAAAAAAAAATTAAACTCATGTATTTATAGAGTTTTCAGCCAAATAACCTTAAAGTAATCCAAATACATTACATTCCTTTTACACTGCATTCCTTTTATACTGTATTCATTTTTCAGGCAACCAAATAACCTCTTAATCAAAAGTTCTCTCAGCATTGGGAGGGATAATTAATTATAGGTGCTTTTGCCTATAAGAAACTTGGAATCAGATCTAAAGTCCTCGCAAAATGAGGGTAAAATTTTTTGATAGTGTCTTATCTACAAATGCATCTGTTTTCTGAAAATTTGACCGACATTAATCTACATTCTCTTCATTGAGATGTTAGTGATTAATTTTTGGAGCCCACACCGACCTTCTGTTTTTCCTTCTCTCCTTCACAAGAAGTCTTAGGTTGATCCACATCATTTAATATGAAAGCTAGGATTCTCCATCCAAGGGTCTAGTTGCAGTTTGTATATCTCCACCAGCCAATCAAAGTTCATAGATGATTGTCTCTTGTATTGTGCTCTTGCACATAGTTTAGCATACTTGAATGTTCCGCATATCCTATACCAAATCTAAAGAGACTATCTAAATTAAGAAGAAAAGAGAAAAATAAATGAAAAGGAAAAAAATATGAAAGCCGCGGGTATCTTAAACCCATGTCTGGTTAACACTCCTTTTGAAATTCAAGCCATCTTAACCATCATTACCTACACTACTAATTGTATTTCATTAACTTCCTTTACAATCTATAAGTATGCCACCACCATCTTTTACCACTACACGCTCTCCCCCACCTTTACATACTCTAATCCCTTTTAATGCATTTGTTAGAATTATTTTTTTCTTGTTATGTGGATCCCACCCATAGTGGCCTAACAATTGATTTGGGTCACGTCCACGCAAGAATGCTTGGCTGATTGATCTGAGATGTGGGCAGTACACCTTTTTATTTCTGACTTGATGGTGAGCTTCTTCTAATGCACCAAACCTTGAATTGGAAGAGCATACTATTTATCGGTAGTAATAGCTATTAAGGAATATACTCCTGACAATCGAGTTTTATGGAGGTTTGGAGATTCATGTTGCTCTTTTTAGGATAAGAGAGCCGGAAGGAGTATTTACATCTATTGGTTTGGAGGAATTGGCGTTATAACCGTTGACATAAGCCTCTTTGTTGTAAGCTCGCAAAGAAGTGGCGAGTTTTTGGGGTCGGCTTATAGCTAATGATATTGAATCAAGCTAGTCCAAGTCTTGTTAGAATAAACAACAACAATAACAACAACAACAACAACAACAACAACAACAACAACAACAATAATAAAAATCTTTTATCTCACTACGTGGGGTCAACAACAACACTGCTGTTGTTGGGTTCCAAGCCTCAAATGAGAAAAATGGAGGGTTACATTAGGTAGTTGACAACTAGCATTAAATTTGTTAAAAAAACATGACATGAATCCAACTCTTACTGGAGTTGAACTAAAAATTTGTGTTTGCTCAGCTCATACTTGAATATGTTGGTTCAATGTAAAAGTTGCTAAATTCATGCAAACATATGCATTGTATCTATCTTTCTTTCTCTCTCACAAGCACATTAAGTGTAATATTATATACAAATACATCCCTATTTCACACATAGATGCAATCCTATTCTATATACAACTTTTTTTTAAACAGTATGTATGTATGGATGAATGTGTGTGTGTGAATGGTGCATGGGGCATGGTCGCGGGCATGTGTGTTTGTGTGTATGTATTTGTATGTATGTGTGTATGTAAAAATTTAACCTTGTTTAAAATTGTGCAGTAAAAAACCCATCATAAATGTGCCTCAATGTTTTTTTGAAAAATTACAATGAGGCTTATATCTCATTGATGTTATGCGAGGCTTACGCCTCATTTGATGTGAAACCCGCCTCAAGGTGCGCCTCGCCTTAGGTTTTGTGAGGCGTGCGCTTTTAGATATTTGTTTAGATCAATTATAAGCTTTAATTATCAAAATAACACATTTTATCAAAAACACAGTTGATTTCAAGATAAACATTACTCAAATAGCTCTCCTCTTGTGCTCTCTTTGCTTATGCACATTACTGTTTATCATCACCACCATTCTTACTTGTGATGTTCTTACTTTGATATTAGATACTTGAAGTGGGAGAGAAAAAAATATTATTTTAAATTTATTTTGAATTGTTATATCATTAATTTTTACTTTGAAATTAGTATAACACTTTTTATTTTAAGATTTAATGTCAAGATATTAATATGTTACTTGATATTTTGCACAATTTATTACTTTATATTATTAAGATGTTATTGTATTGCATTTTAATATGTTACTAAGTTAGGATATTTTTTAATTTGTACTTTGATGTGTGCACAGTACTTCTTTGCACAATTTTGTTGATTTTGAGGCTACTGCCTCAAAACATTTCGAGGCTTACATCCTGCCTCATGGAGGAAAAATGCTTTAATACCTGATTGTGCAATTTTAAACTTTGGAATTTAGTGAGTATTTATAAAAGTGACTTGTCTTAAATCAACTTTATAATTGGTTAGAGTCAATCATCTTTGGCTTGACTCAAATTTAGCTCAATTCGAAATCAAAATTTTGATTTGGGGCTAGGGCAGTCTCCCTCTTAACTTAATACCAATGATGCTAGATTTGCATCAGGGTTGTAAGAAGGAGACGCTTGATTCCAGTATAGCAAGTCAATTTATATCATATCCATAAAAGCAAACATAAATTAATAAAGGTGTGAACACTTCATTCATTCCCCTGCCAAATGGAATTCAGACAAATATTCCTAGCAGCTGAACGAGAGTCTAATAACATAAGGGATCCATTCCGCAACAGGAAAAGAATTAGAGATTTACATTGCGATTTGAATTTAGAGGAGACAATGTCCAAGTCCTCATGTCTTAAGAACCCATAAATAGTGACTTGGCTTCAAGCAGTTGCATCCCTTTCAATAACTTTTTTGACCTGCAAATAAAATGTAAAATAACAATAAGCCATGCTTAATAACAGAAATGTTACAAGGCACATTAATCAAAATAAACTATACTGCCATTCAGGTCTAATTAATGTCCAGTTGGTTACTGGGGCTGTCCAGTTGAACTTTTTGTCATGCTCTGCATCATCACTCTTGATGCTGCAGGTGTTGGACAACCTGAGCTATGTTTAATCAGATGCTTGAGCGTGAGATCTGGCCTGCTTCAGGTGCGAATGGAGTTGAGATCTGATTGAGTTGAAGTCCTGTTATATGTTCTCTGCAGCATTACCTCATTACTCTACACTGGAACTTGGAAAATGAATGAAAAGCTTACGATACCTGTGAACTAAACTTATGGTCTATTTGGAGAAACTGTAGCAGCATGAAAATACAGTGGTGAAGCTGTTGCAGGCTAAAAAATTATCATGGGTATTACAATTTTTTTTTTTTATAAAAAAAGTTAAATCGTAACTTTCTGATAACCACCATATTCTATCAAGTGAGATATAAAAACACAGCTTTCTACACAACTTTTCTAAAATGCAGCCAAAATGTAGTTTACTCAAATGACAACTGTGGTGCGTTTTGACACTGAACCACACCATTACCTCAAACAGAGCCTTAATCTCTGATGGAATCTAAAAACATGGATTGAATTTAGTTTTTTTATTGGTTTGTATCATGCGATTAATGCTTTTTTTTATAAAAGGTGTTCTGAATCTTTTGTTTTATTATAGGGTGTCGGTAGCGATGATCAGAAAGTTCTTGTACTTGCTGCTACAAACACACCATATGCCCTGGATCAGGTTTTGTGATGATCTTTCTCGTATCTTGTGAAAGCAATAAGCAATTCATAAAATTGTTTTAGATGCTTTTGCGTATGAAAACAGGCTATACGACGCCGCTTTGATAAGCGAATCTACATTCCTCTTCCTGATCTGAAGGCCCGTCAACATATGTTTAAGGTATTGCCTGCAGGATGTCTACTGTTCTCTGTTCGAAAATGTTGTGCTCTATCAAAAACTTGACCTTTTTGTTCAAGAGCTAACCTGTTTCTTTGGTCATTGTGATTTTGCCACAAGATAAACCTCTGAATTAATATAGCTTGTTTCTTCTGTTTCCTTCTTATTAGCTTCCAATTTTCTCTTGTAGAAGAAGCATTGTTACATAACATCTGATTAAAATTTCCATATTTGCAGTTTAGTCATTTTAGTTTATTTCATACAGGTGCATTTGGGGGATACCCCAAGCAACTTGACGGAAAGCGATTTTGAGAGCTTGGCTCGCAGGACGGAAGGTTTCTCAGGTTCAGATATTTCTGTTTGTGTGAGTTGTTATCAATAGGTTTACTTCACATTCCTTTATTAGACGAATGAGCTTTGACCATAGCATCTTTGACAACGAAATCTGACCTGACCTCTTCATGACAGGTAAAGGATGTTCTTTTTGAGCCCGTTCGAAAAACCCAAGATGCAATGTTTTTTACAGAAACTCCTGATGGTATGCTGTTGCCATGTGGGCCAAAAACACCAGGATCTATACAGACCACAATGCAGGACCTTGCTGCAAAAGGCCTTGCTGCCAAGGTGGGCTCTTGTATTATAACACCTGCTTAGAGTCTTTTAAACAATTTTTTTTTTCTGATTCATCTTTAAGTAATTATTAGGCTCTATCTGGTTTCAAGGAAGTGAAAAAGGAAATTCAATGGCAATGGTGAAGGAAGTGAATTGAAAATTGCTTTCACCTACTTTTTTGGGTTCCGTCGAGGATAGATGAGCCCTTAGTCTTTTTGTGTGGGATATATGACATATAGTGATGGCCCAATCCGATAAATTTCTCTACCCATTCTTTTGCTAGGATTGGGTAGGAAATTATCAAATTTGAATTATGCATTTGCTCAGATTTTCAAGGTAAATAAATACAATTACCTTTTAATTAAGCTGGAATCAAACAGCTAATATGAAATTGTCGAAGTAAAAATGTATTTTCATTCTCTTCATTTCGAACGAATCAAACAGAGCCTCAGTGATTTGTTTTAAATGCTTGCTTCTATGTGGCAGATTCTTCCGCCGCCTATCGCACGAACGGATTTTGATAAGGTGCTCGCCAGACAGCGACCAACAGTTAGCAAAGCGGATCTCGAGGTTCATGAGAGATTCACAAAGGAATTTGGAGAGGATGGTTAAAAAGGTTGGTTGGTGTATTCAGCCATGATGTAATTGTATATTGTAGTTTGAAATTGTTCTCATTGTAGAAGAAATATATAGTGTGATTATTGCCCAATAGGGAGTTAAAAACAACTTTGTAGTAGCTATAAGGGCTAGATTCTTACTTGTGACTTGATTGACTCCCACAATTAGTAATTTAATCTATATTTAATTAATGTCATTGTGCAGCAGAAATAGTGTGGTTAAAATCATTCCAACTTTTATGCATGTGATCTATACTTTTTTTTTTCTTTAAATTGGTTTTATGAATTTTTATTTTTCATCTGTTTTTTAGTTGATTGTTATCTGATATGTCAATTTTATTTTGCATTTATTTTATATTACATTTTTTAACTAAATTATGTAGCTTATTGTTTTTATTTATTTTTGATTTTTTAATTTTTGTGTGAATATCCCTAATTATTTGAAATCTGAATCTGTCAGGCTGATAAAAATGCAAATGGTGCTTCAACTTTAAGTTTTCTGAATGCAACGTCGAAAGTAGTGTAGGTTGTGTCAAGGAGCTCTAGTAAAGGTGGGTTTGCTTAAAGAAAAAGAGTTGAGTTTGAACGAGTTAAAGTTTTGTTTATTTTTGGCTCATTTATATTAACTCGTAATTGAAATTCACTTGTGTTTGAATTAGGCTCATAAAAAATTTGTTGGTGTTCAACTTGATATTATTTGATTTATTCGAATTGGCTTGTGTTTTGCTCAATTTGTCAAAGAAAATAAGCCAAAATGAGCTATAAATATTTGGAGTAGGTCATTTTTTATGCATCATAATCAAGTCTTTTTATAATAAAATAAAGTTATTTTTTATATATCATAATCAAGTCTTTTAGGTCTACCTCTATTTTTCTTAATATAAGACAAGTTTAATATATCTACTCTCTTAATCGGGCCATCGGATTGTTGATGTTTTATATGGTTAAATCATGTTAGGCGAGTCTCTCTAATCTTATTTGTCATTGGAGTTACTCTAATTTTTTTTTTTTTTGAAAATATTTATTTCACATTTTATCTCTAAGAGTAAAGCCATTCGTCTATACGAGCATTCTCATCTCTATAATTTTAACTTAGTTTTATACTTCTTTTTATTGGTTAATATTCTGCATCATAAATCATTATAGGTTTTTATCATCATCTTATAAAAATTTTCTTTAAGTTTAAGCGTTACTTTTCTATCAGACATGTCAGATGTATTCCTCCACTTCAACCATCCAACTTGAATTCTACTAATAACATCGTGCTTTATTTCACTATCATTTTGAACAATAGCCGAGAGATTTGAAATGTATTTTTTTTCTTAATGACTTGATCACTGAATATTACAACACCATCACTAGAATTTTTATAGCTAAAATTAAATTTCATATATTTAATTTTAGATCTGCTTAAATGAAAATCTGTAGACTCTAAGATTGATCCTCATAATTCAAGTTTTTCTTAGACTTCCTCTCTAGTCTTATTATCAATAAGAAGAATGTCATCATCAAAAAGCATTAAATTATATTATGGTTAATAAAACATTAAATTATAACAACGACAAACATAACAATTAGTTAAGTGAGGCTAAGAGTAATATAGGATCGTGGAAAATCAAAAAAAAAAAAAAAACCTGGAAAATCCCTTCTACCTTTTAGAGAAATCTAAAATGCTTGCAACACATAAACTGCAAACATGATTTCTACTAGAAATAATTTGCATAATCATTCGAAATCAAAAGCAAGTGTAAGAATCTAATTCCAAAATTTGACTCCAATTCGAGACAGTATCAGATCTTCTCAATCTTTTAGCCTTCACGATAGGGTTTGCTTTGGCTATAGCTTCTTCACCAACGCTCTTGAAGTTAAAAGGAGCATTCTTGAGTTTTAAGATAATAATGATTTCAGCAAAATATGTTTTTTGCATTGATACTTGAACTCTATCAATCCCACTCTCTTTTTGCAAAGAAGCAACGATTTGGCTGTTCCTTTTTACTCCGCTCCTATGTTGGTTCATTTCCTATAATCCCCGTAATTTCTACATTCAGCTCCTTTGAATGCTCTGAAAATAAACTTGATTCTGCTTAAAATTCAACAGAAATTTTAGTCCCCAATAAAAAAAATGTATAAACAAACATAGAGAAGATCAAACAAGAATCATAATTTTGGTTCAGCAAATTATAATACAAATAATTCGATTCAAAAGAATTAAAAAATAAATCTGAAATTTGAAATGCTAATGAATTGAGAGTTAATACATACATATATCTTAAATCAAGCCCATAGTTTTCGTAAACTTCAACTCCAAACAAATTTGAAATCTAAAAAATTATACTTTGTACCGGTATTTCTTACATAACTAATTTGTTCTTTGGCCGAATTAGATAAATTTGTCTTATTAAAAAGTTAATATTTTTTTTTCGAATTTTTATGTTGACAACTTTTGATAATCACCTATGGAGGCACTATTGTGTTGTTAATTTGATATAAAATTTAAAAATCATATTTTGTGCCGATATTTCGCATATAACTTATTCCTTTTGCCAAATTGAATGAAATTGATCTCATCATAAAGTTAACAAATTTTTATACAACTTTCATGTTGACCATTTTTTTATAATTACCATTTGATGCGCTCCAAATTTTGTAAATTTTAACTTGACATAAATCTGAAATTTAAAAATCATACTTTATGCAGGTATTTTGCACATAACTCACTCATTCTACGATCAAATTGGATAAAATTAGTCTCATTGTAAAGTTAATGAATTCTCTATAATTTTTTATGTTGATCATTTTTTGATAATTACCAACGGATGTGCTACAGTTGTTGCAAAATTCATATTGAAACAAATTTGAAATCTAAAACTTTTATGTGGTGCCAGTATTTCACATATAACTCACTCATTCTTTGGACGAATTAGATGAAATGGTCTTACTGGAAAGCTAAAGAATTTCTCTAACTTTCATATTGATATTTTTGATAATTACCATTGGATGCGCTACAGTTTCATAAACGTCAACTCAAAATAAATCTAAAATCTGAAAATAATACCTTATATTGGTATTTTGCACATATTTCACATGTCTATGATCGAATTGGATGAAATTAGTCTCATTAGAAATATAATGAATTTCTATACAACTTTTATGTCAACCATTTTTGGTAATTACCAATGGAAGTGCTATAGCTTTCATAAACTTTATATTGAAATAAATTTGAAATTTGAAAACAATATCTTATATCAGTATTTCCCACATAACTCACTTGTTCTCCGGTAGAATTGAATGAAATTGTTCTCGTAGAAAGTTAATAAATTTATCTACAACTTTTATGTTAACTCTTTTTTTGGTAATTACTAATGAATGCACTTTAGTTTTCATAAACTTTATATCAAAATAAATCTGAAATCTAAAAATCATATATTTGCCAGTATATCACACATAACTTACTTGTTCTTCGGTCGAATTAGATGAAATCTAAAAATCTATAATTTTCACGTTGATCATTTTGATAATTATTAATATATGTGCTATAATTTCTGTAAACTTTATATCAAAATAAACCTGAAAATCATACTTATTGAGTCTCTTTTTTCATTTTTTTATTAATGGGATTATTGTGAAGATCTTAATTTTGTAATATTCTTTGTAGATTAGACTAAAGTCTATCAACTTTTCAATTCATGCTTTGCTATTGACAGTTATGTGGTGAACTTGGAGATGGAGGATCGTGTACTCAATCAATGGTAGGTTCAGTGAAACAGTGGCAGAAAGAATTATTATTTTTATATGCCAAGAGTAGGTTTAAACAAGAAGAATGATACAAAAATGAAGCTGAAATTGAACAGAATTTTAATCACAACTAGTCACTAAACGGGAAATACAATAATTTGGATGCTAAATAAGAATGTTCCAATTAAATTTCTATAAAACATAAGTTTTAATTTCACGTTTTTCATATCAACCTCAAGTTTGAGCATAAATACCTATCATTCCTAGCTCTTTTATTAATTTTTCTCAAAAAATAACCTTTGTCGAGAGTAGGTTTCTAGTATCTCAATATTTTGGTATTTTGGTTGGAATTTTAGAATGTTTTTCTTGATCCATGCCACCTATTCTTACATGTAAGTACAGTCATACAAACTATAAAGTAAAAATAATTTGAGAATGTCTAAGAAACTATACTAACAAGCTTGTATCTTTCATGTCACTACTAAATAAATAATATCGAGTGCATAAGTTAAAAACGTCCAAGAAAAATATTAATGAAACTGTTGATCTCATTTTTAGGATGAGCTCTGAACCCCTCCATCTTAGACATATGACTTCTCTTAGACTTTAAGAGTTCTTTAGTCTTAAGATACATCTAGTGATTAGGTGGACACTCAACCTAGCTTTAGAAACTTAGAAGAGTTAGCCTTAAGAATAGGTCATGCCTTAGGGGTGTTAGAAAAATTTGCCTACCCTATAGCTTGAACCAAATTCCTCACTTCCTCCCTTCAAATCAAACTCAAATCAATTCTAAATGATTGAAATTCCAAGTTCAAAAATATTACTTAAGTCACTTTGATTCTATCTTATGGACTTTCCCTAAACCGAATCTAAATTAATTCAAATTCAAGGAATTTTCTCACAACCCATTTATATTCTCATTTATATTCACATATATAAATGAAATATAAATTCAAATCTATCAAACCAAATTCAAAATTCAAAACCAAATTAGAAATCTTTCCTAAGTCCTTTGATTCCCTCTTATAGACTTAGCCTAAATCAAATCCAAATCAATTCAAATTCATGAAATTTTCTCACAACCCATTTATATTCACATATATAAATGAAATATAAATTCAAATCATCAAACCAAAAATCAGTTCAAAACTCAAACTCAAATTCAATCAAAATTCAACCTAAGTCTTTCAAGTCAAAATCTTGAACTTAACCAAATCAATTTCAAATCAAGCCAAACCCATGATTTTTTTTTCATGATTCAATCAATCATACAATCATGAATCAAATATAAATACAAACTTTAATCATCAATCCAAAAATCAATTCAAAACTCAAACTCAAATTCAATCAAAATTCAACCTAAGCCTTTTAAGTCAAAATTTGAACTTAATCAAATCAATTTCAAATGAAGCCAAACCCTTGATTTTCCTTCATAATTCAATCAGTCCTACAATCATGAATCCAAATATAAATACAAACTTCAATCATCAATCCAAAAATCAATTCAAAAATCAAATCCAAATTCAATCAAAAATTCAACCTAAGCCTTTCAAGTCAAAATCTTGAACTTAGCCAAATCTATTTAAAATAAAGCCAAACCCTTGATTTTTCTTCATGATTCAATCAATCCTACAATCATGAATCTAAATATAAACATAAATTTCAATCATCAAACTGAAATGATATTCAAAAATCAAACCCAAGTCAAACTCATGTTCACCCTTTGAACTTAAAATTATCAAATGAATCAAAACCCATTTGACTCCAAATCACTTATAAATGAATTTATATTTCAATCATAAGTCCATATGTGAGTTCAGTCAAGCTCAAATCAAGCTTTGACCAAGCTATTTGACCCACTTAGGCTCACTTGACTCAAAGTGACCTAAAGTACCTCTTTTGAACCAAATTCTAATCCTACCAAATTGGATTGAACTAAGCTCACCTAAGCCTCACATTGTGAGCAACAATTATCATGAGATGATCAATCACTCAAATTAGGTCAAACCAAGTCAAACTTAATGGTTGACCAAGTCAACACTTAGCCAAAATGAAACCTAAACTAGCCAAAATCCACCATAAGCTAAATTAATTGAAACCATTGATCAAAACTCATTCATGATCAATGTTTGAATTTGACCATGTCATCATTTGAGCCTAACCTAGCCCAATTGGCCACTTGACCCAAGTTGACCCAACTTGACCTAAAAAGTCAAAATATATCAAAACTTGATCTAAGCCAAATTGATTGAAACTAATGGGTCAAGTTCATTTCAAATCACTTGCTGAACTTGATCAAATCCCCCAATTGGCCACCTAGACCTAACCTAGCCCAATTGACCTTGAACCCAACTTGACCTAAAAGGTCAAATTGAGCCAAACTCAAATATAAACCAAATTGATTGGAAACAAAGATACCAATCCATTTCAAATGACCAACCAAACATAAACCAACCCATGACCTAACCCAAATAGGTCAAATGGGTCAAATTGGTCAACTTGACCCATCATCTAAACCAAATTGAACCAAACCAAAATTACCAACACATTTCAAATGATCATATGAACTTGACCCAACCCTTGGTTTAACCCAATTTGACCAATTGGTCAACTTGACCCAAGTTGACCCATTTTGACTTAAATGGGTTAACATGAGCCAATCTAGCAAACCAACTCCAAATTCAATGAAATTTGGCCTAACCCATTTTTTAATCATACCAAATATATTCAAAATGAAATCCAAGCAAAATGACTATTTTACCCCTAGGCTATAGGGTAACCTAAAATCAAAACCACTTGGAATTTGGTCAATTCCTTTCCATGGACACTTAGCATCCTCTTAGTGGACTAAATGGTCGCTAATGGACATGGTGCACATGACCCAATGGGTTTGGGCCAACCCAACCCAATCTAAGGTCAAAACTAACCACCCCATGGACATAGGCACATGGGAATTATTCCTCCACCCATTTCAAGCACATGGCACTCCTCCACTACCTCTCTCTGGCCAAACTGAATGCAATGCCACCCTAAACGGCTTAACAAACCCACTCAAGGAGGTGTATTAGATCAAAATTGCATGAGAGCTTGTGGCCGTCCGATTCACCTAGAGGGAGATATACTCCTAATTTCACTTGAATTCTATCTCTCTTGCATTTGATTGAGTTATAGGAAGTCAGAGCTAGCATTCCAAAGCTCCCCCAAGCTTCTTAGAGCCAATTCAACTTCTCCATTCTCGGTTTCTCCAAGCCAAAAATAAGGGAGGTAGTAAGGAAATCCAACTTAGCTAATACATAAAACCAATCCAATTCTGCCTTCGAACACCCTCAGAGGGCCTAGTCGAACTCATCATGAACTTCTTCCAAGCTCTAAAGGCAAGGGAGGTGGGACTTTGATCAAGACCGAATCCATTTTAAGGAGAGTTTGGTCCATAGGAAGATCCACTCAACCAAACCACGTCAAATATTTAGCAGGGCTTCATATCCATTAAATGAAGCTACCTCATTGAACTCGAGCATCGGTGATAGCCTTCGACGAGATATGCCTTCAACTCGAGCTTAAACTAGATAGTGTGTGGTCTTTTTGTGAAGTGAATTTTCATCTCAAGCAAAGTTAGCTGTTGGATGTGTCCCCCTTTGCATGATGATGGTGTGGGTTGAGTTTGAGCTCAATTTGAGCTCAATTGAGCTTGGATCTTGCCCTAAAGGATGGATGGATGTCCTCTCCCACAGGAAAGATTAGTGATAGATCATGGGCCATCCATCCGCACATTTTGGATGGACGACCATGATCAAGACACATAGGATCCTTAATTTAATTCTATTAATACCGTAGGCTGGATCTCAACCATCCGATTCTTGATCGGACGGATGGGGAGAAAGCGCGTAGCGCTACAGCTGACGTGATGCTACAATGTGATAACTTAAGTGGCCTCTCCCATAGTGCCACGTGAAAGTGCATGCTGAGTTAGCCTCCACGTGGCGCCGATAGGATTAGCCATATAACTAAGGGATTAATCACTTAATAATCATGCAAACTTCAAAATATCATAACTAAATGTAGAAAAATCAGACAACAATAACAACAACAAGCCTTTATCCACTAAGTGGGGTCGGCTACATGAATCCTTCGTCTCCAGTGTCATATTATGTGTCAAATTTTCATTTAATTCAATTATACTAAGGTCATTTTTTATACATCTTAACCAAGTCTTTTTAGGTCTACCTCTACCTTTCTTAACATAAGGCAAATCTAATGCATCTACTCTCTAACCGTCAACAAACCAGACACTTTATGTGGCCAAACCATCTAAGGTGACTCTCTAATCTTATCTACCAGAGCTACTCTAACTTTTTTCCAACATACTCATTTTGTATTCTATCTCTAAGAGTAAAGCCACTCATCCACCTCGAGCATCCTCATCTGTAACACTTAACTTAGTCTTATGCTTCTCTTTTATTGGCCAACATTCTGCACCATAAGTCATTGTAGGTCTTAGCACCATCTTATAAAATTTTCCCTTAAGTTTAAGTGGAACTTTTCTATCACACAACATGCCAGATGCATTCCTCTATTTCAACCATCCAACTTGAATTCTACTAATAACATATTCATCTATTTCACCATCATTTTGAATAATAGAGCCTAAATATCTGAATTGCTCACTCTTATTAATGACTTATTTACTCAATATCACAACACTACCACTAGAACTTCTACAACTAAAATTACACTCCATATATTGCTTTTAGATCTACTTAAGCGAAAACCTTGACTATAATGTTGACCTCCATAATTCAAGTTTCTCTTGGAGTCTCTCTCTAGTCTTATCAACAAGAAGAATGTCATCAACAAAAAGCATACACCAAGGTACATCTTCCTATAAATGCCTAGTAAGAACATCCATAACTAAAGCAAAAAGATAAGGGCTTAAAGCTGATCCTTGATGTAATCCAACTGAAATAGGAAAATATTTTGTCAATCCATCTTGTGTTTAGACACAAGTAACAGCTCAAGTATACATATCCTTAATGAAGTGAATATAACCAATATTAACTCCTTTCTATTCTAGAACTCTCCAAAGAACATCTCTTGAAACTTTATCATAAGATTTCTCTAAATCAATAAATATCATATGTAGATCCTCCTTACTTTCTCTATACTTCTCTATCAAACCTGTTAACAAATGTATATCATCCATAGTAAATCTACATGGCATGAAACCAAACTGACTGTGAGAAACTTTTGTATCACATCGTAACCTATGCTCAATTACTCTCTCCCATAATTTTAATGTATGACTCATTAACTTAATCCCTCTATAATTTGCACACTCTTGTGCATCACCTTTATTCTTAAATATAAGAACCAATAAACTCTTCCTCCACTCATCTAACATCTTTTTAGTTTTTAAAATAACATTAAAAAGATTTGTAAGCCAAGAAATTCCTTGATCTCCTAAAAATTTCCACACTTCTATTGGAATGTCATCAAGTCCTACTATTTTCCCACATTTTATTTTCTTTGAAGCTTCTCTAACTTCAGATTTACTAATACGATGATAAAAATAAAAATATCTATTTTTGTTTAGGGTATTAAGGTTGCTAAAATCAATTGTACTTTCAGATCCTTCATTGAAAAGTTTATCAAAATATCTCATCCACCTATTTTCAATATCCGTTTCTAAGAAAAGCACTTTATTATTTTCATCTTTAATACACCTCACTTGAACTAGGTTTTTACTTCTCCTATCTCTTTGGTTGGCTAACTTATATATATATATATATATCTTTCACCTTTTTTTGGTACCTAATCTATTGTATAATCACTAAAAGCTAAATTTTTTTTATCATATATTACTTTCTTAGAATCTCTACAGGCCACTTTATATCTTTCCCAATTCTCCAAGTTTTTACATCTAAACCAAGTTTTATAACAATGCTTTTTATTTTTTATCGTTTCTTGGACACTCTGATTCCACCACCAACTATTTTTATTAAAAGAAAATTTTTCTTTTGATTCTCCAAGCACATTTTTAGCAACTTGCTTAATTTCACTTGCTACTTTTTCTCACATAACATTAGCATCCTTATGAACATCCTAAATTCTAAGCTCTTGTAGCTTTCTCTTAAAAAATATTTTTATTTGTGTTCTTTAAGTGTCCCCATATAATCTTAGGATAATAATTTGATTTATTTTTCCTCTTACAATCTTTCATCTTGAAATCTATAACTAACAATCGATGTTGGGTACTTAAACTTTCACTTGGAATGACCTTACAATTTATACAATCTAAATGATCCATTTTTCTTATCAAAAAATAATCAATCTGTGTTTTACTAGATCCATTTTTATAAGTAATAATATGTTCATCTCTTTTCTTAAATAAAGTGTTAGCAACTACAAAATCATAAGCTAAAGCAAAATCTGATATAGTCCTACCTTCTTCATTAGTCACTCTAAATCCATAATCACAATGAATACCTTTAAAAACTTCTACCACTCTATCAACATGTCCATTTAAATATCTTTTAATAAATACTTTTTCTTCAAGAGGTATCTTTTGTATTAATCCCTCTAATTCATTCCAAAATTTTTCTTTTGAGCTTACATCCAAACCTACTTAAAGAGCATAAACACTTATAACATCGATAATCTTAGTACCAATAATAATCTTGAAAGCTATAATTCTATCTCCACATCTATAAATATTTATAACATTATTCTTCAAACTATAATTTATAATCACACATACACTATTTCTAGTTTGACTTCTACCTGAATACTAAAGTTTAAAACCTAAACTATCAAATCTCCTTGGCTTTCTCCCCAACCCATTTAATTTCTTGAACACATAAAATATTTATCTTTCTATGAACCATAATATCTATTAATTTCATAATTTACTTGTAAGAGTACCTATATTCCAAGTTCTTAAACTAGTTTTAGTTTTATGGACTAACTTCTTTGCCCGCATCCGTCCATAATGTGGGAACCCTTGCTTATTAAACACTACACCTGGGCGTCGATGAAGCAACCCTTGCACATTTTTCACTGTATTCAAGCCAAACAACACATCACTTCCAGGAGATGCCCTAGCATTAACACAATGATTTAAAGGATTCATGTCATGATTATTTCGACAAGTTTTACCTTGGCTGTCGACTACCTATCGCAACCCTCCACTTTTCACATTCGGACTTGGGAATGGAAAATGTAGTATTTTTTTCTAAGGAATGCAACACAAGGACTTCCCAAGTGGTCACCCATCCTAGTACTATTCTGGTGCAAGCATGCTTACATAAAATAAAAAGTATTGGAAAGATAATTCAAAGAGGAATGATTACTTCAATTGATTTTAAATAGTCACATTTTCTGAATTAGAGTTTTAATGAAAACCTAATAACCTTAATTACTCCCTAATTATCTCATTGATTAATCTCAAACTTCTCATGTGCATTTAGGGGGATGACTTCTACCTCCTCTAATTTTCTTGAGATTTATTGATGGGTTAGTTAGGGAGATCAATTAATGAACCATTAATTACTCTCTTTATATAATTAAGGGTAATTAAGCATATGAATAATAGTTTAATCCCTTTATTAAGTTAATTAAGCCTTGCATAAGTAGGGAAGAGGTTTATGGAATGGATTTGGGGAATTTTCCCTAAGCCATTCCCTAAATCCCTTTCCTTCCTTAATCACTTGCTTAATTACTTTGATAAAATTTTTAAAATATTCCAGAACTTAATCAATCCATCTTGGGTAGGTTCTTAGGTGTTCAATAATCTAAGTAGCTTAAGGAAATCAAAATCCAACCCATATGTGAAAGTACTTAAATTAAACCCTTTAGCTTAATTAATCATTAATTGTGAGCTAATTGTATTAGGCCCTTTCTTTCCTAGGTGCATTACTAATTTAAATTTCTTATGTGATTTTATGTCATATAATTGGCTCATAATTATTTGATTAAATATGCTAAAGAGGTATAGGTAAGGGGTAATTAACACACTTAATTCACACCTTAACCTAACCAAAGCATAAAATTGATCTAATCACCTAAAAATTAAACTAAAACATCATACACATGTGAGAATGGGTTAGGACCAGCAAACCTTCTCACATTTCTCAAATTAAAATCAAACTCAAACAAAATTCAAACTCTCTTTAAAAATAAATTTAATTTACTTTAAATAGCCTTATTCATAGGATTGTCTTTAGAAATTAATTAGGGTGAATGAATTTACATTGCTTTCATCACTTTATTTCTTTCCTAGCATGCTAAATATGTATGCCATATGAAAATAATGCATTCATGCTTTTTGAAAATTAAATCAAAAATGAAATGTTTCCTTTATATCAAATTGCATGTTTTGGCTATGGTAAGAATATGAATAGCTATTATTACTATAAAATCTAAAATTATTTTCAAAACTTATAAATCAATTATCAAAACTGAAAGGTATGCTACTTATGATTATTTATAAGTTTACATGTGAGTAGAAATATAAAGATGTGCATAGTGTGGTTTTCTTTCTCTTTTCTTTTAGCATAGTTTTGAATAGGATTTGGCAAAGTGTATAGTTTATTTGAAAAGAACATAACACTTGCTTAAATCCTTTCTTATGCATTCCTATGTTATTACTTAAGAAGGACATCCACACTTGCACATATAAATTACATAAATAAATCAAATAAATAAACACAAACTTTTGCATCTTTCTTTTTCCATTCATTTCTTTTGTATATGCATATGTATTTAAAGAAAGTGATATATTAGTCTGGATAACCCCAGGATTGTGATGCTTTAAGTATCTCTAAGTAGGTCTTGTACCTTACACTCCTGGTGCTAGCAATGACGCTGTACTCACTTATGCCTTCCATACATGTATATGTGCATATGAAAAATGGGTAAAAGAAATCCATCTTTTCTACTAAATGAAAATCATGCATCATAAAGCATCCCAATTTTCTTAAGTAACATTTCTTGGCATTCATCATTAAGTGTGCTAAATATTTATATTTGCATGTATAGATATGCTTAGGATTCATCCATATGCATGTTACACATGTTGGGAAAGAAATGAAGTGGTGTGTATTTTATGATATCAATTCACTTTACTTAATCATAAAATGCCTTTATTTTTGAATAGGTTTATTTAGGGAAAAATATAAACTTAAGATTAATTAAAATACATAATAAAATATTTACTAAATAAAAATCAAATATGAATCTATCGTAAAAATTACTTAAGGTAGTGAGGAAAGAGAAGCTCTCTTCTCTTTTCCTCTCTTTATAACTTAGTAATTAATTGTAGGATTTACTCAAACCTAATCAAAACACAAAATAAAATTAACCCAAAACAACTAAACAACTTAAATTGAAATCATCCTCTAAGTTGAATATTTTTATATTTAAGAAATCTAAACCTTAAAGCCTAGCTAAGCATACCACACAAATCTTAAATGACACACACATTAGGCTAAGTCACCATTTTTAGCTTTAGGTTAGAGCGATACATGATTTGATGTTTGCTTTTATTTTTGTGATATTTTATTTTAGTTTGGATGTTAGGGTGTTCTGGGATTCAAAAATTCGTCACGAAGCTCTTTTTGATGAAAATAGTATTTTAAGTGTTGGTGAAAATTTTATAAGGCAGATGAATAGTAGATAAGACACTACCCATAGATTTCTTCCTCATTTTGTGAGGACTTTTTAGATCTGGTTCTAGGTTTCCTATAGGCGCAAACCCCTATAGTTAATCCCCTCCAAATCCGAGAGAGCACTTTGACAAGGCTCAAGAATCGTTAAATAACGAGTATATAATAGTAGTGAGTGGAGTTTAGGATTTATAAAATTTATCATTTTAATTTAAAACTTTTGGTTGGGGAAACGATGATGCGTTCGATCTAGATCCCATGGTTCCATCATCCCGGGCTATCGCGGTCCCTGGTTTGCTTAGTCAGAGGAGGTAGTCGACCCAACCTGACCGAAGGATCCTTGTGAGCAATCCTTCTTAAGTGAGAGCATAAGGATGGATAGGATTTGGAATTTTGTAAGTGTTGGGTTCTTTTTAAATGAACCCTACATCTTACTAACCCATATTCAAAGCTATGCTAACATAAGAAAGAAAGGAAAGGCTACACTAAACATACTTTATAATCTACCATATGCAAGCTTATAATTAAATTATAAGAATAACACACTTTTATATTTTATGTTTCATTTATAGATTTTGAAAATACTTTGGATTTAGTAGTGATAATAGCCACTCATATTTTACTTTAGCCAACACATGCACATTTGACATAAAGTAAACAATTTCCATTTTAAAATTTTAAAACATGAAATCATGGATGCATGAATCACATGGCACACAATTTAACATGTTGGGAAAGATCTAAAGCAATGTGATCATGTAAACAAACTCACTTTACTTAATTTCTAAAGACATTCTTAAAGAATAAGAAAAACTTAGAATAAATCAAAGTAAATTTCAAAATAATTTTGTATGTTTGAAGTTTGATTTAATTTTGAAAAGGTGAGATGAGTTTGCTGTTCCTAACTCATTCCCACATGTGTTTTGTATTTTAGTTTAAGTTTTAGATAATTAAATCCATTTTTTAAGTGTTGATTAGATTTTAGCACAAGGTATGCATTAAGTGGGTTAATTAACACTTATCTACACCACCTTAAGAAAATTAACTAAGTAATTATGAGCTAATGAGATGACATAAAACCCACAAGGTATGTAAATTTGTAATGCACCTAGTAATGAAAATGCCTAATGCAATTTGGCTCACAATTAAAAGTTATCTAAGCTAAGGGGTTTTAGCTTAAGTACTTTTAAAACACTCCTTCACACTTATGAAAGGGGGTTTAATTTCCTTATTTAGACTTAGGCTATTGAACACCTAAGAATCTACCTGAGGTAGATTAATTAAGTTCTAGAAATTTATAGAATTTTTGAAAATTGTTTAAAGGGGTAATTAATGAATTAACCATTAATTAAGAAGGGATTAAGGAAATAAAAGGGAGTTTAGGGAATAGCTTAGGGGAAATATCCCAAAATTATTCCATAAAACTCCTAATCATTGGATCTAACCTTAATCCAACTTAACCATAGGAAAAATCCACTAATTATACCTTAATTATCCTTAATAACATGAAGGGGATAATTAGAGAATGAGCTAGCAATTTTCCTAATCAAGGCATCAATAAATCTCAAGAAAATTAGGGGAGGTAGAGGTCATCCCCTAAAATAAACCCTAGAAGTTTGTGAATAATTGGTGACTTAATTAGGGAATAATTAGCTAATTAATATTCCCAAAGAAACCCAAATTTAGAGAAAAAGGGAAATCAAAATACATTGAAAATATTTTTTAAAAATTCTAGATGGAATTATCTATCCATAGCATTTTTTCTCATATTTTCTGATTTTTTAGGTTGAGTTATGATTTTTTGAAGGTTTTTGAATTAATTAGAAATTAAGAATAATCCCTAACTAATCCTAGGTTAATACCTGCTCACGACACGATGCGTGGCGGCGGTGGTCAGCGCGGTTTACATGCATCATGCCGTGACCCCTTACTTAACTTGTCACATCAGGGGGACGGCGGTGGTGCACGCGCTTTTATCCTTAGCCATCCGATCAAAGATCAGATGGCTGAGGATACACCCGTGTTTTAAATTAGATAAAGGATATAAAAAATATGGGAAATAATCTCAACCGTCCATCTAAAAAAGTTGATGGACTGCTAAGATGGGTTGAGTTCTTCCCCGAGGATGCATGTGAACCATTCACAATGCAAGGGGAGATCTGAGCCCGATCCTTCATGGATTCATTCAAAACTCAACCCACACAATCTAAAGGACCAAAGCGGCCAATCCAATGATGGATTTTACATGAAATGGAAATTTCTTTCACAAAAGACCAACACCTCTTAGCGTAAGTGGTCGAAAATTCACTAACCTCGGAGGTGATCACCGGCGCTTGAGATCGATAAGGTAGCTTCGTCTAGTGGAGACAAAGCCTTGTTGAAGTTTCTAGCTCCTGAGGTTGAGTGTAGAGCTTTATGGACCAACTCCTCTTCACTCCCCTTGCGGCTTTGATTGAATTGATCATCCCCTTGCCTCTAGAACTCAATTGATTGCTTAGACAAGCTCCAATTGGTCCTTGAATGATGAGTGTAGAAGGAATTTAAGTGGGATCAAGTATAGAGGAACTTGAGAATTCAGTAGACCTCTCCTATTTTTCACTGTGCAAAACTGAAGAATGGAAAATCTAAATCTTCTCTAGGGACCTTGGGGGAGCTCTGTGAAGGTTTCTAAAGCTTCCTAGGTTCCAATTGAATGTATGGAAATGAAAATTTTAGTGGATTAGGGGGAGTATGTCTCCCCCTATGGCAATCGGATGGTCCAGCATAATCTTGTCATTTTGATCCAATTGACCATATGGGATTAGTTGTTTGGGTGGTTAAAGGTGTGCACATGGTCGGTTTGACAAGAGGAGTGGAGGCTAACTCCCATGTGCATCAAATTAAGCTTTGGGGGGAGTTTGAATTTTCAATTTGTCCATGAGTGGTCGGGTTTGGTCCATGGGCCAAATGGGTTGACCCAAACCCATTGGGTTGGGTGCACCACTCATCACTAGGTCCTCTTGAGATTTTAGGAGAGCCTCAAGTGATTGTGATGAGTGCATGACCAAAATACCCATGGGCTAGGCCAAAATTTGTTCTTTGGCCTAGGGGTATAATGATCATTTTGTTATTTTATTTTTCAATTTGGGTATGTTTGGTATGTTGATAAAATAGGTTGGGCCAAGTTTCAATGGATTTGGAATCCATTTGATAGGGTTTGGCTCATGTTGACCCATTTAGGTCAAAATGGGTCAACTTGGGTCAAGTTGACCAATAATTGTCAAACCAAGAGTTGGGTCAAGTTCATATGACCATTTGAAATATTTTGGTGGATTTGGTTTGGTTCAATTTGGTATAGGTTAGGTTTTTTCTCATATGACTCATTTATGTCAAATGGGTCAAGTTGACCCATTTGACCCATTTGACCTATTTGGGTTAGGTCAAGGGTAGGTTTAAGTGTGGTTAGTCATATGGAGTGGATTGGTATCTTTATTTCCAATCAATTTGAGTTAGATTCAATTTTGGCTCAACATGACCCCTTTGGGTCTAAGGTCAATTGGGTTAGGTTGGTTCTAGTTGGCCAATTGAGGCTTTAGTCAAGTTTCACAAGTGATTTGGGATGGACTTAACCCATTGGTTTCAATCAATTTATCTTAGATCAAGTTTTGACATATTTTGGCCATTTAGGTCAAAATGGATCACCTTGGGTCAAGTGGGCCAAATGGGTTAGGTTAGTCTCAAATGTTGACTTGGTCAAGTTCAAACATAGGTCATGAGTGAACTTGGATCAATGATTTCAATCAATTTGGCCTGTGGTGAAATTTGGCTATGTAAGTTTCATTTTGGGCTAAGTGTTGACTTGGTCAATCTTTAGGTTTGACTTGGTTTGACCCAATTTGATTGATTGATCATCCCATGATGATTGTTGATCATGATGAGAGGCAAATATGAGTTTGGTTCAATCCAATTTGGTTAGGATTAAAAGTTGGCTCATAAGGGTACTTTAGGTCACTTTGGGTCAAGTGAGCCTAAGTGGGTCAAATGGCTTGGTCAAAGCTTAATTTGAAGTTGATTGATCTCGTATATAGACTCATGATTCAAATATAAATCCATTTATAAGAGGTTTGAAGTCAAATGGGTTTTGATCCATTTGAAAGTTTCATATTCAAAGGAAGAATTTGAAGGGGGTTTGGGTTTGATTTTTGATTTAGGTTTTGATTGAAGGATTGGGGTTTGGATTTATATATGAGCTCATGATTGTAGGATTGATTGAACCATGAGAGAAAATCAAGAGTTTGGCTTGATTTGAATTGATTTTGGCTAAGTTCAAGATTTTGAGTTGAAAGGCTTAGATTTGATTTTGAGTGGATTTGAGTTTGGTATTTGGAGTTGGTTTTGATTGTTTGAATTTATATTTCACTTATATATGTGAATATAAATGAGAATATAAATTGATCATGAGATAATTTTAATAATTTGAAAGAGTTTAATCATAATTTGGGTTAAATCTATTAAAGAGAATTTAAAGGATTTAATGAAATTTTTAATTAGAAATTTAATTGTTTGAATTGGATTTGATTGATTTATATTTATATTTCATTTATATATGATAACATAAATGAGAATACAAATTTATTTTGAAAAAATCCCATGAGTTTGAATGAGTTTGATCAAAGTTTAGGTTAAATCCATTAATGAAAAATTAAGGGATTTAAGGGAATTTCAAGTATTTTAAAATTGGAATTTAATTTGAGGGTTTGATTTCATTGATTTATATTTATATTTCATTTATATATGAGAATATAACTGAGGATATAAATTGATTTTGAGAAAATCTCAAGATTTTGAATAGGTTCGATCAAGCTTTGGAGTTGATTTTGGCCAAGTCCTTTAATGGAAAATTAAAGAAACTTAAGGAAATTTCATGAATTGATTTGGGGTTTTGAGTTTGATTTGATGGGTTTGAATTTATATTTCATTTATATATGTGAATATAAATGAGAATACAAATGGATTATGAGAAAATCTCAAAGGTTTGAATAGGTTTAGCTCATGATTTTGGCTAAGTACTTAAGAAAGGGTTAAAGACTTAGGAAATTTGAACTTAGGAATTTTGATGGATTTTGATCATGGGTTTTAATCATGGATTTCATTCATAGAATTCAATTATGGAATTGAATCATGGAATTGATTTGAGAGTTTTAGAAAATCAAATAGAATTGATTTGGAGTTTGACTTGAAAGAAGGAAAGTGAGGAATGGTTTAAGCTAAAGGGTAAGAGATTTTCCTAACACCCTTAAGGCATGACCTATTCCTATGGCTAACTCTTCTAAGTCTTCTAGGGTTAGGTGAGAGTGTCCACCTAATCAATTGATGTGTCTTAAGACTAAGGAACTCTTAAAGTATAAGAGGAATCCTAAGCCTATGATGGAGGTGTTGAGAATTCATTCTAAAAATGAGGTCAACAAAGGCAATAGGTGTGGTGTGGTGAGAACACACATATTGGTGTTGACAAAATGATCACACGAAGATCACAAGAACTAACATAAACTATCTGTCCCTGACCCAAAAAAAGATGAAATCCAGAACATAGTGCAATGTGGCTCTACTTATGTCCAAGACATAAGATAGAGGGAAGAAATCCACTAAGGAATAGAGTGTGAACCTTCCACTAGGAAGTAGGTTCAAGTCATATATAAGGAGATGTAATGTTAGATTTGATTTGAATCTTAATAAAGAGAGATCTCCACTGGGGGAGAGGATTGGATTTATTTTGAATTTTTTAAGGTTTGAATTTTTAGAGATGAACCCTATTGGTTTGCAATAGATCGTACTGAATAGGAGCCATGGAGGCTAAGACTTAACTCAGATTTATCAATCTAGAGGGGTAGTCTACTAAGCACATAGTAGGACTAACCAACCAAAGAAATGTTTTTGGTATGCAACATCTGTACTAGGAAGAAAGTGTAGTAGACTTACATCCTCCAAAGTAGAGATCAGTTGCTGGGGTAATCTATTGGCAAGGCAACATATTGAACCCAACCTAGGGCTGACTATTGAGTGAATGCCACTGGGGACTTAGATCAACTCAAAGATAGTCAAAGATTGATTTCATTTTTTGAATTTGTTTGTTTTGATTATGATGGATCCCATAGGTTTGCGATGAACTTCACTGAGTAGGGGCCATGGAAGCCTATACCTAACTCAGATTTACCAATTCAAAGGGAGTAGTCTACCAACCATAAGGTAGGACTATCCAACCAAGGAGAAATGCCTTTTGGTATACAATGGTCAAGTCTTAAGAAGAAAGCATGGGGACTCACATCTTCTAGAGACAAAGAAATCACTGGGGTGATTGGTTGCTTTGGGCAACAAATCAAACTTGACATATGGCTGATTATTGAGTGAATGCCACTGGGGACTTAAATCAACTCAAAGATAGTCAAGATTAATTTCATTTTATTTAATTTATTTATTTTGATGGATTCCATTGGTTTGCAATGGATCACACTGAGAAGGAGCTTATAGAAGCCTAGACCTATCTCAGATTTATAGAACCAAAGGGAGTAGCTTCCAGATGGGAGAATTATCTAACCAAAGGAGTGCCTTTTTGGTTTGCAATGATCAATTTGGGGAAGAAAGCTCGGGGACTCACATCTTCCACTAGAAAAGATCACAGGGGTGGTCGGTTGCTTTGGGAAACAAATCAAACCGCTAGGGTCGTCATTTGACAATCATGCTAGAAAGAATGCATCATGGTCTTATATCTTTCAAAGAAGAATGACTGCTGGGTCAACCTATTTGTGGCAAATAGATTGAACCTAACCTAAGGGCAACTATAGAGTGAGTACTGACCCAAGGATTTATCTCAACTCAGGTAGTCAAGAAATTCTTAGGAGTTCTGCTGACACTGCCCAAAAGATAAGATGCTTGCTTGGGAGAAGGGTCCTTTTGCGGGCTTGAATTCTTAATCCACAAGCGAATTAATTTTATTTATTTTATTTTAGTTTATTTATTTTATCATGGACCCTATTAGTTTGCGAGGGATCAAACTGAGAAGGAGCTTATATCAGCTTAGACCTATCTTAGATTTACTGAACCAAGGGAGAATTTGCGCATCCGTTGAACAAATTTTCCAACCACAGGAGTGGCTACTAGGAAAGGGGAACTATCCAATCAAAAATTAACTCGAGTGTCTAAATGGTGACATAAAGGACTTGATCCAAATAGTGCCCACAGGGGTTGGGACCGCTAAGAGCTTATTCCAATAACTTGGAGAAGATGACATGGCTAGTCATAAATTCAATAGGTATTCGATGTCCAACTCAAGGAGAAAGCATGGGAACTCATATCTACCAAGAGTGGTGTACTCACCGGGTGAGTCACTGTTAGCATAGTGAACATCAACTAACCTAAGGTGCCTATCAGTTTGCAATAATTAGCCTAGAAAGAAAGCTCATAAACTCACATTTTCCTATAGCAGAACAAATTGCCGGGATAGTCTCTCTTCGACTCGACAGGTGATATCCGACCTAGGGCGACTACTGAGTGAATGCCTCTGGGGGACTTAGATTAACTCGAGAATTGTCAAGAGGAAAGGGGCCTCTAGGGGACTTATCCTAAACCTCAAATATACTCAACATAGTTAGAGAATGATGGCTAGTTCAAGAATAAAGCATGAAGACTCACATCTTCTTAAACAAAGTCAACATGAGGTAGCTTACTAGCTGGGTGTGAAGCATACCATACTAACAGGACGCTCATTGGTTTACAATGATCAAGCTAGGAAGAAAGAACAGGGACTCACATCCTCCAAACAAATGACCTCTAGGGTGACATACTAGCGAGGTAGCATGTAGACCCGACCTAGAGCAGCTAATGAGTGAGTGCCACATGGGGCTTGCTCTCACATCAAAAAAATCTCGAGACAGAAGATTTGTGTTTATTCTTGTGCATGTGCTAAAAGGAATAGGACGCCTCTGGGGGACTCTCACACCTACCATAAATCACATTGGGGAATTATGAAATGATGCCATAGATGATAACAAGAATTCTCATTCTAAAAGGATTATTTTGCCTTGGGTTCTCTTTACCTAACTAGAGTTATACATCAGATTCTGGCAAGAGCAAACAACACTTCAAAAGAGAGAAGATTTGATGAATGGAATCAGATTTTATTCTTTTTTATTAATGAATTATTTTCAAACAAGTTTTTGTTTCATGGGTAATATTTCTTTAGATAGAGCCATTAATTGGAAGCATCGGGTGTTCCCCTTTACAATCAATAAGCTGATAAGATCCTCCTTGGTAGGCATTCTCTATGACATAGGGGCCTTCTCAAGTGGGTTCAAACTTGCCTCTCATCATTCGACGGGCAATAATTGGTCTCCTTAGGATTAACACAAGTTCTCCTACTTGGAAAGACCTAGGTGGACCAGCTTGTTGTGAGCTTGAATCATTTTTGCCTCGTACAACTTCGAGGTTACGGCCATGAGTGACTTTCTCCAAACCTTTGAGCTCTTCTAACCACAACTTTGCATTCTCGTAGTGATCTTGTTACCCAATTATCCTTAGTGAAGGAGTTGAACTTCTAGAGAAGAAGAATGGCCCATACACTAAGGAAAAGGGTAGGTGAGTTGGAGTTGGTATGTGGTGCGGTAGGCCCACAAGGCTTCAACCAACTTGTTCCACTTTGTCATTTTATTGTCATCAAGTGTCTTCTTGATTTGGATGAGAGTTTTGTTGAATGCTTACTAAAGCCATTAGCTCTGGGGTAGTAGATGGTGGAGTATCTCCAATCTATACCATGTTTTCTAATAAAGTTGTTGATCTTCGTGATTTTGAATGCAGTACCATTATCAGATATAATTCATCGAGATGCAACATATATGATATGGTTCTAAAAAAATTGAAGCACATGGTGAGTGACCTCTCGAGTGGGATGGCTTCCACGAGAAAAGTAGTGCGGTAAGATGAATCGATGCCCCTTGGAAGAAGGAGGATCGATCGGACTTAAAATAATACAAACACTCAAATGGCCATGAAGCCAAAGTAGGGGTATAGAATGTTGGGTGGTTGGTGGAGGACCACACGTGCACACGATGGCATCTCTAGCTACATCCATGCAATGTGATCATAAAAGGCCAGTAGTATCCAAGTCTTTTGATCTTCGACTTGATCGTCAGATCAGACTGATGCACTCCACATAGACCTAAATGTATCTCAGTTATAATACCACGGGCTTCGTGCTTGTCTAAATAATGTAACCACATCTGGTCAAAGGACCGTCGGTACAGGATGCCATCAACAAGAGCATAGAAAAGAGCTCTCTATTTCACCTGATGGGCTTGAGATTTCTCTTGAGGTAGTTTGCCGGTGTTCAAGTAATCTATGAACGGTTACCTCCAATCTAGCTATTTATCCATTTTGGCAATGACAACCTCCCCTTTAAAAGAAAGTCTCTCGATGAGTTCTAAATCAATAAGGGATATACTTGTCTATTTTGGACCCTTATTAAAATGGACTCATCTTCCGGACATGCCAACTCTTTGGCAAGTTTAGCCAAGGAATCTTCTACTATGTTCTCTACTCGGGGAACCTTGTAAATAGTTACTTTAAGAATGCGGGACTTCATGGTATACTCATGGTTTGAGAACACAGTAGGACGACAATCTCTGGTTGATCTCCAAGCGAGAATCCCCAAAGATGTTGATGCTCTTGACAGCGATAGTGATGGCTAACTCAAACCGATAATCAAAGCCTCATACCGACTTCATTATTGATGCGGTTGGAAAAGATAGTATGAGAATCTCATCACATCACGGTTTGGAGTTAGAAAAACTATTCCTACCTACCTTTCACTGGAGAATAGATCGTGCTTCACCTTTAAAGAAAAGAGCACCATCAAAAATACATCTCCCATCGGTGGTTGTGCCTCCCCTAAGTTCATGATTTGTTCATTAGGAGATCATCACTTGAATCGGAAGTGGGTGTCTTAAGAAATGCTAGTGCTATCCTTTTTACACATGGAGGTATAAATGTGATATCAAACTAGAGAATCATGGACCAATGAGCCAACATAGAAAAATTGGCGTGTCATGAGATACTAGTGGATTGGTTCTTGAGATCAAGTTCACCTTATGAGAAAGCATGTAATGTAGCCACGAGATGCAAAGATCAAAGCTAGGTGTTTCTCAATAGGTGGATAGTTTCTTGGAGGATGATGATGGTGGTAGTAGAGCACTTTCCTTCCCTCATCATTGGCTTGGGAAATAGAGCACCAGAGTCATCAATGCAGCGTGTAAAGGATGAGTGGCACTAGGATAGGGGCAAGCTGGCGGCTTCACCAAGTATTCTTTGATGTCTTGAATGGTCTTTGGATCATCCCACTTGAACTTGGCATCCTTTTGACAAGTCGAGAATGGTTTATCTCACGATAGGTTTGAGATAAAGCATCTTAGATATGCCATCCTTGAAAGGATGAGTTGAGTTAAACTCTTAGGAGGTGGCATTTCTAAGATAGCTTTGATCTTTTTGATCTATTTCTATTCCCGGTGTTGAAACAAACCAAGGAATTTTTCTAAAGTACTCACGAATGCACACTTCAGGTGATTCATTTTGAGGTTATATTATCTTAACCATTCGAAAACTACTCTCAAGTCAAAGAGGTGGTCTTCCTTTTCTCTTTTGACTCTTGACTAGATCATCACATAACTCAATGATGGATGAGTTCATTGAAGATCAGTCATGGCATTGGTATGTAGCACCGGCATTTTAAGGCCAAAGGCATGACCTATAATAGAAGATTCGTCGGGGTTTGAGTGTTTCTTTCATCTTAGAGACATCTTGATTTGGTTATAGCGGATGATCCATCCATGAAAGAGAAATGAGATGAGGCAATGTCCACCATTAATTTTGGTATAGGAAGAGGAAACTCATCCTTAGGACATGCCTTATTTAAGTCCTAAAATTGATACAAATGTGGCCATTCTTCTTCTTAATTGGGATGAGCTAACTAAGGATATTTTTCTTCCCACGATGAAACCAACATCGATCGGTTCTTGACTTGAAATGACACGTTGTTCAATTTCTAATCGCATGCATCTAGGAGCTTGCTTAATAGGGGTAACATTAGGGTCTATTGCTAGCTTGTGGTATCGAGAGATAATCGAGCATTTCTTCATAACTCCATGTGAAGCGTCTTTAAACTCGTCAATAGCCTAACTAAGTCATTGGTTTCTTCTTCATTCAATGATGTATGTCGGTGAGGATTTTCTTACCGAGGTTGATTTCTTTTAGCTTGTCGATTGTTGAATGAATCTCCTCTTCAAATTGGTGTGCCTCTTTGACTTGGAGATCATCGGATCATCTGAAGTTTCTAAACACACATTCTCATGAGAGTTGGGGATGTGTGAGAAGAACCTATCAGATTCCAAATGGTTGGTAACAACTAGGCAATATAATCTCATCATGGACCTTGTAATCTAGTCTGCTCTTGATTGTGCTTCCACGTATTGTTCCATAATTTTTGAAAATTCGACTGTACTTGGACCAAGTGTGAGGAACTAAACCTTTATAAGATTTTGAACACAAGTGAGTAAAAGTCAAAAGGTAATTCCATTAATTCTTTAAAGTATCTTCCTCAAGTCTACATCAAACTCTGGACTTGAGGATGATGAACAAAAGAACCTCTTCTTCTTTGTCATCCTTTGGAAGACTTAGGGACTTCCTTAACTACTAAACCTTCAACTTTTGAGAGATGTAAGTGAGGTAGAGCTAAGGTTCCCAACTTTATAATAGTTTCACATAAACCAGTTGAATACTTTGCTTTACTTGGAGCTTCGCCTCTAGTTGGATCAAAAGTCACCTCCAATGGAACCCGAGAGGGTTGGTATATACTAATCACATTAGACTCATCCTCCGAGTTGGATTCCAAGTCTATGTGAATAGTAGGGTCCCCTATGAACTGAACATGACCTCTATTGGTCAAGGCCAACTAGGGTCTCCCACCTGAACCGCCTCTATTTCTACTGCCTCTACCGGGAGGTTGAGCCATCCTACCCACATGTCCATATGATGGAATGAACTATGGGTGGAATGTGATATGCGGATCCACTTCTTCTTCAATTTCCCTTTCTTGCTCACTTGGACTTTTCTTTTTTCTTTTCATTTTCTTTTATCTTTTCTTTTGCTTCATTTTCTTTTGCTTTTGCATTTGCATTTGAATTTTGTCCAAGTTCATGAGGAAAGTTATTTTGAGGAATATAGTAGGTCTCATCCTCATAAATATCAACCTCTCTCACTAAGAATAGCTTTTCATCACCATTGACACGATATTTAATTCCATCATTTCTGAACTTAATGCACTGATGAAGGGAGGATGGAACGATCATGTTCTGATGTACCCAAGGCCTACCAAGAAAAATAGTGAATAAAGTATTCGAATCAATGATGTAGAACTTGGCTTCAATCTTCTAGTCACGGATCTCCAACAGTAATACTATGGAACCTAAAGCTTGCTCACTTTGATCATTGAATCCTTTCAACATCATCCTATCTCCTCGGAGAGTAGAGATGTTGATCTTCAAATAGGCAAGAGTTTTTAGACTCATAATGTTTCATGCACCTCCATGTGAACCACGGCAGTCTGAACTCCATGTGGTAATGTATAGGGATGTTGTGCTCCAAGTCCCCCGGTAGAAGGTCTTCATCTGAAGGTGATCCCTTGGGCTTCTTTTTGCTTCTCACCTATAGCTACATATCTCAGATCAAGGAGAGCCTTGATTAGTGATTCTCATCTCTTTGGATAAGACAAGGGCATCATATATGCTTAGATGAAACTTTCTTAGATGAGAAAGGATGTTGTAGTCCACCTTGTGATCTTCCATAAGCATATCAAGGGTGGAGCATCTTGGAAGGGCTTCTCATCTTGGTACCAATGACTTGTTTCTCTATCTAGAGGTGCTAGGAGGTAGAACCTTGCCACTATGGAGGTTGACTTGGTAATCTGAGGCAAGGTGGTGGCAAGTTACACAAGCTCACCTATAGCTTCTCTATGGGACTCTCGATGATTTCCAAGTCTATCTCAAGAGGTGAACTGAGTATTTAGAGTTGGAAAATCCAACTCTGAATCAGAAAGAGGAAGATCAAAATTGTTATAGTTTATTAGACTTGAAGAGTTATCGCTAGGAATAGAAGACAACTCATCAGAAGAGACACAAATGTAATTCAAATCAGCTTTATTCTTCAATTTCTTGGAAGTATTTGGAGGTACAAAGTAGAAGTCAAGTAGAGTGAGTGGGTAAAGGATTTGATGCCCTTATCCACGACAAGAGTTCTACTAGTAGAAGAAGAACTAGCTGAAATGGTAGAAGTTCGGTGTGGCAACTAAAGAAGTGCGGACACATCGGTGGCTGCTAAGCTATCCGACGACACATGTTGTTGCTATTCTTCTTGAGCTCCCACTTTCTAGAGTTGGCACAACTTGCAAACCTTCCTTGTTGAGGTTTGATTGGTGACTCAAGCACCTATAAAAGCTTCTTGATCTTGTGAATTATTTTCTTAGAGGTTTTACACAAACAGATGTCCCAACCTTCTTTAGTTTTGGTAGGATCACTTGTATCCCCAGGGATTACCCTAATGGAACTAGAAGGTTGTTCCACAAGGTATTCCTTTGGGATAATGACAACACCGGTCTTGAAACTATGTTCAAGCCAATCCTTAAATGTAAAGCAATCCTCCAAAATGTGGCCTAGCATACGGTGGTAAGGGCAAAAGTTTGGATCATGACTTTTGCCTACTTCCTCCAATCTCCTAGGCTCGGGTAGTTGAAAATCAAGTTTCTTTAAGAGATTCTTAAAGATTTTCTTGATTACCTCCCTCTTAAAAAAATAAGGTTTGTTTAACTTATCTAATAGAGTAGGTGGACCATAGCTACAGGGGTGGATATACATGTTAATTGGTGGTGGTATGGGTGGGTGTTGGCCATGGAGGTGAGGTGGAGGAGTAGATTGGATGGTGAGGAGGTGGAGGCTGAGGTCGTGGTCTCTGGTGATCTGTGCTTCCCTTATCAAGCTCTTCTCTCAGTTTCTTCTCAGACCTTTTGGGATTCTTCTTTGGCAATTAGAAAAGGCAACTATTTGGCCTCTCCTTGTAGCCCTTGTTGATTAGCTTCTCAAATGTCTTTATGGTGAAGCCCTTAAGCATGAGTGAAGGACCATGGATATTCAGAGAATCTCAATGGATGCATCTTTGTTCAGATAAATTGTGGTTCACTTCATACTTTCAGATGGAATATAATCAACAAGTGACTCACGGAGTGTTGGGCTACAAGATCACACAATAACCCTTTTTGAGCTCCGCAAATCTCTTGATGAAGAGTTGCTCCTCAACAAATCTTGAAAGTTGGGAGTTCACATACCAATCAAAGGCACCCGCTATGACAAAGAGTCTAAAAAAAAAGCATCACCACTTGCAATAACCAGTGAGCTATATGCTTCTCAGATTCCACATCAAAGCTCTTGAAGGAAGGAGGCACAAAACCCTTGGGATCTTGGATAGCATCAAATTTCTTTGTAGGGTCTACCCTTTGGAACCGATGATCCTCCCAGGGCTTGAGCCAAGGCTTCCTTCACCTCAACCATGGATTTGATCTTTTCATTCATGTATGGAGGTACTTTCCACTACCTTTTCTCTAGACTAGTGCCTTGCTCAATGAGAGGTAGAGTCTTAACGGATCTAAGACATGCACTAGTTGGTGATATAGGATGGGTGGAAGGGCTTGCAGCTTAACACTCTATAAGTCACAACTACGTGCCATCCTATCAATCTACATCTTCTACCTTAATTGGAGGTGATGGGTTGATTCGTGTCTCCTTGACCTCATCTCCTTCCATGGCTTTGCTCCCTAAGAGATAACCTCTAGTCTCCATGTATTTGAATCCCCATCAAGTCATCTTCATTGGGATCAAATCTTCATCGACCATACCCTAAGATCTCCTTTTCTCCATAAAATAGTGTGCAACTATCTCATCTAAGGGTCGATCTAACTCTACAGGTACAAAAAGCTTGGGTGCTGATCATCGCTGATCAGAGGCACCGACCTCACAAGTGGGAGTCAATCTATGTACTCAGAAGAATGATAATCTGACGATGTTGTATAGGTAACAATCTTAATGATCCTCACCACTCTTGCCACATCTGTCAGAATATCTAAATCACCATCTTTGCATCTAGCTGAATGGGTGGAGTTGGTGAAGGAATGACCATGATGCAGGGGTCCTCCTTCACCACCAAGAAGGTCGAAGTGAAGACCTACCACAATGGGTGGTGTAGGAGGAGTAGGATCCCTTGGCCATGCTAGATCAGGGGTAGTTTCTGGATGCCTTCATGGCCTTTGATGGAATGGGTGATGGACACTTTGGATGGAGTGGAAGCGTGGGGTGAGACACCACCATCTCTAGCTACCTCTATGGGGTCCCCCATGAGGAGGACACTATGGTATGGTGCGGTAGCGTGAGATGGAAAGTACCAAAGTAAATGACGGCGAACCTCTCCACTCTTGGTGATGTATGATGTATGGGCCTCATGGGCCCTCTCCTGATGCCTCCCCTGCAGGGATATAGATCATAATCAAGCACGGACTCCAGATCATATGCTACCACTTAGTGTGAAGGTGGGCGTCACCCTACTCAAAGCTGCGTAGATGCACCACTAGAGGTGACGAATGAATCCTCTCGCATCCTCTCTCTATCGATCTGAGAGGATAAACTGGTTCTCAGCAGTGGTGATGATCATGGAGACTCATCCATGGTGACCTAGCTACCTCTCGCTATCTAATGGAATCGTTTGACCATATTCTTATTTCTTTGGGTGTGAGTAGGATGAGAGTGTGAGCTAGGCTCTCAAATGTGAGGCAATCACAAACTAGGAGCCTTACCCTTGGAGGTGCTATGATAGTGCTGCATGGAGCAATGTAATGAGCCTTCAGGATGGAATCGAGGCTATGAACGATAAAACTTGAGTAAAGCTTTCCTCTTTAGTGAGATCTGAATCAGGGTAAGTCTACCCCATGGCTTACGGCCGCCTCTTCTGCATGTGTTGTGGGGAATGCCTCACAAGTGATCTTGGCCCCTCAAATCCATGGCCAAAGTGGATCAAATGGGTATGATCCAAATGAGGAAGTCGATAAAGGCATCCATGCATGGAAGGTAAAGACAAATTTGATCCCATTTGCCTTGGCCAGCTGAATTGAAAAATGCAATGAGAAATGAACTTGCATCTTTTCTATCTCCATAGATTTTGAATTTTTTTTGAAAATTTGAACCCACATCCAACAACTTGGAAGTGTTAAGTGGGGTTCAAATATTTGGAAAGATTGATTGAAAGGAATTTGAGTATGAATCAAACTTCAACAAATTTGAGTATGTTGAAATATGGATTCAAGATTTTGATATACTTCCATAGGTTTATTTTTTTTGAATTTTTAATTTTGTGATTTGGATTTGGAGGATCCTTTAACAAATTTGGGTATGTTAAAGTAAGGGTCAAATGATTTTTTGTTTGAATGTTTTGGAATTTTCACTTACTTAGCAAATTTAGGTATGCTAAGTAAAGTAAAGTGAAAATGATATTTCTTTTGAAAATTTTATTTTGTTTTGATTTTGGAAAATTTTGGAATTACTTAGCAAATTTAGGTATGCTAGTGAAGAATCCAAATGTTGTTTGATTTTGAAAATAGGATTCTTAGCAAATTTAGGTATGCTAAGAAAATCCTAAGTGTTTCATTTGTTTGAAAATTTTGATTTTTGAAAGGGTAGGATCCTTTAGCAAATTTGGTATGCTAAGGGATCCTAAGTTCATTTTTTTTTTTTTTTGAAATGATTGAAAGATATTCAACTTTAGCAAATTTGGTATGCTAAAGATGAAGTCCACTTGGTTTTATGAAATGGAAATTTCACTTAGCAAATTTGAGTATGCTAAATGAAATTCCAAATGGTGTGTTTAAAATTTTGATTTCATTTTTGATTTTGAAAATGGAAACTTCTCCTTAGCAAATTTGGTATGCTAAGGAAGAAGTTCAAAGGTGTTTGAGAATTTTTGTTTTGAGTTTGGAAACTTTACTTAGCAAATTTGAGTATGCTAGGTGAAGTTCAAAATATATTTTTAATTTTTTTTTTGATTTGGAAACTTTACTTAACAAATTTGGGTATGTTAAATGAGTTCCAAATATTGTTTGAAAATTTTGAAATTTTGGATTTGGAGACTTCACTTAACAAATTTGGGTATGTTAAGTGCCAAATGTTTTGAAAAAAAAAATTTTTAAATTTGGAGTAACAAATTTGGGTATGTTAAGTAAGTTCCAAAATGTGTTTTGAAATTTTGAATTTTGATTTTAGGTTTGGAAACTTAACTTAACAAATTTGGTATGTTAAATGAAGTTCCAAATGTTTGAAAAAAGAAATATGATTGTTGATTTTTAATTTTGGATTTGGAAACTTTTACTTAACAAATTTGGGTATGTTAAATGAAGTTCCAAATGTGTTTGAAATTTTGAAAATTTTGTTGATTTTGATTTTGGATTTGGAAACTTTAACAAATTTGATTATGCTAAGTGAAATTCAAATGTGTGAAATTTTTAAAATATGATTGTTGATTTTTAATTTTGAAAGAGGACATCCATTCAACAAAAGTATGTAGAATGGAGATTGTTATTTTTGAAATGTGAAATTTTTTGTGTGTGATTGTTGCTTTTTTGAAAGAGGAATTCCAACTTAAAACATATGAGATATGTTTAAGTAGGATTTCCTAAATGATATTTTATTTTTAGTTGGGGATGAAATCTTCATTTAATAAATTTGAGTATATTAAATGAAGATGTTCATGTGTGCTTTTGAAAATTTTGATTTTGTTTACAAATGAACTTTCCATTCAATAAGTGTGAATGTATTGAATAGAAGAATTCATGTGTGCTTTTGAAAAGTTTTATGATTATGAGTGTGATTTTGAAAAACATGATTGTTCATTTTATTTTGAAAATGAAATCTTCATCAAAGTTAATTGAACGAAGATATTCATTTGTGCTTTTGGAAAATATTATTAGTTTTATTTTGTGAAAATCCCTACATGTAACAATTATGAATTGTTAAATGAGGGTGAAGAATTTTTGTGGAAAATATTTTATTAAGTGCATTTTTTGAAAAATGTGCTTTTTAAAAGCAAAGTTCTTTATGGAAGATTTATTATTTTTAGGATGAACCTTACCTTATCATGAAGATGATAAGGAGGAAGTCTTTAAGATATTTCTTTTTTTAGATCTTTTCATTTTACCCATTGGAGAACCCAAAGAGGGTTTTAAGACCAACAAGGAATGCAGCCATTAAAACCTAAAGATGTTGGCTAACTCAACTCAAGAATGAAATGAGCTAAGTGCCAACAGAAAGAAGGATAGTCTTGGATTCATACCAAAGCACAAATCTTCTATCGATACTCAAAGACAACGATCATTTATCAAAGATGGAGAGAGGAACCATCCCAGTAGTCAAGAAAAAATTTGGTGAATAAATCTATAAGTCATCTTTCAAATCATGGAGAAAAGAAGAGGAACCTTATAAATTCATCTTGGTAAGATGCCACGTGATCCATAGATGTATTGTGATCGATCGTCATCAAGGTATAGTGTACTATCTTGAAAGGCAATCACCTTTAATGGAACCAATCACCTCAATAAGGACTCCCCAGGCGATGGGTGCATATGTATCAAATTTCTTCTACTTTACATGAAAATAAGGGGTTTATTTTAAACATTAAGTTCCCTAGGGCAAGCCCCATAGTTAATTACATCCCAAGGACAAGATCCTTTAGGAAAACTCTCGATTAAGGTAAATGATCATTGTCTCAGATTTCAATAGGAAGGACTATCAATGATTGGTTTATGTTTTTTGAAGATCAAATGGAGATTGATCAAAGAGGGAGTTATTAAGATGAAATGGGAAATAAGTAGGATATGCTCGATGCTAGGAAACCTGAGCATCTCAAACTATCTAAAATTGGGCTTTACATTTTAGAAATTAATTTAGTTTGTTTGAGTTATATTTTCATTAGAATTTAGGACTTAAGATTCCTTAACACAAGATTAAGGAAATGCCTAAGAGGTGGAATTATGCTTATGGCCCAAAGGGGGAAAAGCAATCGACCTAAATCTAGGGAGCTTGAGGGCCAAAAAACCTAAATCTAAGGCAAAAAATGGGTGGTTTGCCTCCACAAGAGAGAGGACAAACCACGACAACTTGGACTTACAAGCACGGGGTGGCGCCAACTAACTCCTCCTATGATTTTAAATACATGTAGGCAAGTCTTTATGCTTATGCAAGATAGCTAGGTTTATTTTATTTAGAAAGAGACTAAGTCCTTAAACTCACTCCCTAAAGAGACTAGATCATGTAAAGGGACATGCTTCAAATGATCTAATGCATTTCAAATTTCATTTTATTTCATTTTGGACAATCATTTTGACTCAATAATAGGATTTTATGACTAATGCATGAGAAAGTAGATTAAAATCAGTGAGAAGTTTAGGAGGTGAGTTTCCATGACCCTCAAAGGTCAAGTGGTTCTCCGGCAAAGGTGGAAGCCCTCAATCAAGAGTGAAATAAGATGCATTTGCATGATATTATAAAGAAAGAACTCATCCTAAGGGTTTCTAATTCTTTTATCTTGATTTTAATCCTAAGCTTTAGATGAGATTATGAGTTATTTAGTTTTAGTTCAAGTTGTTAAGTTAGGTAAAAGATTTATTTTTTCCTAAAGAGCCTAATCCATATCCATACCATACATAAAGCAAGGAAGAAACCAGAAAAAATATGCCACTTAATGCACAAGTTAAACACACATCAATCAATTTATAAAACTAGTACAAAAAGAATAAATGGCCATTTGTGGTCGGGCACCACACAAACAAAAAATATCAAATGTGGGTAGAGCTACCCTTATACAATTACAAATGAATTGAATTATAATTTAAGCAAAGAATTCATTGTTATGGGGTCTTCAAGCTTTATTCTTCTTTCTTTCTTTCTTTTTCTTTTCTTCTTCTTTTCTTCTTTGGATCTTCCTTTGGATGGTTGGATGGTAGATGCTCAAGGCTTCACATGGTGCATAAGATCAAATCTTATGATCATCTAATCCCCATAACAAATCATTCCAAAATCCTAAATATATACTTTTACATGAAAAGGATAAATCTAACTAACACCTACAAAATAAAGGTTAGTCAAATCACACCACAAATCCCAAGCATGTATATTGGACTTATCACACATGGGTGACTAAGTCCACTGGCCTATGGATTATGCAAGGGGTATAAGCACACGCAAAAGCATTTATATTTTTTATTTATGATAACACTTTAGCACAATCCCAAAAAAGAATAGTTAGACTAAGCGTCCTACCATTCATTCTATGAGTACACTAACATCAATCTAAAACATTCATCACAAAATAAAACATAACATCAAACCATGCACCTAACTAAAGCTAGAAGTGGTGACTTAGGCTAATGTGTGTGCTTTGAAGGTTTGTGTGGTATGCTTAGCTTAGGACTTTATGTTTTAATTTTCTAAGTGTGAAAGACATGTTCAACTTAGAGGAGGGTTTCATTTAAGTTGTTTAAGTGATTTTGGGTTATTTATTTCATGTTTTAATTTGGTTTAAGTGAAACCTACAATTAATTACTAAGTTATGAGAGAGGGAAAGAGAACTTCTCTTTTTCCTAATCCTTAAGTAATTTCTAAGGTAAGTTCACATTTTAGTTTCATTTAGGTGAATATTTTGATTAAATCTTTTAATTAATCTAAGTTTAGATCAACTCTAAACAAACCTATCAAAAAAAGGCATTTTAAGATTAATAAAATGAATCAAAATTCACATAACATACATTACTTCAATTCTTTCCCAACATATATAACATGCATATGGATGGACCCTAAGCATATCTATACATGCAAATGAGATAATTAACACACTTTATGATGCATGCTAAGTAATTCATTTAAGAAAATTTAGAAGTTTAGATATGCATGATTTTTCTTAAGTAGAAAAGGTTTTCCTTATCCAAAATTTCACATACATGCATGAAAGTAAGAAAGGCATAAGTGAGTACAAACATTATTAACGTGTAAGGGTACAAGACCTACTTAGGGCTACTTAAAGTCTCGCAACCTGGGTTGTCAGACTAATATACCACTTTCCTTAAGTAACATGCATATATAAAAGAAATAAAGAAAGAAAATATGCAAAAGTTGTTTAATAGTTTATTTTGTTTATGCAATTTATTCATGCAAGTAGGAATCCTTCTTAGATGAGCATAGGGATGAATAGGGGTTTAGAATTTTGTAAGTGTTGGGTTCTTTTCAAATGAAATACATCTTACTATATTACTATCTAAGAAAGAAAGGAAAGGCTACTACATGACTTTATAATCTACATGCAAGCTTATAATTAAATATAGAGACATACTTTCAGATTTGATGTTTCATTTATAGATTTTGAAAATACTTTGGATTTAGTAGTGATAATAGCCACTCATATTTTACTTTAGCCAACACATGCACATTTGACATAAAGTAAACAATTTCATTTTAAAATTTTAAAACATGAAATCATGGATGAATCATACATACAATTTAACATGTTGGGAAAGATCTAAAGTAATATGATGTAACAAACTCACTTTACTTAATTCCTAAAGACATTCTTAAAGAATAAGAAAAACTTAGAATAAATCAAAGTAAATTTCAAAATGATTTTTATTTATTTGAAGTTTGATTTAATTTTGAAAAGGTGAGATAAGTTTGGTGTTCCTAACCCATTCCTACATGTGTTTTGTATTTTAGTTTAATTTTTAGATAATTAAATCCATTTTTAAAGTGTTGATTAGGTTAAGGTATGCATTAAGTGGCTTAATCAACCTTACACACCACCTTAGAAAATTAACTAAGTAATTATGAGCCAATGAGATGACATAAAACACAAGGTATGTAAATTTGCAATGCACCTAATAATGAAAAGGCTAATGCAATTTGGCTTTAAAGTTAAGCTAAGGGGTTTTAGCTTAAGTACTTTTAAAACACCCTTTCACACTTATGAAAGGGGTTTAATTTTTTAATTAGACTTAGGCTATTAAACACCTAAGAATCTACCCAAGGATTAGATTAATTAAGCTAATTTTTAGAATTTTGAAAATTGTTTAAAGGGTAATTAATGAATTAACCCTTAATTAAGAGGATTAAGGAAAAAGGGGTTTAGGAATAGCTTGGGAAATACCCCAAAATTATTTCCATAAAACTTCTATTCATTGGATCTAACCTTAATCAACTTAAGGGAAAATCCACTAATTATACCTTATCCTTAAGTAATTAGAGAATAGAATTAGCAATTTCCTAATCAAGGCCTCAATAAATCTCAAGAAAATTAGGGAGGCGGTCATCCCTAAAATGAACCCAGAATTTGAGATTAATTGGTGGTAATTAGGGAATAATTACCTAATTAACATTCCCAAAGAAATTCAAATTCAGAGAAAAAGGGAAATCAAAATACATTGAAAACAATTTTAAAAAATTCTCAATAAAATTATCTATCCATAGCATTTTTTCTCATATTTTTCTGATTTTTCTAGGTTGAGTTATAAATTTTTTATAGTTTTGAATTAGAAATTAAAAATTAACTAATCCTAATAACGCTCACGGCGTGGACATTGGTGGCGGTCGGCTTTACAGCGTCATGCCATGAGCCCTTACTTAACATCACATCATGGTGGCGTGCTTTTATCCTTGCGTTGATCAAAGATCGGATGGGGATACACCATGGTTTATGATAAAGGATTTAAAAAACAATGTCCATCTAAAATGCACGGATGGACAAGAGATGGGAGTTCTTCCACGAGGATGAATGTGAACCACATCCAAGGGAAGATCTCATGGATTCATTCAGACTCAACCCACACCATCTAAAGGACCAAGCGGCCAATCCAGCGATGGATTTTCATGAAATGAAAATTTCTTTCACAAAGACCAACACCCTTAGCTAAGTGGTCAAAATTCACTAACCTCGGTGATCACCGGACGAGGATGATGAGGTAGGAGATGAAGCCTGAAATTCTAGCTCTTGAGGTTGAGTGTAGAATCTATGGACCAACTCCCTTCACTCCCTTTGGCTTTTGAATTGATCTCCCTTCCTAGAACTTATTGGATGCTTAGGCAAGCTCAGGTGGTCCTTGGATGATGAGTGTAAAAGGAATTTAAGTGGGATCAAGTGTAGAGAAGAATTGAGAGCTCTTCTTTTGCACTGTGCAAAATTGAAGAATGGGAAATCTAAATCTCTCTAGGACCTTGGGGAAGCTCTCGTGAAGGTTCTAAAACTTCTGGTTCCAATCGATGCATGAGTAATTTCAATGGATTAGGGGAGTATATCTATCAGGCGGGAGCATAAGCTTTCCATTTTGATCCAATTGACCATATGGGATGAGTTGTTTGGGTGGTTAGAGGTGGGTGGTCGGTTTATCCAGAAGAGTGGAAGGATAACTCTCATGTGCATCCAATTAAGCTTGGGGGGGATTATTTGGCCATGGGTGGTTGGGGTTTGGTCCATGGGTGGGTTGACCAAACCCATTGGGTTGGGTGCACCACTCATCACTAAGGTCCCCTTGAGCTTTTGGAGAGCCTCAGTGATTGTGATGGGTGATGACCAAAATACCCATGGCTAGGCCAAAATTTGTTCTATGGCCTAAGGGTATAATGATCATTTTGCAAATTTTTCAACTTGGGTATGTTTGGTATGTTGAAAATAGGTTGGGCCAAGTTTCAATGGATTTGGAATCCATTTGATAGGGTTTGGCTCATGTTGTTGAAAAATGGGTCAACTTGGTCAAGATGACCAAATAGTCAAATTAGGTCAAAATTGGGTCAAGTTCATATGACCATTTTGAAATGTTTTGGTGCCTTTGGTTTGGTTCAATTTAATTTGGTATTTGTTTGGCTCATATGACTTATTTAGGTCAAATGGGTCAAGTTGACCATTCCCATTTGACCTATTTGAGGTTTAGGTTTAGGTTTAGGTTGGTTAGTCATATGGAGTGGATTTATCTTTGTTTCCAATCAATTTGGTTAGGTTCAATTTTGGCTCAACATGACCCCTTTCATGTTGGGTCTAGTCAATTGGGTTGGGTCTAGTTGGCCAATTGAGGCTTTGGTCAAGTTCCACAAGTGATTTGGGATGGACTTGACCCATTGGTTTCAATCAATTTGGCTTAGATCAAGTTTTGACACATTTTGGCCCTTTAGGTCAAAATGGGTCAAATGGGAAATGGGTTAGGTTGCTCAAATGTTGGCTTGGTCAAGTTCAAACATAGGTCAGTGAACTTGGATCAATGGTTTCAATCAATTTGGCCTATGGTGGAATTTGGCTATGTTATGTTTTCATTTTTGGGTTAAGTGTTGACTTGGTCAGCCCTTAGGTTTGACTTGGTTTGACCCAATTTGATTGATTGATCATCCCATAATGATTGTTGATCATGATGGGAGGCAAATATGAGTTTGGTTCAATTCAATTTGGTTAGGATCAAAAGTTGGCTCATAAGGATACTTTAGGTCACTTTGGGTCAAGTGAGCCTAAGTGGGTCACATTGCTTAGTCAAAGCTTGATTTGAAGTTGATTGATCTTGTATATGGACTTATGATTGAAAAATAAATCCATTTATAAGAGGTTTGAAGTCAAATGAGTTTTGATCTATTTGAAAGTTTCATATTCAAAGGAAGAATATGAAGGGGTTTTGAATTTGATTTTTGATTTAGGTTTTGATTGAAGGATTAGGGTTTGGATTTATATATGAGCTCATGATTGTAGGATTGATTGAACCATGAGGGAAAATCAAGAGTTTGGCTTGATTTGAATTTATTTTGGCTAAGTTCAAGATTTTGACTTGAAAGGCTTAGATTTGATTTTGAGTGGATTTGAGTTTGGTATTTGGAGTTGGTTTTGATTGTTTAAATTTATATCTCATTTATATATGTGAATATAAATGAGAATATAAATTGATCATGAGAAAAATTCAAGAATTTGAAGAGTTTAATCATGGTTTGTGTTAAATTCATTAAAGGGAATTTAAAGGATTTAATGGAATTTTTAATTAGAAATTTAATTATTTGAATTGAATTTGATTGATTTATATCTATATTTCATTTAAATATGAGAACATAAATGAGAATTCAAATTGATTTTGAGAAAATTCCATGAGTTTGAATGAGCTTGATCAAAGTTTAGGTTAAATCCATTAATGAAAAATTAAGGGATTTAAGGGAATTTTAAGCATTTTAAATTTGGAATTTAATTTGAGGGTTTGATTTCATTGATTTATATTTATATTTCATTTATATATGAGAATATAACTAAGGATATAAATTTATTTTGAGAAAATCCCAAGGTTTTGAATAGGTTTGATCAAGCTTTGGAGTTGATTTTGGCTAAGTCCTTTAATGAAAAATTAAAAGAACTTAAGGAAATTTCATGAATTGATTTGGGGTTTTGAGTTTGATTTGATGGGTTTGAATTTATATTTCATTTATATATGTGAATATAAATGAGAATATAAATGGATTATGAGAAAACCTCAAAGGTTTGAATAGGTTTAGCTTATTATTTTGGCTGAGTCCTTAAGAAAGGGTTAAAGACTTAATAAATTTGAACTTAGGAATTTTGATGGATTTTGATCATGGGTTTCAATCATGTATTTCAAGCATGGAATTCAATCATGAAATTGAATCATGGAATTGATTTGAGAGTTTGAAAAAATCAAATAGAATTGATTTGGAGTTTGACTTGAAAGAAGGAAAGTGAGGAATGGTTTAAGCTAAAAGGGTAGGAGATTTTTCTAACACCCCTAAGGCATGGCCTATTCCTATGGCTAACTCTTCTAAGTCTTCTAGGGCTAGGTGAGTGTGTCCACCTAATCACTAAATGTGTCTTAAGACTAAGGAACTCCTAATGTCTAAGAGGAATTCTAAGCTTAAGATGGAGGTGTTGAGAATTCATTCTAAAATTGAGGTCAACACAGTCCATCCAAATCACACGGATGGATAGCCAGAGATTCATCCCTACCAAAGCTGAAGAGGAATGAGATCCATCCACATTCTGGGTATTGATCTGAGCTCGATTGAGCTCAAATTAGGCTTGAATTTATCCCACACCTTCATCATGGAATTACCAACACATCTAACTAAGATCCTATGAAATTAAATTTCACTTCACAAAGGACCAACACCTATGAGAATTAAGCTTAGAGAATCACTAACCTCACAGGAGGTGATCACCGATGCTTGATTCCCTTGGAGGAGGTTCGTTTGGTTGAGACGAAGCCCTGTTGAAGTTTTGAGCACTTGAGGTTGAGTGTAGAGCTATATGGACCAACTCCTCCTCAATTCCTTTACAGCTTTGATCAAGCTAGGTCTCCCCTTGCCTTTAGAACTTCAGAGAGAGCTTAGACAAACTTGACTTGACCCTCTGATGGAGTGTGCAAGAGCAATTGGATTAATTTGGAGTGAGGAAGAAATTGGCTCTTCAATGGACCTCCCCTATTTTCAAGTGGAGAAAATCGAGAAGATCAAAATTGAATCCCCCTTTAGAAAGATTAGGATCACTTGTAAATGGCTCCTCTAACTCCCTCTCACTCAATCGACCTTGAGTGAATGAAAATAGAAGTGAATTAGGGGGAGTATATCTCCCCCTTGAAGGATTGGACAGTCAGTAATGTCCTTGCCATTTTGATCCAATTGAGCATATGAAGTGAGCTATTTTGGTTGTTTTGAGTGTGCACATGGTCGGTTTGTCCAGAGGAGTGGAATGCCAACTTTCCATGTGCTTGAATTGAGCTTGAGAGGGAGTTTGAAATTCTAATTTTTAGGCTAAGGGGTCGGTTTGGTCTAGGGACCAAATGGGCTGACCCAAACCCATTGGGTTGGGTGCACCACTCATCACTAGGTCCCCTTGAGCTTTTAGAAAAGCCTCAAGTGATTGTGAAGAGGGTATGACCAAAATACCCATGGGTTAGGCCAAAATTTATTCTATGGCCGTGGGGTAAAATGGTTATTTTTATTTTTTTATTTTTACTTTGGGTATGTTTGATATGTTAAGAAAATAAGTTTGGCCAAGTTTTATTGGATTTGGAATCCATTTGATAGGGTTTGGCTCATGTTGACCCATTTAGGTCAAAATGGGTCAACTTGGGTCAAGTTGACCAAGGTCAAAGGTCAAACTAAGGTTGGGTCAAGTTCAAATGACCATTTGAAATATTTTGGTGCCTTTGGTTTGGTTCAATTTGGTATAGATTTGGTTTTGGCTCATATGACTTCATTTAGGTCAAATGGGTCAAGTTGACCTATTTGACCCATTTGACCTATTTGGGTTAGGTCAAGGGTAGGTTTAGGTTAGGTTAGTCATACGGAGTGGATTGGTGTCTTTGTTTTCAATCAATTTTGGTTAAGTTCAATTTTGGCTCAACATGACCCATTTAAGTCATGTTGGTCTGGTCTAGGTTGGGTCTAGTTGGCCAATTGAGGCTTTGGTCAAATTTCACAAGTAATTTGGAATGAACTTGACCCATTGGTTTCAATCAATTTGGCTTAGATCAAGTTTTGACACATTTTGGCCCTTTAGGTCAAAATGGGTCAACTTGGGTCAAGTGGGCCAATTGGGCTAGGCTAGGCTCAAATGTTGGCTTGGTCAAGTTCAAACATAGGTCATGAGGAAACTTAGATCAATGGTTTCAATCAATTTGTCCTATGGTGGAATTTGGTTATGTAAAGTTTCATTTTGGGTTAAGTGTTGACTTGGTCAACCCTTAGGTTTGACTTGGTTTGACCCAATTTGATTGATTGATTATCCCGTGATGATTGTTGATCATGATGAAAGGGGTATATGAGTTTGGTTCAATCCAATTTGGTTAGGATCAAAAGTTAGCTCATAAAGGTACTTTAGGTCACTTTGGGTCAAGTGAACCTAAGTGGGTCAAATGGCTTGGTCAAAGCTTGATTTGAAGTTGATTGATCTTGTATATGGACTTATGATTGAAATATAAATCCATTTACAAGTGATTTGAAGTCAAATGAGTTTTGATCCATTTGAAAATTTCATATTCAAAGGAGAATATGAAGGAGTCTTTGGTTTGATTTTTAATTTGGGTTTTGATTGAGTGATTGAGGTCTGGATTTATATATGAGCTCATGATTATAAGGTTGATTGAACCATGAGTGAAAATCAAGGATTTGGCTTGATTTGAAATTGATTTGGCTAAGTTCAAGATTTTGACTTGAAAGGCTTAGATTTGATTGAGTGGATTTGAGTTTGATTTTTTTATTGGTTTTGATTGTTTGAATTTATATTTCATTTATATATGTGAATATAAATGAGAATATAAATTGATCATGAGAAAATTTCAAGAATTTGAAAGAGTTTAATCATGATTTAGGTTAAATCCATTAAAGGTAATTTAAATGATTTAATAGAATTTTTAATTTGAAATTTAATTTTTTTGAATTGGATTTGATTGATTTATATTTATATTTCATTTATATATGAGAATATAAATGAGGATACAAATAATTTTTGAGAAAATCCCATGTGTTTGAATAGGTTTGATCAAAGTGTAGGTTAAATCCATTAATGGGAAATTAAGGGATTTAAGGAAATTTCAAGGATTTTAAGTTTGGAATTTAATTTGAGCATTTGATTTGATTGAGTTATATTTATATTTCATTTATATATGAGAATATAAATAAGAATATAAATAAGTTTTGAGAAAATCCCATGAATTTGAATAGGTTTGGTCTAGTTTTAGAGTTGATTTTGGCTAAGTCCTTTAATGGAAAATTAAAGGGACTTAAGAAAATTTTCATGAATTAATTTGGAATTTTGAGTTTGATTTGATGGGTTTGAATTTATATTTCATTTATATATGGGAATATAAATGAGAATATAAATTTATTATGAGAAAATCTAAAAGATTTGAATATGTTTGAATCACAATTTTGGCTAAGTCCTTGAGAAAGGGTTAAGGACTTAAGAAATTTTAACTTAGAAATTTTTGATGGATTTTGATCATGACTTTCAATCATAGATTTCAATCATGGATCTCAATCATAGAATTGAATCATGGAATTGATTTGATAAAATCAAATAAAATTGATTTGGAGTTTGACTTGAAAGAAGGAAAGTGAGGAGTGGTTTAAGCTAAAGGGTAGGAGATTTTTCTAACACCCCTAAGGCATGACCTATTCCTATGGCTAACTCTTCTAAGTCTTCTAGGGCTAGGGAGTGTCCACCTAATCACTAGATGTATCTTAAGACTAAGGAACTCTTAAAGTCTAAGAGAAGTCCTAAGCCTAAGATGGAGGTGTTGAGAGCTCATTCTAAAAATGAGGTCGACACGTGAACCCGATCCTAAGACAAAATTAGGGAAAATAAATCTTGTCAACTCTGACTATCTTCTTGCAGAGGATCAGATCTAGATTAATTATTTCAAGATCTTTCATTCTCTAAATCTTGTCAACTCTAGATTGAACATAGAGGATCGGGTTTGAGACTTTCTTCTTGAGATCTTAAACGTGAAAGGATACATTAATAATAATGCCAATAGATTTATCATTTGCTATTCTATGATAGAATTAACTTCTCAGATTGTATTAAATTGAAATATTATAATAGAATAATTAGAATTTTAGATTTTGTTAACCCGGACCCAGTCCTAAGACCAAATCAGGATGAGTACTATCTATTCTTTTTTTTTTCTTGCATTTGACTTGGATACCTTTCTAGATATTTGATTTAATAGATACTTCAACATAGATACCAATATTTGTTCTTTTAGGATATTAAGATATCTAAGTTGAAGTAATTATATTTAGTATGACCTACTTGTCACATCTAAGTTTTAATACCTAGAAGGGATCACAAATCAAATGTATATATGCTTTATAAAACACAAGAGTTCTGATTCATATAAGAATTTGTTGCAAAGCAAGTGAAGATTTATTCTTACAAAAATATGAATTCAACATTTCTAAATATTTGTTACAATACATGATCAAGTGCATATCAAAGTACATTTGTTTGCAAATCAAGTAGGCTTTTCTTCTAAATGATCTAGCATGTATCCATACTAGAAAATATGAGATATCTAGTTAAGCGATCAAGCATGTATCCATACTAAAGAATATGAGATATCTAGTTGACATAAATCAAGTGTATCTAGTGTAGTATATGTTCTATTTAAAGTTTCCAAGAAATTTAGAGGAATGTCATAGATCAAATATGGATTTAAGCAATAGAACATTATGTCATAAGACATGTGTAGACTTGTTCTATTCAAATGTTCACACATAGAATTGAATATTTATGATTTTCTTTCATAGTATATGCCACATATCAAAATGAAAGAAAATGGGATGTCAAAACACACATATACAAGATGATCACATTTAAACCCCTTATATATATATATATATATATATATATATTAAAATATGAGTGGGGCAAAAATGGATAAATGAGATTTATGTCATCTCATTAATTTCTATATTTTTCTTCATGTCATTAAAATGGAGAAGGAAAATTTTCATTTCCTTTATCATTCTCTTCTTAATTCCTCATAAAATGAGCATGAATCTAAGGGGAGACTTTTATTTCTTTTGTCATTCTCATCTTAATTACTCATGAAATGAAAGCTTTACTCTCCCATTTCTCCTATTTTTCTCACAAGACATATTACAATTCTAAGCTTTTAAGGGAGCTCACCCACCTTTCAAAGGAAGAGATCACCAACAATTGGGCTTGTTTTCAATTCATATCACATCATTTGATAAGTCATATCTAACTTAATGTTTTAAATTTATTCATCATCACTTCATATGAGTGGATATTTGATAAGAAAGCAAGACTTAAGTCATGTAGCCATAAGATACATTCCTTTCCATTTTCAACTATTCATAAGCATATAAAGATTGTTGCAAGATAAGCAAATGAAATATGGACAAATATCCATGCTAAATTTGTAATCACAAATTTGAAATTTTAAACTTGATTAAGCAATTATCCATGCTGATTTTTTTTATTCAACCCTATTTCATGACTTAGGCAAAGACAAAGCAATCATGTCATAAACATATGCTTGATAATAAGACAAAATTTAAGTCATATGGCACATAAGGTGTCTTATTTTCAAATAGCCCACTCATGTAGTATATAAAGACATATTTGACAATGAAATAAAGTTTAAGTCATACAATGCATTGGGCATCACATTTCTATCTCTCACCCATTCATGTAGCATAATCACTATTTAGGCAAAAGAAATTTGAATTTTAAACAAGTAATTGCCACTTGTTATGAAGATCCAAATAACAATTGAACTAAGCATGAGTGAGCATATTATAATTGCCATATGGTATGATAGTTCGAATAATAATTGAACTAAGCATGAACGAACATATACACATGCTTTCCTTCTTAAGAACTTGGGCATTTACACACACATTTTTTATTTACCAAAACTTTCGGTAGCCTCCCGGCGTCATCCCCGCATATGGGGGCTACTTAGGGAGACTAAGCCTTCGCACCACGCCAAGAAAGGTGTGCATGGTAGGTGTCGTGAGACACCGCGGCTGAAAATTTATTTGTCCACCATGCCAAGAAAGGTGTGCATGGGTTAACACATTATAGCAAAATATTTTCTTGCCACATTGGAATAACGTGAGCAAGTACTTATCACAATAGATTTTCCTGCCACGTTGGAACAATGTGAACATGTACTTACCACAAGTTTCCCCACCACATTGGAACAATGTGAACGGGTACTTATTCCAACAGATTTCTCTACTACGTTGGAACAAAATGAACATGTACTTATCACAATAGATTTTCCTGCCATGTTGGAACAACGTGAATAGATACTTAATAACTTAATATTTCTTTGCAATTTTACCTTTATATATGCATTGAAATGATACACTTAGGATATAAATGGAGTTGTGTTATCATACCATGATTGTATTCACCTTTTACTCCAAATTTGCCCTTTCAAATACACCAAACAGCAAACTATAATATGAATTCCCAATAAACATGACCCACATTTCATTATTTTTTGATATTAAGCATCAAAGTACCATTACTTTATTCAAATCCAGCAAATGAAATGAGAATCATATGGTAGACCATAGCTAAATTTCAACTCTTTGCACTAAAGATAATGCAATATTGTACTCTACAAATATGAGAATTTTATAAAATTAAAAATTTTATCACCATTTCAGCTCATATAAGCTCAAAGAAGCACTAAAGTAAGAACAATAAACAAAGTTTATATTCAAATGAAGGAAAGCTGAAATTCCATTCTCTTTTGCTTGCCTCAAACCCAACAAGTGAAATAGCACATAATTGATAGCAAGGCATAAACAAATTTCATCATATTGAAAATATGAATAGGAAAAACAAAAGTAAAGAGGCCTCAAAGAAATATTTACTCTCCCTTTCATTCCCTTTTAATCCGGATAAATGAAGAAGCAAGATAAATGCTGCATGAGACATTAGAAGATAATAACATTGAATCTCACAAACTTAAAATTCATTTCAGCTTCATCACATGATGATATAAAAATGAGAATAACAAGATATGGGTGATTTTGCATGAAGAAAGCAATATACATATCTTATCTCACTCAATTGTGTCTCTTAGTAAATAAATTTCAGCCCATAGTAACATGAAGAAAGCAATATCATATCTCACTCATATGAAGTCTCATTTCATACAACATGATAGCTATTCGAAAGTGACATATTGCACAATGTTCAAATAAAACTCAAAGTCAATGCTATTCAACCATAGAAAATGCAAGCTTTGGCTTATACATATCTCAAAATTCTTCATGTTTCTCACTTTAACATTAGTTTAAATGTTGGAAATCACATTATAATATAATCTGTAGGAAAGTTTATTCAACTTCAACTCAAAGCAACGAGATAGTACTTTCAATCATTAAAAGCTTGCAAATCAAACATGATAGTCTTAGGCTTAACATATGTGCACTCTTGTGCACTCTCATTTCTCATTTTTTCTTTAAATACCATTATTTTGGAAGTAATTATGATGAAGAAAGAAAAAATGAAGCCAAAGCCCCAATCCAACTTTTCCAAATCGGGTAAATGAGACAACACATCAGAAAATTCAGCAGAAAAATTCTCCAAATCGTGTAAATGGGATAACACATTAGAAAATCAGAAAACTCTCCACACAAAACATCAAAAAATAATAATGTTGGATTTCACAAATATATAATTTCATTTCTATTCCTCCTCATAATAGTTTAAAGACAATAAGAACATTCAACAACAAAATTTATGTAGATTTAATGGGATATAAGATGCAAAGCAATCCTTTCGTAAGAAGGCTTCTTGAATAATGAAATCTAGGAAATAAATTTTTATAGCTAGAAAACTCAAACAATTTTCAGCTTCTATAAATAAAACCAGCAAGGTGGCTAGAGATGAGGTTGGTCATGTGAAGGTTATGGAGGGTAGAGCTTTGTCAACAAAGGGAATCCCTTTGTATATAACCTAAGACTTGACTGCCAACAGAGAAGCTGAGATTGGAGGGGGGTTCAGCCCATTGAGACTCTTGGTTGGGAGGAGGATTATGTAGGTCTTGGCTGGTTGCTCAAGAATGAGAGAGGAAATACCGATGTGAAGTGAGAGAAAGGGAAAAGGGAGAAAAAAAAAGAGGGGAGGGGGACTTAATCAAAGCACAAAACCAAAGTGATGAAATCTCAATAGTCAAAAGTGACCTTAATTTAACATTAAACACTATATATGTGCACAACTTCCCTTTGATTTCATAATCACAATAGACTTTAAGCAAAATCAAGTCAACCCACAAAATAAGAAAGGAATTTAGGGTTGAATAGAAACAACCTGAAACTTTGGATTGCATGGGGAGGGGGGGGAGAGGATCTCATCCGGATGAGAGGGAGCATGGGAGCAAAAATTCTCTTTAGTCACTCGGCTTACACGGGCCGAATGAGACAAAGGGAGGGAAGAGTCTAGTTCAGACGTTCCAGACGAACGGATCTTGGCTCGCCTGCTGCTCGAGACGGGAGAGAGGCTCGCACGAACGGAATGAGAATAAGGGGGAGATCTCGATTCGGGACCTTCTATGCTGCTCAAAATGAACGAGGGTCGCACGAGAGCGAGAGGGGGAGATTTGGCTGAGAGTCACTTGAGAGAGAAATATGTCGCAGGAGAGAAGAGTTGTGTGAGAGATAATACCCTAGCCGCTCGACCTTTTGAACATCAGGGCTGATTGACTTCATTTAATTGGTTGCCTGAATGGTAATCAATTAGAAATAACGGTTGGCTATTTTAATTGGGTAAGTAGTCTGCTAGATTAAGATGGAGATTATAGGGTATTAAGAGATTAAGCAGCCACTAATCATTTTAACTACAAATCAATATAATTTCTCATCAAATATTATGAGTTTACTTTGTGCGATAAACCCTAGCAATATGGATGTCGATTTTAGATATTTCAGTTGTGTCGGACTCAACAACGTAATTGATTTTGCAATCGGAGGCCGTTTAGACAATGTCGGCGACGGTCAAAATAAAAGTAGGCTTGAATTGCGTGATGTCACATTTGAATCGCTCGACATTCACATAGACTTTGTTGAATTGACCGCAAAAGGTGTCGTTTGATAGATTTTTAACATTTCAGTGATAATGACATGATCAATTTCACGAACGGAGGTCGTTCGGATGTTGTCGGGGCTTCCTAACTTCGATGCATGCATAATTTCATAAAAAAATAATTTTGATTGATTAATTATTAATTGATGGAATGGACTTCATTTGATTAATTTTAATATTTTGAGTGCAATTATGTAATAAAAATTTTGGAATTGGAAAGATTTTAATTAATTTTGATCATGATTATGAGATTTTAATCTCCAATAATGCAACGTCACTATTGATTTTCATAAATTTTATCATATGCGCTTAATTTGAATAATGACACATACTTGTAGGTCAATAGGTGTATGTGTCGAATGGTAGGATGATTTAGTGTGATCATTTTCTTGTGCAGGGGATTGTGCTTAGGGGCGCCGTAATAAAAATATAAAATTGCTTTTGCTGTGGTGCTCATACCCTTAAGCATAATCCAAAATAGGCCAGGTGGACTTGACTACCCATGTGTGGGGTGCTAAGTCCAATTTATATATATACATGCTTGAGATTGTATGGTTTGTTTAGCTAATCTCTATTTTGCAGGTGTTAGTTATATTTCCCTTTTTTTCATTTTCATGTAATTTTGTAATTATGATTTTGGAATTATTGTTTTGGGGATTAGGATGAGCATTGGTCATAAGATCTCATATTATGTACCATGTGAAGCCTTTGGATCATCCACTTTCCAACCATCCCAAAGAAAGATCCAAAGAAGAAAGAAGAAAAGAAAAATAAAAGAAGAAAAGAAGAATGAAGACCCCCATAACATGAATTAATTGCTTAATTGTAATTAATTCATTTGTAATCCGGGTTGCATAAGGGTAGAGCTTGGCTACCAATTTATTTTCGAGTTTTGTGGTGAAGCTTGACCACAAATGGTCTTTTATTCTTTTACGCTAGTTTTCTAAATTGATTGATGATTGTTTAACTTGTGCATTAAGATGACATCTTTTTTCTAGTTTCTTCCTTGCTTTGATGTATGACCTAGATAATGATTAGACTCTTAAAAAATAATAAATCTTCTACCAAATTAATCAACTTAAAACTAAAAATAAATAACTCATAATCTCACATAAAGCTTAGGTTATAAAACAAGATAAAAGAATTAGCAACCCCTTAGCTGGATGTTGTCTTACTTTTCTAATATCATGCATAAAAAGTATATTATTTCACTCTTGATTGGAGGGCTTCCACCTTTGCCAGAGAACTTGGCTTGACCTATGAGAGCCATGGTGGAAACGCACCTCCTTATCTTGCTGATTTTGGCCCATGATCTAATTTCTCATGCATTATCCATAAAGAATCCTAAAACATGTGTCAAATTGATTGTCCAAAATAAAAATAAAATATATGAAAATTTTATATTAGATTTAAGTCATTATTCATGCCCTAGGCTTAGGGAGTGTGTTTAAGGATTTGCTCTCTTTCTAAATAAGTAACATCTTAGCTATCTTGCAAAAGCATATGACTTGCCTACATATTTTAAAATCGTAGGAGGAGTTAGTTGGCCACCCTCAGGCGATTGTAAGTCTAACAATTGGGTGGTTTATCCTCTCTTATGGAGATAAATCAAATACCCATTTTTTCCTTAGATTTAGGTCGTGCTTTTGGCCCTCGTCAAAGCACCCTAGATTTAGGTTTAAAAGTTGTTACTTCCCTTTACGGGCTACGAGCATAAATCCTCACCTCTTAGGCGTTTCCATAATCTTATATTATGGAATTATAAGCCCTGGAATTTTAATAAAAATTTAACTCAAACAAATTAATTCAATTTTAAAAATGTAAAGTCCAACCATATGATAGTTTGGGATGCTTATTAGGCTTTCTAGTATCTTAAGCATCCCCTACTTGTTTTCATTTGGCTTCGATTAGAACTCGCTCATCTTGATCAATCTCACTTAACTTTCTAAAAATAAACCAATCAATTGATAGTCTTACCTTTCAAAATCTTTGAAAACAATGATCATTTATCTTAATCAAGAGTATTCCTAAAGGATCCTGTTCCTTAGGATGTGATTAACTATGAGGGCTTGCCCCTGTATGGAACTTAACGAACCCGATTTAAAATAAACCCTACTTTACTTTTCCATATAAAGTAGGGGAAGAATTTCTGGTACATTCCGAAGACTCATAGTCCTTAGGAGTCCTTATTGAGGTGATTTGATCCATTGTAGGGTGGTGACTAGGGGTGTAAACGAGCCAAACTTGAGCCGAAATGGTTCAGATTCGCCTGCTTATTATTATTTTGTTCAAATTGGCTGTGTTCAAATAGCTCGATAGATGATGTTCTCAAAAAATATTCGTGTTCATTTAGGCTCGTGTTCTGCCGAAATTGACGATTTTATATTTTAATAATTTTTTTTATTTTTAATTTAAAAAAATTATTAAAATCTTATATAGTGAAAACTGAAATACTATTGACAAGAATTAAAACTAAAAAATATATAATTATATAAAATAATTATATACAATCAAAATTATTATTTTTGCACTAAAAAAAGCTTTGTTACACAAAAAAATTAAAATTAGAAATTCATTCAGAGATTCAAAAATTAAATTATATACAATCAAAATTTATTTTATTAAATTAAATGATTTTCAATCGAGATTCAAAATCATTTTTTTACAAAACCTAACACAACTTCAAATACTAATTTATAGCTAACAAAATTTACAAGATCATATATGCATATACAAATTTACAAATTCACAACTTATAATTTACAAATTTACGATTTACACTTTCTAAAATAAATTCAACCTAAAATTTTACATGATCATATACAACTTACAATTTCAAAAAATAAAACTAAGAAAGAAAATAATGAAATTACAATTTCCAAATATCAATTTCTAATCAAATCAATTGTTTCAAATTTTAATGTTCAAGTTTTATACTTTCATATCCTCAAAATCCAACCAATCTTAAATCTTCAAAATAAAGACTTCATGTAAACAAAACTAGCAAAAAATTATAAAATAAATATTATGAGGCTCAAACTAAAATAAATAATCGATAATTTCTAAATATCAATTTCTAATCAAATCAATTGCTTCGCTTTAATGTTCAAGCTTTATAGCTTTCATATCCTCAAAATCCAACCAATCTTGAATCTTCAAATGTAATCCGACTTCATGTAAACAAAACTAGCAAAAAATTATAAAATAAATATTATGAGTGGCTCAGAAACAAAAATAAATAATCATTGATGCCATCAATAGCTTGATGGCTGTATGAATATTAGACATTCAAAAAAATGATAAAATGAAAGATTAATATTAATAAGACTAGGATCTGTAAAAAAAATGAAATTAAGTATATCATTTATTCCAAATTGATAAAATGAAATCACAAAAAAATGACAATGAAATCACAAAAAAAATGAAAATAAGTGTAGCATCTGTTCCAAAGAATCTAAACTATTAAGCTAAATATCATTGATTAAATGATGTATTATCTAAAATTGATAAAATGTAATCACAAAAAATTAAATTAAATGTTTGGAAAATACATATAGCCAAATATCAAGCTAAGTTGCATCTCATACATCTATTTAGTTTTTCATCATAGCCCATTAATGTGTAATATCACAAGTGATCTTACACATTAATAGTGTAGCATCTGTTCCAAATTGACCAAGTGTAGTATCAAAAGATCTTATCATAGCCCAATAAGGATGCAAAGAACAAAACCAACAAATAAGTGCAAACAAAGAACAAAACCACCAAAGAAACAAAGAACCAAACCAAAAGAAACAAAGAACCAAACTAACTCAGAATACAGATTTAATGCAGACTAACAGTTTAAGTTCATTCCTTTTAACAAGTGCTCTTGGTTCTCCCATCAAACCCTTGCATTCAAGCTAGAAATGGTAAATACATACTGAAAAGGCCTCGATCAATATCTAATTATTAGGTAATATTTAGATTTTACCTAATTCCTCTAGCCAAAACACAGCCAAATAGTAGGTAGTTCCAAAAGAAGAGAATAACATGTAAAAGGAACAGGAATAAGAAGGTTCAGATGATAAAACAAAACTCATAGCTTGTTGTACTTTAATTCCCATTATTATATCAACTTCATAGCTTGCTATACTTCAATTCATATTTGAAACAAAACTCAAATTTAAGTGTAGAACATACTGCAAGATTTAAACCTCATAAAAATCAATGCCATAAGCAGATAAGCAGAACAAGCCATAAGCAAGATAATTTGACAACAAAATCGGCAACTAAAATAACATCACAGTTGGCATGAGAGAACAACAGACAAGCCATAAGGATAAGCAAGACAGACATTCATAAGTTACTTGTAATAGCAGCCATCTATTTTTCTTTCGATAAACGCTAAATATTAGAGTATAAATTTAAACTATTGGCGTAAAAGTTTCTTTAGACTAAAACTCCATTATGTTACAAACACAAACCCTGGTAACATTTTAACTCAAAATAACAAAGATACAATTAAGGAAAATTCTCTTGCATAATTTTCGAAGTTCAGAATTACTTCTAAAAAAGCTATTGAATAAAAATCAATTTTCGAGTTGCATATTAAATTTCATGAACAACAAGGAAAAATCAGTCACCAATCCCGTCATTGAAGCAAAAAAAAAGAACAAAAAAAAAAATCATGTATCTAATAAAATAAATGAATCCATAAAATCATCAAAAAAAATTTAACTTATAAAAAATATAAGGGTTTTAAATGTTGATTATTTCGATATGCTATAATTAACAACTTTTATCATTTTATAAAAATATTTTTAGTCAACAAGTAAATGACCCTTCAGTGTAGAAATTGAAAATATTGAAAATTGAAAAATGAAATCTTAATAAAGAACAGATTGCTGTACTGCAATAAAACTGCTTGGTATGATGGTATCCTTCTCCAAAGCTAAATATTTTCTGGTAGTTTAACATAAAGGTTCTCCTCCTCCATTAACTCTTGTAAATAAAAGTAGATAATGATATTATAGAAGTTTATCACATTTATTAAATAGACTAAATTTAGTTGGAAAAGTACCAAAGGATCTTTAATGTTGGGTTGAGTGCCTCTAATCCAACTAGCTGTACATACAAGTGCATTGACTATTTTTGGTGATTAAGAGCTCCTATAATCATCAAGAACTCTACCACCAGCACTAAATGCAGATTTGGATGCAACGGTGGTGATGGGAATTGTTAAAATATCCCTAGCCATCTTGGACAAAATAGGATACTTGAGAGTATTCATATTCCACCATTCAAGAACATCAAAAGAATCATTATTGCTCAAAAATAATCCTTCCTCCAAATATGTTTGCAAATCAGATTTTGATGGCTGAATAGAACCCGAAGCAACAACAAAATAAGCAAATCCTAACATACAGTCAAAGTTTGATGAAAAGGGCACATCAACTATTGCTTGTGATGATCCACTAACTGTTGAAGAGTTTGAAGCACTATTATCTACTGAATATTAATTATATATCTCCCAAATAACATCCTCAACGTTCTTTATCTTGGACTCTACCTCAAAACTAGAGTATATTTTAGAAATGTAAAAGTAATGAATTTCATTTTGATGGATCAAGATCGCACCACAACCACGAGTAGATTGCATTCTCCCAATATTTGTTAAATTTAATTTTCATAAGAAGGCCATTTGCTTGACATTGATCCAAGGAATTGCACTCTTCATTAAGCAATTTCTTAACATGCATGATAGTAAGAAGAAACAAATTGGTAGTTAGATAAGAAGAACTTGAAACCATTTTTGTCACATTATAGAAAACAGAAAGAAATCTTCTAATCTGCTCATAGCTATGTCATTCAATCTCAGAAGGTAACCACTTATAGTTAGAATCTCGATCAGCATAATGAATGAACACATTGCGGTAAATAAAAGTAGACTCAAGCATTAAGTAAGTGGAGTTCCACCATGTAGGAACATTAATACATAATCCCTTTGAAATAGGGACCCCTAACTGTTTCGCCACTTCAACAAACTTATGTAAACGAGAAGGAGACTTTTTGAGGTATTTCTGCCTCCCTTATTTTAACTGCTATTTGTTGCTCCTCTTTCAAACCATCTTGAACCAAGATATTTAAGATGTGAGCACAACATCTAACATGAAAGAAATGACCAAAATGTAACTTCCTCTTGACAAAATTAATTTTAAAGCATTTGTAGCAACATCATTATTACTAGCATTATCCAAAGGTGATAGTAAATACCTTGTCCCGCAAATTCCACCCAAGAAACAATCACATATAGCATCACAAATAAAAGTACCGTGTGGAGGATCAAGCTCAATAAAACCGATGATTCTCTTATGCAACCGCCAAGAATCATCAATAAAGTGAATTGTTAAGCACATGTAGCCCACCGCTTGGTTTGATGTCCAATAAGTCAAAGAAACTCTATGAATGCTCTTAAGAAAAGTTTTCAATCTCTCTTTTTCTTTTCATAAACTTTCATGCAATCACTTTTAATTGTGTTTCTAGATACCCTCTCGTAATTGGGATTCAATACCTTCAAAAGAATATTAAACCACATATGCTCAACCATCCTAAACAGATACTCATGCACAATAATCATCTTTGCAATTATCTCCCTAATCAAGATGATCATAATTTTGGGGTCATGGAATAATGGAATCTCAATTTAATTGACATCAAAAGGCATAAAATTTAATTTTTTTGCCTTTATCCGCCAATTCAACAACCTCTTATTCTTGGCCTTGATTTTTCACATTCCTTCACATGCCAAAAAAAGTTGTGAAGTTGTGCCGCTTTTATTTATGAAATTTCCGCAATAATATATATGCATAAAGAGGGTGTACTCTCCCTTAAATACGTATGGTTTCTATAAAATACCCCACAATCAAGATACTCTCTTCTACCTCTCTTAGGGTTAACATCGACTAGTAGTCTCAAGTGTATGCTTCTCGATTCAACTTGTTGTGAAGTACTTAGTATATCATTACCTACTAAATCATCATCACATGATGCGAGAGAATGATCCATATTAGACATGATTGTACACTAAATAAAAAAAGAAAATATGAGTTAGGACCACATACACATAAACTCTCCAATCTCCATACTAAGCTCCATATTCAATCTATTACTCTTCTCATTTAATCATAAAAAAATTGCAACTCCAAGATATACATAATTCTGATCTACTCGACCAAATCATCAATAAATAGTATCCATGCCAACGAGACAACAAAATAATAATGGGACAAGACAAATTAGAATGAGAAGAGTAAAAGAAAAAATCAAGAGCCAACATATATTTCCAAAATAACGAGACAAAGAATAATGGTAGAAAGACAAATTAGAATGAGAAGAATAAAAAAAATGAAAAATCTACAGCACATATATAGTTCCAAATAACAGACAAAGAAATGGCGGACAGACAAATTAGAATGAGAAGAGTAAAAGAAAATGAGAAATCAAACAGAGACAGCAATATATAGCTCCCAAATAATAGAGACAACAGAATAATGGCCGGACAGGACAAACCGAGTAAGCACTTCAAGCATTTTAATAACCTACAAGGAATAACCGAATAATCCACAACAAGCATAGCTGCATAAAATGTAGAATATCATACATGGCATCACTGAATAAGCACTTCAAGCATTTCAATACCAGAGGTCCAGAGACAACAACATCTAGCACAGATATCAAGTGACTCAAGTCTACAAATGAAAAATTAGAGTCACAAATTGTAAAGCAGAGCATTTCTCCTTTAACATGAAACCAAGTATAAGCTTGATAAAAGAAGAAAATAATGATACATACAAAGTCGAAGTCCCAAGTAGAAGATTGATAAAAATAAGAAAATAATGGTCGGTACCAAACCCTAGAAACTAGAGATCGCATCCGAGGTTGCTTACAGATATATTACTCAGACTCACTCAAGACTCTTGCTAGGAAGAGTAGAAATTGCACCAAAGAGATGAGAGAGTCGAGGGACTTACAGATTAGAGGCGAGAAAGTCGAGAGTCGAGAGTCAAGAGTGAGAGTCGGAATAGGGTTCGGTGAAATGCGACGAAGTCGAGAGATATTATTCATATATCGGATTGTTTTTAAACCGCTAACATAAATTCTTATGGTTGGGATTAAATATTCTGTATATCGTTCGATTATTTTAAATCCCAGACGTTAACATAAATTCATATGGCTGGGATTAAATTGTATGGCTCCGCTACAGCTATAGGGTAACATGCTTGATGCTACAGAGTTTTGTTAAACATAATTAATTTCTATAATTATAATTATTAATATTAAATTTAAAATTTTATTAACTAATTTTAAATTAAATATATTTAATGACATAAATTATATTTTAAATAAAATTTAATATAATTATTTATTTATTTCGAGCTAAATCAAGCATCGAACAAAGGATTGTTCGTTTCATAAATCGAAATATTTGTTCGTGTTTGGCTCATTTAGTTAAACAGTAGAACACGGTGTCATAACAACGAAGCTTTTTTGGCTGACTAGTGGTGACTTCTATCTCTCAAGATAGTACACCTCTCTCCTCAATGTTGTACCCGATCACCCTAATAAGAACATCTGCAGATTTGCGTGGTATCCCAAAAGGCGTATATTTTTGTTTTCATTTATCCTCTCTCTAAAAGAATAGATGAAGGCAAAAATATAATTTTCACTACAGAAACATATCACAATAATATCAAGTATAAAGAAGTTTCATACTACACTAAATATATCACAACAAATCTATTTAGAACTCAATATATGTGACAAACACAACAACTAAGAAACATACATAAAAAAATTTGATATATTCAACATAATAACCTAATGATTTACATCCCAATATGATTCTTTAATTGCTTTTAAATCCATCTTGTTTTTGAGTGAGATGATTTTGCTAGGAACGAAGTAATCATTGCTGGGTTACTAATCAAGGTGTCATATTTGCATCAACCTCTTCCACAAAAAACTTAAGAATTATTGATAACTCTGTTATCAGTTTAATAAAAATCTTTCTTTTCTCAAATATTTTTGTTAAACTTTGAGTGACATTAACAATCAGAGATACACTGCCAGCCATCATCACTATATACTCTCGAAGTGTTTGATCAACTGATGAGATCTTATTCTTCTTTCATGGGTGTGCTCCCTTTAAAGATGAGAGTAATCCTTGTTTTATTGTTCAAACAAAATCTTCTTTACCTTCAATATTGGCACAAACATGAGCTTGAGATGCATCCACCTTAGTTTTCATGAAGTGTGAGGATTCCTGATTATCCAAGTGAATGCATTGACTTCTAAATGAAGGCTAAGAGCTTCTTGACTTCGTCGATTCTCTAGTAGCATGTTCTTCTCTACAAACCTTTTCTAGCTCCATATAATTTGCGATTGGGATATTCAAGTAAGTTGCATATTTTGGAAATGCCTGTAATGTAAGAAAAAGCCATTTTAGCTTTACATGAATAACATCAAAATATTTTTTATGAAAAAAAAGTATACCTAAATATGTGATGTGTACTCTTCTTTACCCATTAAAATCATCTTCTTTTCATTATCCTAAGAAACACCTGACTTTGTTTTTTTAAATCTTGAACAATATTTTGGTATACAACATCTTTAAAGTCTTGAGTACTTTCATATTTACATCTATATATTCACACAATTTGCAATAACCCTGTAATCCACTTTGGTTTTAAGCACTACATAAAATTTCTTTTCTTCTTGTTGGTAGTAGTAGATGCAGTTGGTTGGAGTGATTCATTACAATTTAATAAAATAATCATCAAGATAAAAAATCTCATATAACTTCTTCAACAAGAAATGAAAATCAATCTTTGGAATAAATGGAGGCATCATAAATCAACCGAACAACCAAGTACATGACATTGTTCACCTAAATCAACTTCCATCATGGATTATAGAAAAGCCAACATGTGCAACATTATTGAAGAATTCATAATTAGAAAAGTAAAAATTAATAAATATTTATAATTTCAAAGTGAAGTAATGATAATAAAGTTATGATACCTATCTGAGGTCAGTCATAATGCAACTACAAAAATAAAAGCAAAAGTACATCATGCAAAGAACATTATAACAACATCATAAAAAGACTTGTGATTGTATTATCAATATTATATTACACATTGTTTTATAAAATATACAACTAAATTATGCAAAAAAAATCAAAACATAAGCACAAAATTAGGAGTCAAAGAACATCCATATTCAAGATATCAAAAACTAGTATTCTCCATATGATCCACTTAGCGTCAATTTTATCTCTTTTCTCTAACCACTCTCGAGAGTCATATGCAAATATTTAAGATCTTATTGTCAAGTGATGTCTATTATGCCAGTCATCCTCTGGAATAATGATTTTGTCACCACCTTAGGTGATTATCCAATTATGTAATATACAATAAGTTAATATAATTTCAACTTGTGTTTATAATAGAAAATAATGGTCATCTTTTAAGATAATGAAAGGATTCTTTAGAGAACCAAAAGCTCATTCCATAATAATGCGTAATGATGAATGTCTTAGATTGAAAAGCTCTCTATAATTAGAAGGTCGAAGTGAAGAGAATTCTTTCAAGTGATATATTGTCACATGATATAAAAAATGAAATATTATCTAGTGAAGTAGCCACCATCAACTAAGTATTATTTACCTACAATATTAATTTTAGTGAGGTCAACGTGACTATTTATGAAGTTTAAAATTATAATATGACTTTATACCTTATTGAATGTATAAACCGTTAGACCTTTCTAAAGTATTTTTAAGGACGGTTTCTTCATGTACTGAACCTTCCTAACCAGCTAATACATACATATATCTTAAATCAGACTCCACCGTAGCTAAGACATTTTGGGTTGGATATGGTTTCTTTCTTCCAAATGCAAACTCGTGCACCATAGGTGCCCTAATTTTAATGTGTGTTCTATTTATTGCACCAACACAATCATAATTTTGCAAGAAACTATATTAATATAAATATGAAGAAAGAAACAACTTTGAAACACATGCTCAAAGTTTACCTAAAAGAAAGGCATAATATGTAGTTTGATTGTAGCTTATAAGGAGTTTGGAGTAGTAGTGGCTTAATCAGCTCATGGTGTAACTCTCATATAGCATATAAAGTGATGTTAAAATACCTGCTATCTATTTCAACAGATCTTTGAAAGTTGAATTGAATAACTTAATTATGAATGTTATATCCAAGCATATGAAACAACATAACAAGTTGCTCTTCAATCCTTACATTGAAAGTGTCTACTAACAATCTTCTTCTATGGATTAAATCACATAATTTAAAGATATGTTGTTTTCTCATTTGAGCCATGCTAATACACTTAGAATTGGAACCATGGTATAGCCTAAGAAGATATTTTTGACGTTGTATATTCCATTCAAAATTACAATTTTGCCTTTTTTTTGCCTATTTCATGTAGTAAAATAAACATAACACTCATAGTTGTAGCAACCATAGCATGAACAATTGACCGATTTTGACTTTGAACATTTGTGCCTTCCTAGAAGTTATCCAAATTATATGTTCGATCTGCATTATGGTGCAACCGCTCTGCCATCTTTGAATCATAAGCAATAATCATGTAAAGATAAAAACTGACATATTATTAAAAAAAATTAATAAAAAGGTTGATCTAGATCACACCTTTGTTAATTTACACCTATTTATATTCAGCTCATTGATATTCAATTTCATCACACCCTTATGAAAGAGGACTCAGAACGATTCCCTATATATGTAACATGATCAACAATGTCGTGGAGCCGATCCCATACATGTCACATGGCAAAAACTACACAAACTTTTATGTGGTCAATTATGGCCCTACCATGCGAAGGATACATAACTTTGTAGCCATATGTCGACCTAAACTTACCATGAATTCATACAACTGGTAAGCTCATTGATAACCCAATATTTATTATCATAATAGAATGAGTAAAGAGAGCGAAGAAAAAATAAATAAATAAATAACTGTGTTGTTAAAAATGACATGAAAAATTTACCTTCTATTCAATTTTAATATCACTTGTTGAAGAGTGATCAAAATAGAGGATAATGAAAGAATTAATTTGGAATAGAAGTAATAATGATCAAATTCATTTTTAACCACAAAAATATATAATAATTGTATATTTTTATATTGATATAATTTTTAATTATTAAATATAGATCAAATCTCAACGTATTATAAAGTTATGATCTCAATAATTTAGCACATCCTTCTCAATGTAAACTATTGTGATATTAAGTTGACCTCAACTTAGTGAACATGAATAGAACTCTACTTTTCCTATACATCAAAATAATGAACAATAGGAATAAAAAGACTGGTTTACATGTGCCCTTCACTTACCTCCCATATTTTTATAACCAATAAATCAAACAACATACAAGATAGTAAAAATATTGCAAACTCCATTCTTTATACATTGTCTTAGAAATATAATCATAAAGTTAAGGCCAAAGCACTCTCTCCTTCATAACATAAACTTCCATCAATCTTCTAATATGCTAAAGTCCAAAAGTCAAATGTCTAACCCCTTAATCTTCCTCATAATCACTCCAACTTGTAGCCCTATTTAACCCCATTAGAAGAACATCGCACTCATACCACCAAAAACTCAATATAATCTTGTGATCCACATAATCCTTCAAACATATAGGTCAAGAGCTTATCTTCCTCAGGTTTAAACTAAAAAATATATAAAAATAAAAATTACACTTTAGGTACTTCAATTAATTGATCTAAATGCAGGGCCTCATATCAAAAATCAAAACACAAAAAAATCTGAATGATTAATGTTTTTTGTAAAAAAAACACGATTTTCCTCATCGGCTCAGATTAGGTTGGCTACTGAGAAAGTGGATGAAAAAGAAGGAGAGGGAGAGAGGCAAGCAGATCTGCAACAAAGAAGGAAGTGTTGGAGTTGAAACAATGCAATAGGTTGATTTCACAAAGGTAACTGTGAGGGCAGCAAAGCAGGTAGTATTGATGACAATGAGAAAGGCAGTGGCGACAGCAGCAGCGCAGTCAAGGCAGCGGCTTGAACGAGGCATCGATGTGGATGAGATAGAGGTGTGGACAAGACAATGACGCAGACGAGGCAGCAGTGCGTCCGAGGTAGAGGCGTGGACAAGGCAATGACGCAGATGAGTGTAGCAGCGGCGCAAGCGAGTGTAGCAATGTTGAGCGTAAGGAAATTGAGTTGCACGAAGGATAGATATCAAGGATGCTCTGTCAGTTCGTTGTGAGTCCGCAGAGTTAGCAAGGATGCTGAGGAATATTTGCGAGAGGGACGAACTCTTGATTTCAGTTTTCACACTATATGGGCATAAAAGGAATACACGGTAAAGTTAGCATATGCACTATTTGGAATGCACGTTATTTACCATTTTAATTTTACTTTATGGTTCTCCGAAAAAAAAAAAAATACATGTGTCTTATTTACATTACACTCAAAAGCCATTCAACCAAACAACCCCTTATTTATTTGGTGCTTCTACTAAATCATTTAAAAAAATTAAAATAGTTTCTCTTTGATATATTATTGAAAAATTCAATAGTTGAAGCAAGAATCTTAATACATGTGTTATTGAACATCACTCAAAATCAAAATCTTAATATTTCAAACTCTCTTTTGATTATCAAAGAGCTGATATAAAACACCTTCATTAGATCGAAAGTAATTTGATTTTGAGTCCAGACTAGCCCAAATAAAGCACTTAAAATATAATTGGAAATTTTGGGATATCAATTGGATCCCTAAATAGCTTCTAAATATGAAATATTTATAGTCAAATCGAGCGTCTTGACGAGCTGCATCTAATAAGTCTAAGATCTCTTAATTCTGACTTTATTTGAGCATTCAAATATCTAAAATATAGCAGATGATCAAATGGATCATTTTGAGCCACGATGAAGTGGTTTGGATTTTATCTATATTTAAATAAATGATACTCTCATAATCTATAAATAGCTCATCATTCTTCATATGAGGGGACCTAAGTTAAAGAGGAGAGACAACTTTGATACTTAAAAAATCTTAAGCCATAATCAGGCCACCGATCATTATTACCAGCCAGCCCGACAATCACTAGATCACCACCCGGATGCCACGCATTGCTAGATCATCGCCGGCCACCATAGGTCGCCACCGCCCTCGATAGTCACTGATCACCGCTGCCGCCGTGGTCACCACGCTACCCTGTCATCCGACCATCACTCGATCGTTGTCGTCGGTTAGACTACCACCTCCAAGTCTTCTCACAAAACCTACTCTTAGAAACTGTCATTTTCAACTTTGGAGATAATAATAATTGCAACAACTACTGATATAGTGAAATTATTTATAAGTGGTTTGACCCTGTGGTTTTTCCCTGCTTGAGTTTTCACATAAAAATCCTTATGTCTTTAAACTCTTTTGTTGTGTGTATGAAACTTTTATGCAATCTAAGACATAGAATTCTTCTACTCTACCGACCCGAATCTTCCTGCACACAACACTTTTCATAAATTGCAAGATCAAATCATTACAAAATAATTTTAAAAATCATAAAAATACATATCACAACTTTAATCAATAATTCTATAATAAATAAATTTTTTGTCAGAAGAAAGTAATCATAATGACTTAGAACATGCAAATGAAAATTTATATCTCAAAATAAAATAAATTATATGCAATTCATTTATTTTAGATTTAAAAGAAATAATCTTTGAGAACAAAGATCCCAAAATTTTAAATTCATACATTTTTAGATTGGAGTCCAGGAGTCCATAAAATAAATTTATTTCAAAATAATTCCTATATTTTAAAATAATATATTATTTTTATGCAAAAATCTCAAGATTTTTTTAAAGTCAAATTAATATTTATCATTTGAACTCATATAAAAAATTTTGTATTTATATTTTGAGATTATGTAATAATTATGTTACATAAAGTTTGTTTAATAAATATGCTCATAATTATTTGTGATCTACAATATAATAATAAAACATAGATTGAGTTTCATCAATTTTATCCATATATATCACAATTTTTATATATTTGCATATCTAATATCTAAATTTTAATATTTTTAAATAACACCTACCTCTCTCATATCATATAAAAATATCATTATCACTATGTTTAAAATTAAATACACTTTTCGGATATAAAAAGTTGTTATATATGAAAAATATTTAACTTTAAGTGTTGAAATGCAAATACATAAAATTTGTGTGATATTTATGTAAATCTTCCATATGTATATATATATAATATGTATAAGCTCGCACTAGTATTGCAGAACGCTTTGATCAAATGAACAATCATATATTTAAATTATATTTACATTGTCGTCAGATACATGCATAAATATTAATAATTTGATTTGCGATAATAAACTTGAGAGTTGGAAGTAAACTTGAGAGAAAGCTGAGAGAGCTAGAAGTTCGAAATTTATCATTATCATCATTATCATCGATTGCCACTTATTATCATCGCCGACCGCCATAATAAAAGCATTACCAAAATTGCCGCCGCAGATACTGTAACATGATTAAGAAATTCTCATTATAAGGATTTCTTACATACAATCTTATAATCATGTTATCGGGAAGATTTAAACTTTGTAATCCAAAATAAATATATAATGGAGCATTTTTACCACACAAGACCTCGTGATTTTGTCCACTTTTTCTAGAAATTTTTTGTTCACGTAAAAATTCTGAAGTTTCTTATTCTCTTTTCAACTACCTTAGATGCTGGATTTTATATAAACCACGTATTTTACCGCTATAAATTTTGAAACTCAACAATATATATATATATATATGTATATATATATATATATATATATATGATAATTTTATATTTACATATTTAACGTCTAAATTTTAATATTTTTATAAATAACACCTACCTCTCTCATATCATATAAAAATATCATTATCACTATGTTTAAAATTACATGCACTTTGGAGATATAAAAAGATGTTATATATATAAAATATTCAACTTTAGGCGATGATATGCAAATGCATAAAAATTGTGTGATATATATATATATATATATATATATATATATATATATATGTGCGGAAGTCAATAAGCGAGAGTGAAAGTTCTACTTTGTTTGATTAGTCCAAAGACACACAGTATTTAAAGAATGAAAGAGAACTCTAGAAATTTTAACGGAAAATCTCGAAAAGAGGGAAAACCAGGTCCGGCCCAAAGAAAATGTTCCACTATGTATATGCCTCAAGCAGAATCTTCCATAACGGATTACAAGATGGTATACAAGAAAGGAACAACACCACGTAACAACGGCCGTTGTAAATACGGTTTGATGGCGGATGGGCGATGCGTAGGAACTTGTGTAAGCGGGAACACTGCGTAAATAGGAACAACCGCGAAATGCAAGAACGATTAGGTGATTGACAATGGCGGTGGTCAAGCGACGTGGTGGTTGACGACCGGCGGTGGATCTTGCTCGGGGATCTTCGATCTTCGAAAAACTTCAAGTAGTGTCCGAGCAGTCCATAACCTCAAAATATCACGCCTACGACCTTACATCTACTTCCATAATCAGAATATTGTACTTTTATGAATCTTTATTCTCCCAAAATGTATGATTCATGGACCGCAAGTTTCATTAAAGAATTTGTTGTTTTCAAGTATTTGATGCATATATTTTTGAATGATCAAGATGATGTCATCCAAAAATAAATCGATATGACATTCAAAATTCCTAGTCAAAGCATGAATCTTAAGAAAAGGCAAGTCGATCCCAAGTCGAAATCAAGATCAAGCACCTGAAACATCGTCGAAAACTTTGGAACATAAATTAAACCTCAATGATCATCAAATATAGAGTATTTATAGTCAAATCAGCATCTCGAAGCCAATCTAACAACCCTAAGATCTCACAATTCACCTCATTTGAGCATCCAAATGTTCAAATACATCAAATGATCAAAAGGAATCGCCCGTACCCGATGGGAGGGAGTGGTTTGATTTTCCATATATTTACAAGATCGCCACTCTTCCAAATCTATAAATATCATACTCCATATGAGGGAGACTTTGGAGACTAAGTGAAGAAGGAGAGGAGCCCAAGAAGGAGGAGAGAGCTCAAGATCAAGATCCCCGAGCAAGATCGCCACACCGACCTGCGCCAACCACCACACGCCACCGACCTCGCCATCGCCAATCACTCCATCGCTCGCAGGTTGTTCCCTATATTTGCCAGAAATTGTTCTGCCTTTACACTGAAGTTCCTACACTACCACCATCACCTGCCGCCACCAGCAACTATTACAACCTGACCGTTGTTACGTTGTATGGAAGAGGTTGAATTGAATCCGCTGAGGATATTTGACCGGTTTGTTTGTCGGGTGTTACCCGATGGCGTTAACATGGAAGAGGTCATGGGAAGTCCACCAAGGTCATCAGAAACGGCGACCGGAGTCTTAGTCGGAATGACCGACGCGATGGTGATGACCGGCGGATATGGCAAGGACCGACGACTCATCGACGGCGGACCGTAATGGTGGTTGAGGTCGACGGATGGTCGACAACCGGCATCGTAATGGCGATTGACGCGATTCTGGGGGATCCATAACCTCAAAATATCACCTTTGGAAAAGAGGCTCAAGGTACTTGACATTCAAAATTCCCTAGTCAAAGCATGAATCTTAAAAGCGATCCCAAGTCGAAATCACCAAGATCAAGCACCAAACATCGTAAAAACTTTGGAACATAAATTAAACCTCCAATGATCATCAAATATAGAGTATTTATAGTCAAATCGAGCATCTCGAAATCTAACAACCCTAAGATCTCACAATTCACCTCATTTGAGCATCCAAATGTTCAATACATCAAATGATCAAAAGGAATCGCCCGTCCGATGGGGAGGAGTGGTTTGGATTTTCCATGTATTTACAAGACTGTCACTCTTCCAAATCTATAAATAGCCCCTCATACTCCATATGAGAGGGGACTTTTTGGGAGACCAAGTGAAGAAGGAGAGGAGCCCAAGCAAGAAGGAGGAGAGAGCTCAAGATCAAGATCCCCAGCAAGATCGCATCACTGACGGCCAACCACCACCCACGCCGTTCCCTCAATCACCTAATCGTTCTGCATTTCGCTTCAAATTGTTCCTCGCCTTTACACCAAGTTCTATGCACCCACCATCACCACAAAGAACTATTACAACCACCGTTGTTACGGTCGTTGTTCCTTTCTACCATCTTGTAATCCTGTTATCGGAAGATTCAGACTTGAGGCATATACATAGTGGAACATTTTACAGCCGTGGTTTTTCCCTCTTTCGAGGTTTTCCACGCGTTAAAATTTCTGAGTTCTCTCGCCATTCTTTAAATACCGGTGTGTCGACTAATCAACAAAGCGAACTTTCACTCTACACATCGGTCTTCCCAAGACGCAATGCGCCGTCTGGGAATAATGCTCATTGCTATATCTCCAATATGGTTGGTAAACGGGTTTGTGCTCCAACGCTCCTCATTCTCGTGATCATGACGCCAAGTCTCCAACACTTCTACATAATGACTGCCCCGTGAGGGTCCGCCGTGCCCCTCTTTGGAAGATCGCGTTCAAAGGATGGAGGATTCCGAACAAAATTGACTCCGCGAGAGGACCCAAAAACGCTCCAACACACCTGGAAGAGCCACGTTCCGCGACGCCTCAAGATAATCCAGATTTTCTTCGAGAATGATTACCCGGAATGTCGATCAACAAGTAGAGAACCCTTGGCACCATATCCGATGTCGAACTTCGATACCGCCTACTCACCCACACTAATTCACCTTGTATCGGAAACTCCACGTCACCTTATACGCGATGAACTATGACGACGGCGGGAAGAGTTCAAACAATCAATGATCCATTCTCCGCCGTTCTTCCAAAACTCCCTCGCCACGAGATCATCTCGCAATACCCGATTCCGACGAGATTCAAGCTTCCCAGCATGGACCCTTACGATGGCACAACCGATCCGTACGAGCATATCGATCACTTTCGAACGATCATGCACATTCGCAAATGACTGTCTTGTGTCGTATTCCCGACTCTCAAAGGACGTGCTCGTGATTGGTTCTCATTCGCCGCTAAGGGTCCGTCCGATCATTTGGAGAGCTCGTGATTTTTTGTAGAAGCCTCGGCGAACAAGAGAATCATCGGATTCATCACATCTCTCCTAATTAGACGATGGAGAGTCCTCAAAGAATACTTCCGTGAGGTTCTCCTCAAGCCCGACAAATACCGTGAGTTGATCCGTAACTTTGAGGCGGCTTCGGAGGACTCCAGTGATACTTATTCATCATGCGGAGAGCACCATTCGCGACTGTCCACGAATAGAGGCACAAATCTCACCGACTAAGCTATCATCCAGCTTTGAACCACCAAGCAAAGAAGCGGAAGGTTCCCAAAGGTGATGTTCAAACATCTCAAAAAAAGAAGAGAGGCGAACCTCCCAAAACCTCCTCGATAATTCGATGACTCAATCGAGAGGAAATATACGGTTCTCAACACGTCATGCGCGAACATCCTACTGGCTATTCAGGAAGAGGATAGCGTCAAGTGGACGCGACCTTTAAAGCCACAGGGCATGAATCTTAAGGGCAAAGGCAAGTTGATCCCCGCAGAATTCCTCGTATACTCGACCCCACTTAATGGGATAGAGACTTGTTGTTGCTGTTGTTGTTATTGTTGTTGTTGTTGCTTTCATTTTCTCTTGAAGCTCATATCTGTGTCTTATGATTGTATCATCGAACTTATCAAAGTAAGTGAATTTGTAGCTTTGTTCTAACCAGATGTTTTTCTCTTTTTTTCCTTTTTCCCCACTTGAGAAATATACACTCACGCTATATCTCAACATGATCAATCCCGGGGACTTGATCAACCTCTTCCATACGTTAATGTCATTGAGCAAAAACTTCGACAAATAACCTAGGAAAGGTTAAGAGGTCCTTGGTGGACTTCCCACCTCTTCCATACGTTAACATCATCGAGTAACACTCGATGAACAACCTTGATAGTCAAAATTCCCTGAGATCCAATTGTATTACATATTAGACGCCAAATGTCACCAATCACCCCAGATGGGTAAGAACAAGATAAGAGTGTAGAAAAAGAATATACATAGATATCATCAACAGCATTAATACGATACTATAAGAGAGAATCAAGATCCTGATACATGCTAATAACATTACATAGAACAAACAACAAAGAAAAAGACATCTACAACTGACACTACATGATATCAACATCCTCCTCACTACTAGGAGATCCTCCTGAGCCCACTCACAACTCTTTCATCTTCAATCGGAAGGATCTTCGATGTTGGCTAGATATATCCTCAATTATGATAAAACACCTTAATTTCGTGAACCCTCTGATGAAACCCTCCTCTAAGCATTGGCGCCCAAGTCCTTCACTTCAACATCAAGTATATGATTACAAGCTTCAACATAGTCTTCGATTGTACCATGTGGAGTTCTTGAAGTCCTCCACCGCTTTCAAGGAGATTTCATTTGCTTCCGCTGACACTCAGACGCTTCTTTCTCCAAAAGACGATCTTGTAATGCTTTCTCCAAAGTACCTTGAGCCTCTTTCCATCTCGAGCCTCTTCCTGCCTCAATTAGCTCATCACGGCGCGCTCCACCTCTTGACATCAAGAGAAAGAGAAGTCGACATGTTAGCTCGCCCTACACGGCCACCGATCCTCCAAAGACGCCACTTCTTTGGCCTTAGCATTCATCTTTCACACCGCCTCAGATACTTTACCTTCACAAATTCATCGCTCCACTCATCTAAGGCAACACCTGATGAGCCATCAATCCTAACGATTGAGTTACCTAAAAGAAAAAAATCACACCAATGCATAGGAATGAGGGAAAAGAAGAAAGGAAGAAAGAAGTAAAATAATATAATAATTCATCCGCTGACGTCGAGCATCTATGATTTAATATCTCTTCAGAATTTGGCTGAGTAACGAACTCCCCATCGTGAGTTAAAACAGCTTAAACCTCGAAGCCAAGGGGCAAGCATCTTCTCCGCAGATATACGACGACAAGTCTTCTTTTTCCGCATGATGAATCATTGTTATCGACCATTCGTGACGAGAGAACCCTATGAGTATGAGGAATTACCTCATCACCACTCAACCTCTTCAACGGAAGAGAGATCTTCTCCGGATGGAAAGACCAACCTTGAACATCCTATCTTCAATTGTATATTTGCCAATATGACGTAACTCATATGCAAGCTTCCTACGCCGTGAATATTAAGAGTTGCTAAGATATCATTCTCCGATATCGCAATGGATCCGAAGATCATTCAATCTCCCCATCTCTCGTGAAGTCCCCACTCATTCTTCACAAAAAAGAATCCATTGGACCAATTTCTAGATGGATCCCGTGCAGAAAATTCTATCCAATTCTTTATAGTCCGATAAGAAACACATCCCTGAGCATCACATGTGAATCTACACATTCGACACAAGTATTCGATGTTCAAAGTAACACCACGCTCTCTGAAGAAGGTAGTCAAACCAACGATGACCATTAAAGCTCGAAACGAGAATTACAAAAGCTACGCTTTTGAAGATCTCAATCAACTGGGAGCCAAAGGGAATCGCACCCCGCACTAAGAGTCATCTCGAAATAGTAAAGTACCGGAGGTGAACGCTCGACGACTTTTGGCAACAATAGCTACCACTCATTTGGGAAGAAAAATTTTCTCATGGAACACCATTAAGCTATCGATGTGACAAGGATGATGATGGATCCATACGCCACACTATGAGTTTTCTTCACCATCAGTAAGAATACATAATGAATAAAGAGGGAGAAATAATAATAATAATAATAAAAAAATCAAAGAATTTTGTGAAATACCAATTAATAATATGCGATCTTCTTATTTTGACCTCTCGCAAGTGCAGCTTTGGGATAAAATTCTTCTCCTAACCCTGAAAAGAAACACATACATATGAAGGGGAGGGAAAGAAAGAAGAAGGGATACATATAGAGAGAAAGAGAGAAGCTATCCCCTAATAAGGCTATGAAATTACCGTCAAACTTTCAGTCGTATGACGATGGTTCTAACCGTGCTCGCCATCTTGGCGCTTTCAACCACGAACTCCCATCCAAGTTGAAAGAAAGCTAATTTTCTACAAGAAAACGTAGAACCGAGCTCCTAACGGACGGTCGACGAGGTTGGCTGATACCTCTTTCGAGGAAAACCGAACAATGACGAGTGGACCTTGATCTAACTGACGACCGGACGAGTAGAACCGAACCACGATGATACCGTGGCCTTGATCGCCTCTAACTGACAACCGAGGCCAGAATCAACCACGACGATACCGCGCCTTGCCTCAAATAATCCTAACTCAAGAAGAGGAAATAAGAAAAATGTACATTTCCTCTTACCCTGGGGTTTTATAGACCCCATAGGGTAAAAGGTAAAAAACCCCAAGGACCTTTTCCCCGCCAAAGTCTCGGTCAGGCTAGTCTCTGGCTCCGTCTCATGGCGCTGCTGGCGGCGGCGCTACAAGACGCCAAGGCACGCTACAAGGCGCTTGGCGCCAAGACGCCGCTGCATCTCCGCTTCCCTGGCCACCGCTTTCGCTCGCCGCCATCCGCCTTCCTCCATGACTGGCCACGGACGCTGAACCGACGCTGACCCGCCACGCGCTCATGGACGCAATCGACGCTGACTGCGCACGGGTTCGGCCGGATGACGCGGGTTCTGATGGCTCGCAGACGCTGAATCGACGGTTCGCTCGCCACGCGGGTTCGCTGACGCACGCGGCCGCGACTCTTGGACCCGCCAGACTCGGTAATTCGCTGACTGCATGAGGTACTCGCGCTTTCTCGCTATATGCCAGGCCTTCATACGCCACGGGCTTCTGACTCAGCCTATGGGTCCCCTAACGGAAAACTTCCATAAGTGTCCCAACAGTCCATAACCTCAAAATATCACGCACGACCTTACATCTACTTCCATAATCGAATATTGTACTTTTATGAAACTTTATTCTCCCAAAATGTATGATTACCGCAAGTTTCATTAAAGAATTTGTTGTTTTCAAGTATTTGATGATATATTTTGAATGATCAAGATGATGTCATCCAAAAATAGAAACGATATGACATTCAAAATTCTAGTCAAAAGTATGAATCTTAAGGCAAAGGCAAGTCGATCCCAAGTCAAATCGGGCCAAGATCAAGCACCTGAAACATCGTCGAAAACTTTGGAACATAAATTAAACCTCTGAATGATCATCAAATATAGAGTATTTATAGTCAAATCGAGCATCTCGACGATAATCTAACAACCCTAAGATCTCACAATTCGACCTCATTTGAGCATCCAAATGTTCAAATACATCAAATGAATCGTCGAACCGATGGGAGGAGTGGTTTGATTTTCCATATATTTACAAGATCGCCACTCTTCCAAATCTATAAATTCCCCATACTCCATATGAGGGGAGACTTTGGAGACCAAGTGAAGAAGGAGAGAGCCCAAGCAAGAAGAGGAGGAGCTCAAGATCAAGATCCCCGAGCAAGATCGCACCGCCTGACGCCAACCACCACTGCCACGACCCTCGCCATCATTCACCACCTAATCCTTTGATTTCGCGAAGTTGTTCTATATTTCGCCAAATTGTTCTCGCCTTTACACCAAGTTCCTACACGCAGCCACCATCACTGCGCCACCGAACTATTACAACTCGTGTTTTGTTTGTTCCTTTCTTGTATACCATCTTGTAATCCCGTTATCGGGAAGATTACTCGAGGCATATACATAGAACATTTTGTTTAGCTGGTTTTTTTTTCCCTCTTTCGAGGTTTTCCACGTTAAAATTTGAGTTCTCTCGCCATTTTTTTAAATACCTGTGTGTGTTCGGACTAATCAAAAAGCTAAGAACTTTTACTCTACACATCGGTCTTCCTGACAACAATATATATATATATATAATATAATATAAATGTTCGCATTAATATTGCAGAGTTTAGGTCATCAATGAGCACAGAACGGGTTTGTTGAAATCTTCATAAACATAATCAGTTTTGCTATTTTCTTCTAAGATATAATAATATAAACGCTTTGATCAAATGAACAATTATATTTTTAAATTATATTTACATTTGTCGTAAGATACAGTCATAAATATTAATAATTTGATTTGAGATAGTAAACTCTATAGATAAGAATAAGATGATTGAAGGATGCGTGTCTTCTTTATCAGAATGTTTCAACACAAAACCTACTTCGATGGCTTCCAGGCAAGAAAATCATTTTTTTAATCAGTTTAATGAAAGCTTATTTAATAGTTGAGAAAGATATTTATAACTCTAATGAATGTCATTTTAGTGTAATAAGGGCATAAGGTGAATTGGTCCTGCTTTAACTTTAATTTTACAATTTTAAGTATTTTTATATTTTCTCAAAATAATTAGATATTTGTTAAATTCTATTTTATTGAGACAAGAGTTTAATATTAATATATTTCTAAAATTTATAAATCAATCATAAATACGATCAAATTAAGACTTAGTGAGATAAGTTCAATAATACTAAAATCAGGTCAAATCGAGCTTAAGTGAGCTCAAATCAAGCTCAAAAATTATATATAAAACTAGACCGATGACGATCAAATGACATCCAAATTGACGACGACAAAATCAAAAGCAGATCACTCAAATCAAATATATCGTTTGATGATCTAATCACAAAAAAATGGATGAGTTTGAGATTTTGTAACACGACAAAATTCCTCAAAATCCTATAAATGGACTTCATTCTGTAAGGGAGGAGCTGAAGTGAACTTAGAAAGAAGAGAGAGCTAAAAGTTTCAAGTTATCACTCATCATGCCGCCGACGCCATTATGTTTCATTGACCGCCACCAACAATGTTACATATTTAACTACAAAGCATAGATGTTGTAACCTGATTCTGAAATTTTTATTATCAAGATTTCCTACATACAATCTTATAATCCCATTATCGTGAAATTCAAACTCTATATTTCAAAGCGATAAATAGTGGAGCATTTTTACTGGGCTAGACCCCGTAAATTTTCCCCCTTTTCTGGGATTTTTCCACATAAAAATTATGGAGTTCTTTATTCTTTTTTTAACTATGTGTCTGTCTACTAGATTTCCATATAAATTAAGGCGTGAAGTTTTATTCTACCGCAACTATTTTTATGGCACGGAAAACAAAAAAATTTACAACATAAATTCTTTGTATCAATGATATTTTTCAAAAATGTTAAATATTCTTTATATGTGTAATAGAGGAACCATATGCCCACTTCTATTGCAAATATAACACTATGGCTAGTTACATAAAATATCATAATAATTTATTTAGATCTAAGAGCTATCCCAAGAAATAAATAATGTCTCTCGAAAAGTCATTTTTATTAAATTGAGAAACAAAAGGTGTTGAAAAATAAAAGGAGAGAACTCTCACTGGGATAAGTGGTGGCTCTTAGTTTCTAATTGTGCTATTGCTCCTCTCTCCATGCTTAGGGGTTTAATAATTATTTTAATATTAAGCGCATAATCTATTTGATCAAACTCCAAACTTGTAAGAAATATGGTTGAAATTCATTTGTTTGATTGTATAATATAATCACTATCATACAATATGATTTTATCAATTAGATTGAGATAATCATGTAATTGTATAGTATGATATATATCATATAATATAATTAGTTTATTTAAACTTAAATTAACTTTATGCAAAGTGATCCAATTGAATTTGTGTCAAAATAAGATTAATTTCATAGCATAATATATGTAATGTGATATTGAAATTAATTTTCATTAATTAATAGAACTTTTTTATCTTAATAAATTCACCAAATTTAATTTAAAATCAAATTTAATCTCATTATATATATATATATATATATATATATATATATATATATATATATATATATATATATATATAGGTCCAATTCAACTTTAATTGCTAAATCATAAAACTTAATTTTAAATTCAGGAGAATTATTATTTTTTTATAATAACTAGAGAGAATTATCAAACTTGAAATGCTTATAACATGAATATAATCAATATAAATTATAATTTTTTAATCAAATGATTAAAATTAATTATGAATTATATTTATGATATATTTCGTGGATTGCTATGACAATAGTATATTTTTGTATTATATTATTGTCTCTTATATTCGAGCTGTGTTTTGATTATATTTTGAAAAATTTATGATGATAAATTAGTATTTTTTAATTTGAACTTATTATTCATAGTGATGATTAAAAAGTTATAATTTAATTTTTATAATATAAAAAAAATGTATATACCTACTATAATTTTTTATATATTTATTTATTTTATAATAATTTTATTATATGAAAGATTTTTTGAGGCAGCTATAACAGGAAAATACACCCTTAATTTAATAACTGTCATTTTTTTTAATTACAATAATTTATAAAGATTACAAAAAAGTTTGCAAATCAAAGACCTTTCTAAAACTAAACAGCTTAGTGGGATCCACGGAGGATGGAGAGAAAAAACAAAACCCCTCATCCCGCCACGTGGCGCGTGATTGTCGCTCACTGTCATCGTTCCAATGCTGTCCTTTCTTTTGCAATGATATTTTATAAGTGAAGATATCATTTTGATTAATTTTATAAAAATTTAATATTATATTCATCAATTATATATATTAAATTTTTATTTATTTTTCCTAATTTAAATATAAATACTTTTATTTTAGAAAGAATTTGAAAAATTTCTAATCATATTTGCCAACTATTAAACTAAGAGACGGTGGTTCCAACAACGCTGTCCTTTGCTGGAGTCGCTAGCCCATACCACGCGGCGGACTGCTCGTGAAATTCCAGCTTATTCAACTGCCTGTGGGACCCAGCCGAACATTGAACGAGAAGCGAAGAACATGGAAGAATTAATGCGCGTCGGTCCAGGCCCATTCTCGTCAGTGTTTTATTAAGCTGCGCCGACCCAGCTGCTCGTCGCCGCCTTTCCCACCTCATGCCACCTGTCTCTGTTAAGCTGGATGTCAACGTGGCGCGCGGTTATTTCACGGGCGAAGCTGTTTCAGGTGTAGATTGCTAAGAGATACTGCTCAGAAAGTTCTCTTCCCACTCTGTCTGTATTTGTTGCTTTGCATCAGCCCGCCCGGAGTCCCTTACTATTAAAGCAGTGAGAGGTGACCAGAACTCATGAAGCTGAAGTATAGAAGAGAGAGAGAGAGAGAGAGAGAGAGATTTTGGAAGTGAGATGGAACGGATGCTAGGGCTTCTCAGGGTGAGAGTTTTGAGAGGGGTCGACCTTGCTGTCCGAGATGTGTACAGCAGCGATCCCTACGTTGTCCTTCGGATGGGGAAGCAGGTATCTCTCTGACTAGTTTTCTCTCCTTAGGGTTTTTCTTTGATCTGTGCATTTGAATCAGTTCTGACGAAAGAGGAGATGATCTCGAACTTGCAATGTTTATGCGCTTGTAGGTGATGATGAGAATACCTGTGCTCATCTGAAACGATCACAAAGAAGAAAAAAAAAAACTGTGTTGAAAACATAAGACAATTTTGAAATTTTCGTATTAGCTGATTAATTCATATTAGGATTCCTCTTTGGGTTGAAGCGCAAGCAAATAATCTTAAACTTAAAATCTTCTTGTAGTGTTGTGGTCGATGCTATGTAGTCGTTGATTATTTTCGATAAATTATTTCATTGATATTTAGCTATTGCTTCTCTGGTTTGAATTTATTTTCTTTAATGGTGTAGAAGCTGAAGACTCGTGTAATCAAGAAGAATTTAAACCCAGAGTGGAACGAAGAGTTAACACTTTCTGTTGAAGATCCCAATCTCCCAGTCAAGTTGGTCAGTATCTCCAAACTAATTTTCTCTCCTTTTGTTTTTAATTAAAAGCATAGAAAAACATCATATTTGGGGATGCCATACATTCCAATATGCAAGCATAGTTGGGAACTATGATTTTATAAAATATGAGCTTCAGGAAAGTTCATCTTGCTTCAAATATTACCATATTTCTTTTTGATTGTTTTGATTTCTAGGAAAGTTCATCTTACTTGGTTGAATTATTTTTCTCACTTAATCGTTTCTTTTTAAGTCAATAATGTTAAAATTTATAAATTTGGTTGTGTTGATCTCTTTTCATTACGCAGTTTACCTATAAATTGTAACCAAATATCGCTTCTTGAGAAACCATGATCTATAATCTTTATAATGGAGATCATTTTGTGCGCCAGGCACCATTTATCGAAGTGTTGGGCATGTAAATGCATGACAATTGTGTGTTATGGATGTAAATCCTCAAAAAACAAAACAAAAATCTCATCTTTACACTTTGAAACTTTGCCTTCTCTCACTCATTAAAGAAAAAAAATTCCTCAACACTATTCAGCTGATCTCTGAACTTTTATTCATCGTCTTTACTCATCTTCTTTTTGATTTTTGATTCCAGAGTGTGTATGACATGGACCTATTTTCCTTCGACGACCCCATGGGCAATGCAGAGTTTGATATTGGACCGATTTTCGAAGTTGTGAAGATGAACTTAGAAGGCTTTGCTGATGGCTCTGTCATAAAAACAGTGGCACCTAACAGGCAGAACTGTCTAGCTGAAGAGAGTGCTATCCGCTTGGAGAATGGGAAGGTTTATCAAGACTTGATTCTGAGGCTTAGGAATGTGGAGTCTGGTGAAATTGAGCTGCAGTTGCAATGGATACACATTCCTAATGCAATGGGCTTTCAAGGTTCATAAGCTTTGCTTGCCACATTCTCATACAAAAAATAAAATAAAATGATGTAATTTTATGATGTAGATATTTGATTAGTTGGCTCTAGTTCATAGTTTTAATTATTGTATTTTAGTTCATTGAGGAAAGAAGAAAAAAAAAGTCACTTGATTGTATTTTTAATGTATTTTTGCCATTGGATTTTATTAGTTGGATTGGATGTTTTTTTTTTATATAATTTAATTTTTTTGATTAAGTTCTATTTCTCAATAAATTTGAGTTTCTATACTTCATAATATAAAACTTAAGAGAAATATACATACTATTTTATTTATTCGTTTAACCTAAAATACTATCAATATTTGAAAAATTGCATGGATATTATATAAGTGAACTTTCAAGTAAGAAGTTGATCGGGTTTTATTATCAATGCCTCCTCGAGAAATTCTTGTCATGACTAATGATTTTGATGCAAAATTACATGCAATCGCTGCTATGGCTGGCAAGCGATTGTTATTAAAAGTTATTGATATTAAACATTTGAAAACTTTTTGGTTTTTGGTGATGTTCTACATTTACACTCTGAAGCTTAAGCTCAAATAAACACTACACTTTAGATTTCAAGTTTAGGGTTTAGTTCTGTTTAGCATTATGTTATATTTGATCCTTATTCAACTTATATTTTAACCTTGATCTAAAACTTTTTGAGTATAAAGTCAATTCTTGTTTGATTTGGATTTGAATAATGTCTCAGTGTAATATTTTATTGTATATTAGGGCTATCAAAAAAGTTCGTTGTTTACAAATAGTTCGTGCTTAATTTTATTGATATTGTAGAGACATGGCATCCACTAAATTTCAAAATCTCTATCTTGATTTATATAGAAAGAAGAGACATTGCCATCATCCATTTCACCTATTATAAGTTGTCAACTTATCTTGTAAATATTATGAGTCTTGATTATTTTTACTATATGCAAGGAGGCTCCATTGATAGGGTATTTGCATCTCCCATTAGGGAGTATTATCATCTTTTTTAATTTCAAGAATTAGTTAGTGACTAAATTTATCAGTTCCATAAAGCATTTAAATATTTTGAAGCTCCATTAAGTGTAAGATAAGAGGATACCAACTAACGAATAATCTTTATCGTTTAATTTTAACATTGGTATGATAGAACCTAAGGATCGTGAGAAGGTCCATTAAGATATGCACTTCATTTGCAATAATTAAGAGAATAACTATGTTGCTAAAAGTTTTAACAACTATATAAATATATAAGAATAATCACATATTTGGATTTGGTTGGGCAGGTTAATGAAGACCTAATGGTGAGTCATGTCAAATTTGGTTGGATTTAAACTTGATTTGGTTGGGTTTGGCTCAATTTGATCCATATAGGTCAAATTAGATTTATTTGGGTATGTTGACTATTTGACCAAATTGGGTCAAGAGGGGACTTTGGCTATGTTCCATTGGTCATTTAGAATGAGTTGGTGCAATTGTTTTGGTCCAATTTGAATTATATTTGGATTTGATTCATGTGAGTTCATTTGGGTCAAATGGACTAAGTTGACCAATTGGTCAAATTAGATTGGGTGAGGGGTTAGTTCATGTTTAATTAGTAATTTGAGATTGGTTGAAAGTGTTGGTTTGAATTGATTTGGATTAAAACATGATTTGGCTCAATTTGATTCTTTAGGTCAAATTGGATTAAATGGGTCAATTGGTTTGACCAAATTGGCTTCAATAATGGTTGGATCATGTTCAATACTCAATTGGCGATAAATGAAAATTATTGGTCACAATCAATTTGGGTTAGGGCATGATTTGATCAAATTTGATTCATTAGGTCAAATTGGGTAACTTGAGTTAAGAAGCCAAATTAGCTTGAGTTAGTCCAATGAATTGCAATTGAGTGATCAATGATTGTCTACAATCAATAAGGAATGTATTGAGCAATTGATTTGGTCCAATTGAAGTTTGATCCAATTGAGCTATTTAGGTCAACTTGGGTCAAGTGGTTTGATTGAAAGAATTTGGTTCAATTGGAGTTATATAAAGGTGAGAATGTGTTCAATGATAAATTTAAAGTTGATTGGTGGGTTTGATTGCAATTGATTTGGGTTAGATTGAGTTTTTACTAATTTGAACCCTTTAGGTCAAATGGGTCGACTTGAGTCAACTTGATTCAATTGGATTAATTGGTTTGATTGAATTGATTGGGATAAGTTTTGATGTTCAATTGAGTGTTTAGAATGGTCAAGAGGTTTGGGTTAGGTTTAATTGGCTTGAGTCAAGTTGAATAGGATTTTGATCTTAAGAGCTTCAAATAGGTTAACTTGAGTTAGAACCTAAATTGGTTTGGCTTAGAGCTTGGATAAGATTTAATCAAGTTCAATTGGATTCAAATGAGTTTGGATAGATTTGGTTTTAATTATGGTGGTTTGGTATTGGATTTGGTCTCCCTAAGCTCAAAGAAGTTGGGCGGAATCACTTTACCCTCTTTAGCTAAGTTGAAACAAGATGGATCAAATTGAGCTTAGATTGAATTGGTATTTTGGCTTGGAGCTTGGATTGTAATAATTTGGTTTGGATTAGATTAGTTAGTTAGCCCTGAAATTTTGGTTAAGTTCTGGGGTATGTGAAGCATCACTTCTCCTAAGATAAGTTCTAGTCCTAGGGTTGTTCCCTACGAGTCTTTAGGCTCGGGTTTGATGTTCCCTTAACTGCTAAAAGTATCCTAGCACTAAGAAAGACTTAGTGTTTAGAAGAATCCTAAGTCTAGGATGAGGGTAGTCAACCACACTCTAAAAATGAGGTCAACATCATAAAAAATAATAAAAATAATTATAACTGAGTATTAATTAAACATAAATCTACATATAAAAATATATAAAATTCACTAATTTTTTGTGCTTATCAATCTTTTTAAAATGAAATCAATTGAAACCAAACTCAGCAAAATCATTTGTTTAAGAACTTTAAAGAGTCATTTAACCTATATTCAAATCCAACTAAAGTCAAATTGATCTAAACAACTCATTGACTCAATAGGGATCTATTAACGTTATATAGAATTAACATTAAATATTATTACAATCAAAATTGGCTAAACAATTCACCCAAACTAAGTTAACTACAACTACAATTTGTTAAATATTATTATAATGATTTTAATTAGCCATTCAAGCTGAAAATAAATTTCATTGAAACTAATCAAATCTTAAATAATCATGATCCATTAGTGCCCTATTAAACTCAAAGTATGGCTTAAAACATTTAAATTTAATGGCTAACCTATCTCAAACCTATATTGAGTTAGCCAACAAGTCATTTTCATCTTATTCTCCTTACAATACATTGAGCATTTAATAGGTGAATTCAATTATGGCCAACTTGACTATAGTCAACTAAGGTATATTAAATGCCTCCAATAAAATTAATGATTTGCTAATGGCTTAATTATAATTTTAAGAGCTGTTTGGTTGCCTGAAAAAGAAATATAGTTTAAAAGAAATATAATGTAAAAGAAATACCGTGTATTTGGATATCTCATTATAATGTTATAAACACTATAATATTGTTATAATTATAATAACAAAATTAATATGAACATATATCATAAATTAATTAAATATAAGTAACGTTTATATCTCTATAACTTAAAGAAACATCTATTAATGACTATTCATCATAAATATTAATTTAACATTTTATTATTATGTTTTATTTATAAATGATATGACCCTGAAAATTCCACTAGTCGAAGCACGAATCTTGACATAGAAAGCAATTTGATCGTGAATCAAGACTAACCGAGATCAAGCGTTTATTATCAATCGACTCTTAAACATGGAGTGTTTATAGTCAAATCGAGCGTCTTGACGAAATAATCTAACAACCCCAAGATATCATAATTCACATCATTTGAGCATTCAAATACACAAAATACATTATATGATCAAGGGGATTATTTTGAGTCCCATGAAGTGGAGTGGTACGGGTTTTGTATGTATTTACAGAGACGCCACCTCCAATCTATAAATAACCTCATTTCTTGTATGAGGGGGGCCCAAGCAAGAGAGAGAGAGCTCTAAAGATCCTCCAGCAAATCGGTCGCCACTGACGTCATCAGCCGCCGGGCCGGCCGCCCGCTGCCATCAATCTCCGTCGGTCTCCATCATGATGATTTCTAAATTGATTCGATTGCTAATGTCATACCGCAGATTTCTATGCATAGTTCACCATCATCTCTACTACTAGAACTCATAACCCGATCGTTGTCACACATACCGTTGTTCTTTTCTCATATACACTGTAATCCCTAGATCGGAAGATCTTGTACTCAAATGATACATAATTGAGCTTCGCAGTGGTTTTTTTCCTCTTTCGAGGTTTTATATAAAAATTCTAGTTTTATTGTTTCACTCTTTAAAAGGTGTGTGTGGATTTCACAACGAAGTAATAAAACTTTTACTCTACCGTAACAAAGACGCAACAATAAACATATAAGAATATAAGCTTGAAAGTAAAAAAAAAAAAAAAAAATCTGAATACTCTCTTCCTTTCTCCAACAAATTTTCCTTCTTATCGTTCTATCATTTTAATTTTTGGGCAATTAGATACCCTCAATTCGTTCAAAATTTTACTGATCGATCCTAATGCATTGATATCAAAATAGACAGATGAATTGTATCTCATAAATAGAAAGAGAGCCGTAACTCAAATTTTAGCTGCTCTAAAATTTTTATAACTACAAAATAAAATTAAAATATAAAATTAAGAAATAAATTTAATATAATTAAATAAATAAAATAAAAATTGTGCTGTGAGAATTTTATTCTAGATGCTAGATCTTCGTCAGTTTCAAAAAAATTATCCAACACACAAGATGGATATGAACACGCGGGTTAATGGAAAACCCGTTAAGGAAAACCACGGCCTCAGAACTTTCACTATGTGTTCAAAGATACGCGTCCTCGCTTCGTTCGGGAGAAGATATTCTGGGCTAAACAATATTTCGAGTGTAGAAAAATACAATATCGGTCAACTCCAACCCAAGAGAGAAGTTTCCCAAAAAGCGGCAGGAACTGATCTTTTGGGAGCAACCTCTGATCTTCGTGAGAAAGGAGAGCAAGAACTCTTTTCTAGTCCTCTGATCTCCTGGTGAGCTCCTGATCTTCGACTACTGGTGGCTGATAGATGCCAAGGCCGACCGGTGGTTCTCGTGATTTCCTCTTCAAATCGATTCCATTCCTCTAAGGTGAGAATGAAGCTCATTTATAGATTTTGGGAGTGGCAGGTCTTGTAAATTGCGGAAAACTCCAACCACTCCCATCTGACGGCCCAAGGCGATCCCCTCGATCGACGGTGTATTTTGATGATCCGGTGTCTTAATGATGTCTAATTGGGTGATCTTAGATTCGTTGGATTCGCCTTTGACGAGCCGCCGACCGACTATAAATATGTCGGCTTTGGTGACCATTTGGCGATCGATCCATTTTCATGTCGACTTGATCCGAGTCGATTCGATCATATCGACTACGCTTAATGCTAAGCATGCTCGCCTCATCGAAGGCGGTTGACCGTAAGTTTGTCTGAAATCGCCGATTAGATCAAACATTTCAAAACGCTCAGATTCGCGGCAGTTAATTTTCGAGGATGTATCAAAAATAATAAAATTGAAATAATTTGGCCATCATCTACCTCAACCTTGATGGTAGTCTACCTCCTAATATGGCAAATGTATTTTATATAACGTTCTTATTGCAAAATTATAAATTAATTAAAAATAAAAAAATGATTAAATTTATCCTGGAATTTTTCTTATTGACCGAGTAATTTAATATCAAGTCACAAACCAAAAGGCAACGGAATTGATTTATATTATTATTATTTATCATTGATTTTTTCAAATCGAAGATGAGATCAAACTTTTGAAATTCTCCTAAAAATTTTTTTTCTTTCACACAAAATAAAAGCAATTTTGTTTTTTTATAAAATAATATATTTTAAATAACTTGTCAAGTTTCAACTTTCAACGTTACTTTTTTATTTTAATTTTAATTTTAATAAATTAATGTCTTCTCCATCGTCATCACTTGCGCGTGCGCCGGCCGTAAAACAAAATATTATTTAAAATTTTAAAAATAAAATCATTAATAAGATTTAAGATTTGGGATAATCCTAATTATATAAAAAAATAGTGATAAATAAACCGTAAAAGAAACTATTATTTTAAAAAAAATTATGATGAGTATATAATTTTTTTTATTTTATAAAAAATAAATATTAATTTTTTTGATAATCATCACATATAATCAGATCAAATTAAAAAATATAATTTATTTTTTTATTATAAATTTCTCAAAATAGTTAAAATATAATCAAAATATGACGCCTTAACTATAGTGCGATGCAATCGAACCGCATCATCATCGTCATAATAATAGGGCCTTATATCGCTTAAATTTATTTTAGTATAAATATAATTGATATGGTGCTCAAAATACCGCTAATCAAAGTCCTTAATATCAAGTGATGATTAGCCGAGACAGACAAGACTAAATATCCTTGGAATCTTTGGGATATCAATTACATCCCAAAATAGCTCTTAAATATAGAGTGTTTATAGTCAAATCGAAGGCCTCGACGAAATGGATCTAACGAGCCTAAGATCTCATAATTGACTTCATTTGGGCATCCAAATGCTCAAAATACATCAAATGATCAAGGAACCATTCTAAGCCGTCCATCAAGAGGAGTGGCACGACTTTGCATAAATTACGTAAAACGCCTCCTCCCATCTATAAATAGAACTCTATCCCTCACATGAGGAGAAGGAAGAAGAAGAGGAGTCAAACAAGTGAAGAAGAGGAGCCACCGCCAATCTGTCGTCAACCACCACCGCCGCCACCGCGCCGATCCTCACAATCGCCCAAGCAAGGAAGAAGAGGAAGAATCCAAACAAGGAAGAAGAGGAAGAATCCAAACAAGGAAGAAGAGGAAAAGCCTAAGCAAGGAGGAAGAAGAAGCTCTGAAGATCCTCCAAGCAATGTCACACCCCTGCTCGACGGACATCAACCACCATCATCGCTAATTGTCCCTGCATCTCCACCTATTACCGGCAACTATTACAACCTGATCATTGTTACACAGTTGTTGGTCCTCTCTCATATGCAATTCTGTAATCCTGTAATCAGGAAGACTTTGTACTCTGAAACAAATACATAGTGGAAGCTTTTTACTGGGCTAGGCCCCGTGGTTTTTCCCCTCTTTTTGAGGTTTTCCACGTTAAAAATTCTGGAGTGTCTCTTGTTCACTCATTAATTACCTGTGTGTGTGCTGGACTAATCGACAAGGCTAAGGCGTAAACTTTCACTCTACCATGACTGGTTTTCTAAGACGCAACAGCTTGCCGTCAGGGAAGTAAAACCCTTCAACCTCACTTTGAACATCCACGCATGGCTAATAGCACAACACTCCATAATGGAACCTCCCGCCTAACTCCCGCATTCTCAAAACCCATCCCTAAACCAAGGACGCCATGTTGAGGCAACGGGAATCTCTTTGGAAGATCGTGTCCGCCGAATGGAGGAGTCTCAAAATAAGATGATCCAGCAAGTGACTACAAATGTACGCTTACGACAAACATATTCCCTCAAGATCTGCTTCTCTGAGGAGGTCAAAATGCTAATCCTCCCGACACCGGAGTTCCTCCGAGGAGACCGTAACGCCGATCTCCTCGACACCGCTAGTTCCACTCATCCATCGCGTACCAACCGGCTACTAATCCACGATCGTTGTTGATAGCTTCACACATGCTCATCTTGTTAATCCCGCCGACACATTCGCACGTAAGTACGACTTAATGCAAGATGAATTTCACCTTCAAGTAAAATCATCTTCACCCACCGCTGCTATGAGGAGTCTCACCTTTAGTCAAGCAATTCTTCAACATCCACCTCGTAGTTTCAAGCTTCCAGCATTGATTCCTGATGGGGCAATCACCCACACAAACACACACCATTACAGACTATCATGCATATCCAACGAGCTCCTCGACACACCGCTTGTCGCCTTTCCCGTTACCCTGGCAAGCTTCGCACTTGGTTCTACTCTCTTCCAAGGGGATCCATCCATACCTTTAACTTCCGATTCTTTGTGGAGCAGTTCATTGAGAATCATTAAAGATTCCTCCCATCTTTAGTATTCGAGCGAGGGTGAATCACTTAAAGAATACTTCCAGAGGTTCTCCTTAGAAGCTCGTACCTGGTAAACTCGAACTATTAAGAGGAGTTTTTCTTGGAGGCTCGTCAGGGGCCTTTTACTCATCACTCATGCGGGACACGGTCGGTCATATCGACTTAGTTCATCGTGTGGAAGCACAAATCTTCGCTGATGAGGCTATTAATGCACATCGCAAACAATTTGGATAATCTGTAGAGAGACATAAAAGCACCCCCAAGGAACACAGACCGACAGTCCCATCAAAAGAAGAAATCGAAAGGCCCATTCAACAAAGATATCCACGTCAATTGGAAGAGAATCAATTGACTCATACAAACATACCCCCAACTGGGGGGCAACTCTTAATCTCAAAAGATGAGCAAGTCGACAACGAAGGCAAAGATCAATGGTCAACTCATTTCTGATATTCGACCTCTTCCATACGGGTTAAACACTCGACAAACAACCCGGGAAAGGTCAAAAGCGTTGGTGGACTTCCTGCGATCTCTTCCATACGGGTTAATGTCATCGAGCAAAAGCTCTGACAAACAACCCAGGAAAGGTCAAAAAAAAAAAAAAAAAAAAAAAAAAACTTTGTACCTCCGCACAGGTTAATGTCATCGGATAACACTCTGACAAACAACCTCGGATGGGTCAATCATCTCACCCGCATCACGTCGCCGGTCATGCCGCCGACCATCGTGGCAATCTTCGCGGTCATCGCCATTATTGCGGTCATCGGCACTACCGTCGCCCGTGCTGGCCCGACCATATTAACCGTCTTCGCCATTATCGCCGCGCGGTCATCTGGCCATTCTGGTCGCCGTCCCGCGCCGCATCATGCGCTTCGCCGGTCATCGCCATTTGTCGCCGGTCATCCGCGCGCCAATCGCCGATTCGCCGTCGACTACCTCGGATTCAATTTGACCTCTTCCATACGGGTTGCGTCATCGGTAAAACTTCGACTAACAACCGGGATAGGTCAGCGTCCTGGACTTCCGACCTCTTCCATACGGGTTAACGTCGCCAGTAAAACTTTGAACTCGGTAACAACCCGATAGGTCAAAAGCGTCCTTGGTGGACTTCACGACCTCTTCCATACGGGTTAACGTCATTGGTAAAACTTCGACCCGGGAAAGGTCAAAAGGTCATGGTGGACTTCCGGCCTCTTCCATACGGGTTAATGTCATCGAGCAAAAACTTCGACAAAAACTTCGGGAAAGGTCAAAAGGTCCTTGGTGGACTTCCCGGCCTCTTCCATACAGTTAGCGTCGGCGAATAATATTCGACCAATAACCTAGGAAAGGTCAAAACTTTGTACCCACTCACACAAGTTAATGTCATGGGTAACACCCAAACAACGGATGGGTCAAAATCCTCGCCGGATTGATTATATCCATAACGTGCAAGTTAACAACATCAATTATCAATTTGAACGTCGCCGGCAATCGCCGGTCACCACTATCGTCGCGGCAATCTTCACGGTCCGACCAGCTGTCACCGCCGTGCCGGGTATTGCCATCCACCATAGTGCTACCCACCATTACGCGGTCGCCCATGCCCGCCGACTACAGGTGGCGGTCCTTTACGACCATTGGCAATCGCCGGTCATCACCATTTGCCGGTCACCACCATCGTCGGTAATCCGCCACCACTTGCGGTCACCATCGCCGTATTACCCGTCTCCGGTGCTCGCCTCAAACCGGACGGTCCGGACGATGCGCCGGGCGAGGCGTGCGGAACCATGACGTCCGTGGGCTTTGGCCGCCTCTAACCCGAGCGGTCGGCGGACGATGGCCGGACGGGCGGCTCACGACGTCTTGTGGGCCTTGATATCAATCCGGTCGGTCCGGAGGTTAGTTTACACCCAGGGGGCGGGCACTCGTATGAAGCAGCGGTCTTGATCGCCTCCGGTCGGTCCGTAGGTTGGTTACACCCGGGCGGAGCCTGTATATTCTGGTCTTGATCGCCTCAATCGTCGGTCCGACCGTTAGTTTACACCTTTCGGGCGGAGCCAGTATATTCGGTCTTGATCTCCAATCCGGTCGGTCCGTAGGTTAGTTTACCTTGGGGGCGGAGCCTTCGTATGACTATGGGTCTTGATCGCCTCAATCCCGGTCGGTCGACTAGGTTAGTTTACACCCCTTTGAGGCGGAGCCTTGCCGTATGACTGCAGTCTTGATCGCCTCAATCCGGTCGGTCAGGTAGGTTGGTTACACCCCTCGGACGGAGCCTTGCGTATGACTACGGGTCTTGATCGCCTCAATCCGGTCGGTCCGACTAGGTTAGTTTACACCTTTGAGGCGGAGCCTGGCATTATGAGCGCGGGTCTTGATCGCCTCAACCCGGTGGTCCGTGGGTTAGTTTACACTCGGGGAAAGCGGAGCCTTCGTATACGGTCTTGATCGCCTCAATCCGGTCGGTCCACTAGGTTAGTTTACACCTGGGGGCGGAGATATTCTGGTCTTGATCGCCTCAATCCTCGGTCCAGGTTAGTTTACACCTTCGGGAGAAACGGAGCCTTGTCGTAGCAGGTCTTGAATCAACCCGGTCGGTCGACTAGGTTATTACACTTCGGGGCGGAGCCTTGTCATGAGTAGGTCTTGATCTCCCGCCAAAGGACTTTCACTCAGAAGAAAGAGGGGAAAGGTATGCCTTTCTCCCTCACCTTAGGGGTATTATATACCCCAAGGTAAAACCCTCAAAACGCATTAAATTCCTTAAAATTCGGTCGGGCCGGCGCCATAGCCCGTGGGCGCGGCCAGACGCGCGCGCGGACCGAGCGCGCCTGCACGCGCGGGCGTGCAGGCCGCGCGCGCACGGGCGTGCGCGCGCGCGACCCGCGACGCCCGGGGCCCATCCGTTGCGCGACCCGAACCGTCGCGCGACCCGAACCGCCGCGTTACCCGGACCGCCGCGCGACCCGAAGCGTCGCGCGACCCGAACCGTCGCACGACCCGACCCGCAACGCGGCCCGTCGACGCGACCCGCCGACCGCGCGTACCGCGCGGCCCGACCCGCAGAGCGGCCGCGCCGTTCCGCGACCCGGCTGCGTGGCCCGAGTCTGACCCGATGGGCCCGGCCCATCGGCGCTGTTTGCAACCCTGCGCGCGCTTGCGGGCGCGGGCCCACGCGCCTGCGCCAGCAGGCGCGCCGGCGCGCTCGGTGCCGATAAGCCGGGTGCCTGGGAAAATGCCGAAAACTTCCGTGAGCATCCAAATAAATTCATAACCTCAGAATCTCATGCCAAAGACCGTAGATTTGCTTCCATAATCGTAATCTTGGATGAATATTTGAAATATATTGGTCATGGGTTGACGTATATATTTTTGGATGATTAAGACAATCTCATCCAAAATAGGGGGCAACTGATATTGCTCAAAATACCGCTAATCAAAGTCGAATCTTAATATCAAAAGCGACGATTTAGTGAGGCCGTCGAGATTAAGCACTTGAAATATCCTTGGAATCTTTGGGATATCAATTACATCCCAAAATAGCTCTTAAATATAGAGTGTTTATAGTCAAATCGGCGTCGACGAGCGGATCTAACGAGCCTAAGATCTCATAATTACGACTTCATTTGGGCATCCAAATGCTCAAAATACATCAAATGATCGAAGGAACCATTCTAGCCGTCCGATCAAGAGGGTAACGGACTTTGCATAAATTACGAACGCCCTCCTCCCATCTATAAATAGAACTCTATCACTCTGAAGGGGGGGAAGGGAAGAAGAAGAGGCTGAAACAAGTGAAGAGAGCCGCCTCAGCGGTCGTCAACCACCACCGTCGGCCGATCCTTGGCCCGTCAACAAAGCAAGGAAGAAGAGGAAGAATCCAAGGAAGAAGAGGAAGAATCCAAACAAGGAAGAAGAGGAAAAGCTCAAGGAGGAAGAAGAAGCTCGAAGATCCTCCAAGCGATGTCACACCCCTTTCGACGGACATCAACCACCATCATCGTAATTGTCCGCATCTATTTTACCCACTATTACAACGATCATTCTGGCGGTTGTTGGTCTCTCTATGCATCAGTAATCCATGTCGGAAGACTTTGTACTCTGAAACAAATACATAGTGGAAGCTTTTCTTGTTTGAGTGGTTTTCCTCTTTTGAGGTTTTACGTTAAAAATTAAGGTGTCTCTTGTTACTCATTAATTACGTGTGTCTTTGTCGGAATTTAAAGTATGAAACTTTCACTCTACCTGACGTGGTTTTCTAACAATAATAATATAATTTTTTAATTGTGTAAGAAAATTATTGTAATTTAAATATGTTCATAATATTCTGATATTATTATTTTTTTTCGAAACTTAAGAAGTGGGGTTTGTATTATTGAACTTGAATAATTTAATTCAAGGCGACAAGATTGTCAATGTTTTGTTCCGTAGCCGTAAGGTTGTCGATAAGGCTAATTTAAAATTATTTAATGCAATAATATATTGATTAAAAATTGCATATATTTTCGTTTTTCTGGTGCTGCTGCAACTCGGTGAAGGCACGAAAGCTCACATGGCTTTTGAAGTGTAGATAAGAAAATAAATTCATTATTATTTTATATAATAGATTTATTATTCTTATAATTTTGGTACTTAAAAATCAATATTATAATTAATTAAAAACAATATTATAATTAATTTTGATACATTGCAGAATTTTTAGTTAGCATTTACATATATAATATTTAAAGTTTAATATTTATAAAATTAATATTTTTTATTACTTAAAAGTGTATTTTATTTTTAAATAATAATAATAAATTTTTTTTATTTTAATAATAAAGATTTAATATTATTTAAATAAATATAAAAATATATAAAAATTATATACTACATTTGTAAATACCTTTTTAATTAGACGTGAAGCCTCACATGCATGCAAACTGGTTGACTACAACCAAGCAAATGATCGATTAAAAAAAGGAAAAAAAAAAAAACAAGATAGGATTAAAAAAGCTAAATGGTAAGAAAAAAATAATTTCTAAAATTAGAATATATTTTTTAATTTTTTTGAAAATAAAAATATATTTGATTTATATTTAAATAATTTAATTTGATATAATACTTATCTTTTATTATAATTCTTTTCAACTCAAATGATCTGAATTTTATCATAGTGGCTACAAGTTCTTAACTTTATTCATAAAATTAGATATAGAAATGTAACTTTTTAATTAAAAAAAAATCAAATCATTAAAAATAGTAATATAAATAACATAAAATATAAATTATCTCATAGATTGTTTGGTTGGTTGAAAGTATTACAGTGTAATTATATTACATCTTTATTTTAAATATTTTATGAGTAGTTTGACAAAAGAAAAATAAATTGAACTTTTAAAAGAGTTTTAAAATACTTCAAGTCTTGCATTTTTTTTTCTCTCTCTAACCTTTATTAAATTGTTAATTTAGAAATTAAGTCATCGCTTCCGTCTATTTTTTTTTTTTTTTTTTTGGTGGCGGTGTCCCCCTTCCCTTTTTGGCGTGTGATTTCAGGCGTATTATCCAGGAAGAACTCAGCCCAGTTCACTCTAGTGGTTCGTCTCGAAGGGATTGAGCGGTCTTCCGACTAATCCTGAGCTAAGCTGGGTGCCGTCTGTTACCTCCATTCCACCTTTTTTTTTTTTTTTTTTTTTTAGGCCATTACAACTCTCTGCATGTCATTACTATCCTGTAGCCCACACGTCCTTACGATTTTCCCACCATTACGTATGGCCCTGTCGCGGAGGATTGACTGGTCAGGATTCCGACGCACCAATCGAGCTAAGAGACGGTGGGTACCTACATTCCTACCTGCTCTTCACCTATGTTTTCCGTCTCCTCACCTGCATCACTTCTTGTCGTACATGTCACCCTCATTGCTGACCTCTTCCAAACGTCTGAAAGGTTGAAATTTACTTATAAAATATATATTAGTTTTACATTCAATCAAATACGTTTTATATTTTTAAAAGATATGAAATTACTTATTATATAATTTGAAAATACATACATTTTCAAGGTATCAACTAATCAGCGTCTCAAGAAATAAATCACAAGGCACACAATGCAGAAGGAGCCGCAGGCTACCAGTGGAAGGAAATGGGTTTTAGGTTAGCAACTCAAATATCACACTTTATACAGCTCATTTATTTAAAAGAAAAAATGACACACGAAGAGAGACGAAAGAGTAGCCGAGGAGGAAGCGTTGCGTCGGGCAGCTTGCTGATGACTTTGTCGTATTCTTTCTGTTTCTTATTGTGAAGACCTAGTTTTTCTTTCTTCATCGACGCCATTGATCCTTCGAATGTTCGTCATAAGAAAGAAGGAAGTGGCATATAAGTTCTTTTTAGAGAATAAGAGCTGACGAGTACAGAGGAGAAAGGAAACTGAAGAGGAAGAAATGGGAGATCGTCTTCTAGGGATTCTAAAAGTGCGAGTTTTGAGAGGTGTAGACCTTGCCGTGCGCGACTTACTCTGGACCAGCGATCCCTACGTTATTCTTCGCATGGGGAAGCAGGTCACCTTCCTTTCTCCTCTCTTTCTTCCAAAGCCTTTGTCTTGTTGTATTTTGCAGTGATGGGTAGAGAAAAATATTGGCTTGATGAGAAATGTGTAGATGAGATTTTGTTTATGAAAATGGGTCTTTGTGTAAGCGAATTGGGAGGTTTTTTGAGCTTTCAATGAACTTGCAGAGAGTAGTGTGGGAGCTTACTGATTGGAAGTTGGGATTTTATTTTAGTTTTTTCTAGTTTATAACCTGATTAATTAAGCTATATTGCTCACTATTTATTGCAAAATATGCTTCAACAAATCTTGCAGCAGTAAGCTGTAACTTCTAAGCAGGACTATAAATAAGCCAAGCCAAGCAGCCCAGCGCTACCATGTTAAAACTCAATTCATTTATTTTCTAATATAGTTGAAGCCAAGCTTGAATATGTAAAATCTTATTCAAATTTTTCACACGAATCCCTTTTTGACTCTTGATTCTGCAGAAGTTACTTGTTAAAACATAGTTCCTGCCATTTCTGTGCCATTAGTTCATTCTTATGAAGCTTGAGATATTTAAATTTATGTTTTGCAGAAGCTAAAGACTCGAGTAATAAAGAGAACTGTGAATCCAGAATGGAATGAAGAATTGACACTTTCGGTTGAAAATCCTGCTCTTCCAATCAAGTTGGTAAGTATCTCCTGGCCTATTTATCTTTAAGCTTGTTAAAGTAACCATTTTTATGTATCACTCTAATTTTCGAGCTCTGCATGGTTAAATTTGCATAAAGAAGTCATATAAAGAAGAAATGTTTATTTTCTGATCATATGTTTCAGTTTCACAAACTGAAAAAATAAGGAATGCTTATTCAGAATTTTGAAAAAAAAACAAACGGTACATCTGAATAAGTTATAAAGTTACAATCATATATGGCCACTCTTACTCATCCTAAAAGCTTAAGCTGACGATTATATACTAATCACCTGAGATTAAGGCCCAACTGCATTGATTCTCTTATGCGAGAACTATTAAATGCATGTATTTTTTGTTGCCTCACCCATCACCCATGGATCATTTCTTCAAACTCACTTTAGTAACCCTATGAAGGAATCAATCCTCATTAGTTTTACAGTTCACATAACCAAATGCACTTTCAGTCTATAACCTAAACTGCAAGTTAATAATACAACATAAGAGCTCATCTTCTCTATGCTTCTTACCTCAGGAAGTGTACGACAGAGACAGATTTAGCTTCGACGATCCAATGGGCAAGGCGGAATTCGAGATACGTTCGCTTTTTGAGGTTGCAAAAATGGACTTGAAAGGTTTCCCTGATGGCTCTGTCATAACTAAGGTGATGCCAAACAGGCAGAACTGCCTGGCTGAGCAGAGTGTTATACGCTTGGAGAATGGGAGTGTTTTGCAGGACATGTGTCTGAGGCTTAGGAATGTGGAGTGCGGGGAAGTTGAGCTGCAGTTGAAGTGGATGAACATTTCAAATGCTAGATCTGCAACGCTTCAGGATTATCTATGATTTTTTGCATCTAAACAGCCAAGAAGAGTTCAAATTTACAAAGAATTTTTACTTCCGAGCTCCTTGTGGTTAGCATGCAGCTGATATTCAATATGGATGTATATAGGAAATAAGTTTTTGTTATTTTGGTTTATGATTAGCCAAACATTTTACTAGTTAGAACTGGTCTGGAGCTGGCAACGTATATCAGATCACATGCAGCATTTTCACAGTTTGATGTATTTGAAGTTACTAATGTAATTTTGTGTGCATGGTAGTGTTGCAAGACAATTCATTCGTTTAAATATAATTTTGATAATTTTTAAGAGTTGACAATCCTTCAGGAAGTCTCAAATTTTGAATTTATTTGCAAGAAATAGGTTTGATGGTTTCTTGGATGGATCTACCTTGTGACATACTCACTATGTCACTTCATCTGATTGAGCATTCCAGCCAAACCAAACTTCTCTTTATGGCAAGTCATCAATCAAAATCTAGTTGATGCATTTTACTCAACCATATCTCCTTCTCTTCTCCCGTATGTACTGAATTTAGACTGGTGCAAGGACATTTGAACCACCATAGAACATCGGCTTCAATTCTCCTATCACTCTCACATTATACAACTCAAACTAGAACTTCATGATGTGACCATGAAGGATCAAACTATGACTCAATACCTCTCTCAAATTAAATTGAAAGTTGATGCTATAGTTGCATATGGTTGTAAGATTGACAGTGAAGATATCATTCACTACACACTCAACGGACTGTCACCTACATATCAAGCTTTTAAAACTGCAATCAGAACCAAGCTACAACCTCCGAACCTGGATGACTTCTATTCCTTACTTTGCATTACAGAAGTAAACATAGTAGCTGAAGCTCAAAGAGAATTACAACTACCTTCCTAAATTTCGCAAAACAAAGCTCTTCTGTTAGTACAAAATAGAAACAGATCATGGTAACAATGCGACAAAAATAGGTCAAATAATCGAACAGCACATTAGCAAGTAAAAAAATGCAGTGGCGCAGAATCTAACTGAACCATTATTTGTCTGATTTGCAATAAAATCAGACACTCAGTAGCAACATATTGGAATAGAACAAATTTGACATATCAACCTGCTAACCAACATCCTTTTCCAGTCATAAAACAATCAAAAGAAACAGAATTGTTATGGATACAAAAACTTCATCTCACCTTACAGTGGATCTAAATCAACTTCATAATAACAAACTGTAGCTTGGATAATAGCATACAACCATTAGCAATGGAAAATCTATCTTAATTACTCACATTGGACAAAGTCTCCGACCAACCCCTTATTGTAAGTTAATTCTTTTCTTAACTCTTTTACTCTCTAAATCTCTCATAAGATCTTCTATCAGTACAAAAAATAGCTACCAACAATACTTGCTATCTTCACTTTTGATTGATCAAGATATACCATCAAGGACAATCGAACCAATAAAATTCTCCTCAAAGGATCCTCCCATACCAAATTGTACCTAATTCGATCAATGTCCTTCTTCCCCACAGCTCTAACAACCACCAGTTCTTCCATGGCTACATGGCCCAATCACTTAGGACATTCACAACAGTCAACTCTATAACTTATTGCTAGAACTCATCAATCTTAATATATTCAACCTACTAATATTATATGTATGGAGTATAAAACAACAAAAAGTTATAAGTTTCTTCGTCCTCACAACCTTTAGCTTTAATACATTTCGATGTATGGGACCTTCCCCAATTATCACATCTTATAATTATAGATGTTATATTTTGTTTGTTGATGATTATTGTAGTGTTTTATTTCGGATGCATGGTGGATACCACATAGATCTTATGAGATACTTATTGAAGTGATTTTGTACAGCATTAATGTATGATGTATTATCTCAAAAGATAGAAATATCACCATACACTGAACTTAATCACGTATATATCAGAGATCTTTCCTTTACTTTACATGTAAAAATAAGCAGGGTTTATTTTATATCGGGTTCTTTAGTTCCCTATAGAGGCAAGCTCTCATAGTTAATTACATCTTAGGAAATATGATTTCTTAAGAAAACTCTCGATTAAAGTAGTCAATAAATATCTCCAAAGATTTCAAAATTAGGCTATCAATGAATTGGGTATTTAGGAAAATCAAGTGGGAATGTTCAATTGAAAAGACTTATTTACGGATTCCAAGGGAGAAGAAGTAGAGAGCACTCATGATACTAGGAAGCCTAGTGAGCACTCCAATCTATTCTATGGTGAGGCTTTATATGTTTGAAAGTGAAGATTTGTTTTAATTTGAATTGAAATTATATTAGAATGCTAAGGCTTACAATCCATCAACACAAGATTATGAAGATGCCTAAGAGGTGATAATTTATAACCGTATCCTGAAGGAAACGAGCAACCTCGGATCCTAAATTTAGAATGTTTTAGCACAAGCTAAGAGCACAACCTAAATCTAAGCGGAAATGGGGATACAATGGTCTACCTCCACAAGAGAGAATAAACCTATCCGATTCTTTTGGACTTATAATCGCCTAGAATGGCTGCCAGCTAACACCTCATATGATTCAAAACCATGTAGTCTGGCCTTATGAAATTAAAATATAGCATGACTATTATTTAATTAGAAATAGACTAAAGTTCTAAACTCACTCCCTAAGAGATTAGAACATGATTGATATGAAATCATGACTTAAGCTAAATGCAAAATTTATAAATTTCATATCATTTTGACATAATCGTTTGGACAAAGGCTTAGATTAATTATGCCTAAATGCATGATGAAATTGAGTTATTTGCCAAATCAGAGAGAGGAGGTGTTCACCATGAGGGGGTGCTCTCATAGGTCAAGCGTTACCTAAAGTGCAAGAATGGAGGCCCTCCATATTTAAGATTAAAATAAGATGATATGCATGATATTAGATATTTAACATTCAGCTAAGGGGTTGTTAAATCTTTTAATTATCTTGATTATATCCTAGGCTTTAGAATAAAGTTGTTTGCTAATTGGGATAAAAAAAATTAATTTTTTCCTAAAAAGCCTACTGCATCCAGGCCACACATTCAAATATCAACCTTTAAGAAACTATGAAGAAAAATGCAATTTCTATTGTGCAATCTAAACATAATAATCAAACATATATAGATTCTGTAAAAGAATAAAAGACAGATGTGGTTGGGTACCGCTATACATCCCGGAAAAGAAAAAAATTGGGTAGCTGAGCTCTACCCTTATACAAATCGGATTACAAAAGAATATTACAATCGAAATTGAATGGATGCTATGGGAGTCTTCACTCTTCATTCTTCCTTCTTTCCTTCATTCTTATTTCTTTTCTCTTGATTTGATTATACTCCAAGGCTTCACAAGGCCTCCTAGGACTATGTCTTTTAGCTACTACTCATCCTAAATCCTATAACAGTAATCCTAATTTCTATTATAAAATTATATTTTTATAGAAAGTAAAATCTAACTACACTTGCAAGATAGCTGGTGGCTAAACATACATACAAACTCAAGCAGTTATATTATATAATTTGGACTTAGCACCCTGCACATGGGTAACCATGCCCACCTGTCATAAAATGGATTATACTTAGGGATATTAGCAACCTGCAAATAAGAGCATTTATATTTATTTTGATGGCCCTATTAGCATAATCCCTTATATAAAATAATATTAGGCTAACAACGGCCTAACATCTAGTCTACGAACAACAACCCTAATATCCAGTTTAAAATATTACAATACCAATTAAAACACAACATCATAACATACACTGCCATAACTTAAAGTTAGAAGTGATGACTTAACATTCTAATGTGTGCTTAGACTTAGTGTTGCATGTCTTAGCTAAGCTTTAGGATTATGATTGCTTAAAGTTTGAAATTGTTTAAGTTAAGCATGATGAATTGTTTCATTTTATGTTATTTAGGAGATTGATGAATTTTAATTTGTATTTTTTGTTTTGTTTCATTTGATGTATATTTAGCATCTAAGCATTGTAAAGAGAAGAAAGAGGCTTAACCTCTCTCATCCATACCTTAAGTCATTTTTCTAAAGGGTATATTATTATGACTTGATTTTTTTTAGTGAATGATTTATTAAGTGTTTTATTGATCTTAAGTTTGGGTTAACTTTAAAGGATCCTATTCAACCTGAAAGATATCTTAAGATTAATGTAATTGAATTGCTATCACATAGAATATGTTGCACCATACCTTTTCATCATCTATAATATGCATATGATTTAAGACTTAAACATACCTATACATGCAATATATTTTTGCCACACTTAAATGATTATGAATGTATATATTTTGGTAGAAAAGAGGACTTTCATTCCTTAGGTAAATGCACATACACATGTATTAAAGTTTTAAGCAAGTACGTGCCATTGTTTAAATTAGGAAAGTGAGATAATCTAAGAATTTCATGGGGCTACTTAAAGCCTCGTATTCCTGGGATGTCCAGACTATATATTTGCTATCTTAAATACATATGAATGTATATACAACTATGAGAATGAAAAATCATACAAAAGCTTATGTTTTAGTGAATCATTTGCACATGTAAAGTAAAATTGTATCTCAATTTAGTATAAGTATGTGGGCTCCGAAAATTCGCAACCGACCTCTCGACAATTATATTGAATTGAGGAGAGTGATTTGAATTGTCGGTGTAATTTTCAGAAGGCAGATGGAATAGTAGATAAGACACTACCCAGAGATTTCGCCCTCATTTTGCAAGGACTTTAGATCTGGTTCGAGGTTTCCTATAGGCGCAAGCCCCTATAGTTAATTACCCCTCTTAATAAGTGAGAGAAAACTTTCGATTAAGGTTAGTCATTAGATCGCTGAATGTTTAGCATATAGTAGCAGCATATGGAGTTTCAGAATTTAGATTATGAAATTTATCATTTTAGCTTAAACCTGATGGTTGGGAGAATGATGACGTGCCCGATCTAGATCCTATGGTTCCATTATCCGGTGAGTTCCTAGTACTTAGTGAGAGGGTCTAAACTTGATAGAAGAATCCTCATCAGCAACACATGGGTTACGTCGTCCAAGAAATCCTTGTAGACCTCGGGTATTGTTTGTCTAAGGAGACAATCTTAAGTCTACCTTAGTTGACAAAAGGGTTATTTGCCCTATCAAGTATACACTATGATTCACAACTCAAAGGCGAGCCGAGCATACGCTCTACGGTTGTGATAATATAATGGAGCCTAGCCAAACCACCCGTCGAGGACTCGATTCGCTTCATTTGTGGAGCCCAGCCGTCAGGACAGACGCATCCTTCGTGAGATTGATTGAGAGTGAACATAGTAGAACACTTGATTTAGCATTGACTCCTTTGTGAGTTAGAGTTTTCTTAATTTGTCACCTCCGACAAGCAGTTACGGAAGGTGGATAGATTGAGTTTGATTTAAGTTTTTAATGATAGAATTCAATTTAAGTAGTTTCAGATTGCTACTTAATTTGATTTGAAAAATTGATTAATTGGAATATGTTTAAGAGCTTTAGATCTTGTCAACTCTGTTTATTATGAGAGGATTGGATCTACTATCGACAAAATCGGTTTCTAAATTTCATTTGAAACTCTTATTATAGGTTTTTAGGTTTTCTTAACCTGGACCCAGTTCTTAGACTAAACCGGGAAGCAACCCACGCAACATCCTCAGACACTTGAATTTAAACATTCAGTGTAGTGTTGGGGCCTATGCGGGTATATAGTAATTTTAGGTAATTTTATGTTTGAATTATGAGATTGATTTTGCATTTTCATTTAATTCTAACTTTAGCCTGCACAGCCTTTTCAGACATCAAAATTTGCACTTGAAATCTCTATGTTCGAGCACATGCAGATATTTATAGATGAGCTAATTTCATCTAATTAATAAAATCATAATTAGAATGAAATTCCTTAATTTGATTGAAGAATGCCCTATGATTTTTGTAGATTTTGGTTTAGTATTGCCTTCTGTTTGCTTGTACAAAGAGTTGCAGATTCGGTGGCGAAAAAAATATTTTGATTTAGATTGTTGTTTAAAACATTATTTGCACTTAGTTTACTTATTGAGTTTTTGCAATTCTCCCAATTTGATTATGTTCATCTACATCACTTTTGATAACTTATGTCGATTTTAGTATTTATTGCTTTAGTCATACTCATGCTTATTAGCTAGCATAGTAATTACCTCCATATTGTATGAGAGTTATTAAACCCAATTTGGATTCATCCTTAGATTTTGAGTTTATTGCAAGTTTGTTATAAGTTTAGTATTAGCAATTCTAATTAAAGCTTGCTTAATTTTGAGGAATTTACAAAAAAAGAGAACTCACTTTATCACTTTAATTTAAGTCATAGATAATTGTAATTAGAGTTTGTGAGTTTAATATTAGTCTCCTCAAAGTTTGTGAGTTTAATATTAGCCTTCCCCAAATTTCACTTAGATTTTAAACGAATATTTTATTCTTTTCAAAATTTTCTTTAAAGACTCCCCTCCCTTTTTACTTGTTCGACACTTTTAGTTTAAAATTAGCTGCAAGTTTTCTTACTTAGCATTCTTAAGTCAACTCATTTACTCTCCCCTTTTTTCTAAGTCAAAAGATGTGACACAATTTTTGGCGACCGGCGTCATCCCATGTAGAGGTCATCGAGGTGTTTTGGCTACCGGTATGCTCTTGAGGTGAGTGGTGTCTTGTGACAATCAATTTTTCATCTCATCCTATTGAGAGGCCTTTGAACACGAAGAAGACAAAATCAACATATATTCATTCTCCTCTCCCCTTTTTTCTAAGTCAGAATTAGACAAAATTTGACATTTCAGGGAGCGACATCTAACAAGTGTTGGACTTTCGGTGCCCTCTTCAACATAGCAGTGGTGTCTTATGACACTTAATTTTTTATCTCGTCGCTTTGCCGAGGTCTTCAAATCTTCAGAAACACAGCATATATATATATATATATATATATATATATATATATATATATATATATATATATATATATATATATATATATATATATATATATATATATATATTCACATTAAATCCCACATGTTGACTCATTTTAGTGGTGCAATGCTCAAGGGAACAAGGTTGGTATGCGATTGAGAATATATAAGGCAAGGAGTGCGAGAAATTGAAAGAAGAATTCTTCTTCGATGTTCTTCTGATTTCTTGGCGAAGGTGGGGAAGGCTAAAGCGAGGAATCGAAAATGAAAGAAGAATTCTTGATGTTCTTCCCGGTTTGGTGAAAAAAGTGGGGTTATGCAAGGAATGCCGAAAATCGAGAAGAATAATTTGTGACGATGTTCTTCCCAATTTCGGTCGTGAATTGAGCTAAAGTCGATGCGATCTCAGAAGAATTCTTGTTGACGATGTTCTTCCCTGATTCTGTGGCAACATGAGATGGGTTGCAGGTAGGAGGTTCAACGGAGTGGACAATCTGGAAGGCAGCAGATGGAGTTAAAAGAGGTTTAGCGAGAGCCTTTGGAGGAGAGAGTCTGATTTTCAGGTGGAGGCAAACAGCGGATGAGATCATGAGATCAGTGGCGGATTCTGGAATGGAGCAAGCAGTGATTCTGAGCAGTGGGGGGATGGCGACTGGATGGATGGGCTGAGTCGCGAGATCGACCTGAGCAGTCTGGCAGTGCGCCGAGGTTCTGCATTGAGCCGGGCGTCTGAATCCACAAGCATGGGGAATTGCGAATCGTGTGCAGTTTTACGCAAAGGTTTACTGAAGCAAATTGAAAAGCAGGGCCAGTGATTCTGAAGCCGGTTGCGAAAAAAAGTCTTGATAATTCTTGATGGTGGCCAACAATTCGTGAGCAGGGCCGATCAGAGATACTTGCACGTGGAGGGATTGAAGCAGGCATGCGAAGACGGAGGAGATTGAAAAAAGGTGGGGGGGGCAATTCTGTAGAGGATTTCGTGAGAGAGGAATAGGAGAGAAAGCGTGGGAAAGAAATTGGAGAGAATTTTAAAATATTTTCTTTTCTTTTCTAAACCAAAAATAGGGGGGAACGGTTGATCATGGGAGGGTAATTTAGGGATTTTAAATTAATTAAGTCCATTTCTCAAAATGCGCGTTGCGTTTTTGCTTCGATTTTTTCTTCGTCAATTGAGTGTGAATAGTCTTACTTGATATATTTCGACGTTTCGAAGCTAATGACATGATCAATTTCACGAACAAAGGTCGTTTGATCTTCGTCGGTGTCTCCTTGACCTTGATATGCGTGCAAGCGTGTCGACGACTCGAGCGCTCGATCGGTTGATCATCAAATTGTGTAATATTTATATCCTGATCAATTTCGACGTTCTGAATGCGATGTCGAAGTTCGTTCGTCGATCGGAGGTCATTTGAGTTGATTTTTGGCGTCAGTGTATAGCCTCGATTTATGCGCTACCGCCTATTCGACATTTGCGCTATTTCATTGGCGTGAATAGTATCATTTGATATTTTTTGATATTTTGAAGCTAAACGCTCAAATTCATGACGGAGTCGTTGATATTGCTACTTCGATGCTGATTATGCGACATATTGATAACTTCGGCGAATCGATTGATCGTTAGATTTGTAATATTTATATTTTGATCGATTTTGAATGTCGACAAAGTCCGTTCATCGATCGAAGGTCGTTTGACCATTTTGATGTCCAGTGCATTTTGAGCCCGATTTATGCACACCGAAGTCCGTTGAATTGATTTGTAGGCTTGTGACTTTGACTTGACACATGTGGAGGTCAATAATGCCCCCAACAAATGTGATTGCGCATGGAGTCGCGTTTGTTGAAAGATGACCCTTTGCGACCAGAACTTGGATCATTTCGCTTTGCAATAATTTAGGAGCTTTGATAGGATTTGTCATTAGTATCTTTGTCTTATTCGGACATGCTAAGTGGCGATTTGACTTGTCGGATTGATAAGAGTTCTTACACCATCTACTATCTGTTTAAATGGCTTTGCTGAAGATCTCTTTCTTTTATGTTCTTGCAGATTTGAGTCTCCTTCAATCCTAGTTTCATACTTGGTTCAGTTTGATGGAGGAATTGGTCTGCTTGTTTTGATGAAGGACTCCGCTAGGTAATCGGTTTATTTGTGCTTGATTGGATTTGAAATTCTTACTATTTAGCTTTGAGCTTGGACTTGATGAATGACGATTTATCCATATTGACTTGTCGGGGAAGTGTATGTACATCATGAACTTGTGCTTTGCTTTGATTCGTTGAAGGATACATCTGAGATAACCGACTTATATAAGATCAATGTTGAGTTATTAGTCTAGCAACGTGTGCTTTAATAAACTAAATAATCACAAAATTCATTTAGTTCGGCCATTAACTTTGTATGAACTATGAAATTGCTTCCTCGATCCTATGCTTTCTGCTTTGACGGACTTGATGAGGAGATAGGATTTGATCTGTGCTTTGAGCTTGATCAGATCATTTGAGAATAGATTGAAATATCACATTGCAGGTAATATGAAGATTGATTTGAGGTACACAATTAAGCATTTTCAGATTGCCTTGATCTATCGATCAAGTAGAAAGATCTCTTAGATCCGCTTGTATATTCACTAAGATGGATCGGTTTGAGATTGAGCATCATTGGGTCGGGGCTCTTTCACTTCGCCTTTTCTTACTTATTAGTGAGTGAGGAGAGCATTAGCTTCGATATTTGAGCTTGTTGAGTTTGACCTTTAGAACTACTCAGTCTTGACTTAGATGTGTGGGTTGGTGTCATCGGACGAATGAGGGCTCTTTCTCTGCTTTTCTTGACTTGTTGAGTGAGGGAGCGTCAACAACTCTACCATTTGCGGGGAGTTGACTTTTTAGAACCCATCCGTGTCCTAGACTTGGGATGTAGAGGTTGATGTTTCTCACTTAATTGAAGCTTGGAGTTCTTCTTGATCTCGAATTTTGGCAAATCAGAGATAAATTTCTTGATATTTAGGGTCTTTTCATGCATAGAAATAAATTCTTTTTTTGTTCTGCAAGACCAAATAACTAATAATTATGGATATATTCGAGATTTGGTGTAGCTCGATGTTAACGAATAAGAATATATTTAAGGATCTCTTATAGCACGACATCAACTCAATTAAACTTAATATAAACTAAAAAATGCCTCCTGTCTTGCAGGGGGGAATTCTAAAGTACATTTAAGAGAATTTTCAAAATGAAAATACATAAATACATCCATATTTGAATTGATGTATTCTAAAGAGGATTTTAACATATAACATTGTTTTCATCTATATAAAAAAAATCTAAAATATGTGTAATAGGAGAATTTTCATGGAAAAGTTCTTCATCGGTATGTTTATTTAGGGATCTGCAGATGTCAACCTAAATAGATATACTAAAAAAATGCCCTGTCTTGCAGATTTTCTATGTGGTCTTCAAGTATCACCATTAATTGTGACATTGGTCTTTCACCCTTTAGGTTGATGAGTTGGTATGCCCCTCCTTGGTATACTTTTTCAATGGCAAAATTAGGCTCATTTGCCACCAAATTTTGATTGAGGATAATTGGTCTTCTCGGCGACCAATTCTCCTTTTTGGAATGTTGAGGCGCCGTATGGTCAAAAGCCTACATCTTTGCTCGATATAGACTTCAGATTTTGATGAGCTTGTAATCTAACTTCATCATCGTCGAGTTCCTCCATTCTTAGACGGGCATTTTGTATTGGATGGTTACTTGAAGTGAAGGCAACTCAACTTCTGGAAGCGAGTTCAAATACCAATGAATAAGGAGTGGCTTTAGTGGCATCTTGTAGGTAGTTCGATGCCCATAGAGCCTCTACTAACTTATGCCATTCTTTCTCTTATTTTTGAGAATCTTCTTAGTTTGACTAATGTCTTGTTGAAGGCCTCGCCAAACCATTTGCTCTTGGATTATATATTGAAGAGTATCGCCAATCAATTTTTGTCGATCTGAATCTATAAATCTTTTACACTTTTGAAAGCTATGTCATTATATAAATTATTGGCGGCACTCCAAATCTATAGACCACATTATGCATGAAGAAGTTAATCACTTTCGATTCGTGGTAACTTCTTTAAATGGGCTCAACTTAGATAAATAATTAATTCTAGGATGAAGTGATGTCGGTGGACGGTGGATCAATTGGTCCATTATATGTACCAAATATTTGAATGGCGAGGATGCTATTGTTGGATGTAATGTATTTGGAGGTTGATGGATGAGATTCCATGTACTTGACACTCATGACACATCTTAGCATGATTAATGCAATCTCACCATAGATGACCAATAGCCCATCCTTTTGATCTTTATCTTGGGACTGATGTGTGCACAAAGTCCTTCATGAACTTCAACCATCACTTTGCTAGCTTCATCACACATAGGCATCATAGCCACATTTGTTCAAAGGATCTGATATAAAGTGTTGTTGAAAGCATAGCATAGCATTCTCTTTCTTTTGAGTGATTTATTATTTGGTAATTTGCCTTCTTTAAAGTAGTCGATGAAGGTTGCCTCCAATCAGTGACTCTTTTCTATAAAAAGGCTTCCGCTTTTGAGGCAATGTCATTCTTAGCTCTTCTTGGTACAACTTCTTGTTGATTTTGGGGAGTATGAGGAGCAACTGAGTCATCCTCGTGTTTGGTAACCCTCTACTGCGGGGATTGATACTTTCTTGGCTTTAGAACTCGTCGGTAAATATGCGATCATGACATAATCACCATTCATACTTGTCATTTCTTAGCTAATTTTTCTAAGCGTCGGCTTTTATTCTCGGATCGAGAGACTTCGAGTTAGTGTGATATTTGGTATCTTCATAAGCTCAAGAACTTCGCTTGTGATAGAAACTCAAGCTTGTTGATTCTATAGATGCAAGTACTTGATTTATAATAAGGCGAGAATCGTAAAAATATGCAAGTTGAATGTATGAAAATAGCTTCTTCAAGACACGCCACTAATGCTTCATATTGACTTCATTATTAGTTCTTGGCTTGTCAATCCATATGATCTCATTATCCCTCCTTACGGTGTTATGAAGATGATCCTTGCTCTTACTCTTGGGAAATTTAGATGTTGGACTTGTTTGATCGATGAGGCTCCATCAAAGTACATTTCCCAAATTTGTGATTTTTCTCTTTCATGAATGAGCATAATTTGCTCATCGAAAAAATCGTCATTAAGAGAAGAGTCCACAGGGATGGGATGTGCAGCAAGAAAATTTACTAAGACTTGTCCCTTCACTGCTTTCGCGGGCATTATGTGATATCAAATTAAAGCAATGCCCATCTTGCCAAGCGACATCAGCGGTCTTGTCATCAAGTACTTTGGATCGATCCTTGAGATGAGGGTAATCTTGTGAGATAACATATAGTGATGAAGCTTTTGGACTAAGATCAATGCTAATGCTTCTCATCGAGAGTATCTCATTTTGCTCCAATCAACCTCGAGATATAATAAAGAGCATTCTCTTGTTTTCTTCATTGTGTTGTGCCAATAATGCTCAAGGGACTCTTCTAATGCGGTTGTGTATAGAATGAGGGGCTTCAGGGGTAGCGCAAGATTGGTGGATTTAACTAGCTTTTAATGCTATTGAAGGCTTCTTGGCACTCCTTGTCCCATTTGAATGGAGCATCCTTCTTCATTAACCTTACAAATGGTTGACAATCGATAAGTTTGATATAAATCGATGGATGAATCGAGTCCTTGTAAAGAATGGGATAAACTCTTGGTGGAGGCATCTCCACGATTGCCTTGATTTTAGCGGATCAATTTCACCTCATATAATGTACCCGAATTTTGGAGGATCAATGCACATTTTAGAGGATTCATCTTGAGATCATATTTTGATTCTCTCATACAATTCTCAAGTCTTGAAGTGGTTTTCACGGTTTAAGCTCTTCACCACCATCATCGACATAACATTCCACCTTTTTTGATGAATCATCAAAAATATGCGTCATGGCTCTTTGGTATGTAGCTAGCATTTTCCCAAAGGGCATGGCCAGTAGCAATAATATGTGCTAATAGGTGTTACGAATGATGTATATTTTTCATCTTCATGTGCCATTTTGATTTGGTTTCGATGATCCATCCATGAATGAGAACATGTCATAGTTGGAAGTGTTGTCCACCAGTTGATATTGGAAGTGAAAGTCATCTTTTGAGCATGCCTTATTTAGGTCGAAAGTCAATGCAAGATTTGGCGTTCTTCTTTCTGGGACAATGTTGGCTATCCAATCGCATACTTCTCCTCGGATGAAGCCTACTTGATCTTCTTAGTTTTATTACTTATTCTTCAATCTCAATCTTCACTAGGAGCTTGCTTAGGCATTGCATGGTTTAATAGTTTTATGAACTGCTACATCGGGATAAGCGGCATTTGAATATGTCGAAAGCAATCCAATTCACAAAGTAGCATTTTTAGCTCTTCAACTTTCTCATGTAGAAGGGCATGAAAGTTGGATGGGGATCATCCTCAGCCCCTAGGTTGACTTCTTTAAGTTCATCCATAGTAGCTTTTTGTCCACCATCTTCAAGTTCAGCAGGTGCGGGCTTTGCTTCTTCTTCTTCATCATTTTTAAGAAGAATCTCATGGGAATCATCTTCTTCATCACTATGAGTCTCGATCTCAGCTTCTATTATATTCTAAGAGGCTCTATTTTGATGAGATTTGATGAACCCAAGACCTTTAGTGATAAACTTATCACTTCTTCATGATGCCTGGGGACTTCTTTGGCTCCACATCTTGTTAAGATTTGAGTCTATGTTTAGTAGTTCCAATATGAATTTCAAGCTTATGCATCATTCTTTGTAATTTGGATAGTATATTGGTATTCTTGTTGGCACTATCTCATCATAATTTTCATGTTGAGGTGCTCAAAATTGTGATTTGAGACTCTTGATTGTAAAATAGAGTTCTGTTACGCACTCTCACTCAATGACACATAGAATGTTATCAATTCTTCAATATTATGAACCTCTGGTGATTTCTTTGAAAGCTTCTTGAGGGATGGGTATAATTTTGAGTGAGTCATCGACTCACAAGTGAGCTATCCTCCTTGATGCACGAACTATTTCATAAGTAGATTCAAAATCATAGTTTGAATCGAATCACTTATTTCATACTCTTGCTTTTCTTGAAAGCTTATAAGTTCCTTAGGTTTGGCAGAATATTCTTCTTCTTCTGTCACTTCCCAAATGAGGCGATTTTCTTGATTTAGAATCAAGTGCTTTAGGGAGAGTCGGCATTGCCTTCTTTCTTGCTTGCTCTTTCACTTTGTGAAATTGCTTTTTAGTTTCTGAAGTGGATCTTTCTGCTTCAAGAGGCTATTGGCTTAGGCTCTTTGAGGATGAAATATTTTGCATCTTCATAGATCTTTGCTTCATTGGCGGAGAATGGTTGTAGGTTAATTCGAATTCTTCTCATCTTTGGATACTTCATACATTGATGCATAGTTGATGGGACCATGCCATACTCATGCGACCCGAGAGCTAAATGATGTATCGACATCGATTACATGAAAGTTGGCTTACGTATATAAATTGAACTTGGTAGGAGAATAAAAGAACCGAGTTTTTACGCCCTTTTCATTGAAATCATGAACCATCAACTTATCTCTCCCAAGATGTTGGATATCAGTGATAATCCTCTTAATACCTTTAGACTCATAAGATTGATAGAAGAACCGATCAATCAATATTGATGGGATGCCATCACTATCTAGTAACATAAAGAGGGCGGTTGTGATCTCATAAGATCTTCTTGAAAATGTGATTATTGGGAGATCTTGAGTTTGCAATCTTGATCATGCATTTTTAAAGTAAGCTTCATAACTCTCGGATCTTTGAGAGCAATCAAAGTTTCTCGGAGGTCTTTTGACATCAAGAGAGCCTGTACACTTTTCGGTTGTGATCTTTCTCAGATGTGATAGAATATTATAATCTCTTCGCTTGATTTAGGCTTTATCTAGATTTTGGAATAATATCCTCGTTGACTTCAATTTATTTGCATTTGTCTTTATTTGTATTTCCCTTCTTTGATGAAGGTGGTAAGACTTTACCACTTCTCAAACTTGAATCACCTTATCTTGCTCGATTCTTGAGAGGTAGTTCTTCAAATTTTCTTCTATTACGGAAGATTGGCCAAAAGGGTTAGACTCATTTTTTTCATGTTTCATATGTGATGATATCGATGAGTGACTCTTCTTCTCGAGAAAACAGATCTTCATCGAACTATTGTCTTGTTGAGTCATTAAACAAAATTTCATTAGCTCCTCGGCTCTTTCTTTCTTGATAAAATTTTGATGGGTTGGTCAGTTTGTCGACTACCCTTATCGTTTGAGTAGCGATGTTGAAGAACATCGACATCGCATATGATTGACATGTCTCTCTGGACAAGATTCACCATTATCTTCATCGATTCAATGAAGTTTAGGCATGAAGTGCAAATATCTTTTGTCTTTGGTGATACTCTCTAGATTGTTAATGATCTTTTGAGTTGTAGTTCTCTTCTTGATCTTCTTTTCTTAGACTTCTTTGATTTATGAGGTTTAGTTTAGTAGACTACTTCTCATCTTTGTGAAGTAGCCTTATCAAAATGCTTGAAGCCAAATACTTGGTTTAGGCATCTCTCTTAAGTCAATATAGGTTCATGGTGATTTCCACTTAACACTAGGGCGTCTTTTACATTTTCGCTCTTTTTTGGAGACTACTTTGTTTGCCATTCTTGATGACTTTCTCCTTCTATTTGTCTTTTCTTTGGATGATCTGAAGGGCGTAATCATCCTTGTAGACTCTCTTTTGGGTTGACTAGAACACTATGGATAGTGTAAATTCACCTCGTCGATACTTCCTTTCTAATCTTTGAAGACATAACAATCTTCAATAGGGTGATCATCGATGATAGGGGATAGTTTGGATTATTGACTTGATCGACTTCTTGCCTTTTAATTTTTGGTAGCGTAGGCGCTTTGGCTATTTGAAATAATTTAGCCACACTCCCTTCTAAAGAATATTCTTTGTTCATCTTTTTCTTAAGAGATGGCGCATTCTCATCATCTCTTGTTGCTTATTTTGGATGCTCCCACCACTTGGAAAAAATTTGAGGTTTGTCATTACCTCATAATACCAATTTTTTGTGGATTAGAATAAAGCAGCTTTTTACCCTTATCATTATACTGCATTTGCTTTCCTTTATCCACATTGTATATCACCCTTTTTCCATTTGAGCTATAAGGCGGCATGAATTTTTTCTTCTTGAGTCGAAGGTTTGTTTCTCTTTGCTTTATCGCATAGACTTGGACTTAGGGCGATTCAACTTTTGAATTTAGCCACCCTATCGAGCAAGTCCTGGAATGTTGGCAATCAACATAGAAATGGTGCCATTTTATCATCCATATTGCCCATTAGCAATTGGATTGCATGTTCTTCTTCCAATTGTTGCTCGCACTTCATACTTAGGTTGCACCAATGACTTATGAATTTTATCACTGACTCATATTTTCTCCTTTTAGGCAAGGTCGTGATTGTGATTTTCGTTTTGCTGGCGAACCTCTTCACAAATATAGTCTCTAATTGACAAATATTTTAAGCGAATCATTTGACAAGCGTACCATTCAAAAGCTGAGTCAAGCTCTTGGATTGAAATCGTTCTCATGTTACCACAAGTAGCCTTAAATTGGGCTAGATGTTGCTTTGGATTACCAAGCCTGAAAGTATTAAATTTTGGCAGCGAGTAACCTTTTGGTGCGTCACTTGATCATATTCATTTGGGTAAGGGTGACCACTCACTTTTACTTTTCTCGAGTTATTTGCCTTTATCTTTTCATTGATTATTGTTTAGGCGGCATTTATTCTGTTCTCGATGTCATTTGAAATTATTGGAGAGGTGTTTGGTTAACTTCATTCATTCATGCATGCGTATCTTTGTAGGAGCTTGAGGTACCGATTATGGTATAGAAGTATATTATTGTTGATTAAGAGACAAAATAGGTCTTGCACTTGATGTGATATTCTTACATAACATCTCCATCATGATGTTCATTTGTACCATCATATCATTCATTTTGGTACCAAGTGCAATCTCCTTTCTTTGTCTCCATTTGATCATTTCTCTTTGCTCTCTACTAGCGCCATGCGTCAATCAAACTCTTCTTCTTCTTCTTCTTCTTATTTCTTGTTGTTGTTACTTGCTCATTTTAGGGAAGAACTTGATTGTCCTTCTCCTTGTGCATTTTGAGGCATTGTTGTTGTTGGGTATGCACGCGATTATAAAAGTGTGTACCAGTGATCATTTCTGGTTCAACCATATGGCTTGACACCCATGATCTCTTTCTCATTCGGTCTTCTTCTTCTTCATCTTCAAAGATCAGATCCATCCTCTATTTTCTTACGTGAAGACTCTTCTTCATAAGCGTCAAATTGATTGGGTTCCACGAGTTCGTTCTTCGATGTGCGAGAGTTCATCTATCTCGACCATATAGACAACTTCCACTTCCATAGAATCTTCTTCATTATTTTCTTCACGCATGAATTTTTGATCGGCGGCCGTGGATCTCTTTGAATGCGGACAACTTCTTTTAAGAAGCTGCGATCAAAGTCAACCTTCTCTTGTAGGGGTGAACTTGATCGATGATGGGATCCCAGAGGATTCTCTAGGGTGTACCATCATATCTTTCATCATGATATCCTTCTTTTGGGTATCCACTTGATGAGTTGATTTTGAGGATTTGAGTATATGTATGGATGTCACACTCTTATATTACTCAAGTTTCATTATGGGCCTTGGCCTCCATATTTGCTTATCCTTTCACGGGACCTTTTGGTGGATTCTTGGACACGAGGTCCAAGTGTCACTCTCGATGCTCACCATGCGAGTCTTGTCTGGCAGTTACGAGAAGAGATGACAACTTTCTTGGTGGAGCTTATTTTCCATCACCATATGCCTCGAAATCTTCTTTTCATTAGGCCTGTCTTGCTACTTTGAGAACTTTATGTATCTGGAGATGTTTGAGCTATCTCTATGGTGGTGGAGCTTGGCGTGGTTGGTTCGGAAGGATTGCTTTATTTTCGGTAGAGCTATTCCTCTTTACCCACTTTAGATTGTCAAAGTTATTGTGGGTAGGAATACTACTTGGCGGTAGTATTGTTCCTTGGGTCGTTCAAAGGGGATCTGCGAGCCCTCGGCTCATGTTTCTCCTTCTTCTCTTACGGTTAATTTGCTTCACGACAGGAAGCTTCATGATCATGCTTTCCGGGTACAAAGGTTCAATCGGCGTGCATGCTGACAAATTAAAGACACAATTTGTCGCGATTCTTTTTTCGTGAAACTTGGTGGTTCTTTTGAGAAACTTTTTGATGGTATTGGCATAGCTTCAGCATGGGCGAATGTACCTGGTACTTGCCAGTTGGGCTAAAATTATTTACCAGTGGTAAACAGCACGGTTGATGTGATTGATGGCATTGGCATGTTAAGAATAAGTAGTGTGCTTTGTGAAAAATGAAAGATATTAAAACAAAACAATATAACAAATATACTCAGAATGATTCATTTTACATAAAATCTTATTACACACTTAATCATTTTATTTTGAATTTTAATTCACTATATGACTAGCAAAGATGGAAGAAATATCTTGTCCCCAGTCATGGGCTGGCTCCGAAATACCGATTATTATTGAAATTGAAATGTGTAATTTTGGCGAGAATAGTAGATAAGACACTACCCATTTCACCCTCATTTTGAGAGGACTTTAGATTTGGTTCGGGTTTCTATGGCGCAAACTATAGTTAATTACCCTCTCAATAAGTGAGAGAGAACTTTTGATTAAGGTTAGTCATTAGATCATTTAATGCGTAGCGTATAGTAGCGACATATGAGTTTTAAATTTAGATTATGAAATTTATCATTTAAAAGCGGATGGTTGGGGAATGATGGCGTGCGATCTAGATCCCATGGTTTATCATCGGCGTCAGGTCCTGTCTACTTAGTCGGAGGAGGTAACGTGAAGGATCCTCATTCAACACATGGGTTCGTCGTCAAGAAATCCTTGTAGACACAGGGTGGTGTTTGTCCCAAAGATAATCTTAAGTCTACAGGTGAGGGTTATTTACCTATCAAGTATACCTATGATTCAACTCAAAGGCGAGCCATTGAGAACATCTGATGCATGATCGTAATATAATGGAGCCGGAACCACGTCGGAGGACTCTTATAAGCTTCATCATGGAACTCTTGGCCAAAATGATCGGAGGACACACCGTCATCTTGGCAAGATTGATTGAGAGTGACATAGTAAAATGATTTGACATTGGCTCTTTTATGAGCTAGAGTTTTCTTAATTTGTCACCCCGACAATAGTTGTGGAAGGTGGATGATTGAGTTTGATTTAAGTTTTTTAATGATAGAATTCATTTAAGTTTTTAATTTGATTTGATTTTAATTGAATATGTTTAAGAGCTTTAGATCACTGTCAACTCTGTTTAGGCTATAGAGGATTAGATCTCTTGTCATACGATCATTTCTCAAATATTTCAGCGATTTGAAACTCTTATTATAGGTTTTTAGGTTTTGTTAGCAGAACGTCCCAAGACTAAGCAGGAAACACACTTGAATTTAAATATTGACATAGTGTGGGGCCCATCTGTGTATAGTAATTTTAGGTAATTTTTATTTTGAATTATGAGATATTGATTTTATATTTTCATTTAACTTTTGCTTCTTGACCTTTTACATTAAAATTTTGCACGAAATCTCTATGTCGAAACATATTTATAACTTAATTTCATAATTAATAAAATCATTGATTTTGAAAATCATAATTAGAATGAAATTCTTAATTTTGATGAAGATCTATGATTTTGTAGATTTTGATTTAGTATCGCTTATTTCTTGTAAGAGTTCTGATCCGATTGGCGAAGAAGGCATTTTGATTTAGATTGTAGTTTAAAATTATTTGCACTTAGTTTACTTGTTTTTTATAATTCTCCCAATGATTATGTTATTACATACATAAATTATGTAGATTTGATTTATTGCTTTAGTTACTTTTACTTATTAGTTAGCATAGTAATTACCTCATATTAATATAGAGTTATTAAACCCAATTTGGATTCATCCTTAGATTTTGAGTTTAGTATTAGTCTCAATTCAATTAAAGCTTGTTAATTTTGAAGAATTTACAAGAAGAGAACTCACTTTTTTATAAATTTTAATTTGAATTCATTAGAGTTTGTAGTTTAATATTTAGCCTCCCAAAGTTTGTGAGTTTAATTACTTCCCCAATTTCATAGATTTTAAATGAATGTTCTATTCTTTCAAATTTTCTTTAGGCTCCCCTTTTCTTGTTTCTTTTAGTTTAAAATTAAAATTTTGTTTCCTATAGCATTCTTAAGTTTATTTTCTTTCTTTTTTTAAGTCAAAGATTTGAGATTTTACTCGGCGTCATCAGTGTGGCGAGAGTGTTTGGCTTTCGATGCGCTCTCTTGAGGTGTAGCGGTGTCTTGACCCACTGTTTTCATCTCATCGCCCATTGAGCGCATGAGGCTTGAAGAAGACAAATCTGATATATATTCATTCTTTTTTTTTCTAAGTCGAAATTAGAATAAAATTTGGCAACATTTCGTCAGGAGGGCGGCGATCCAACGAGTGTTGAACTGCTTCGGTGTACTCTTGGCGTGGCGGTCTCTTCTTGACATCATATATTTTCATCCTTGAGCCCCGGTGTTCAAACTGAAAATATGCATATATATATATATATATATATTCACATTATATATCACATGTTGACTATTTTTATATATATATATTTTCACATCACGATCCACATGTTATCGATTTTTCTATGGTCTGTGAAACAGGTTAGGTATCGATTGAATGTAAGAAGGAGTGCGAAAATGAAGAAGAATTCACCTCTTGAGATGTTCTTCTCGGTTTGCACAAGGTGGAAGCAAAGCGAGGAATGCGACGAAAATCAAAAGAAGAATTACTCTTGACGATGTTCTTCCCGGTTTCTGTGGCAAAAAATGACAGGTTATGAGGAATCGAAAATCGAAAAGAATTTGTTTGTTGATGTTCTATTTGATGAAAATTGGAAGGTTAAGCGAATGCGATAAGAGAAGAATTAGCATGTTGATGATGTTCTTGGTTTTGGAACGAGGATGGCTTAAGGTTCGAATGAGGCAGCATATTGAGAAGGTAGATGGTTAATTCGGAAAATGCTTGGCAAGATCTTGGAGCGGAGCTGGCTTTCTTGAATGGGCAGAGATTTTATTGGAATGAAGGTAGCATTTTATTGAGCAATTGCCGTCAGTGGATGCTGATAGCAAGGAGCGAACAGGCTTGATCCATCACGATTGAACACCTCTTTGCGGAGTTTTGCAGGAAATATTCAATGTCAGATGGTGAGGTTAGTTCACATTTTAGGAAATGTGAATGAATGGTCTGATTGCCTGGATGCGTCAGGTTGAACATCTCGAGGGGAAACGAGCCGAGCAGAAATGGGTCTGATAGCCCGATCGGTGGAGTCCGGCGAGGTTAGTTAACACCTCGAGGGAAGCAGAGCAGGTATGAACTATTTTGATGATCTAACGATTTTAAGAGAAGGTGCCTCTTCATGGAGATAGATCTACAAAATAAAAACGAAAACGAAAAATCGTAAAAGTATTGATGGCGAATAGAGGCGATCCAGAATGCGGAATCGCATCAATTGCGATCTTGTAGAAGACAGGCGATATCATTCAGCAAATTTGGATCATCGATAGTGGTAGCGCTTATGATTATTTATGATTCGCTGATGAAGCGTTGGCGTGATCAATGAGGAGCTGATTCATGAAAGATCTTGAAGATATTGCTGATTTCGAAATAGATTTGCTATGATTTGTCAGAGTCAGAATCATGATTTCGAGAATTGATTTTGAGCTGACTGAGATATTCTATAATGATTGAAGGAATTTTTTCACATATGGTCAAAACAAGAATGGAGATATAATTTATTTTTTGGGTAGTCATAATCTTTTTTATATGAAGATCGTTTCTCAAAATATGTGGTTAATGGAAATGATTTTAAATTTACTATTTTGAGTATTACATATTTTTTTTGATGATTGAGATAATAAATTAAAAAATAGGGATATGGCAAAATACTATTAATCTTGATCTTTAAAAGTAAGTGATCAAGTTTTAAATCAAGCATAAAATATTCTTGACTTTTATATGGTTAAATCAAATAGCTCTCAAATCATTTTATATAAATCGGGTGGATTAAACAAAAGATCTTACAATTTTGACTTCATTTGAGCATTCAAATGCATAAATACATCATATGATGAGATCATTTTGTGTATGAAGTGGAGTGGTATTTTGCATGTATTTAGAATCTCCTCAATCATAAATACATTCCTCTTATGAGAGTGAAGAAATAGAAAAGCAAGAGGAGCTCTAAAGATCCCAGCATAATCTATTTGGCGGTCTAACCACCGGCCATTCATGATGATCTTTTCGTTGACCATTGTTCTTTCATTTGACCATATCGTTGTCAACATCTCAACATTTGCACTTCATGAAATCGATCAATTTCATTAAAGCGTGATTTCTCATATCATTCATGATCAGATAGCGGAAGATCTTGTATCAAAGATTTTGAAGCTTTTATAGGTGACCTGGTTTTCCCTCTTTTTATTTTCCATTAGAAATTCGAGTTTTGTCACTTTTATTTTCATCTTTGTGTGGACTTTAAGAAGAAAGAAATTTTACTCTATTGGTCTAAGATGTATAATGTAGTTGAACAACAATTATGATTGTCGTCATCTTATGCTTGAGGCTTGCATACGACAATAGGGTTAGAGTTGAGAATTGAACGAGAACTTCAGATCATTATTTAATTAGTTGGGTTAGTGAGGACATGAGCCCCCAATGCCCCTACTATAGCTTTACCCCTATGTTGGATATCAACAGCAATTCATATAAAATTCAGTAAAAAACACAGTTAAATTTTATGTTTTAAAAGCAAACAACTCTCAAATATTAAACCATTAGATCTAATGGATATATAATTTATATGACCAATAGGATTGTCCTATAACAATGAGATTTCAAATAATAAATGGGCTTTTAGACGGGCCTTAAAAAGGAGGAGCGGCAGCACACAGAAGGCCCATTTAAGGTATATATTTGTTTGGATCAGCTGATTAGATTTTTTACGGGCCGGATTTGCAATTTAACGAATCTATGGGCCCAACAATAGTTGTCAATATTACTATTTCACAACTCTCTTTAGGTTTAGGTGGATGATTCTTCTTAATTTATTTTTGAGTGCTTGTTATTTTAACATATGCTTCCTTTTCTTATGTAAGATGTTTAGAAATAATTGAAATAAGTGCAAGATGCTTGTAGTTTATTTCTAGAATTTGTTACTTTTATTTTAAAAAAAGATAAATGAGTAATAAAATGATACTAGATCTTTTAAACAAAGAGTATATTTTAATATGTTTTTTAAAAGAAAGATATAGTTTTAAGGCATGGAATGATGAAGAGAATGTAGTATATGATTAGGGTTCAAATTTTAAGACTCATGGAAGAAAAAATTACAAAAATAAGTTTCTTATTGAAGAAACATCGCTCGATCACTAAATCAGATAGAAAGAAATGATTCCATGAATAGCATCCAAAAAAGTATTCGAATCATCATTTATTTCTTATGACAACAAATACAACATATTCAAACACAATTTTCTAGGTTTTACATTTAAATTTTATAAGCCACTATGTTAATCTCTAAGTTTAAAAATAAGCCTCAATTGATCACTTTTATATTTGAACTTGATGTTTTCAATATTCCCCCATGTTCTTTATGTTAAAATAATAAAATTTTTTAATGTTTGAGGGACTCATAATACAACTATTTAATATATTAAATTACAATATTTAAAAGAGGATACAACAAGCTTATATAGCATAATATGCAATACTAATTGTCTTGGCAATCAATAAACACATAATATTGGGAAGAATTATAACCACTGTTATAGTAATACATAAATATTAAACAATATTAGAAATCATAATTAACCTATTATATGGAGGAGAGAGATGAGCCATCCAACCTTAGTAGCAAAATTCTATGTTTTTAAAATCCACCCACTTAATGAAGATAACTTATTTTTGCATCACAGTTACAATTATATATTGAATTTTTTCTTATCTTAACTTTCATAAGTTTCTTATTATGCAGGATGTTGTGATAATTTCTTTGCTTTTTTTAAGCATAAAGCAAAATAATTTTGTTTGGCTCCCACCTTTTTGGCTACTTTTTAGAAAATTTTGTGGTGAAAAAATTATTTTGAGAACCAGAGCTATTAGAGTATGGTGGCTGTTAGAAAGCCGTTGTTTGAATTTTTCAAAAAGAAAAAAATATTTGCAACATACACAACAACTTTTTCAAAAAATTACTTTCTCTATAGCAACTTTATAACGAGCTTTTCAAAAAGTTATACCTGCCCCAAATAGGCTTGTAAAAAAAAAGATAAATTGGTATAAATGAATCAATTGTATTCATGCCCAATTCTTTTAGCATTAAACTTATTAGTTGATTGAACTTAAATGATTATATATATATATATATATATATATATATATATATATATATATATATATATATATATATATATATATATATATATATATATATATATATATATATATATATATATATTTCATCAGAAAATTCGATAGCATGCATTTTAAATACTTGATCTAATCAGAATTTAGCTTAGATAAAAGGGCGAGAGATGATAGCAACATCCATAGTGCATCCGACTGATTTATCATATCGGAGCATGAAAATGGATCCGATCCACCAAATGGTCACCAAAACGATATTTATAATCGGTGCTCGTCAGGAATACGAATCCAAGATCACCCAATTCACATCATTAAGGCAAGATCATCAAAATACACCGTCGATAGGATCGTGACCGTCGATGTATTATAGTGGTTGGAGTTTTCCACAATTTACAAGGCCACTCCCAAAATCTATAAATAACTTCATTCTCACCTTAAGGAGATAATCGATTTGAAGGCCAAGAATCGAGCCATTGTATATTTATTATTGCCACCATGTGCACAAGATCAGCTTCGCCAAGGAGATCGCTAGGAGGACTAGAAAAGAGACTTATTTTTAGATCAAGTTGCTGAAGATCGGTTCTGGCTTTTGGAAAACTTCTTCCTTGGTTGGAGTTGACCGATGTGTATTTTTTTCTTTTGGGTATTGTTTCCAGAAACACATTCTTCTCCAACTAACGAAGCAAGGACCATCTTTTGAACACATAGTGAAAGTTCTGAGCGCTGGTTTTCCTTAGATTTTGATAACCCCGTGTTCATATCCAGCGTGTGTTGGATAATTTTGTACAGATCTCATCTCGAATAAAATTCTCTAGAACATATATATATATATATATATATATATATATATATATATATATATATATAAAGAGAGAGAGAGAGAGAGAGCATGTAAAAACCATATTTGTAAAACTATGCAACAACAAATTGGTATAAATATTGCATTTGTAGCTTTTTTTTTTTTTTTGGTTTTTGCATTATTTTCATAAATAGTTCAAAAAATTAAATATTTAACTCAATTTTTAATTTATGCTTTAATATATTATGTATTGAATCATTAGCATTGTGCATACCCCTTTATTAAATAATATAAATGTTATCATTGAGTTTAATTTTATATCTTTGATAAGTTATTTGTTGAATAACAAATAAGCTATTTTATAAATATAATTAAATGAATCAATTGTATTCATGCCTAATTCATTTAGCATTAAACTTATTAAGTTGATAGAACTTAAATGATTATATATATATAAAGAGAGAGAGAAAGAGAGAGAGAGAGAGAGAGAGAGATGTAAAAACCATATTTGTAAAACTATGCAACAACAAATTGGTATAAATATTGCATTTGTAGCTATTTTCTTTTGGTTTTTTGCATTATTTTCGTAAATAGTTCAAAAAATTAAATATTTAACTCAATTTTTAATTTATGCTTTAATATATTGTGTATTGAATCATTAGCATTGTGCATACCCCTTTAACTAGTGTGCTTTTAGAATATAAACCACTGTAATTGAATAAGACATAAGAAAAGGAAACATAAATGTATATTTGTATGACATATCAAACATTCATAATTACTTATGCAATACAATTGCAATGGAATTGAAGAGATTTAAAGAGAAAATAAGGACAATATTTTTGAAGATTAAAAATTAAAATGTAAATTTTTAATATTTAAATTATTCAAAATATCTAAAAATTATTTTGAGTATTTTTAGAAAAATTTTATTTATTTTAAAAAGAAAAAAAATAAAAATATTTTAAAAATATACTAAATAAACATATTTTAAATAAATAATATAAATATACAAATAAAAATATAAACAAAATCGATCCCAAATAGGCTCGAAGCTATTGAATTTTAGTTATGATGATATTCATTCTCCTTATGTTTTTAATTTTTATGATTAGAAAATAATCTTTGCTATCCAAAACAAATTAAATAACTAAAATTTTATCTTTAATTTATTTTCATATATCATTATAACTTATGTTTCAATTTTTATGGAGAAGCATATAGAAAGTTAAGAGGATCTACATATGATATTTATTGATTTAGAGAAAGCTTATGATAAAATTTCAAGAGATGTTCTTTGGAGAGTTCTAGAACAGAAATGAGTTAATATTGATTATATTCAAGTCATTAAGGATATGTATACTAGAGTCATTGCTTGTATCCAAACACAAGGAGGATTGACAAAAATTTTCCTATTTCTTGGATTACATCAAGGATCACTTTAAGCCCTTATCTTTTTTTACTTTAGTTATGGATGTTCTTACTAGGCATTTACAGGAAGATATACTTTAGTGTATGCTTTTTGCTGATGACATTCTTCTTGTTGATAAGACTAGAGAGAGAGTCCAAGAGAAACTTGAATTATGGAGGTCAACTTTAGAGTCTAAAGGTTTTTATTTAAGTAGATCTAAAACTGAATATATTAAGTGTAATTTTAGTTGTAGAAGTTGTAGTGGTAGTGTTGTGACATTAGGTGAACAAGTCATTAATAAGAGTGAGTGATTCAGATATTTAAGCTATATGCTCAAAATGATGGTGAAATAGATGGAGATGTTATTAGTAGAATTCAAGTTGGATGGTTGAAGTGGAGGAATGCATCTGACCTATTGTGTGATAGAAAAGTTCCACTTAAACTTAAGAGAAAATTTTATAAGTTGGTGGTAAGACTCGCAATGACTTGTGGTGCAGAATGTTAGCCAATAAAAGAGAAGTATAAGACTAAGTTAAGTGTTACAGAGATGAGGATGCATAGGTGGATGAGTGGCTTTACTCTTAGAGATAAAATGCGAAATGAGTATGTTCGGGAAAAAGTTGGAGTAGCTCCAGTGGCAGATAAGATTAGAGAGAGTCACCTTAGATGGTTTGGCCACATAAAACGTTAGCCGTCCGATGACCCGGTTAGGAGAGTAGATGCATTAGATTTGCCTTATGTTAAGAAAGATAGAGGTAGATCTAAAAAGACTTAGTTAAGATGTATAAAAAATGACCTTAGTATACTTGAATTAAATGAGAATTTGATACATAATAGGACACAATGGAGACGAAGGATTCATGTAGTCGACCCCACTTAGTAGGATAAAGGCTTGTTGTTGTTATTGATATTAAGATATTGAAATGCATCAATTTTTAATAAAATAGATTTTATTGATTACATACAAATATTTTATCATATTTTTTTATTTTTTATATTTATTAGAGTATTATTTGCTTGCATGTATAGCAAATTTTATGTTTAAAACTAAAAACTCACTTGAATTGTAAATCAAATTGATATATTTATACATGTACATATATAATTTATATTTTATTTATTTAATAATATTTTTTAATTTCAAATACATTGATATAAATAATAATCATGATTAATAATTAATTTTTTTAATAAATTATTTTTTTACTCAAAACAACATAAACTCATAATTTACATACATAACTCACAGATTTTATGCATTTATATATCTAACACGTAAATTCGATTTTTTTTATTTTATGAATATGATATTTTTATTATACATAAAAAAGTGGATTTCATTTTAAAAAATAATGATGGTACGATTTCTAATATAATATTCAATATTTTAAAAATAAGACCGAATAAGAGGTTCAAAATTTAATGATTCAATCTGTTGAATCAGATGATGTAATAAATATTTAAATTTTTTAATATAATTAAAATGAGGCAATAATAATAATATAATAATATTTTGTTAATTTAGAATATAATATTCTAATTTAAGACTATTTATTTTTAAATATTTTGAATATAACCGAATGGTAAGGGGCTCTAGGGTTCTCTGGGATTCCGGTGTTCCCTCTGGTGGTGCATCTTCAGGTAATTGCTCGCAGGCAGTCTCGACTCTCCCACTCGGCTTCCTCCTCTCCTCCTTCCTCTAGGCCTCCAGCCCCCTGCTGGAGGCTCGCTAAACTGAGCCCCTCTTTATCCCCATCTAATGGCCTCTTTCTTGGCCAACTTCCCTTCACTTTCCTCCTCCTCACCGAATGGCTCTATCTTAGGGTCAGCCCCTTCTGGGCTTACTCCCTCAAATCCTCCCTTGCTAAATACCCGTAACTGGAAAGACCTCTCCTCACTCTTGAATGAGAAGAGTAAATCCCTCTCTCTCTCCTTTGTGCCCCTCGATTCTATGAAGGTTACATTCTCCAAGAGGAAGTAAATCTTTGGGAAGCATGAATGGAACCTTTCACTGGTTGGATATGCAATTGGTAAGCGACCATTTTACGGATCCTTACTTGCGGCGGTGAGAAAAAAGTGGAAGTTTAAAGGTAGTGTCGATCTGTTCACACTTGAGGGGGATTTTTTTCTTTTCAAATTTTCTTGCCTCGAGAATTATGAACTTGTTTGGGATAATGACCCTTGTTTCTTGAATGGCAGACCCTTCATTTTTCAGAAATGGACATGGGACTTTAGGCCGTCGAAGGAGAATGTTGCTAAAATTCCTCTTTGGATTAAATTGCCAAACTTCCCCCTGTGCTGTTGGAATGAAAAGGGGTTTTCTAAGGTGGCTAGCAGAGTGGGGATTCCGTTGGCCATAAACAACCTCACGGCCTCGAAATCTAGAATCTCCTTTTGCCCGAATTTGCATTCAAATTAACATATCCTCACCTCTTCCTGATTCCATCTCCCAATCTCGCCTTAAGTTGACGTAAGATCCTATGATTGGAAACCTATGTCAACGCAACACCTTCTCTCACGACATCTCCTCTTGTCCTAGATCAGTTAAACAACCAGTCAACAAGGAGAGGGGAAGAAGTAAGAGTCGGGGCCCTCACTCTCAGGTGCTTACAAAGACCATTCTTAAAAATCCATCTTCCAATGATATTGTACCAGCTGAAAATACCTTGTTGTTAGCTACTGAAACTTCTCTGCCTATTCCAAGTGAGGCCCCTGGAATTGACACCTTTATCCCTCCTCTTCCTCCTCCATCAGACTTGAACCAATTACTCCTCTCCTCCCTTGGGATGACTGACTCCCTCCTCTCCCTCCTTACGCTTCCATATGAGAATTCCAATGCTACTTCCTCCTCTTGAGTGTTAACAGATCTGCTGCTACCTACCCAAACCATCTTGGTGCTACTAAAACCCTTGATGGCTTCTCTTCTCCTGGGAAAGGAGCTGATTTCACTAGCAAGGCTTGACATCACCTCGGGCAAAAGGAAACCGAGGAAGAAGGGCAAAAGCCCTCTAGCTCATCCAATTCCTAATGATCGAGGAGGCTCCATGGGGTCTTTGGGCATGAGGGATTTACTAGCCTGGTAGGCACTGCTAGGCTCATCAAGGAACATCATCTTGATATGTTGTGTTTATTAGAAACTAAACTATCTTTAGCTTCTTTCACTGATCAGGTTTGGGGAACTCATGCAAAGCTTTTTTAGGGGAGGAGAGCTATCACAATTTTGACAGTTCATCTAGGGGTAGTATTTGGCTTAAATGGAACCCTTCCTCCATCCATTTCAGGCCTCTGATGCACTCTTCTCAACTAATCCATAGTGAGATTTCTGTCCTAGGTTCTTCTTCCTTCTTAGTTACCTGGATATATGCCTCTAATGAGGCTAGAGATAGGCTGACTTTGTGGGATTCTCTGAGGAACATTGCATCTTCTCTTAATTCTCCTTGGGCTTTGATTGGGGACTTTAATTGTGTGCTCTTTGGTAAGGAGAAATGTGGAGGTAATCCCATCCCAATCAGTAGAACTCTAGATTTTAAAGATTGTGTACAGGATTGTGGCTTGATGGATCTCCCAAGTACTGGTCTTTTCTACACTTGGTCCAATCAACAACTTGATAATCCAATCTCTTCCAGAATCGATCGTGTTCTCTGTAACTCTCTTTGGCTGGATTACTTTCCCTCTTCCTACTATAATGCCTCCAATCCTCTCTCATCAGACCATTCTCCTCTTACAATTCATCTTGCAAAGCCAATCCTGGTCAAACCTAGATTCATGTTTAGAAACTATTAGACTAAGCAAGAGCGTCTCAAGGAGGTAGTCCATCAAGTCAGGTGGTTATTAGGAGACCCCTATTCATTTTCTCCAAAAAACTTCAGCTCCGGTGGGCTCTTAAAAGCAGTGGGAAGCCTCCCTATTAAGTCAACTATCGAACTTAAACTAGAGCTAGATTGATCTCAGGTTGGACGAGACCCTTCTAATCCCATTCTGGTCAGTGCTACCAAAGGTCTGAAGCAGAGATATCACAACCTTCTATTGAAGGAGCAGTCTTGGGTTAGACAGAGGGCCAAGGCCCACTGGCTAACCAACTCAGATGATGATTTGAAGTTTCTTTATGGACACATAAAGAAAAGGAGGAATGTAAACACTATTCATCACTTGCACCCTAGTAGTTTCTGGACCCTCAAGAAATGGTTGGGAAATTAACAATTTCTTCTCTTCTCTTTTCAACTCAGGTCAAGGAATTGATCCTGATTCTGTCGACTCACCCATAGAAGTCTCTCTATCAACAGACCAAATAATGGATCTAGAATCCAAATTTTCTGATGCTGAAATTATTTCAGCACTCAAGAGCATCAATGAGAACAAATCACCAGGGCCGGACCGGTTCAATGCCAAATTTTTCACTTTCTGCTGGGACATTATTGGGGATCACTTTCTCAAAGCTGCTCATTTCTTCTTCAGCTCCAGAAAGCTGCCGGATATCTTCAAGCATAGTCTGATTACTCTAATTCCTAAGAATAAGCACTCTAATGCACTCACAGATTACAAACCAATCTCACTGTGTAACACCTTTTACAAGGTTATAGCTAAAGTTTTAGCTACCCGTATGTGTAAGGTCCTTCCTTCTATTGTTCACAGTTCTCAAGCGAGTTTCATTAAAAATAGGGATATATCAGACAATGTTGTGCTTGCTCAAGAAATCTGTTATGACTTCAATTCCCCAAAGACTGAGGAGAGGTTCATTGCTAAACTAGACTTAAGGAAAGCTTTTGATATGGTAAACCGTGAATTCCTTCTGAAAAGGCTTAGAGATAAAGGTTTTCCCTCTCTCTACCTTCAGTGCATTAAGGCCTGCATATCTAATTTCATCTTTTCTATTGTCTTTAATGGGGAAATCAAAGGTTATTTTCGTTCATCTAACGGGCTAAGACAGGGTTGTCCTTTATCTTCTTTTCTTTTTTCAGTGATTATGGATTCCTTTTCCTGTTTACTAGAAAGAGAGGTGATACACCATCGATATACTCCTCTTTTTTCTGGAACTTGTGGTATATCCCATCTTCTTTTTGTAGACGATCTAATAGCAGTTGGGCGAGCTGATTCCTCCACAGTGGCTTCTCTTAAAGCTGCTCTTGACTTCCTTTCTTATTCAACGGGTCTTCCTGTTAATCGAGATAAATCTTATATGTTTTTCTAAGAGTGTTAATTTGGCCAATCAGCTCAGTGGTGTTTTACAGGTTAATGCATCTCTTTTCTCTTTTAATTACTTGGGTATCCCAATTCAGGCTGGACCCCCTAGAATCTTACACTTTAATTCTCTGATTGATAAAATTTATAAATGGCTTGCCGGGTGGAAGAGCAAGCTTCTTTCCTTTGGAGGGTGTTATCAACTCATTCGATCCTCAATTAATGGGTCTTGTCTTATTGGTTCCGCTCGGTTGCTTGTCCCAAAAGAGTTCTTAAAAAGCTAAATTCAATAACTTCTAATTTCCTATTCCACAGTGGTGACTGTAAGAAACTTCACACAATCTCGTGGAATAAAACTACTCTTCCAAGGAATCGTGGGGGTACTGGCCTTACCTCTTGCTCCTCTTTATACACCATCTGCAAGGTTAAGTTTCTCAGGAGGCTCCTTAACGGTCATTCCACTGCTAGCTCTTGGTTTTTGAACAAATATGGCTCCTTATGGAGCAAACTCTCAGCCCGGATGTCCTTCCATTGGAAAGATCTTAGAACTTTGGTCAAGGTTGAAAACATTCAACTCAAGGTGGGCAGCAATTCTTACTTCTCTCTTTTTTTTGACCCTTGGTGTGAGGGCTTTTCTCTTCTTGAATTAATGGGTCAGAACTAATTGGGTTCTCCCAGATGATTTGAAACAACTTTTCCCAGACTGCTTTAATCGTATAAGCAAAGTGATAATATCAAATGGAAGTGACTCTGTTCTATGGGATGGGAAAAATGAGTTCACCTCAAATCTGATCAAAAACTCTATATTCCATCACTTACCAATTGTTAACTGGCATGAGGATATTTGGTTCAAAGGTATGGCTGTTAATCAAGCTTTGTTTTGTTGGATGGCATTTTTGGGTGGACTTAAAACCACTGATATTCTCTCTGTTAAGGGCTTAGGAACTACTTCCATTTGCTGCCTATGTAAAGAGGTTCATGAAAATCATGCTCATCTTTTTTTTGAATGCCCCTTCTCAATGTCTCTTATTAGGCAACTTCTGCCTAACAGCTCCTTCCTCCTTTTAAATATGCCTCTGGCTCAAGTGTTGAGTTCCTTCTCATCATTGGAGTCCAAGATCCTCAGGAGATTCTGTAGCTTGGTTTCGGTTATGACTGTTTATCATATTTGGAAGGAGAGGAATAAGAGATTTCATTTGCAAGTTGAGTCCTCCCTTTCGGGGCTCCTATCTACAATCAGAACTCAGATTGGGTTTAAACTAAGACGATGGAAATTCAAATCTACCTGGCCTGATTCAGTTCGAGCCTTACTGGAGGGTTGGAGAATCTATGAAACTTAACTCTCTTTTTTGATTCAGTATAGCTACATAACTTTGATTTTCCCTGGACGATGATGAAAGAGCTCTCGAGTTTTTTGATGCTGACTAGTCCCTTCCCAGTTGGTTCTCTTCCTGGCGACCTCTCTGCAACCTCGTCATTCTATTCAGGTGGTTTCGCAGGATTTGGGCTTTGTCTTCACTATATGGACGATAGGATGGCAGAAATGGTTGCCGTGGCAGAACCTTTTGTTTTCTTGTTGATGTTAAGTGATGTTTGGGCCGTGCAGTGCCAACCTGCTCTCTTCTGAGTCCAGGAGGGTTTTGATTTTTCTGATTTGTGTTTTTAATTACAGTTAATTTGTTCTCTGTTCCCTTTGTAACCGTTTCTCTTATCCTTGGAATGAATTGAGCTAAGCTCTTAACCTTTTCCAAAAAAAATATTTTGAATATAGTCCTAAAATAAAACTCTAAGATATATTAGTTTAATTATTTTATCTACTTTTAATCTATTTTTTTAGCCATCCAATTAAACATATAAAGTCAAAATTTGAATTATTTTAAAACCAATCGATTTTTTATTTTTAAAATTAGTTCGATTCGATCGCTCAGCCTCAGTTTGCTGATTCTGTGCAAAAATGATTTTGGACTTTAAACCAAACCGGTCAAAAGACCAGCTCATGATTGAACTAACTAATCTGTTATGATTTATAAAACTGCAGCACAGCACAACACCTGCACAGCTTCGTCAGACGGTATTCCAGTCTTTTTTTTCAGAAACAACTGCAGCACAACTCAATATTTTAAACAGGTAAACTGCTTCATCAAAATTAACTTTTTAACAGCACTTTTTCTTTACAGCAGCTTCTTCGTACAGTTACAGTTACATCAAACAGACTCTCAGTGTGCTAGTTTGCGTGGCACAGACAATGGCAAGCTCCGATTAACTTTTTTTTTTTTAAATACATAATTTCTCTTCTTAAGAGCATATCAGTTATAATAAATTTCTAGTTCATAAATGTAAATAAACACAAAAAGAAACTGATGCAAGTAACAGGATTCACATATATCTTAACAGGAACTTATTAGAGATTGATTTAGAGTTTTCTATAACATCAGAAAAATAAATATAGTTTAAGCCAGAGTTTTCTATAACTGTTTGGCGTCTCAGACATTGGCAAATCGAGAAAGATTGATGCAAGTGGTTAAGGCTGCTGCTGTTGACGCATCCACTCCACAAAATAGTCCAGTAATAGAGGCCAAGCAAGGCTTGGATCGTAATTATTAAGAGATGGAAAATTTATCTGCTATCATACACACACACCAAAGAAAAAAGAAGAAGAAGAAGAAGATGTTATTAACAATATGTGTGCCAGTCTATTTCATCTATTTAAGAAAAAAAAAATACTGACTTCATTGCAAAATCGGAGAATTTCCATCCAATGGTCCATGCTTAATGCTTTGTACTCCTGCTGGTTCTGCATCATGTGATATAAAGTTATTATAATCTGATAGAAATGAAAAGCAGTAAAAAAAGAAGAAAAAGAAAAGAAATCAGCATAATTAATGGCAGAAAGAGGGGCTTCAATTCATACAGTGTGTGAGTAATATTGACCTTAAGATATTCTACAAGCCTGTCGGCCTGGGAACGAAACTTGAAGCCTAATACAATCTTTAGTAGTTCACAGGCAATATCAATATCTATAAACTTCTGCATATCATCTGAAGAAATGGTTTTGATGTTTCACGGAACATCAGAAACAAAAGAAAAAAGAGAGTTGCTTTGTCAATATCATGATATAAAAACTTAAGGATCATTTTTAATATTTTTTTTGTTTATTTTTATTTTTATTTTTATTTTATGTATGTTTTTAAAAATAATATAATTTACTTTCGAAAAATAAAAACACGTAAAAACAAATTGAAATTGATACCAGATAGCCTCCGATTATCTTATATCGGCCTACCTGTTAAGTTGTAGCGAAACGAGAAGGAATAGAAGTCCCGAAAAATTTGAGGTCTCAACATCTATGAAGGGTGAAGAGAGAAATTATTATTAATACATGATCAGCTCAACCTAAAAGAAACTCAACAGCAAGTCCACCCTTTCTGAAGGAGTGCAAAGCTGCTAACCTCTTTCTCCATTCCGGAAAGAGCCTTCTTTAATCTATAGATATTGTCAACTCGCATGGGCAGAGCTTTCAATCCCCGTCTCCATTCTTCCTGTAAATAAGAGAGTCAACAAAATTGTCCGGTAGAAAAAAAAAATTGTTTTTCTAGCATATGTTTGCTCAATTAAAGTATATGAAATGATTTTATTTTATTATATAATATGACACTGATTAGTACACAATGGAAAAAAAGATTCATGCAGCAGAACCCACTTAGTGGGATACAAACTACTACTACTTCTTCTTCTTCTTCCTAATATTGAAGAGTGATTATATTAGGGTTATGTACAAATTTCTTTATTGATAAGACACTTTGTCCTCTTTTCTGTTTCTTTTTTGCACCCTCCTCTATAGCTATATGTATATATAAGCCAGCATATTCACAATGGAAAGAGTTTTCTAGCATATGTTTGCTCAATTAAACTGCTTATGCTCTAACATAACCTAACCATACGCACCTGTTCCCAAAAGGTGGTAAGTCCTTTTCTAAAGCACAAAACATGTGGATAAGGGCATTTCATTTATTTATCACTTCTCATAACAAACTTCATTGTCATGATGTTTCTCCTTCAAATATAAAATGCGCTCCAGTCATTCAGTGGATCAATGAAAATAAAAAATTTCCTGTAATACAAAGTAATATACAGCACAACGTTGTTCATAATCAAATAAAGAAGTTGTAGTGATTTTTTTATACTTACTAGGGTAAAATATCCTTGTTTCTTAGCTTTCGTCAGCCTGATAACGAATAGTTAAAACACCAAATGAGCAAATATAAACTATCAATAACAGAAGAAGCATGCATTCGAGGGAATACCAGGCAAATATCAGAACCCTGATATCAGTATGATATATCCCCATATCTGTACAAATTTCCTCGATCCCTTCGGGGCTGTTATGCAGGAAAAAAATCCACAAAAGTGTTAAACACTGAAATCAAAATCAATATAATAACAATAAAAAATCCCTTTCTATTCATTATGATGCAAAAAATCTATTAAAATTTTGTTCCTTGGCACGAACTAAAGCTCAAGAAAATCAAGTAGTGCACTTAACTGCAATACGTTGTAAGAGGATCCATGTCCTTAAGAACAAACTGGGAAAAGCATAGAGAGAACAAAACAAGTGCTCAAAATGGATCCAAGCTTTTTATTGCTTAATCAGAAAATCGGATGGAAGTTTTGCGTGTGAGAAAAGAAGATGATTACTGACACACCAATGCCAAAGAAAGCTGATCGAGCAGACCATCACACGCCATCGTAAGGAGAGGAGATGAATTTACCTTCTATTTGACCTCAATTGGTTTCTTAAATTGAAATTATGTTTTAAAAAAAAGACAAAGCTTGATAACCTATTATTTGATTAGATGAAAACAAGGATTTTTTTTTTTTTATTTTATTATTATTTTTTTTTTGTTTTTTTTTAATTTTTTTAATTTTTTTATTTTTTATTTTTGATGAAAACAAGGATTTCAAACTCCACATACATTCTAAAAGTCATAGTTTCATTTTCGCATTCAAAATAAGTGAGAAAAACTAAAGCATCATTTACTAAATTATGTTTCTATTTGCAAATAACCAAAAAAGACTTTGGATCAGATTCAATTTGAATGGATCAGTAGGTTCAAAATCAACACTTGAGTTCAACTAAGGTGGATCGCTTGAGTTCTAGAACACATTACAGCTAACCCAGAGAGAGAGATATATATATATATATATATACATGTGGGTATGTGCATGTGTGTGCATGTATGTGGGTATGTATGCGTGCGTGTGCATGTAGATAATATCATGAAATATAATCCATTTAATTAAAATAAGTCTAAAAGAACTTACATTCCAACATCTTAATATAATTTTGACTCAAACTAATTCAATAACTTGTAGTTTAAGGAGTGAACGATTTGAGTGCTGGCTGAGTTTTATAAGTTGATCAAGATTCCCCAATAATTTTATTTTATTTAATCAGGCAGAGCTGATGTAAGGACTACAACATGGTTTAGTTAGTCCCATATTGCGATTTAATTTGGTTTTCACAATCATGGCTCCAAATATCATGGACCAACTATAGTATACTCTAAGGAGATTCGCTAAGTTCGAGATCAAGCACTAGCCATTTTGAGTTTTGATACTATACACACACATGCTCACTTCAAATTGACTTTAAACTATATAAAAGAAAGTTTGATTAAATTTTAAATTGATTTTTAACCTTGAGTAACGCATAATGCATCTGGCCTATTATGTGATAGAAAAGTTCCACTTAAACTTAAGGGAAAATTTTATAAGATGGTGGTAAGAGCAATGACTTATGGTGCAGAATGTTGGCCAATAAAAGAGAAGCATAAGACTAAGTTAAGTATTACAGAGATGAGGATGCTTAGGTGGATGAGTGGCTTTACTCTGAGAGATAGAATGCAAAATGAGTATGTTCGGGAAAAAAGTTGGAGTAGCTCCTGGTAGATAAGATTAGGGAGAGTCGCCTTAGATGGTTTGGCCACATAAAGCATCGACCGTCTGATGACCCGATTAGGAGAGTAGATGCATTAGATTTGCCTTATGTTAAAAAAGGTAGAGGTAGACCTAAAAAGACTTGGTTAAGATGTATAAAAAATGATCTTAGTATACTTGAATTAGATGAGAATTTGACACATAATAGGACACAATGGAGACGAAGGATTCATGCAGCCGACCCCACCTAGTGGGATTAAGGCTTGTTGTTGTTGTTGTTGTTGTTGTTGTTGTAGTAACGCATAATGCGATCCACTAAGCTTGAGATCAAGATCTAATTTTGAACCTACACTGAGTTTTGATACTATACACACATTCACTTCAAATTGACTTTGAACTATATTAAAATAAGTCTGATCAAACTTTAAATTGATTTTTAGCCTAATACAAAGAACACAAATTGTAAGAAAATTATGTCGAATCATATTTTGAACAAATTACATATGATTGGGTTTCATTTCATTCATTTAGAGTAACCTTACCAAATAGGAATTTTGGCTACATGAGTAAGGTGAGATAAGTTGTTTATCTAGTAGCATTGTTATCTATAAATAAGATTTGCCCCAAATGTTTTCATGCAAATTGAATAAGCATCTCTTTCTAGCACCAAAGGTTTTCCCAAATGCATCCTATTTTTTTTTATGATACTTGGCAGAAGAGTTGTTAGGTGAAAATTTTCTTGTTCATTTCCACATTTACATTTGTATATTTTTCAATCTAATTTTGGATAATTTGTAGAAATTCACCTTACTAGGTCAAAATTATTTGTTGAAGTAGGACCTTGTGGAAATCTGATGCACATTATCATTTCATGATTTATTGGATATCACACATGCATGAAACAAGACCAGGAACCATTTGAGTATGCATGGAGCAAAAGAAATAATTAAGTCTGATGCTTAGGCATCAAAATTGGATATCTAGGTTTCATAATTGAATTTTGTTATTAGTTTGGGTGCCATGCATCGATCCAAGTGCCCAAGTGCAGTTTTTGCCATCCAAGTGCTAGTGTCTATGAAGATTTATAAATTTTTGATAGAAAAATTGGTGCCTAAGTTCCAAACTAAATTAACAACAAGATGACCTAAGAACTTAGAGCTTGACACCTAGACACCTAGTCCATACAGATTTTTGAATTTTTGATTAAACGATTGATGCCAAAGTGTCAAATCTGGCATGTAGGTTCCAAACTCAGGGCCCGTTTGGGACAACTGTAGCTATTTGAGAAGTAGTTGTGAAGCTGCTGCAGAAGAAGTTGGTGGTAGGAAGTTGCTATTGTTGAAACTGTATTCTGTTTGAAAAATTCAGTTCAGAATCTGCTGTGCTGCAACTGTTTAAGCAGAAAAGACTAAAATATTTTTATGTGCTGAAAGTTCTGAAACAGAGTGAAGAAAAAAAAAAAGATAACTGATTTTCATATATAAACATAGATCCACTAAATTATATTAAGAGATTATATATCATATAATAAATAATACTAATATTAAAATTATTAAATTAATTAATTATAAATATGCAGTTTAAAATTAATTAGCAAATCTCTAATTACTTATTCACTAAAGTAATAGATCAATAATCAATTTTTTATTAAATCAATTAAACATTAATCAATATTTTTAATTTTTATTTATTTATCATAAATCGATTAATTATCAAATATATAATTTATAATTAAATTTATTAAATTATAATTATCATAAACTAAAATTTTTAATTAATCATTAATAATAAATTAAATTAAATAAAGCTCATTTAAATTAAATTAAATTTAATAATATTAATTCAAATAAATTAAATATTAATCAATATTATATTTTAAATTAATTAGTTATGAATTAAAAAATCAACAAATTTATATAAATTAGAATTAAACTATTTACTCATAATTAGCTTAAAATGGCTACGAGTACTATGAATTATTTAGGGTATTATAGAGAAGCTCCGACTCATACCGCGGAAAGCAGCCTCCCGATCTTGGTTGCATGAAGTTAGTTGCTTCGCATGAAGTTATTGAACCGCGGGCGTGTGGTTGCGAAACAAACAGCCCTATGTCACGATTTATAACGTGTCGTGACGGAAACGTAGTCCCAAACAGGCCCTCAATTAACAACAGGATGCCTTCAGCATTTGAAATACTTAGGCATCCAACTTGGTGCCAGACATTGCAATGATAGATTTTTGCGCCAAAATTGTAAAATTTAAAGACATTCACTTATGAAAGTTTTGTAACTTAACTAGGAAAAATTGTTGATGAGGGTAGGTGTTCTTTTTTGGTTTTTATCATGTATTTTTTCATTATTATTCTTTCTCACATGGATTAATTTCCCTTTCTAGGGATTAGTTATAACTAGATTATTAATGTTAGTTCCTTATTAATATAATAAACCAATTCTTATTATTTAAATGTTTAATACATATTTTCAATCTGCTTTCAATTTTCTTCTAATTATTTGGCCATCAATTGTGAATTCTAAAAGTTTACTTCTTAAGTTGACGATTTGATCATCTGAGAAATCATTTTATACATTACAAAAGTAAGTCTTCGAAATTTTGTAAGAATGCCATTAAGATGATTTAAAAATACTACCATAATTACATGAACAATTTCACAATCCATAACATGCATATGTACTAATAATGATCAATCAATAAAGAACGATTAAATAGGAAATGAGCTATCAACACACTACAATTTCTTCTAATAGTATAGCCGTTGCTTACCAACCCAATGAAATAACCAATCAATAGGAAAATTCTAAGATGGCCAGAAACTCACCCAATTACATCAGAAGATCCCTCAGAATAAATATAAAAGATTTTATCAATCTGCTCTATCTCCTTTGACGAATCATTGCTGGAGGCTTGAAAAATAAAAAAAATAAAATGATCAGTATGGGTAGAAAAATAAAATTTAAATATAGATATGTGTTTATCGTTTACCTATATAAAGATTAAAGCAATTTATAACTTTGTTTTAAATTATTTTGTATCTAAGTTATAATAAGCTAATTTACAATTGTACGCTTAATGTAGTGAAAGTGCCGTTAATATCTATTATTTAAATTTTATTTTTAAGATACTTAAATTACTAATTATATTTTAAATCATACTTATTTTAAAAATTTCTTCTCTTAGAAATTCAATCTGAGTACAAGAAGGTAATGGCGACTGCATTAAGGATCAATGAAGAAATATTAAGCATCATAGAAATCCATCATCAAATGAAACCAAACATTATCTTTCCGATGACAAGATCGAACAATCAAACAATTACATGCATCAACACATTGCTCAATCAGAGAATCGCGATCACCTGAGGGGTCGGAGGAGCCGGCGGAGGCGGCGGAAGAATTGCCGACCTCCGAGGCGGCGACCTGCTGCCCCACCTTCCCCGCTGAAGAATGCCGCCTATCCATTCCTTCCGATTATCAACAGTAAATTACACGAGGAAATTCGACGTGCCTCTCCCTCTTTCTGGGGTTTTCGGCCCTGCGGATTGAACGGGCGATTGAGAGACTAACTCCGCGAAGACGAAGTGGTTAGAACTTAGAAGTGATTGCTATTTATCAGGGTTCAGTTGATGAATCTTGCTTTTAGTGCTGATTCTTTGTGGGACCCGCGATGTGACTGAACAATCCTAAAAGATCAATGTATGCAAAGTGAGAGGCGAGGTATTTTGTAAAAATGATTAGCGACCTTTAGATCTGCTATAAGATTTGTGTTCGTTATTGGTTCTGATGGAAAAAACAAAGGTTGAAGATTCGTTGTTGTGTTCCTGATTTCAGCTACTCAGTGTACGGATGTCTGAAGATTTTTTTAATAACATGTTACATGTATCTATCTATAACTATATTAACATATTAAAAATTTTACATATATTTTTCTAACAAAAAGATTTGCATATATAATACATAATTACTATACATTTATATGATTAATGTTTAAAGTTAAAGTTATATATAAATGATATTTTTTATAGAAACATTTCACTTTAAAAAATTTCTAAAATTTCACTATATATATAAATACCTCTAATATATTTTATTCATCAATTTATATTGCTCATTAGAATAATAAGAAGTTTATTTTATAAAAGGTAATATATCTTAATGAATCTTTTATAATAATATAATTTTGCAAATGGTAAGACTATTATTGTCAGTTTCAACCATAATTATATGGTGAAATCTATCATGTTGTGTAATATAAATAAACAAATACACATAATTAGATATTTAAAATAAAATGAGCCAAGAAAATAAGATTTTTAATGTCAAAAAAAAAAAAATAAAAAAATGGAATATTTAGCCTACTTAAAATAGCTTCTATTACTAATAGATATAAATTATAAATCATAACATCTTCCCAAATTCAAAAAGACATCATAATAAAGCAATTGAAAGATGATTGGAGCTAGTATTTTTAGTGTTTGGTGAAGTAAAAAAATAAGCATCAGTCGTTGATATCAAAATATCAACAGAGTAGCCAACACAACAAATCTAATCATTCCTTTTAGGTTAGCCTTAGTAAGCCTTTGGAGGAATCCATATAGGAAGTTCTTTTGTTAAATCCTTCTTACAATTTATGTCAGACCCTAATTGATCCAAGGGTAGACCTTTTTCATTGCATGGGGTTTCCTTTGTGGATATAAGTGTTGAACTTAAGCAATCAAATCCATCTCTATAATCCAATTGCTTTTCCAATTGGTCATGAAATTTTGAGGGGTTTTGGTTGTTCAACCAAAAAATATCATAAGGAATTTGATCCAAGGTTGAGTAGAAAGAAACCTAGCTATCATTACCCTATACCTAGAATTATTACTAGGTACATTCTCTATTAACACCATAATGATTAATTTCAGTTTTAAAATATTTATGTTGGATTATAAAAATAAATGATTATAAGCTTGGGTTGATCATAAATCATAAAGTCAAACTTTAACTCTAGCATATGTTAAAGCTAAGTCAGACTTCAATTTAATGTTAATTGACTTTAATATCTTTATAAGATTTTCCATGAAGCTCATTAATATATGTAAGTGGAAACTTCATGGGTCTATTAGTAAGGTTAATCACCTTAAATCAACCACATTATCATTTGAACTCAATTTGACTTTATTGGGCTAATGACACCTAAACATACCCTATAATTAATTAATTAGTCTAAATTGAATCAAACCATTCCCCTTGGTGCCGCATATAATATTCACAACTAAATTGGCCTAATTGCTCATTAGTTCAAACTCAAAGAATCATAAGAATGGCTTCGACCCATGAATGTTCATGTCTCACTTGGATCTCTAATCAAACAAATTCAATCCTCATAACCAATTAAACCCTTTAGCATCATTATAGCCAAGGGTGCCCTAAATAATTATTTAGTTAAACCAAAGTTGATTTGACCATTCCGTATGGGTAAAAAAAATCTTTTAAATCAAAGTGTCTCATTTAGACCAGAATAAGCATATGCTCACTCCCAAGATCAAATTGACCAATTAAATGGTCAAATATTTTCATGGAATTTGACATGGGACTATTAAAAGAGTGTCCTCTATACTTTCATAGTTCACAAAATCAATTTAGCCAACTTATGCAATCAAATCAATGGGTAAAAGTGAGGGGTCTTATTGCGTCACTATAACCCATCAAGACAAAATCTTCATCACCAATTTGCAAAGTTTCTTTGCTACTCTTAACCCAAGCAAGCCCAAATCCATTTCCTTTTGGATCCAATAGATCCATGAGTCTCCTAGTCTACTCTTAGGATAGTTAAGTGAGTTTGATAAGCTCCTCCAATAACAAACCATCCATAGATCAACTTGGATCCATGTAGATCAGTTTAATGGTTCCACCTCCCCACCTGCTTCAACCTTATCTAGCCAGAACTTAATCTCAGATTAACAATAAACCAAGCTAAACCATGGGTGGACCTTGGGTTTGCTAAATTATATAAATAACTCAATTAAAGGTTAGCTATCATCCCCTCAATCCCACGAGCTGAAATGAAACCTTTCTCCACCGCCTCAATCACTCAATCACTTCCAATACCAAGCTATGATCATAGTCTGGGCTTTGATTCGTATAATGAAGTAGAGAGAGGCAACCCATAAAGCTTGTAAGAGAGTTTATCTTAATCCCACGAACCTTCCCAAATTGATTTTGAGCTTAGTTCAATTCCCCAACATGAGAATTTCTCTCTCTCTGCTTGTCCCATATTTGATCTTGATTGACTGAACTTTTATGCTATGCCATGGTTTGGTGAACCATAAGATCTCTTTATTCCCTACTTCTCATGCTTTCTAGTGAAGAAATTTATCTGAGAAGCATTGAAAGGGAGAATTTACTATGGATCTAGCTTGGATAATGTTGGCTTAAACCAAGGCCATGGCCCCTAGATTATCTTTCTTTTGTGAGAGATATGACCTGTGGACCTTTAGATTTTATTTATCCAAATCCAATGATAAAAAATTAATCAAGTTTAAATTCTTTAGAATTTTCTTTTGATTTTTTTTTTTCAAAATCATTTAGATTGAATTATGATTTAAAAGTTTTCTAGTAGACACATCATGAAAAATAAAATTTAAGAAAAATATCAAAAATAGAATAATTTGCATAATTCTATTTTTAAAAATTATTATTTTTTAATTTTAAACAATTATATAGTTAGAGACCACCAAAAATTATGAGATTAAAATATAAGGTGTGATACAATGACGAAGTCATTTAATAAAAATTTTAAATTAATGTGATTCAAAATTAAATAGCCATTAATGTTTCAAGCTAATATTTATAATTAATCAAATATAAAAATTTAAATATTCAATGAAAAATTATGAAAAAAAACAATTATTTAGACTTATTATAAAAATTTTATAATTTTTTTTATTTAAATTGAATTAATCATTAATTATTAAAACAAAATTTTATTTTTAAAAAAGTAAAAAAATTAAAATATATTAAAAAACTATGCTAATTTAATGGGATGCTTTAGATACTTATTTACTATCTATGTAAAAACTTTCATATTTTTTCATAAAATGAAACCTTTATGAATTTTCAAAGGTGAATAAGAAATATATATATATATATATATATATATATATATATATATATATATATATATATATATATATAAAATAATAATAATAATAATAATAATAATAATAATAATAATAATAATAATAATAATAAATTTAAAAAAATTATGAAATTTTTACTAAATGTTTAGTTTGATAATTTAGACATTCCATAAAAATTTAATTATTTTCTATGCTAATTTAAATAATGTAATTCATTTCAAGTTAAAATTGACAATTATATAAATTTAATAAATAATTAATGAATATTTAAAATTAGAGATAATACTATATAATTAAAATAATAACCTATGACCATCATAAAATGAAACCGAAATCTTCTAAAATTAATTTGATTATTGGAAAGTCATTCTTATATGACAAGTCATTAATGAATAATTAGTAATTATCAAACCATAATAAATCATAAAATAATCTAAATAATTTCAATTAATTAAGATAAATTTAGCTAATAGAGCTTATAATAGACTTCATGAATGAACTTGTCTTATAACATTGAACATCCAATATCAACTAATCAAAAAGGGTTCTTAGGGTAGAATATTCATATTGATGGGTGATTATTTAGTAAGGTCCACTAGTTAAACATTGCCTTGAACATGAAATAACTTAGAATTTCACATCCAAAATCATAACCTACTTCATTTTAAACCCTGAACATGTTATGAAATTTAGGGAAAAAAATCTAAGAACACTTGTGTGTGCCACATACCTTGTGCATGCATTGCATTAGACTAGATATCCACTTTATGTATATACTAATATAATAAATTAATGAGTTTGATTAATTTGATTTTAACATTGTTATCTTTATGGGATTTATTTTATTAATCAACTCCATTTACACTATTTCATGAGCATATGAGAATATTATGTGTATGAGATGAATCAATCCAATAGGGGAACACCCAAACTAAGATCACTTAACACAACATTCTAGGTTTAAATTACTCTCCAAACTAATTTGATAGATAACTGCATCACAACATGAATTATTTTTCTTAAATAACTTGGTAACCTTTATCTACCAAGTTTTCTCTCACTTGGTCGATCCTCTTCCTTATGCAAGACACATGTTAGATTGATATCTTTGAACTTCCCTTAATCATATTTATATGACTGAAGAGTCTTCATGAGTTGGTCATGCACATTGCAACCCTAACTAATTTCTATTATGGTTATTTTCTTATGACCCTACTTGATTTATTTGAAGAACTTGATCATCCTTTTTGAAGCAGTTCAAACTGTACCAACCACTATTTCTTAGTCTCTACCCGATTACACACATACTAAGCTTTTCTTTAGTTCATTAAGTCACTATGATTGAATAATATCAAAACTAAAATATACAACTATACTTAGTCTTAGTCCTTTATTTGAATAAACATTCTATGTTCATTTTCCCTCTTGTATCCCAAACATTATGATCATTACATCATCTTGTTTGGGATTTTTGGTATTCAAGCTTTGCTTAAATATCAAATTTTCATTTAATAGTTGATTGTGTCAGCTATTACTTATCCTATTGATGCATATGCATGATAATCATCATTTTAGGTTAGATTATGACTTACTAAAACCTAGAGATGGCTAAGTTATAATTAAATAATTTTTATTATAAGAAAAGAATTCACTTAATTATAAGATTATTTAATCATAAATAAGTTCTTACATGACTAATTAATGGTACTCTAATAGCCTGAAGCCTATCATCTTATTCCTGATAAAGTATATACTAAGTGATAAGCCTTAGGATGATCAAATTGTCTATTTGACTTAGCATGGTAAGTCAAGGTCATATATGATGGTCCTTAAGAATATACTAACTCACACACATTTACATGTTGTAATAGTTCACAACCTTGTAGTCATTAGTATAAGGAGGTCGTAGCTAGGCCACTTTGTTCATGCAACCCCTTTAACTATTTGAGACAAGATTACAAGAGTACGATTATAATTCTTTTACTTTAGTTGATTATGCAATTTATAATTTGCTACACTACTTTGCTATTGTATTATTATTAGGTTATACATTTTTTTAAGTGCCTATGGTGTTTAAAATTATGATGGACATCACATAGATCTTAGGGGATTTGAGTATGACATCAAGAAATAATATACTACTTTGGTAGATAAAAATATCACCATATGATGGACTCAATCATTTAATAAGGACTCCTATGGTTGATCAGTCTATGTGTACTAGAGATTTTTTTCTACTTTACATGAATAAAGTAAGGTAGGGTATATTTTGAGCCAAGTTCTTAAGTTTCCTATAAGGGAAAGATCTCATAGTTAATTACATTATAGTGGGTATGAATCTTCTAAGAAAACTCTTGATTAAAGTGGTAGACTAACATCTCTATAGATTTTAAAATTTAGAACAAAGAATTGATAATTTTTTAGAGCAAATGAGAAAACTAAATTAAGAAGTATTCTTAATAAAGTCCAATGGAAGATAAGCAGGAAGTGCTTGTGATATTAGGAACCCTACTGAGTACTTTAATTTATCTTATGGTGAGGCTTTATATTTTTGAAACTGAGAATTATTATTTTTTACTTGATATTTTATTAGAAAGCTAGGACTTATATCCAAATAATATAAGATTATGAAAATGCCTAAGAGGTAATAATTTATATCTATAATAAAAGAAAAATAGAGTACATTTGATCCCAAAACTAAAGTTCTCTAGCACAAGCTAAGAGCTCAACCAAGTTTAATGAGGAAAAAAATAGAATATGTTAATTCACTTTCATTAGACAGAATGAACATATCACGATTCTTACGGACCTACAACCGCTTGAAGTCTGCTAGTTAACACCTTTTACGAGTTAAGACTATGTTGTCAAGTTTATAGAATGCAAGATGGCTAGACTAATTTTTATTAGGAATAGAAACCTAAGAGCCTAAACTCACTCGTTAGATTCTAGATCATGATAAGTAAGAGAACTGTAATGTAATAAAAAGTTTATATTTAGACTCTTAAATTTGACTCATGTTTGGGTGGGCATGTATGTCTATATAAATGATGAAATTAAGTTATATGCTAATCCATGAGTAGGGTATTCTTCACTCAAGGGGGTTACTAATAATGGTCCTACACTCCCCCTTATCATGCAATAAGTAAAGATCCTTATTGTTCAAGGAAGAAAGATAATATGTATGTATGATTGTTATACATCCAACACAAACCTAGTTATTTCTAAATATTTTATTAGATCATCCCTAGGTTTTAAGATGAGGTTATGAGTTTCATTAGTTTTAGTTTGAGTTGGTTTTAAGTTAGGGTAGAAAAATTTAATCCTAAAGTGCCTAATGAAATTCAAGAAACATATAACAATCATCATGCTTAAGTAACCTAGAAAAGAATATAATATCTAGTGCACACAAAAAGTAAACACACTAAATAATAAAATTAAAAGAATAATTAAGTGACCGGTGGGGTTGGGTTCTCGCTATACACTCTAAAAAATGAAAAGAACAAGTTGTCGAGCACAACCCTAATGTAGTTTAAATTATAATTACATGAATTAAATAGTAAGTCACGGGACTTTGTCTTCATTTATCTTCTTGATCTTGGGTCCTAAAGGCCACGAGTTTCTTAAGTCTATACCTTCTAGTCCGCTCATCCTAAACCTGATGGCTCTAACCTAGTTCTAATACAAAATTCCAATTTAAAATTTAAAAATAGAGATTATCCATAACACACATATACACCAAGTATTTATATTTCATACAATAGGGCTTAGCACCATCTGGCACTAAGCACACTTATCTTAATGTGTTATGCTTAGAGGGGAAAGCAACACTTGCAAGCAAATAATATTTAATTTTTTTTTATCACAATGGCCCCTTTTATCAAGCACAATATTTTATAAAACAAATTAGTATAATAAATAACGCCCTATCATTTAGACTAGCATACAAATAATCATAATAGCTAGTCTAAAATAATACATAATAAAATAAGAAAATAAATACAACAAAATCAAACATTGGTCTAACCTAAGTTTAGGATAGGTGGCCCATTAATCTAATGTGCGTTCAAGGGGTAGTGTAGTAAGACAAAACTAGAATTTAATAGTTGAATTGTAATTTGAGAGAAAAGTTCAATTTATTACCATTTGGTTATTCTAATTCAAATGATTAATGATTAAGATATAGATTCTTACATTCTAATTTAAATTATGTTTAAGTTAGATTTAATGTTTTAAAGTGAAAAATAATAGGCCTTATTTGAGGGAAGCCAACTCTTCATTACACCCTATCTCTTACACCCTATCTATAGGTTGATTTTAAAGGTAGGTTTTATGGCTTTTAGTATTTTTAATGAAGTGCTGTATTGTAATTAAGTCCTAAATTTGAGTTATATTTAAATGAAATTATAATCAATTGAAAGATATCTTAAGATTTATTAACATAAGCCATGATCTCCCTTTATGATAATACTTAACCTTCTCCATCAACGTTAACATATCTCCTTAATCAGCATCGACGACCGAGCGATGTTGGATTTTCATGGCTAGTCGCTAGTGATCCACACAATGAAATCATACAATTTTTATTGCAAAATGGTTAAGACATGATTTTAAATGGATCTATATAATTTGATTGATCCTAAATCTAGTTTCATTTTACAAGTGGCCAATGTAAAATTAATGGGAAGTCAGTTTCAGCCATACCTCATCGGCATGGGGTCTGAGGAGCGGTTTGGGTTTCAAAAATGCTCAAGGGAGTTGGACAAAGATTTTGAGAAGAAATCATGCTTTGCCTCCCTATGGATCGATGTGAAGAAGAACATTCACCATCGCTCACCTGAGTTTGGTGTTGGGAATGATCAAAGGAGCTTAGGAGTAAGGGGAAGGTATGCTTGTGTTTGATTTCACTCAAGGAAGGTGTTAGAATCAAAAGAAGCTCTGAGTTTGATCTCTCATTGGGTTTTTATGGTCGATCTAGAGGTTCCCTTATTGGCTTTAGATAAAGGTCACTGGCCATGGGAATTTGAATCCCATGATTGCTCTAAAGGCGGTTAAGAGGTTCAAATAGCCATTCAACTCACTTTGGGATGGTGAGGTAACATATATGGGAGAAATTTGGATGGATTGGGGGAGGATGATGATTTTGGCTTCTCCCCTCCATGGCATATTCCTCTCTCCTTGAACTAATTGGAACCTCCTTAAACCTCTAACTTTAATTGACAACTACTTTGGGTTCATCTTATGATGTGTCTAAGTGAATCCAAGTTTAATTAGTTTGAGTTAGGGATTAAATGTCAAGGTTTGATCTATGTGAGTTTAGCTTGATTTATATTGAATTATGTCTGATCAATTAGCAAAGGATGTTCATTATTCACTTATTTGGATTGATGATTGATTATCCAAATCAATTCTAAGGTGCACCATGGATTAAACTTAAGTTCATTTGAGTTAGACTTGGGTTTAAGTGTTTAAGTTTGATCCATTTATCTTTTTGGATTGAATTTATCAATTCATCTGATCAATGGGTTTAAATCTATATTCAATTATATTTTTTTAGCCAGTTATAATGTTTTTAATTGATTAATTTTATTGGATATGAGATTAATTTTGATTTTGAACCCAATTGAACCCATCTTAGATTAAATTGAGTTTAATTAAGTCAAATGGCTAATTTGACATAATTAAAAAATGATTTGATTTTAATTATGTTTAATTAAGTATTTAAAATGATTTAGATTAATTAATTTTATTTCATTTAGAGTTGAATTTGAATCTAGACCTACTTTGACTCGAATTTGGGTTTAATGGATCAACTTGAGTTTATTTAGGTTAAATGATAAATTAATTAAGCTAAACTCAATAATTGGTTGAATTATATTCATTTATGATTTTTAAATAATTTTAGATGTTTAACTTAAATTAATTTCAATTTTATTTTGATTTAGGTTTTAATAAGATTCATTTGGGTGATCTAATTAGCCCATTTGAGGCCTTATTGGATTTAGATTTATTTAGGTTTATGCTTACACATATTCATTTGATAATTCTAAGTCCTTAGAATAATTTAATTTGGTTAAATTTTGGTGATTTGATCTGTGACTTGGTGGGGCCCATATAGGTCAACTTTAGGTCATATGACATGATTGAATATCTTAAACCTAAGTTAAATTTATTTTTAGGTACATTTATGTTCATGCATTGACTTTATATTTTTTTATTGATTTTGATTTATTTTGATTTTATTTGAATTTCTTTGGACTTAGGTGATTTTGAGCTTAAATAGGTTTATTGTGTTGACCGCCAAATTACATTGGTTTAAGCTCAATTAAAATATAGAATTTAATTAAAATGTGTTTGATTTAATCATTTATTTAAATTTGAGTTTAGTTTGGTTTCACCTAATCCTATTGGGTTTGGTCAAATCCAAGAAGGATTCATTAGGTCACTAAGTATAATATCCTAAGTGCATTAGGAGACTCTAATCTAAGATTAGGTATCTTAATTACTATATTTAGTGAGATGATGTTAATTTTATCCAAAAATGATGGCAACATTATTTGAAGAAGATAGTAGATATGGTCTTAATATTTGTAGGATTTTGTACTAATAAATGTAAATATACACGTGGTGTTTATTTTTGAATGTATGGGGGGACACCGCGCATATCGAAGAGGGTACTTTTTGAAGTGATTGGGTATGATATTGAGGTATGATATACTATCTCGAAAGATAGGGACATCACCCTTAAATGGACCTAATCACCTAATAAGGACCCCTAAGGCATGATGGGTCTTCGAATATACCAGAGATTTTTCTCCCGCTTTATATGGATAAATAAAGTAGAGTTTATATTAAAATAGGTTCTAAAGTTTCCTATGGTGACAAGCCCCCATAGTTAATTACATTCTAATGAAGGTGAATTTTTTAGGAATACTCTCGATTAAAGTAGACAATTGTTATCTCCAAATATTTTAAGGGCAAGTCTATCAATAAATTGGCCATGTTTGGAAAATCAACCAGGATAGATCAAGTGGAGAGACTTAATTTTGGAAGACAAAGGAGATGAGTAAGGAATGCTCTTGATACTGGAAAATCTAATGAGCATTCCAATTTATCTTATAATTGGGCTTTATATGTTTGAAATTGAAGAGAATTGTTTATTTAAGTTGAATTTTCATTCGATATTTAAGGCTTATAATCCACCAATACAAGGTTGTAGAAAAGCCTAAGTCATGAGGATTTATGCTTGTAGCCCGAAGGAAATAACAACCTCAGATCCTAAATCTAGGGAGCTTTGACATAAGCCAAAGCATGATCTAAATCTAAGCAAAGATGGGTATATGGTTACCTCCACAAGAGAGAGTAAACCACCCGACTGCTAGACTTATAACGGCCTGGAGTGATAGCCAGCTAACTCCTCCTATGCTTTTAAATCCATGTGGTCAAGTCTTATAATTTTGCAAGATAGTTGGGTTGTTATTATTAATAAATAGACTAAAGTCCTTAAACCTACTCCTAAGAGACTAGAGCATGAGTGGTATGAGCAATGACTTTGTCTAATGCAAAACTTTCAATTTTATTTGATTTTGGACACTTCATTTTGACTAAGGCCATAGGATTTTTGTATGTCAAAATGCATGATGAAATGAGTTATGGGCTAAATCAAAAGAGAAGAGGGTGAAGCTCCGTTAGTAAGGGTTGCTCTCAGAGGTCAAGTGGTCCCTGTATGTGTAAGGATGGATGCCCTCATTTTGTAAAAGTGATATAATATGATATGTATTATATGAAACATACAATATTTGAGCTAAGGGGTTGCTAAATCTTTTAATTATCTTGATTTAATACTTAGGCTTTATGTGAGGTTATGAGTTGCTAAAAACTTTAGTTATGAGTTATAGTGGGTAAAAGATTTATTTTTTCTTAAGAGCTTAATCAGATCCAGACCACACATTAAGACATCATTCATAACAAAACTATGAAAAGGCATGCCCTTTTTATTGCATAATTTAAACATAATATTGTGGTATTTATTTTTAGATGTGGGGACACCATGTAGATCATAGGGGATACTTATTGAAGTGATCGGGTACGACATTGAGGTATGATATACTATCTCGAAAGATAGAGATATCACCCTTCAGTGGACCTAATCACCTAATAAGGACTCTTAAAGTACGATGGGTCTTCGAATGTACTGGAAAATTTTCCCCTACTTTACATGGATGAATAAAGTAGTGTTTATATTAAACCGGGTTCTAAAGTTCCTATGGGGGAAAGCCTCTATAGTTAATTACATCTTAAAGAAGGTGAATTCCTTAGGAATACTCTTGATTAAAGTAAAAAATTAAATTCTCCAAAGATTTCAAGGTCAGATTATCAAAAGATTAGTTATATTAAAAAATCAAGTGGGAAAACTCAAGGAGAAGACTTATTATCGAAGTAAAAAAATGAGTAAGGAATGCTCATGATACTCGGAAACCTAGAGAGCATTCCAACCTATCCTATAATTGGACTTTTTAATTTTAAAATTGAAGAGATTAATTTTTATTAAAGTTGACATTTTATTAGAAAGCTAGAACTTATAATCCCATAATATAAGATTGTGGAAATGCCTAAGAGGTAATAATTTATGCTAGTAGCCTAAAGAAAACAACTACCTTAGATCTTAAATCTAGGGGGCTTTAGCATAAGTTGAAGCATGACCTAAATCTAAGCAAAAATGAGTATATGGTTTACCTCCACAAGAATGGATAAACCATCCGACTACTAGACTTTCAACCTCCTAGAGTGACAGCCAACTAACTCCTCCTACACTTTAAAATCATGTAAAAAAGTTAAATAATTTTGCAAGATAGTTAGGTTGTTATTTTTTAGAAAGAGACTAAAGTCCTTAACCCACTCCATAAAAAGACTACATCATGAGTGGTATGAGTAATGACTTAATCTACAAATGCAAATCTTTTCAAATTTTATTTGATCTTGGACACTTCATTTTAATAAAGGCTTTAGGATTTTGTATGTCTATATGCATGTTGAAATGAGATCATGGGCTAAATCAGAGAGAAAGAGGTGCTTCCACCACAGAGGAGACCCTCAAAGGTCAAGTCTTCCCCTATCGTGCAAGGATGAAAACTCTCTCTTAACAAGATTGAGACAATATGAATGCATGATGTTAAACATACAACCATTCAGCTAAGGGGTTGCCAAATCTTTTAATTATCTTATTTAAGGTCTGAGCTTTATGGTGAAGTTATGTGTTGTAGAAAATTTTAGTTATGAGTTGTAGTTGGGTAGAAAATTTATTTTTTCTAAGAGCTAATCGCATCTAGGCCACATTAAAGCATAAATCATAAAAACTATGAAAAGCATGTTAGTTTTGTGTGTTAAACAAAACATCAAACAATTTTTTATAACTAAAAGCAAAAGAATAAAAGGCCAGTGCGGTCGGGTGTCATCGTATAACTTGAAAAAGGAAAGATGGGTAGCAGAGCTCTATCTTTATACAATCTAGAATATGAAAGAATAATTACAAATATAATGAATGAATATTATGGGGGGTCTTCATTCTTCATGCTTCATGTCTTCATCTTCATATGTCTATTTGATTTGGTTTACTCCACTTCAAATGCATCACATGGCCTCCTAGGACAAATCCTTCTAGCCAATGTTCTTCCTTATCCCCCATAAAATTCATCATAATTCCAAATTATGAAATTACATTAAAAATAAGAAAAATAAATCTAACTACACCTGCAAAATAAGTGTTAGCTAAACATACATACAACCCAAGCAGTTATATTTATAATTTGAGTTTGGCACCCTACACATGGGTAACCAAGCCCACCTGTCTTAGCTTGGATTATGCTTAGGGGCTTAAGAAACCTACAAAGAGAGCATTTATATTTATTTTTAAGTGGCCCCTTAAGCATAATCCCCTACATAAAATATGATTAGGCTAATCACGACCTACCATCCAGTCTATGAGGCATACACCCTAACATCCAGTCTAAAATATTACATCAGAAAACAAAACATACATCAAATCATGCACCGTCCTAACATAAGGCTAAAAGTGGTGACTTAATTCTAATGTGTGTGTTAAAGTGGTATGTCTTAATAGGCATTAAGGTTATGTTTTTCCTAGTATGAAAGGAATTCAATTTAACCATAAAGAATGATTTCACTTCAAGTTGTTTAATTAATTTGAGAATTTTAATTTGTGTTTTATTTGGTTTCATGTGACCTACACTTAGCAACTAAGTGTTATAAAGAGATAAAAGAGATTTGCTCTCTTTCATCCCAACCCTAAGCCACTTTCTAAAGCATGTTAATTTTATTTAGTTCTCTTTAGTGAATGGCTTATTACACATGTTAAATTAATCCTAAATTTAGGTTCATTTTAAATGATCCTATTCAACATGAAAGGCATCTTAAGATTAACGTAATCGATTACTATCATATGACATATATCAAGTTATTCCTTTTCATCACATGTAGTATGCATATGACTTAAACAACTATACATACAACATATTTCAACACTTTAAATGAAAGATGCATATGTGTATTTTGTAGAAAAGGAGATTTTCCTTCATTAGCTAAATGCACATACAAGTGTATAAAAGTTTTAAGGATACTTTAAACCAAGGAGTGAGGTAAATACCTCCTTGGGGCTACTTAAAGCCTTGCATCCCCGGAATATCCAGACTAGATATACCCATTATTCTTAAGTACACAAGAATGTGCAAATGACTACAAGAATGAAAAAATCATGCAAAAGTTGTGTTTTTTCAATTGAAAGGAGATTTTCATTCATTAACTAAATACACATGCAATTGTATAAAAGTTTTAAGCATATACTTCATCATTGTTAAACTAGGGGAGTGAGGTAAAGACCTCTTTGGGGCTACTTAAAGTCTTGCATCTCTGAAATGTCCAGACTATATATACCCACTATTCTTAAATACACATGAATGTACAAATGACTACAAGAATGAAAAAAATCATGCAAAAAGTTATATTTCTTTCCATTGAAAGGAGATTTTCATTCATTAACTAAATACACGTGCAAGTGTATACAAGTTTTAAGTAGATACTTTGCCATAGTTAAACCAGGGGAGTGAGATAAAGACCTCTTTGGGGCTACTTAAAGCCTTGCGTCCATGAAACGTCATGGCGGATTCGCAAACAAGTAAACAATACTTCAAATGAAGAGAATAATTTGATGAATTGAAATGAAATTTTTGAAGATAATTATTTTCAAATATGATTTTATAGGTAGTATTTCTTCAAATAGAGCCCATTAATTGGAAGCATCGGATGTTCCTCTTTACAATCAATAAGTTGATAAGATCTTCCTTAGTAGGCATTCTCTATGATAAAAGGGCCTTCCTAAGTGGGTTCAAACTTACCTCCCATCTTTTGACTGAAACAATCTCCTTAGAACTAAAATAAGCTCTCCTACTTGAAAATTTCTAGGGAGGACTAGCTTGTTATGAGCTTGAATCATCTTGGCTTTGTACAACTCGAGGTTCTGACATGCACGTAGGTGTCTCTCCTCTAAACCTTCAAGCTCTTCTAACCATGACTTGGCGTTCTGCTCTGTAGTAATTTCACTACCCATTGCTATCCTTAATGACATGAGCTAAACTTCTAAGGGTAGAGCGGCTTTGGACCCATACACTAAGGAGAACAGGGAAGATTGAGTGAGAGTTCTGTATGTGGTGTGATATGCCCACAAGGCTTCAGTTAGCTGCTCATGCCATTGTCGCTTATTATCATCGAGTGTCTTCTTTAGTATCTGGATGAAAGTTTTATTGAATTCTTCTGTTAGGCCATTTGACCTGGGATAGTAGATGGTGGAATATCTTCAATCTATACTATGTCTCTCCGAAAAGTGATCTTGGTGCTTTTGAATGTAGTACCATTATCGGATATAATTCATCGAGGCACCCAAAACCTATACATGATATAGTTCTTGAAAACTGAAGCACATCGAAGCTATGACCTCTCTATGGATTGCCTCGCCCACTTGGAAAAGTAGTCGTGGCGCCTAGGATGAACCGATGACTCTTGGAAGAAGCATGATCGATATGACCCACTTTATCGGTACCCCAACACTCAAATGACCATGAGGCCAAATTAGGGTGTAGAATATTTGGTGGTTGGTGCAAGACCACACCGTGTACTTGACATTGATGGCATCTCCTAGCTACATCCATGCAATCTGCAATCATCGAAGGTTAGTAGTATCCTAGTCTCTTGATCTTTGCTTTCATCTTCGGATCGGATTGATGCACTCCGCATAGACTTGAATGTACCTCAGTCATGATCTTATGAGCTTTGTGTTTGTCTAAATAGTGTAACCACATTTGATCGAAAGACCATCGATACAAAGTGCCATCCACAAGAGCATATGAGAGCTCTCACTTCATCGATGGGCTTGTGATTTCTCTTGAGGTAGTTTGCCTGTGTTCAAGTAATCTATTAATGGTTGCCTCTAATCCAACTCCTCATCCTTTTCGACAACGACAACCTCCCTTTCAAGAGAGAATCTCTCGATGAGTTCAACATCAATAAGAGATATGACTTATATATTTTGAACCCTTATTGGAATGGACTCATCTTTCAGACATGCTAATTCCTTGGTGAGTTTGGCAAAATCATCTGCTACTGGGTTCTCTCCTCGAGGGAACTTGTACTCATGGTAGTGATGAAGCTTAGGTTTTAGAACCTTATAGGATCCATCAATCTGGTTGATTACCAGTTGAGAATCCCTGTAGATGTTGATACTTTTGACACATACTATAATAGCTAACTCCATACTGGTAATTAAAGCCTCATATTCAGCTTCATTATTGGTGCATGGATTGGAGAGCTAGTATGAGAATCTCATCACATCACAGTCTAGAGTTAAAAGAATGATTCCTACCCATGCCTTCCCTAGAAGAATAGATCGTGGTTCTTCTCCTTTTTGAAAGGAAGTCACACCATCAAAATACATCTCCCAACGGCGGATGCTACCCCTAAGTTCATATTTATTCATTGGGGAGGTCATCACTAAGCGGAGAATCAACAGGAAGTGGGTGTGCTATTAGAAAATCAGTTAGTGCCTGTCCTTTTACCACACAAAGGGGTATGAATGTGGTGTCAAATTGTGACAAAATCATAGATCGATGTGCCAACCATACGGATAACGTCAGCCGTGTCATGATATATTGTAGTGGATTGATTCTTGAAATCAAGTTCACCTTATGAGAAGACATATAATGTCGTGGCTTTTGGGATGTGAATAAGAGCTAGGCAATGTTTCTCAATAGGTGGGTAGTTTACTTCAATAGGGATTAGATGATGGCTGAGGTAGTGGAGAGTGCTCTCCTTCCATTTGTCATTGGTTTGGACCAACAAAGCACCAAGGGAGTCATCTAATACAGTAGTGTAAAGGATAAGTGGCTTACTCGGGATAGGGGCTGCTAGAACTAGTGGCTTCACCAAATATTGTTTGTTGTCTTCAAAAGCACTTTGTCACTTGTTATCCCACTTAAACTTAACATCCTTTTTGATAAGTGCTCAAAATGGCTTGCATCTTTTTGACAGATTGGAGATAAAGCATCTTAGATATGCCAACCGCCCTTGGAATGATTTGAGTTGAGTTAAACTTTTAGGGGGTAGCATTTCGAAGATGGATTTAAACTTTTCTAGGTCTATCTCTATTCCTCGGTGTCAAACAATGAACTCAAGGAACTTTCCTGAAGCTACTCCTAATGCACATTTCACAGGGTTCATTTTGAGATTGTATTGTCTTAATTATTCTAAAACTACTCTCAAGTCAAAGAGATGGTCTTCTTTTTCTTCATTTTGACTACTAGATCATCAACATAATATTCAACTTGATGATGAATGAGTTTGTTGAAGATCAGTCATGGCTGTATGTAGCACCGTAAATTTTAAAAGCATGACCTTATAACAATTGATTCTCGAGGTTCAAAAGTAGTGTTTCTTTCATCCCTGGGGGCCATCTTGATTTGGTTGTAGCCAGATGACCCATTCATAAAGGAGAAAACTGCATGAGATGAGACGATGTCCACCATCAATTCGTATAGGAAGTGGAAATTCATCCTTAGGACATTCCTTATTTAAGTCCCTAAAATTGATGCATATGTGAATTTGACGATTCATTTTCTTAACTTGCATGACAGCAACGGATAGGGTATTTTTTTTTCCCGATGAAACCAACATCGATTAGTTTCTTAACTTCAAAATGACCTAGTCAATTTCTCGCATGCCTAGGAGCTTGCTTGAAAGGGTTATTGTTAGGGTCTATTGCTAGTTTATGGACTACTAATCCAAGCATCTCTTCATAGCTCCATGCAAAGCGCCTTTAAACTCGCTAATAGCTAACTAAGTCATTAGTTTCTTCTTCATTCAGAACGATGTATGTGGGGTGTGGGTCTTCTAACCCGAGGTTGATTTCTTTGAGCTTGTCAATGGTTGAATGGATTTCTCTTCAAATTTTAGAGGTGCATCTTTGATTTAAAGATCATCCGATCATTTGAAGTTTCTAAATATACTTCATCATAAGAGTTAGTGTGATTTGAGAAGAGCCTATCGGACTCAGAGATGATTGGTGACAACTAAGCAATTATCATTATCGGGTCACCCCGTCAATCCTAATCCTAGCCTTGATTGTGCATCTCTGGCTTTGCTATTCCACAACTTCTCAAAATACTCTGAACTATGCCCGACCATGTATAAGGAGTCAAACCTTTCTTTGCAAGATTATGAACACAAGGTGAGTACCAATCAAAAGGTAATTCTATTAAATATTTATATGAATTATCCTCAAGTTCTACATCGCCGGACTTGAGAATGATGATCCCAATAGGAAATCTCTTTGGCTTGACATTCATGGAAGACCTAGGGCTTCCTTAACTACTAAGCCTTTAACTTTTAAGAAGAAAGTGATGTTGAGCTAAAGTTCTCAACATCAATAGTTTGAGATAAACCGATTCAAATATATTTGTGCTTTGCTTGGAGGCCTGGACTTCGTCACTATCTCGCTCGAGTGTCACCTCCAATGAAACCCACTGAGAGGTGTTAGCTGGTGTGCTCGACACATCCTTTGATGGATTCCAAGTCTATGTGAATAGCGGAGTACTCGTGAACTAGAACATAATCCCCTATTGGTCAACTAGGGGTCTTCGCCTCTGAATTGCCTCAGATTCACCGCTCACTGGTGGAGGTCGAGTCATCCTACCCATATGCCCGTATGGTGGAATGAACTGTAAGTGGAATGTAACATGCTACTCTACTCTTCCTCCGTGTCCTTTTTCGCCATTTGTATTCTCTTCTTTCTTTCTTTTCTTTTCTTTTCTTTTCTTCGCTTTCTTTTGTATTTGAATTTTGGCCAAATTTGCAAGAATGGGTGTTTTGATTTTGAGGAAGATAGTAGGTTGCATCCTCATATATCTCAACCTCTCTAATTAAAAATGGCTTTTCATCTTCTTTGACATAATATTTGATTCCATATCTTCAAAACTTGATGCACTGATGAAGGGAGGATGGAATCATCTTATTTTGGTGTATCCAAGGCCTATCGAACAAAGCAGTGAACGATGTATTCGAATCAATTATATAGAACTTGGCTTTAGTCTTCCAGTCACCTATTTCCAAAGGTAACACTATGGATCTTAAAGCCCTCTTGCCTTGTTCATTGAATCCTCTTAACATCATCCGATCTCCTTTGAGCTTAGAATGTCAATCTTCAAATAGGTAAGGGTTTTTAGGTTCATAATGTTCACCGATGCACCTGGATCAACTAAAACCCTATGAAGTTTGAATCTGCCCATATCCATTATGATGTAGAGGGGACAGTTGTGCTCCATGCCCCTAGAAGAAGGTCTTCGTTAGTGAATGTGACTCCTTGGGCTTCTCTTGAATAATGTTCCTCCTCTCCAATAGCGATCAGCTAAGCTAAGCATATCTGGATCAAGAATGGCCTTGATTAATGATTCCCTCATCTCTTTGGATAATACAAGGGCATCATATATGCTTAATTTAGCTAAAAACTTTCTTAGGTGTGAGACATTATAGTTGACTCTAGTTGATCCTCCACAAGCATATCTATGGGTGGAGCATCCTGTGGAGGGGCTTCTTGATCACTGGAACCAATGACTTGTTTTCCCTTATCTTGAGGTGCTACCCTAGGAGGTAGAACCTTCGCTGGAGGTTAACTTCTGATCTCTTGTGGTGGTTTAGTGGAAGATTGTACCTTCTCATCAGGTTCACCTACAACTTCTCCTTTAGGCCTCTCAGAATCAGATGATTCTAAGTCTATCTTAAGAGGTGAACTCATATTATTCGGAGAAAGAAAGTCCATCTCTCGAGAGGATGATCAGAGTTATTATAATTATTAAGACTTGAAGAGTTTTCAAAAAGAGTAGAATCAGATAACCCATCAGAAGTGGCATAGATGTAATTCAAACTAGCTTTATTCCTTGATTTCTTAGATTTAAAAGAAGGTACATAGTAGAAATATAGTAAAGTAAGTGGGTGAGGGATTTGATGCCCTCATTTGCCAATATAAGATGTCAACTAAAAGAAGAGCCTGCTGAAATAGGAATGTCGGCTGAAGTAGTAGCTGCAACGGTGGAATGGAGGCTGGGATCGGTCGATGGTTGCGCTACTTGGCTATGCCGGGCAAGTATGAGCTGCTACTATTGAGTTCCTACTTTCCCCAAGTTGTGTTTGGCAACTTGTGAACCTTCATTGATGTTGGAGGTTCGTGCTGCTTCAGGCACCTATAAGAAAAGTTTCTTGATTTTAGAAATAATTTTTTTATAGAGGTTCGGAATAAAGAGATATCCCAAACTTCTTTTATTTTGAGAGGATCACATGTATCACTAAGGATTACCCTAATAGAACTAGATGGTTGTTCTACTAGATATTCCTTAGGGATAACTATAGTGCCTAACTTATAGCTGAGCTAAAGCCAGTCCTTAAATGTAAAGTAATCCTCCAAAATATGGCCTAGCATATGGTGGTAGGGGCAAAAGTTAGGATCATTACTCCTGCCCACTTCCTCAGGCTTTCTAGGCTCGAGTAGCTGAAAATCAGGTTTCTTTAAGAGGTTCTTAAAGATTTTCCTAACCACCTCCCTCTTAAATGAATAAGATTTGTTTAATTTATCCAAAAGATTAGGTGGATGATAGCTACCTGAGGGCGGGTATGTGTACCGTTGCTGTGAGTATGGATGAGGAGGAGGTGGTGAAGGCTGTGGAGGCAGCTGATAAGATGGCTGAGGCAGTGGTAAAGGAGGTGGAAGCAAAGGCTGTGGAGCTCGAGGTCTCTCATGCTGATCCCTGGCTGGTTGCTTCCCCTTGTCTAATGCTGCTACTGTCCCTGGCTTCTTTTCATAGGCTTTCTACAGCTTTGGCTTTGATGACTGATCCTGAAAAGATAACTGTTTGACCTCTCCTTGTAGGCTAGCTGCATTGTTGATTAGCTTCTCAAATGTCTTGATGGTGAAACCATTAAGCATGAAGGTAACCGGACCATGAATATTCTTTATTAGAATTTTAATAAATAACATCTTGGACACTGTGGTTGGCATTTCATGCTTAAATTATGCCATATAAGAATATAATTAATGAGGGACTCACCGGTGTTGTTGAGCCAATGAAATTGCCCATAGTTACCTTTTCTGAGCTCCATCAAATCTCATAACAAAGAGTTGCTCCAACTCAGCAAAAGTCTTCACTGAATCATTGGGGAGTTCAACGTTCCAATCAAAGGCTATGCCCACTAAGCTGCCGATAAAGAGACTGAACAATAGTGCATTACTGCCACCAGCATTCAATAGCTGGCCTTGAAGTGAAGCTATATGCTGGCATGAGTTCCTGCTGCTATTAAAACTCTTGAAAGAAGGAGGCACGAAACCCTTAGGATATTGGATAACATTGAATTCCTCTGGGTAGGGTCTACCTTTTAGAACTGATGATCCACCTTGGGCTTCCACTAGCGCTTCCTCCACTTGTTGTTTAACCATGAGTTTGATATGTTTTTCTTGTATGAAGGTACTATCTAATACCTTCCTATACAAGTTAGTGATGTCCTGCTCTACCAGAGGTTAACTCTCGAGTTGATCTAAGATATGCAGTAACTTAGGCTGATCAATCTCCATTATAGTAGGATGTGTTGCTAGAGCTTGATTCAAGTGCTAGAACTCGCTAATAAATCTTCAAGTCTCTTTTCCATCCTATCAATCGCTTCATCCTTTTGTTTAAGTTGTTGAAGGAGGTGTTGGGTCGAATGGGCTGTATCATCCCGTTCGGCTGCAACACCTTCCAAACTATGCTGATCTTGAAGGAGGGAACCTCTAGTATCAACCATGTGCACATCTGCTGAGTCTTCCAACAAATCATCATCATTGGGATTAAAGTTAACCTTCTCTTCCTCGAGGTCATACCAGTCATACCATAGGATTTCTCTATTCTCAAAGAGATACTATGCCACGATATCATCTAAGGAGCGGTACAACTGTGCAGGCACAAATGCTCGTGACTGATCGATGGTGGGATCATGTTCATAAATAGAGATACATATGACCTCCCCTGCCACCATATTTCTAATCTTATGAGGGCTACACTCACTGGAGGATACATGCTCATGGTTGTCACAATGCGGGTGGAGTCGCCTCCCGGGATCTATCGCTATGGAGACAATGGAACTTTCTCCTCTCCCTTTGCTGCTGCTACATCCATGATCTACTGAGGTGGTGGTGGTGATGGCATGACTACGATGCTACGAGGTCACCACTCTTTCTTCACCATTATTGAAGTAGGAGGTCTATTGACCTCATTTTTAGGATGAGCTCTCAACCCCTCCATCTTAGACATATGACTCCTCTTAGATTTTAAGAGTTCCTTAGTCCTAAGACACTTCTAGTGATTGGGTGGACACTCAACCTAGTCCTAAAGACTTAAGAAGAGTTAGCCATAGGAATAGGTCATGCCTTAGGGGTGTTAGGAAAATTACCCACCCTTAGCTTAAACCATTTTTCACTTTCCTTCATTCAAGTCAAACTCCAAATCAATTCCGTTTGATTTTCTCCAAATTCAAATCAAATCTATGATCGAAACCCATTATCAAAATCCATAAAAATTCTAAGTTCAAATTTTGCCTAAGTAGATCTTGCATTTAAGGACTTAACCAAAATTATGATTCAAACTTATTCAAATCTTTGAGATTTTTTTTAATCCATTTATATTCTCATTTATATTCACATATATAAATTAAATATAAATATAAATCAATCAAATCAAATCTTTAAATTAAATTTCTAATTTAAAAATTTTCTTAAATCCCTTAATTTGCCATTAATGAACTTAGCCTAAACCTTGATCTTAATCAATTCAAACTCATGAGATTTTCTCAAAACTCATTTATAATCTCATTTATATTCACATATATAAATGAATTATAAATATAAATCAATCAAATCAAATCCTCAAATTAAATTCTCAATTTAAAATTTTCCTAAGTCCTTAATTTTCCATTAATGGACTTAGCCCAAATCTTGATCAAACCATTTCAAACTTATGGGATTTTCTCAAAACTCATTTATATTCTCATTTATGTTCACATATATAAATGAAATATAAATATAAATCAATCAAACCAAATTCAAAAATTCAAACTTCAAACTCTAAATTTTCCTAAGTCCTTTAAACCCTACTTAATGGACTTAGCCTAAATCATGATTAAACCACTTCAAATAATTATAATTTTCTCATGATCTATTTATATTATCATTTATATTCACATATATAAATGAAATATAAATTCAAACAATCAAAACTAATTCCAAAAATCAAACTCAAATCCACTCAAAATCCAATCTAAGACTTTCAAGACAAAATCTTGAACTTAGCCAAATAAATTTAAATTCAAGCCAAACTTTTGATTTTCTCTCATGATTCAATCAACCCTACAATCATGAGCTCATTTATAAATCCAAACTTCAATCACTCAATCAAAACCCAAGTGAAAAATCAAACCCAAAACCCTTCATATTCTTCCTTTGAATATGAAATTGTCAAATGGATCAAAACCCATTTGACTTCAAACCACTTGCAAATAAATTAATATTTTAATTATAAGTCCAAATACAAGTTCAATCAAACTCAAATCAAGCTTTGACCATGCCATTTGACCCACTTAGGCTCACCTGACCTAAAGTACCTTTATGAGCCAAATTTTAATCCTAACCAAATTGGATTGAATCAAACTAACCTATGCCTCTCATCATGATCAACAATCATCATGGGATGATCAGTCAATCAAATTGGGTAAAATCAAGTCAAACCTAAGGGTTGACCAAGTCAACACTTAGCCCAAAATGAAACCTAACATAGCCAAATTCCACCATAGGCCAATTGATTGAAACCATTGATCTAAGTTCACTCATGACCTATGTTTGAACTTGACTAAACCAACATTTGAGCCTAACCTAGCCCAATTGGCCACTTGACCACCCATTTTGACCTAAAGGGTCAAAATGTGTCAAAACTTGATCTAAGCCAAATTGATTGAAACCAATGGGTCAAGTCCATTACAAATCACTTGTGGAACTTGACCAAAGCCTCAATTGACCAACTAGACCCAACCTAGCCCAATTGACCTTAGACCCAACATGACTAAATGGGTCATGTTGAACCAAATTTGAATTTAACCAAATATGATTGGAAACAAAGACACCAATCCACTCCATATGACTAACCAAACCCAAACCCACCCTTGACCTACCTCAAATAGGTTAAATGGGTCAAATAGGTCAACTTGACCCATTTGACCTAAATAAAGTCATATGAGCCAAATCCAAAACTATACTAAATTGAATCAAACCAAAGCCCAAAACATTTCAAATGGTCATATGAACTTGACCCAACCCTTAGTTTGACCCAATTTGACCAATTGGTCAACTTGACCCAAGTTGACCAATTTTGACCTAAATGGGTCAACATGAGCCAAATCCTATCAAATGAATTCCAAATCTCATGAAACTTGGCCAAACCTAGTTACTCCACATACCCAACATATTCAAAGTGGAAAAATAGCTAAATGACCATTCTACACCTAGGCCATAGAACAAATTTTGGCATAATCCATGGGTAATTTGGTCATACGCTCTTCACATTCACTTGAGGCTTTCCTAAAAGTAGAAGGGGACCTAGGGAAGAGTGGTGCACATAATCCAATGGGTTTGGGTCAAACTAATTGGTCCCTAGACCAAACCCGACCCCATGGGTCAAAATTGCAAATTCAAAATCCCTCTCCCACTCAAATTCAAGGACATGAGAGGTTGACAATCCACTCCTTGGCTCAAACCGACCATGTGCACACTCTTAACAGATCAAAAAACCCACAGCCTATGATCAATTGGATCAAAATGATGAGAGCATTGACGGCCGTCCGATCCTTCAAGGGGGGAGATATACTCCCCCTAAACAAACTCAAATTGATCATTCCTCAATTCGATTGAGTACTAGAGAGACTTAGGAGCCATCAGAGAGTGATCCCTAGACTCCTAGAGCTCTTGCCATTTCCCCATTTCTCGATTTTTGAACAGTGAAAATAGGGGAGCTCAATCCATTCTTGAACTTTCTCCACACTCAAACTCCACTCAATTCCCTCTTCAAGCTTCATCAGAGGACCAAGTCGAGTGCACCCAAGCTCTCTTCCAAGTTCTTGAAGCAAGGGAAGATCCAATTCAATCAAAATTGAGCTCAAGATAAGGAGGAGGTGACCCATAGGAAGATCCACTCAACCTCAAGTGCTCAAAACTTCAGCAAGGCTTGCCTCAACGCAGAAGCTTCCAAGGGAATCACCTCTAGTGAGGTATGGTATTTTTCAACCATTAAAGTCAATGTGGCGTTGAGCTTTGTGAAAGAAATTTCAATCCCATGGATTTTGACCATTGATTTGTCGCTCTTTAGGTTTAGATGGTGTGGGTTGAATTTGATTTGAAGCTAGATCGAAGCTATCTTCCCTTGATCATGAACGGTCTCTATTGATCAAGAGAAAGAACTTGGGAGATCTCAACCATCCATCCACGCATTTTGGATGGACGATTGAGATAATTTCACACGTTTAGATATCTTATCATTTTTTGAATGCGGAGATCTCGCCGTCTCTGATCGAGGCGAGATCAAACCGCGTGCACTGCTAGCCGCCATTTAAGATTTGACATTTAAGTAATCCCTTCATGGCATTACACGTGTAAAGCGCGCTGACCACCGCCACCACGCATCGCGCCGTGAGATAAGGGATTAGTTAAATGCCTTAATTAATTTCTAATTAACTTAAGGATCTTCTAAAATTCATAACTCCCTCTAGAAAATTCTATAAAATATGAAATAAAATTCTATGAAAAGATAATTCAACTTAGAATATTTTAAAATTAATTTGAATGGGTTTTGAATTATATTTTTCTCTAAATTTGGGTTTTATTGGAAATTTTATTTTGCTAATTACTTTTAATTTAGCTCATGAATCCCAAATTGTGGGTATGTTTTAGGGGATGACTTCTGCCTTCCTTAAGTTTCTTGGGATTTATTGATGGCTTGATTAGAAGAATTGCATATGAATTTCTAAATTACCCTCCTTATATAATTAAGGATAATTAAGATATAATTAGTAGTTTTAATCCATGATTAGGGTTGATTAAGGTCAGATCCAGTAAGTAGAACGTTTATGGAATATTTTTGGGGCATTTCCCTTATGCTATTTTCTAAACCCCCTTTTCTCTCCTTAATCTCCTCTTAATTAAGGGTTAATTCCTTAATTATCCCCTTAATTAATTTCTAAATTTTTTAAAAAGTTCTAGAACTTAATTAATCTACTTTGAATAGATGCTTAGGTGTTTAATAGCCTAAGTTTAATTTAGGAAATCAAAACCCAATTCATATGTATGAAAGGGTATTTTGAAATTACCTAAGCTAAACCTTTTAGCTTAATTAACTTTTAATTGTGAGCCAAATTGCATTAGGCCTTTTTCTTATTAGGTGCATTGCAAATTTAAATTCCTTGTAAGTTTTTATGTCATCTCATTAGCTCATAATTATTTGGTTAATTATTCTAAGGTGGTGTAGTAAGGGTTAAGTTACTTAATTCATATCTTAACCTAATTAATAAAAATGGATCTAATTATCTAAAAATTAAACAAAAATATCAAACACATGTGAGAAGGGGTTAGGAACAACAAACTCATCTCACCTTTTAAAATTAAATCAAATTTCAAACTAAATAAAAAATCACTTTGAATTCAATTTGATTTATTTTAAACTTTCTTATTCCATAAGAATGTCTTTAGGATTTAAGTGAAGTGAACTTGTTTACATGCTTTCATTGCTTTGAATCTTTCTCAACATGTTAAATTTGTATTTCATGTGGTTTTATACATTCATATTTTCAAATTCAAATTTTAAAAATGAAATTGTTTACTTTATGTCAAATTTGCATGTGTTGGATAAAGTAGAAATATGAGTGGCTATTATCACTATTAAATCCAAATTATTTTCAAAACATATAAATAAAATATCAAATTTAAAAGTATGCTACTTATATTTTAATTATGAGTTTGCATGTGATAGATTATAAAGGTATGCTTAGTATCAGTTTCCTTTCCCTTTTATGTTAGCATAGTTTTTAATAGGAGTTGGTAAGATGTAGGGTTTATTTGAAAAGAACTTAACACGCACTTAATTCTATACCCTATTCATCCCTATGCTATCACCTAAGAAGGGTTACCTATACTTGCATGCATAAATTGCATAAAATAAAAATGAGTCCATTAACATAACTTTTGCATCATTCTTTTCCATTTCATTTCTTTTATACACATGATTGTATTTAAAAAAGTAGTATATTACTGGACAACCTCAAGGTTGTGAGGTGTTTAAAGTTGGTCTTGTACCTTACACCTCGGGTTAACAATGATGCTGCACTCATTTATGCCTTTCTTACTTTCATGTGTGTATGTGAAAATTTTGATAAGGAAATCCCTTTCAACTTAAGAAAAATCATACATACATATTCAACTTCTAAATTTCCTTAAATGAATTACTTAGCATGCATCATAAAGTGTGTTAAATACTCTCATTTGTATGTATAGATATGCTTAGGGTCTATCCATATGCATGTTATATATGTTGGGAAAGAAATGAAGTAATGTGTGTTATGTGAATTTTGATTCATTTTATTTAATCTTAAAATGCCTTTCTTTCTAAATAGGTTTGTTTAGAGTTTACCTAAACTGGATTAATTAAAAGATTTAATCAAAACATTCACCTAAATAAAATTAAAATGTGAATCTACTTTAGAAATTACTTAGGTTAGGGAAGGAAAGGGAAGTTTTCTCTTCCTCTCTTCATAACCTAGTAAATTAATTGTCTCCACTAAAATCAAATCAAAACATGAAATAAAATTAATCCAAAATAATTAAACAACTTAAATGAAACTCTCCTCAAGTTGAACATGTCTTCACACTTAGAAAATTTGAACCTAAAGCCATAGCTAAGCATAACACAAGCCTTCAAAACACACACATTAGCCTAAGTCACCACATCTAGCTTTAGGTTCTGCATGGTTTGATATTTTGTTTTATTTTGTGATATATTAATGGATGTTAGATGTATACTCATAGAATGAATGGTAGGACTTCTTAGTCTAACTATTCTTTATGTAGGGATTGTGCTTAAGGGGCGCTATCATAAATAAAAATATAAATACTTTTGCTTGCATGTGCTTTATAACCCTAAGAATAATCCAATAGGCCAGGTGGACTTAGTCACCCATGTGTTGGGTGATAAGTCCAATATACATGCTTGGGATTTGTGTGATTTATTTTAGCTAACCTTTGTTTTGCAGGTGTTAGTTAGATTTCCACTTTTCCTTTTCATGTAAATTTGTGCAATTAGGATTTTAGAGTAATTATTATAGGAATTAGGATGAACATTGGTCATAAGATCCTATCTTATGCACCATGTGAAGCCTTGGAGCATCTACCATCCAACCATCCAAAAGAAGGAACCAAAAGAAGAAAAGAAAAAGAAAGAAGAAAAAAGAAAAGAAGTTTGAAGACCCCCATAATAATGAATTCCTTGCTTAATTGTAATTTAATTCATTTATAATCTGGTTGTATAAGGGTAGAGCTCGCTACCCATATTTGATATTTTGAGTTTGTGGTGGAGCCCAACCCTTTTTTATTCTTTTTGTGATTAGTTTTATAAATTGGTTGATGATTTGTTTAGTTTTTGCATTAAGTGGCATACTTTTCCTAGTTTCTTCCTTGTTTTATGTATGGTCGGATGTGGATTAGGCTCTTTAGGAAAAATAAATCTTTTACCCAACTTAAGAACTCAAAATAAAATTAAACAACTCATAACTCACCTAAAGCTTAGGTTTAAAATCAATATAAAAGAATTAGCAACCCCTTAGCTGGATGAACATTTCTTTTGTAATATCATGCACAAATGCATATTATTTCACTCTTGATTGGAGAGCATCCACCTTTGCCAGAGAAACTCGGCATGACCTTTAAGAGTCATGGTGGAAACTCATCTCCTCTCTTCTCGCTGATTTTAGCCAATAACTCTATTTCTCATGCATTAGTCATATGAATCCTATTAGCCTGAGTCAAAATAATTGTCCAAAATAAAAATAAAATGAAATTTGAATTGCATTATATTTATGTCATTTATAGCATATCCCTTTACATGATCTAGTCTCTTTAGGGAGTGAGTTTAAGGACTAAGTCTCTTTCTAAATCAAGGCCAAATGACCATTTTACCCTTAGGTCTAATGGTATCTTATGGCCAAATTCACTTGGCCAATTTCTCATGGCAGTTGACATCCTCCTAGTGGCCCACATGGACACTTAGGGAGGTGGTGAACATGACCTAATGGGCTTGGGATGGCCATGACCCAACCCAAGGCCAAACTGACCCCTCCAATAGGAATTGGACACTTGGATCACCCCATACACTCACCTAGCACATGGGCACTCACTCTCCTTCCCTCCACTACCTAAAATGAATCACATGGGATGCTAAACAACCCAAACTAATTAACCAATCTCCTCCATTGATAAAAAAAATGACAAAATTGCTCTTCTCCATCCGATCCAAGGAGGGGGGAGATATACTCCCCCTTATTCCCACTCAAATCAGAAGCACTGAATTTGACTGAGTTCTAGAAATCAAAACCAAGCATTCTTAAGCTTCCCAAGGTCATTTTCAAGCTTCCTTAATTTCTCCTTCTCGATTTTGCTCAGGGAAAAAATAGGGGAGGTAAAGTGAAGATCCAATCCATCCAATTCTCCACCAAACCCAAATTAATCTTGCAAGCACTATCAAGGGACCTCATTGAGCTTAATCGAGTTGTTTCCCAAGTCACTAAGCTATGGGAAAGAGGACTTTGATCAAAGTCGATTGCCATTAAAGGGGAGCTTAGTCAACCGAGCCATCCACTTCAAATCAAGACTTTATACCTTCAACAAGGGTTTGTCACTACTAGACGAAGCTACCTCCTCCGTTGGAAGCACCTGTGATAGCCTCCAGTGAGGTATTGCTCAAAATTGATCTTAGGATTAAAATTGCTTGGTCCTTTGTGAAGGGAATTGTAATCCCATTAGATCTTAACCGTTGGATCCCTTCCTTGTGCTTCCTTGAAGGTGTGGGGTGAGTTTGAATTCCATCCGAGCTTGGGTGAGCTCAGATCGAGTGATGATCGACATATGACATATGTCTCTCCCTCCTCGAGAGGAGATAGATTACACACCGTCTATTTTGCAAGATTGGAACGAATGGTTATGATTAAATCATGATAGATCTCTCTTTAATTTAAGCCTAAACTATGGGATTAATCGCGACCATCCAATCATAGATCGGACGGCCCATGGAGAAAGCGTGTCCACCACAGACTGACTCAGCCATGGATGTGAAAACTTAAATAACCTATCCTGCCCCACATGGAAAGCCGCATCGACCACCATGTGACGAGAGTAGGGGTTAATTAGCTCTAATTAATTCATTTTAATGCTAAAACAAAAAATTCATAACCACTAATTGTAGAAAAATTCAAAAATAAAATACAAACTCAAGTTCATTTTAAAGATAATTCAGTGAAGAATAATATAAAATTAAAATTAGTTGATTTTAAACAGTGACTTTCACTTAATTTTGGTTTCATTAGAAATCTAATTAGGCTAATTACTCTTTAATTACTTTAGTAATTAATTCCAAATTTCCTAGCATTAATTAGTGGGATGACCTCTGCCTCCCAAGATTTTCTTGAAATTTATTATTAGATTAATTAAGGGATTACTTATTTCATCCTTAATCCCTTTCTTAACTAAATAAATGATTAATTAACCTATTTAATAGTGATAAGTTCATTAATTAAGCTTGTTAGTCATCATGAAATAGTGAATGGACTTAGGGAATGAGAATAGGATTTCTTTTCCAATATTTTCCCTTAAGTTTATTTCATTTGGATAAAAACTTAATTAATTTGCAAACTAATTAATATTTTAATCACTTCATTAAATGGCTTAATTAACTAAACTCAAAATCATATTATTCCAGAACTTAATCACTTAATCTTGGGTAGATTCTTAGGTATTTAATAACCTAAGAGACTTCAAAGGAAATTATAATCAAACTATATGTTTAAGATGGTTGTGAAAGTATTTAATCAAACCCTTTAGCTTAATTAATCAATAATTATGAGCCAATTGCAGTAGGCCCCTTTATTTCTTAGGTGCATTGCTGATTTAAATTCCATGTGATTGCATATCATATGTTGGGTCATAATTGTTTAGTTAATTATGATAAAGTGGCGCAGGTAAAGGATAATTAATGGATTTAATTCACACCTTAACCTAAACAAAATTTAAAATCAACCTAATTATTCTAAAAATTAAACTAAACCAATTCACACATGGATAAAGTGGGTTAGGACGAGCAAACTCTTTTCACATTTCCCATGTCAAATTAAATTCAAAAAAAAAATTCCTTAAGGAATTTTGATTCACTTTAAATGATCTTATTCTATAGAATTGTCTTTAGTAATTAACTAGGGTGAATGAAGTCATATGCTTACATCATTTTATTTCTTTCCAAGCATGCTAAATGTTGTTTTCCATATGAACCCATGCATTCATCTCTTTTGAAAAATCAATTAAATAAAATGTTTTCTTTTATGTCAAATTGCATGTGTTGGATAAAGTTAAGAATATGAGTGGCTATTATCACCACTAAATAAAAAAAATTATTTTTTAAAACCTATAAATCAAAGATTATGAATGAAGTGATGCTACTTATAAGTACTTAAAAGCTTGCATGTGATTATAGCATAAGATGTGTTTTGTGTTATTTTCTTCTCTTCTTTTAACATGGACTTGTATAGGATTTGCCAAGTGTATAATTCATTTGAAAAGAACATAATACTTTCTTAAATCTATTCCTATGCACTCCTATGTTATGACTTAAGAAGGATCATCACATTACTCATGTAAATTATACAACCAAATCAAATAGAAAAATCTTCTACATGATTCTTCATCCATTTGTTTCTTTTTGTACATTTACATGTATTTAAGAAAAGTGGTATATTAGTCTGGATATCCCGGGGATGCAAAGCTTTAAGTAGCCCTAAGTAGGTCTTGTACCTTACTCCCCTAGTGTAGAAAATAATGGCACCGTACCCACTTATGTCTTTTATACATGTGAATGTGCATTATGTTAATGGATAGAGAATCCATCTTTTCTACATAATAAAGACATGCATTCATGGGATATCCAAATTTCCAAATCATATCTCTTAGCATTCATCATCAAGGTGTGCTAAAATTTGCATTTCATGTATAGGTATGCTTAGGATTATTCATATGCATGATATACATGGTGGAAAGAAATAAATGATTATGTATTATGTGATAGTAATTCACCTTAACTAATCCTAAGATGTCTTTCTTATTGAATATGTTTATTTAGAGCAAATATAAACTTAGGGTTAATTAAAATACATAATAAAACATTCACTAAAGAAAAATCATTATTGAATCTACCTTGGAAATTACTTAAGGTAGGGATGAAAGAGAAGTTCTCTTCTCTTTTCTTCTCTTTACAACATTTAGTAATTAAATGTAGGTTCATTCAAACCAAATCAAATCATCAAATAAAAATGGCAAATCAACTAAATCACTTAAAATGAAACCACCCTCTAAGTTGAATCCTTCGCACTTAGAATATTCCAACCTTAAAGCCTAGCTAAGACATGCCACACAAGCCTTAAATGGCACACACATTAGGCTAAGTCACCATTTCTAGCTCTATGTTAGGACGGTGCATGGTTTGATGCCTGATTTTATTTTGTGATGTTATATTTTTAGACTGGATGTTAGGATGTATTTGCGTAGACTGGATGATAGGATAATCTTAGTCTAATCATGTCTTCCATAGGGGATTGTGCTTAAGGGGTGTTGTAATAAAAATATAAATACTTTTGTTATGCAGGTTGCTTATAACCCTAAGCATGATCCAAACTAGGACAGGTGGCCTTGATTGCCCATGTGTGGGGTGCTCAGTCCAAATTATTCATATAAATGCTTGAGTTATATGGTATGTTTAGCTTATCTCTATTTTATAGGTTTAGTTAGATTCATCTTTCCCATTTTGATGTAAATTTTATATTTGAAATTTGGAATGAATGTTATAGGGGAATGAAAGTGAACATTGGTCATAAGACCATGTCTTATGTACCATGTGAAGCCTTGGAGCAAACCTTATCTCAAGACAAATCAAAATGAAGAAAGGAGTGAAGAAAGAAAGAAATGAAGAAAGAAAAAAAATGAAGAAATGAAGAATGAAGAATGAAGACCCCCATAGCATGAATTCCTTTTAATTGTAATTATTCATTTGTAATCCGGGTTGTATAAGGGTAGAGCTTGGTTACCCAGTTTCCTTTTCAGGTTTGTGCGGTGGAGCCTGACCACATCAGCCTCTTACTCTTTTGCGCTAATTTTATAAATTGATTGATGTTTTGTTTATGATTGCACAATTAGGATGGCATGATTTTTCTTAGTTTCTTCATTGTTTGATGAATGGCCAGGATGCGATTAGGCTCTTAAGAAAAATTAATTTTCTATCCAATTAAATTAACTCAAACTTAAATTAAACAACTCATAACCTCACCTAAGGCCTAAGACATAAATCACGATAATAAAAGATTTAGCAACCCCTTAGTTGGATGTTGTATGTCTCACATCATGCATAAAACATATTACTTCACTCTTGCTAATGGAGGGCTTCCACCTTTGCTAAAAAAAATGGCTTGACCTTTGAGAGCCATGGTGGAAACACACCTCATTCTTTCTAATTTTAGCCCATAATCAATCTTCTCGTGCATTAGGTATATGAAATCCCATAGCCCGTGTCAAAAAAAAAATGTCCAAAAATTAAAATAAAACTTAACAAAATTTACATTAAAATTAAGTCATTATTCATGCCCTTCATGATCTAGTCTCTTACGGAGTGTGTTTAAGGATTTAGTCTCCTTTCTAAATAAATAATAGTCTAGCTATCTTGCAAAGCATAATACTTGCCTACATGTATTTAAAATTGTAGGAGGAGTTAGTTGACGGCCACCCCTAGGCAGTTGTAAGTCCAATAGTCGGGTGATTTATCCTCTCTTGTGGAGGTAGATCATATACCCATTTTTTTTCTTAGATTTAGGCCATGCTTTGGCCCTCGTCAAAGCTCCTTAAATTTAGGATCTGAGCTTGTTATTTTTTCTTTGCGTACAAATCCTCACCTCTTGGGCATTTCTATGAGCTCGTGTTGTGAAATTGTAAGCCTTAGATTTCAAATAAAAATTCAACTTAAACATATAATTCTTCTCATATTTTAGAGATATAAAGCCCAAATATAGGATAGTTTGGGATGCTTACTAGGTTTCCTAGTATCATGAGCATCTCGTACTCATCTCCTTTTGGTTTCAATAATAACTCCCTCCTTTTGATCATTCCCGCTTGATTTTTCAAAAATAACTAATTTGTTGATAGTCCTATTATTGAAATCTTTGGAGACAACAACCATTTACCTTAATTGAGAGTTTTCTTAAGGAATCTCATTTCTTAAGATGTAATTAACTATGGGGGCTTGCCTCCATAGGAAACTTAATGAACCTGATTTAAAATAAACCTTAAGGGAAAGATCTCTGGAACATTCGAAGACCCATTATCCTTAGGAGTCCTTATTAGGTGATTAGGTTTATTGTAAGATGGTGACTTCTATCACTCGAGATAGTACATCATTCCTCAATGTCACACTCAATCACCCTAATGAGAACATCTATGGATCTGTGTGGTGTCCCACAATATTCTCCCTCTCGAGAAGAAATAAAAAAAATAAACACCATAGATTTTTCTAGCAACTCCACTGGGGAGGGTTCCTCTCTCCATCTTTGATAAATGATCATTGTCTCCAAGTATCTATAGTGGATTTGTATTTTATATGAATTCAAGACAATCTTTCTTTTCCGTTCACACTTAACTCATTTCATTCTTAAGCTAAGCTATCCAACATCCTTTAGGTTTTAGGACCTCACTCCATGTAGGTCATAAAACCCTTATTGGGTCCCCCAATAGGTGAAAAAAAAATTAATAAAAAGAGATTAATAAAAGCCTTATTGAACCTCCTTACCATTTACCTCCTTACCATTTCTATGGTAAGGAAAGGTTCATTCTAAAAATAAAAAATAAATAAATTCTTTATAAAAACATCACTTTCCAAAAAGCACTTTTTCAAAAAATTCACATAATAAAATACTTGCACAAAGCACATATACCTCAACCTCATCTAACAATGTTCAAGATTGTTACATGTAGGATCTTTTCAAACATCGAAGCTAAATCATCTTTCAAAAAGCACATATAAGCATCCTCAATCAATATACCCAAATTTATTGAATGAAGATTGCATTTCCAAATAAAATCATATCATAAATTTGAAATTCCATTTCAATATATCTCACATATGTTGAAGTTGGAATTTCTTCCTTTTCAAAAAGTATAAATTTGAAGACAAGCCTCTTCATTCAATATGTCCAAATGTGTTGGATGGAGGTTTCTTTTTTAAGCAAAATCACACCATTTGAAATTCCACTCAACACATTCCAGATGTGTCAAGTTGGAATTCCCTTCTTTTCAAAAAGCAATAATCACACACAAAAATTTCATCTTTGAAAAATAAAACATGATTGACTTCTATTTTACATACCCAAATTTGTTAAATGGAAACCTACTTTGCAAAAAATTATGAAAATCAAAATACATTGGAATTCCATTTGACATAGCCAAATTTGTCAAATGAGAGTTTCATTTTTCAAAAAGGAAATTGAAAAGATAAATTGGATTCCATTTAACACACCATCTTTGTTAAATAGAAATCCCTCCCTTCGAAAATAACACAAAATCAAAACATAAAATAATATTTGGACTTTATTTAGCATACCTAAATTTGCTAAGTAAAGATCTTATTTTCAAAATCAAAATCAAACACATTTGGATTTTTATATAGCATACACAAATTTGTTAAGTAAAGATCTCATTTTCAAAAAAAAAAAAAATAAAATAAAAATCAAACACAATTTGGATTTTCATATAGCATACCCAAATTTGCTAAGTAAAGATTCTCTTTTCAAAATCAAAACATAAAAATCAAACACATTTGAATTTTCATTTAACATACACAAATTTCTTAGTAAAGATCCCCTTTCCAAAATCAAAACACAAAAATTGACACACATTTGGATTTTTTTATTAACATACACAAATTTGCTAAGTAAAGATCATCTTTTCAAAAATCAAAACAAAAACATTTGGACTTTATTTAGCATACAAAAATTTGCTAAGTAAAGATTCTTTTTCAAATTCACACATGATTCACAACATGGGCAAACAAGCAAAAGAAGAAAATTATTTTCAAACAACTCATTTAGCATACCCAAATTTGCTAAATGAGTAATCATCCCCAAACAAAATCAATTGACCCTCTATTTTAACATACTCAAATTTGTTAAATAAAGGGTCTCCAAACATAAAAATCAAATTCAAATATAAACCAATAGAAGCATCAAAAATCTCTTCAAAATATTTGAACCCATTTTCAACATACACAAATTTGTTGAAAATGGATTCTAAGCTCAAAATCTCTTCTCCAATTCATTCAAAATCTCTCTCCTAAATTCATTGAGCCCCACTTAACATATTCAAATTGTTGAGTGCAGGTTCAAATTCTAAATCAAATTTAAAAGTTAACATAATATCAAGACAAAAAAATATGATTTGAGTTTGTTTTCAGAAAATTGTAGAACTTCAGCTCAGTTTCAGTCAATTTTTTACTCAAGTTCAGTACAATTCAAATGGATGCTTAGAAGTATGCATTCACTTTCCCCACTGGGATGGATTTGGCCTTGGATCAGGCTAGCCTTCCACAAGCTGATTTCGCTCATCTAATATACTTTGTCGAGGATTCGAGGGGGCCAGGATCACTTGTGAGGGGGCAACCCTCACCACCATCAGTAGGAATGTGGTGACTAGGCAGAAGCTAGTCATGCATGTTGAGATGCCTTCAGATTTGAATTTCCCTCACTGAAGAGGAAGGCAGTGAAGGTTCCTGCAGCAGCCACAGCTCTAGTGCCCATACATTCAGTTGTTCCCATTACTACCCCAGCATGGGCTAGTACCCACTCAGTGGGTTCTTCCAAAGGGAAGGCTACCCTGGCTTTAAAGATAGTCTCCCCTACCTTTGAGTTAGGGTCTCGCATCGCCTCCTGAACTCGTCGTAAGATCAAAGATCATGCGATAACCAGAGGAGAGGCACACTGGAGTAGAAGCCACCTGTAGTTTCTCTTCTTACATAGAATAAGTTCCATACTCTTTCCATATCTAATGGAGAGGAAGATGTTTGGATTATCACAGTGTCACCTCCACATGCAGTTCACTATGAGGCACCTACTAGAGATAGGAGGAGGCCGTATGCTAGCCTCAGGATAGTCTGCCGAGTTGGCGGGGCTTATGGAAGGTCAGAGTCCGGTGCCAATTTGATTTATGATCGATTATTCCTTGCAGTGTGAGTGAGCATATCCATCAAGAGAGGGTCAGAGAGGCCCGTGTATCAATACATGTTACTATAAGAGAGAGGCAAAGGTGCGCCAGGTAGTTAGCAGCCTCTGCCCTCGTGGACTTCCTCGATCGACGTGCTACCCGTGCCGGTCACTTTGATAGCATTCTATTGACTGGTACTACCCACCATGGGAGGAGAGCTCCTACACATAGAGAGTGATTTTATCTCCATCACACAGCTCCACTCCATGTTTGCCATCACCAGTACAGGTTCCATCTTCCACAATTTCATTTAAGGCTAGAAGGCAAAGATCGGGAAAAGAAAGCCCCACGGTGATTGTTATGGCCAAGGGATTCCATTTCATCTATGCCATCGATGAGGTGAGCTCTCCCGCCGACCTCCTACTTCGCCATGAAGAGGAGTGGTGACCTTGTAGTATCATAGTCATGCCATCACCACCACCACCTCAGCAGATCAGAGGGAGAAGGAGATAGTTCCATTTTCCCCATGGCGATAGATCCTCCCAAGAGTAGCACTCCACTCATGGTAGTTGATAGCCATGAGCATGTATCCTCCAGTGAGCATAGCCCTCCCATGATCGATTCTGCAGGGAGGATGTATCTCTGTTCATGAGCATGATCCCACCACTGATCAACCATGAGCATTTGTTCCTGCACAGTTGGGCTACTCCCTAGATGATATCGTAGCACAGTATCTCACTGAGAAGAAGGAAATCCTAGGGTATGATTAGTCTGACTTAGAGAAAGAAAAGGTTAGCTTTGATCCCAACTAAGATGATATGTTGGAAGACTCAACAGAGGTGCATATAGTTGACACTAGGGGTTCCCTCCTTCGGGATAGCCAGAGTTTGGAAGGTGTTGCGGCCGAACAGGACGATATGGCCTATTCAACCCAACACCTCCTTCAACAACTCAAACAGAAGGATGAACAGATTGTCAAGATGGGAAAGAGGCTTGAAGATTTTCTAGCGGTAGTTCTATCATTTTCAATCAAGCTCCAAAGAAAGACATCCTATTATTATGAAGACTGGGGAGCTTGAGTTATTACATGTCTTGGATCAACCTAAGAGTTCACCTCTGGTAGAGCAGGGCAGCACTAGCTTGTATAGGAAGGTAGTAGACAGTACCTTCATACAAGAAAAAGATATTAAACTCATAGTTGAACAACAAGTGAGAGAAGCGCTGGTGCAAGCCTGAGGTGGTTCATGGTTCCAAAAGGTAGACCCTACCTAGAGGAATTCGATGCTATCCAATATCCTAAGGGTTTTATGCCTCCTTCTTTCAAGAGTTTTGATGGCAGCGGGAACCCTCACCAGCACATAGTGCACTTTAGGGCCAGCTGTTGCAACACTGGTGGCAGCAATGGACTATTGTTCCATTTTTTATCAATAGTTTAGCAGGCATAGCCTTTGATTGATATGTTGAACTCTCCAATAGTTCAGTGAAGACTTTTACTGAGTTAGAGAAACTCTTTATTAAGAGGTTTACTAGAGCTCAGCAAAGGGTAATTGTGGGCGATCTCATTGAAGCACAATAACAACCTAGTGAGTCCCTCGTTGATTGTATTCTTAGATGATGCAATTTGAGTATAAAATGTGACTGCAACTGTCTGAAAAGCATGCTATTGAAATTCTACTAAAGAATATACATGGCCTGGTTGCCTTCATGCTTAAAGGTTTCACCATCAAGATATTTGAGAAGCTAATCAACAAGGTAGCTAATCTACAAGGAGAGGCCAAACAGTTGCATTCTTAAGATCAGTCATCAAATCCAAAGCCACATAAAGCCTATGAAAAGAAGCCAAGGGCGGTAGCAGCATTGGACAAGGGGAAGCAACCAACCAAAGATCAGTATGAGAGACCTCGAGCTTCACAGATGTTTCTTCCACCTCCTTTACCACCACCTCGGCCATCTTATCGACCGCCACTACTTACACCTTCGCCCCTCCTATATTCTCAAGATACACATACCCATCCCCAGGTAGCTATCATCCACCTACTCTTTTGGATAAACTAAACAAACCTTATTCATTTAAGAGGGAGGTAATCAGGAAAATCTTTGAGAACCTCTTGAAGAAATCTAATTTTTTGCTACCCGAGCCTAGAAAGCCAGAGGAAGTGGGTAGGAGTAATGATCCTATCTTTTGCTCCTACCACCATATGCTAGGCCATGTTTTGGAGGATTGCTTTACATTTAAGGACTGGCTTGAGCACAGCTACAAGTCAGGCACTATAGTTATCCATAATGAATATCTAGTGGAATAACCATCCAGTTCTATTAGGGTAATCCTTGGGGATACATGTGATCCTCTCAAAATAAAAGAAGGCTAGGATATCTCTCTATCTCGAACCTCTGAAAAGATTATTTCAAAAATCAAGAAACTTTTCTTGTATGTGGTTTAGGCAGCTCAAACCTCCAATATCAAAGAAGGTTTGCAAGTTGCCAAGGATAACTTGGGGAAAGTGGGAGCTCAGCAGCAGCAACCCATACTTGCCTGGGATAGCCAAGTAGCACAACCACTGTCCGAGCCCAGCCTCCATTCCACCGTTGTAGCTATTACTTCAGCTGACATTTTTACTTCAGCTAGCTCTTCTTCTAGTAGACATCTTGTATCGACATATGAGGGTGTCAAATCCCTCACCCCACTTACTTTATTATATTTCTACTATGTATCTCCTTCTAAATCTAAGAAATTCAGAAATAAAGCTAGTTTAAATTACATCTGTGTCACTTCTGATGGGTTGTCTAACTCTACTCTTTTAGAAAACTCTGCAAGTCTAAATAATAATTATAACAACTCTGATCATCCTCTTTTTGATTCAAAAATGGACTTTGCTTTTTTGAATACTACGGGTTCACCTCTTGAGATAGACTTGGATTCATCTGATTCTGAGGGTCCTATAGGAGAAGGTGTAGGTGAGCCTGATGAGCAAGTAGAATATTCCACTAAATCGTCACAAGAGATCACCAAAGTTATCCTCCATAGTAGCAAGGTTCTACTTCCTCGGGAATCACCTCAAGATAAGGAAAAATAAGTCATTGGTACTAATAAGCAAGAAGCCCCACCATAGGATGCTCCACCTTTGGATATGCTTATGGAGGATCAGCCCAAAGTTGATTATAACATTCTTGCTCACCTAATAAAGTTGCCAACTAAACTAAGCATATATGATTCCCTTGCCTTATCCAAAGAGATGAGGGAATCATTAATCAAGGCTCTTCTTGATCTAGACATATGCTTAGCTCAATTGATCATTGTTGGAGAGGAAGCACATTATTCAAGAGAAGTCCAGGGAGTCACATTCACCGATGAAGACCTTCTTCTGGGGGACATGGAGCACAACCGTTTCCTCTACATCATAGTGGATATGGGCAGATTCAGACTTTCTAGGGTTTTAGTTGATCCAGGTACATCAGTGAACATTATGAGTCTAAAGACTCTTGCCTATTTGAGGATTGACATCTCTAAGCTCTGAGGAGATCAGATGATGTTGAGAGGATTCAATGAATAGGGAGAGGCTTTAGTAGTGTTACCTTTAGAAATAGCGGAAGACTGAAGCCAAGTTCTATATAATTGATTCAATACATCATTTATGCTTTGCTGTAAGCCTTGGATACACAACAAGATGATTCCATCCTCCCTTTATCGCATTAAGTCAAGGGATGGATGAATCATCGTTAAAGGAGATGAAAATCCATTTTAGTTAGAGAGGTCGAGATATATGAAGATGCACCTACTATTTCTTCTTCAAAATCAAAACAAAACTTAAAATTCAAATAAAAGAAAAAAAGAACAAGAAAAGAAAATTGCAAGGAAGAGGTAGAGCCACATGTTACATTTCACCCACAATTCCCTGCTCCACCATACATATGGGTGGATGACTCGATCTGTAGAGGCAGAGATATAGAGGTAATTCTAGAGGTGAAAGACCGGTTGGCCGCCAACAGGGTTATGTTCCAGTTCACAGGAGTACTCCCACTATTCACATAGACTTGGAATCCAGCTCGGAGGACGAGTCTCATATGATTAGCATACCAACGAACCCCTCTCACCAAATTTCATTGGAGGTGACACTCGAGCTAGGTAGTGACAAAGACCAGGCCTCCAAACAAAGCACAAATGTATTCAAATTAGGTTTATGTAAAACTAGGGCAGGGAACTTTAGCTCTAACCTCAAATTCTTCTCAAAAAGTTGAAGGTTTATGTTGACCTCATTTATGGATGAGCTCTCAACCCCTCCATCTTAGACATAGGACTTCTCTTAGACACTAAGAGTTCCTTAGTCTTAAGACACATCTAGTGATTAGGTGGACACTTAACCCTAGAGACCGAGAGAAGGGTTAGCCATAGAATAGAATGGGTCATGCCTGCTAGGAAAATTTGCCTGCCCTATAGCTTGAACCACATTACTTACTTTCTTCCTTCAAGTCAAACTCCAAACCAAATCAACAATAAACCTAAATCAATTTTAGCCAAATTAATTTTCTCCAAACTCAAATCAATGTCATATGATTGAAACCCATGATTGAAGTCCATGATTGAAATCCATGATTGAAATTCCAAATTCCAAATATTTCCTAAGTCCTTAAATTCCCTCTTAAGGACTTAGCCTAAATCCTCTTCAAATCAATTCAAATTCATGAATTTTTCTCATAATTCATTTATATTCTCATTTATATTCACATATATAAATTAAATAAAAATTCAAATCAATCAAATTAAATCCAAAATTCAAATTCCTAATTCAAAATCTTTCTTGAGTCCTTAATTCCCTATTAAGGACTTAGCCTAAGTTATCTTCAAATCAATTCAAACTCATGAGATTTTCTCATAACTCATTTATATTCTCATTTATATTCACATATATAAATAAAATATTGATTCAAATTAATCAAACTAAACTCAAAAATCGAATCCAAACTCCAAATATTTCCTAAGTCCTTTAATTTCCTCTTAAGGACTTAGCCTAGATCATCATTAAATCACTTCAAATCCTTGAAAATTTCTCATAACCCATTTATATTCTCATTTATATTCACAAATATAAATTAAATATAATTGAAACAACTAAAACCAATTCCAAAATTCAAGTTCAAATTCAATCAAAATCCAACCTAAGCCTTTCAAGTCAAATTCTTGAACTTAGCCAAATCAACTTCAAATCAAGCCAAACTCTTGATTTTCCTTCATGATTCAATCAATCCTTCAATCATGAATCCAAATATAAATACAAACTTCAATCACTTTACCAAAATTCAATTCAAAAAATGAAATTAATCTTGACTATCTTTGAGTTGATCTAAGTCCCCATTATTCACTCAATAGTAAGCTCCAGGTTGGTTTCAATCTGTTGCCAATAGATTATCCCAAAGAACTAGTCCTTACTTTGGAGAATGCATGTCTACTATGCTTTCTTCCTAGCTACATAAAGGAATCCCTTTAGTTGGATAGTCCTACTATGTGTTTAGTAGACTACCCCTTTGGATTAATAAATAGTTCAGGCCTCCATTGCTCCTACTCAGTGCAGTCCATTACAAACCAACAGGGCCTATCTCAAAATCCAAATCTAAAAAATTAAAATAAATTCAACCCTCTTACGTAATGGAACTTTCTCCTTAGTGAGACTCAAATCAAATTAAACCTCTCATCCCCTTGTGGATGACTTGAACCTACTTCCCGAGTGGAAGGTTCACCTACTCTATCCCTTAGTGGATTCCTCCCTCTCTCTTATGTCTTGGACATAGGTAGAGCCACATTGCACTGTGCTCTGAATTCCTTCTACACCTTGCGTTAGGGATAGATTATTTCTATTAGTGTTTGTGATCTTTCGATGTTGTTGATCATTTCTCAAACACAATAATGGTGGTGTTCCTTGTCAGTCATACCACACATATTGGGAGCCTTTTGTTGACCACATTTTTAGGATGAGCTCTCAACCCCGCCATCTTAGACATAGGACTTATCTTAGACACTAAGAGTTCCTTAGTCTTAAGACACATCTAGTGATTAGGTGGACACTCAACCTAGCCCTAGAGACTTAAAAGGGTTAGCCATAGGAATAAGTCATGCCTTAGGGGTGTTAGGAAAATTTGTCTGCCCTATAGCTTGAACAACATTCCTTACTTCATTCCTTCAAGTCAAACTCCAAATCAAATCAACATCAAACCTAAATCACTAGCCTAATTAATTTTCTCCAAACTCAAATCAATGCCATATGATTGAAACCCATGATTGAAGTCCATGATTGAAACCCATGATTGAAATTCCAAATTCCAAATATTTCCTAAGTCCTTAAATTCCCTCTTAAGGACTTAGCTTAAATCCTCTTCAAATCAATTCAAATTCATGAATTTTTCTCATAATTCATTTATATTCTCATTTATATTCACATATATAAATGAAATATAAATTCAAATCAATCAAATTAAATCCATAATTCAAATTCCTAATTCAAAATCTTTCTTAAGTCCTTAATTCCCTCTTAAGGACTTAGACTAAGTCATCTTCAAATCAATTCAAACTCATGAGATTTTCTTATAAGTCATTTATATTCTCATTTATATTCACATATATAAATGAAATATAGATTCAAATTAATCAAACTAAACTCAAAAATCGAATCCAAACTCCAAATATTTCTTAAGTCCTTTAATTTCCTCTTAAGGACTTAGCCTAGATTCATCAAATCACTCCAAATATAAACCCAAACTTCAATCACTTAACCAAAACTCAATTCAAAAATCAAGCCAAATCCATTTCATGTTCAACCTTTGAACTTGAAATTGTCAAATGAATCAAAACCCATTTGACTTCAAAACACTTGTAAATGGACTTATATTTCAATCACAAGTCCATATACAAGTTCAATCAAACTCAAATCAAGCTTTGACCAATCCATTTGATCTATTTAGGCTAACTTGACCCAAAGTGACCTAAAGTACCCTTATGAGCCAAATTATAATCCTAACCAAATTGGATCGAACTAAGCCCAACTATGCCTCTCATCATGATTAACAATCATCATGAGATGATCAATCAATCATGTTGGGTCAAACAAAATCAAACCTAACCAGGTCAACACTTAGCCAAAATGAAACCTAAACTAGCCAAAATCCACCATATGTCAAATTGGTTGAAACCAATGATCTAAGTTCATTTATGATCAATGTTTGAACTTGACCAAGTCAACATTTGAGCCTAACGTAGCCCACTTGACCCAAGTTGACCCAACTTGACCTAAAAAGTCAAAATATGTCAAAACTTGAACTAAGCCAAATTATTTGAAACCAATAGGTCAAGTCCATTCTAAATCACTTGATGAACTTCACCAAAGCCTCAATTGGCCAACTAACCCCAGCCCAATTGACCTTGAACCCAACTTGACTTAAAGGGTCATATTGAGCCAAATTAAAACTTAACCAAAATTGATTGGAAACAAAGATACCAATCCACTTTATATGACCAACCAAACCTAAACCTACCCATGACGTAGCTTAAATAAGTCAAATGGGTCAAATTGGTCAACTTGACCCATTTGACCTAAATGAAGTCATACCAAATTCAAACCTAAAACAAATTGAATCAAACCAAAGCCACGAAAATATTTCAAATGGTCATATGAACATGACCCAACCCTTGGTTTGACCCAATTTGACTAATTGGTCAACTTGACCCAAGTTAACCCATTTTGACCTAAATGGGTCAAGATGAGCCAAACCATGCCAAATGAACTCCAAATCCAATGAAACTTGGCTAAACCTATTTTCTCAACATACCAAACATACCCAAATTCAAAAATTAGCCAAATGACCATTTTACCCCTAGGTCATAGAGTAAATTTTGGCTAATTCCAATTGAAATTTGGTCAAATCCTTTTCATACCTACTTGATACTCTCCTAATAGATCAAGTGAACACTAGGGAGGGTGGTGCACTCAACCTAATGAGTTTGGGTCAGCCAAACCCAACCTAATGTCTAAACTGACCATGTGCATGGAAACAACCACATGGAAAACCTCTTCCCACTCGGTTACATGGGGAGTTCACCATTCCACTCCCTAGCTTAAAATGAACTCAAGGATAGTTCTAACAGCCTGACAAACCCTTTGAATCAAGGAAATTATATCAAAATGGCAAGCCTATGCTTGGCCGTCCGATTGCCAAAGGGGGAGATATACTCCCCCTAATTCATTTGAATGTACAGAGCCATAGTATTGAGTGTCATAGGAGCCATTAACAAGTGATCCTAAGCTTCTTAGAGGGAGATTGAAATTCTTATTTCTCAATTTTCATCACTTTAAAATAGGGGAGCTGATTGAATTTCCAAATTTCTCCACACTCAACATCCACTCAATTCCTTCTTCAAGCTTCATCAGAGGACCAAGTTGAGTGCACCTATACTCTTTCCCAAGCTTCAAAGGTAGAGGAGGAGTGCCCTAGACCAAAGCTAAGCTCAAGCTAAGGAGGAGTTGGCCCCTAGAAGAATCCATTCAATTTTCAAGCCTCAAACTCTCAATAAAACTTTGTCTCAACTGCATCTAAGCTTCTTCAAGGGAATCAGCACCCTGATCACCTCCGAAGAGCTTAGCCATTAAACTGAGTTTAATTCCACTATGTGTTGGTACTTTGTGAAGAAAATCTTCACCCCATGAAAATCTATCCGTTGGATGTAATCTTTTATGCATGTTGATGGCGGGAGTAAAATTTGGGATCAATCTGAGCTCAATCGAGCTCAGATCATCTTCTTGAACATGGAAGACCTCCATTGTTCACAGGGGATAAGAGAGACGAATCTCTAGCCGTCCATTTGCACATTTTGGATGGACGACTGAGATTAAAATGCGTGATATATTCTTTTTTAATCCTCTGATCCACAGCTTTAATCTCAATTGTCTGATCCTTGATCGGACGGCTGAGGAGAAAGCGCATAGCACCGCCGCCATGCGGTGCTATGATGTGACGTTTGAAATAGCCAATCAGGAGGTGACACATGTATAGCGCATGCCATCAGCCACATGTAGATTAATAATAGTATTAAGGATTTATTTAATTCACACCTAAGCTTCTAAAATTCATTGCTCAACATAGAAAAATCAAAAAATATGAAATAAATTGCATTAGAACCATAATTGAATATAGAATATTCTAAAATTGATTTTGAATAGTTCTTTTCTCTGAATTTAGGTTTTATCAGAAATGTTAATTTGATAATTACTGCCTAATTAATTCACTCTGATTAATCTCAAACCTTTTGGGTGTAATTAGAGGGATGACTTTTGCCTCCCCTAATTATCTTGGGATTTATTGGTGGCTTTTAGGGGAATTGCTAGTTCATTCCTTAATTACTCCCTTAATATAATTAGACTTAAATAATTAGTTATTTAACCCTCTGATTGAGTTGATTAAGTTTTGATTAAGTGAATGTAAGGTTTAGGGAATAATTTTGAGATACTCTCCTTAAGATATTCCTTAAACTCCCTTTATTCCTTAATCTTATCTTAATTAATGGTTAATTCACTAATTATCCTCTTAATTAATTTCATAAAATTCTGAAACTTTCTAGAACCCAATCAATACTTCTTGGGTAGATGCTTAGGTTTTCAAGAGCCTAAGTATAAATAAAAAATCAAAATTCAACTCATATGTGTGAGGGGTGTTTTGAAATTACTTAAGTTAAACCCCTTAGCTTAATTAATCATTAATCATGAGTCAATTTGCATTAGGCCCTTTTCTTCCTAGGTGCATTACAAATTTAAATTATTTTTGTGGTTTTATGTCATCTCATTGGCTCATAATTATTTGATTAACTTTGCGGTAATGTAAGGGTAATTAACATGCTTAATTCATACTTTAACCTAATCAAAATATAAAATGAATCTAATCACCTAAAAATTAAAAAAAATATCAAACACATGTGTGAATGGGTTAGAATAGAAAACTCACCTCACATTTTCCAAATTTAATCAAACTCAAAATCAAACAAAAATCACATTAAACAAACTTTGATTTACTTTAAGCTTTCTTATTTCATAGCCTTTAGGAATTAATTAAGGTGAATGTGTTTATATGCTTCCATTACTTTAGTTCTTCCCCAACATGCTAAATATGTGTGACATATGATTTCATGTATTCATGCTTTTCAAAAATCAAATTCAAAATGAAAATGTTACCTTTATGTCAAATTACATGTTTTGGCTAAAGTAAGAATTTTAGTGGCTATTATTACTATTAAATCCAAATTATTTTCAAAATATATGAATCAATTATCAAAATTGAAAGTGTATTATTTATATCTTACTTATAAGCTTGCAGGTAAAATATAAGGATGGTGCTTAGTGTAGTTTTCCTTGTCCTCTCTTTTGGTATAATTTTGAATAGGATTTGATAAAGTGTATAGTTCATTTGAAAAGAACACAAAACTTGCTTAATTCCATTTCCTATTCATTCTTATGCTATGGCTTAAGAAGGACACCTACACTTACACATATAAATGACATAAACAAACTGAAAATAAAACAAAATATAAACTTTTGCACCTTTCTCTTCCATTCATTTCTTTTGTATAGATGTTTGTATTTAAGGAAAGTGGTATATTAGTCTAGACAACCCCGGGGTTGCGAGGCTTTAAGTAGCCCTAAGTAGGTCTTGTACCTTACACCCCTGGAGCTAACAATGGCGTCGTACTCACTTTTGACTTTCATACATTCATACATGCATATGAAAATTAGATAAGAAACCCCTTTTCTACTTAATGAAAATCATACATCATAAACATTTAAGTTTTCTTAGAAACTACTTAGCATGCATAATAAAGTGTGCAAAACATTCCCATTGATATGTATAGATATGCTTAGGATTCATTCATGTGCATGTTATACATGTTGGGAAAGAAATAAAGTGATGTGTGTTTTGTGATCTTAACTCACTTTATTTAATCTTAAAATGTCTTTTTTTTTAATAGGTTTGTTTAGAGTTCATCTAAACTTAGGATTAATTAAAATACATAATAAAACATTCACTAAAAAAACTAAAACATGATTCCACTTTAGAAATTACTTACGTTAGGGAAGGAAAGCGAAGTTCTTTTCTCTTTCCCTCTCTTTATAACGTAGTAATTAATTGCAGGATTCACTTGAACCCAATTAAACTATAAAAGAAAATCAACCCAAAATAACTTAACCACTTAAATGAAACCCTCCACTAAGTTGAACATTCTTCACACTTAGAAAATTCTAACTTAAAGCCATAGCTAAGCATACCACATAGATCTTAAAAGCACACACTTTAGACTAAGTCACCACTCCTAGCTTTAAGTTAGGTGGTGGTGAATGGTTTTATGTTTGCTTTTTGTTTTGTGATATATGTTTTAGTCTAGATGTAAGGATGAATGTGCATAGAATGAATGATAGGACCATTCAGTCTAATCATTATTTTCATGGAGATTGTGCTTAAGCATGATAAATAAAATTATAAATGCTTTTGCAGTGGTGCTTATACCCTAAGAATAATCCAATAAGTGGACTTAATCACCCATGTGTGGGGTGATAAGTCCAATATACATGTTTGGGATTTGTGTGGTTTGTTTAGCTAATCTATGTTTTATAGGTGTTACTTTACTTTACTTTTCATGTAATTTTTGCAATTAGGATTTTGGAATGATTGTTATGGGGATTAGGATGAGCCTTGGTCATAAGATCTCATCTTATGTACCATGTGAAGCCTTTGGAGCAACCACCTTCCAACTATCCAAAAGAAAGAACCAAATAAGAAAGAAGAAAATAAGAAGAAAGAAGAAAGGAAGAAAGAAGAAATGAAGCATGAAGACCCCTAATAACATTGAGTTCCTTGCTTAGTTGTATTTAATTCATTTGTAATTCAGGTTGTATAAGAGTAGAGCTCAGCTACCCAATTTGTTTTTTTTTATGCGGCACAAATGACCTCTTATTCTTTTGTGTTAGCTTTATAAATTGATTGATGATTTGTTTAGTTTGTGCAATAAGATGACATCTTTTCCTAATTTCTCCCTTGCTTGATGTTTGGCCTGAATGTGGATTAGGCTCTTAGGGAAAAATAAATCTTCTACCAAATAATAATTCAAAATTAAAAATAAAGAACTCATAACCTTACCTAAAGCTTAGGCACAAATCAAGATAAAAGAATTAGCAACCACTTAGTTGGATGAGTACTTCTTTTATAACATCATGCACAAATGCATATTATTTTCACTCTTGATTGGAGGGCTTCCACCTTTGCTAGAGAAACTTAGCTTGACCTTTGAGAGCCATGGTGGAAATACACCTCCTCCCTTCTCATTATTTTTGGCCAATAATCTCATTTCTCATGCATTAGGCATATGAACCCTATTAGCTTGAGTCAAAATGATTGTCCAAAAATAAAATGAATTCTGAATTGCATTAGATTTAGGTCATTTGAAGCATACCCTTACATGATCAAGTGTTTTTAGGGAGTGAGGACTTAGTTTCTTTCTAAATAAATAATAGCTATCTTACATAAAGTTTATGACTTGCCTACATGAATTTAAAAATCGTAGGAGGAGTTAGTTGGTGGCCACCCTCAGGCAGTTGTAAGTCCAAGCAGTCGGGTGATTTGTCCTCTCTTGTGGAGGCATAGTAAATACCCATTTTAACCTTAGATTTAGGTTATGCTTTTGGCCCTCTCCAAAGCTCCCTATATTTAGGTTCTGAGGTTGCTTCACCCCTTTGTGAGCCATAAGCATAAATCCTCACCTCTTAGGCATTTTCATAATCTTATGTTGTGGAATCATATGCCCTTTTTTAATGAAAATTCAACTCAAATGAGTAATTGAATTTCAAAAATGTAAAGCCCGACCATGGGATAGTTTAAGATGCTCGCTAGGTTTCCTTGCATCGTGTGCATCTCCTACTTATCTTCATTTGGTTTTGATAATAACTCTCTCTTTGATCAATCTCATTTGATCTTCAAAATTAACTAATCGATTGATAGTCCTACCTATTGAAATCTTTTGAGCCAACGATCATTTACCTTAATCGAGAGTATTCCTATGGGATCTCATCCCTTAGGTTGTAATTAACTACTGAGCTTGTGCAGAGGGAACTTAATGAACTTGGTTTAAAATAAATCGCATTTTACTTTTCTATGTAAAGTATGAGAAGAATCTTTGGTACACATGTACCCACCCTTGTCCTTAGGAGTCCTTGTTGAAGTTATTAGTCCATTATAGGGTGGTGACTTCTATCTTCGAGATTGTGCACCTCTCCTCAATGTTTGTCACCCCTCAATAAGAACATCCGCAGATCTACGTGGTGTCAAAAATGCATAAAAAGAAGTAGCATATTTTCATCTTCATTTTATCCCGTGTAGAGTGAAGATGGAAGTATATATTTTATTCTTTAGAAATCTTAAAATTTTCACCACAAAGTTTTTTGGAGACTCCACTGGGGATGGTTCCTCTCTCCATCTTTGGTAAATGATCATTATCTCCAACTATCGATAGTGGGTTGTACTTTGGTATGAATCCAAGACTATCTTTTGTTTCATTGGCACTTAGCTTATTTCATTCTTAAATTAAGCTAAACATCTTTAGGTTTTAGGACCTCACCTGGTCTTAAAACCCCGCTGAGTTCTCCAATGGGTAAAAGAAAATAAAAAAAATCTAAATAAAAAAGAAAACATTTAAAAACTTCCTCCTTATCATTTCTATTATAAGGAAAGGTTCATTTCAAAATAATAAAGACAAAATAAATCCTTATCAAAATCATGCTTTTCTAAAAGCTCTTCCAAAAAATGCACATAATAAAATATTTTACATAAAATTTTCCTAAATCATCTTCATCGAACAATCTTTGTGATTGTTATATGTAAGATCATCTTTACAAAAATAAAATTCCAATAATCATATTTTCAAAATCATAAAATTTGAAGATGGGCTTTTCCATTCAATACACCTAAATGTATTGAATGGATATTACCTCTTCAAGCAAAATCATAACTTTGAACTTCCACCTAACACATTCCACATGTGTTAGGTTGGGATTTTCATAATTTCAAAAAAGCCCAAATGAAACCTCTCCATTCAATATACCCACATTATTTGGGTGGAGGTCTCATTTTCAAAGAAAATCAAATTTTTTTTTTCAAAAAGCACATATGAACCCTTCCTTTCAATATACCCACACCTATTGAATGGAGGTTTCATTTTCAAACAAAACTATTTTTTTTCAAAAAACACACATATGAACATCTTCATTCAATATACCTAAATTTATTGAATTTAGATTTCATTGCTAAATAAAAGCAGCATCATTTGGAAATCTCACTTAAACATATTACATATATGATTAAGTTGGGATTCCCTCTTTCAAAAAGCAATAATCACACACAAAGCAAAATTTTCACATTTGCAAAAATAAGATTGACTTTCAATCCTACATACCCAAATTTGTTAGATGGAAGTCTTCTTTTGAAAATCAAAACTTAACAATCATATTTTCAAAATTTAAAACACATTTGGAACTTCATTTATCACACTCAAATTTGGTAAGTGAAGTCTCCAAATTTGAGAAACAAAATTTCAAAATACATTTGAAACTTCATTCTAGCATACCACATGTTCTAAAATGAAGTCCCTCCTTTCCAAAAATAAAAAATTGAAACACACTTTTGGAATTCATTTAGAACACTCAAATTTGCTAACCGAAATATCCATTCCACAAAATTTTCAAAACATATTTGAACTTCAATTTAGTATACTCCATTTGCTAAAATGAAGTCTCCCCTTTCAAAATCCAAAACAAAAATTTGAAACACCTATATAATTTCATTTAGCATACTTAAATTTGCTAAATGAAATTTTCACTTCACAAAATTTCCAAAAAGCACTTTTGGAACTTCACTCTTTAGCATACCAAATTTGCTAAAGTGAAGCCCCCATTTTCAAAATAAAACCAAAACATAAAGATTTTAAACACATATTTTGGAATTTCATTTAACATACTCAAATTTGCTAAGTAAAATTTCCATTTCATTAAGTGGAACTTCATCTTTAGCATACCATATTTGCTAAAGTGAAGTCTCCACTTTCAATCAAAATAAATCAAAGCCAAAAGAAAACACATTAGGATTCCCTTAGCATACTTAAATTTCCTAAGGATCCTACTTTTCAAAATAAATTAAAATCAAAGAGAAACACATTAGGATTTCCTTAGCATACCTAAATTTCTGAGGATCATACTTTTGCAAAATGAAAATATTCAAAACAAATGAAACACTTTAGGATTTCTTTAGCATACTCTAATTTGCTAAGAATCCTATTTTCAAAAAATATTTCAAAAAACACACTTTAGATTTTTGGTATTCAAGCTTTGCTTAAATATCAAATTTTCATTTAATAGTTGATTGTGTCAGCTATTACTTATCCTATTGATGCATATGCATGATAATCATCATTTTAGGTTAGATTATGACTTACTAGAACCTAGATCGTGGCTAAGTTATAATTAAATAATTTTTATTATAAGAAAAGAATTCACTTAATTATAAGATTATTTAATCATAAATAAGTTCTTACATGACTAATTAATTGTACTCTAATAGCCTGAAGCCTATCATCTTATTCCTGATAAAGTATATACTAAGTGATAAGCCTTAGGATGATCAAATTGGATATTTGACTTAGCATGGTAAGTCAAGGTCATATATGATGGTCCTTAAGAATATACTAACTCACACACACTTACATGTTGTAATAGTTCACAACCTTGTAGTCATTAATATAAGGAGGTCGTAGCTAGGGCACTTTTTTCATGCAACCCCTTTAACTATTTGAGACAAGATTACAAGAGTACGACTATAATTCTTTTACTTTAGTTGATTATGCAATTTATAATTTGCTACACTACTTTGCTTTTGTATTATTATTAGGTTATACATTTTTTTAAGTGCCTATGGTGTTTAAAAATTATGATGGACATCACATAGATCTTAGGGGATATTTATTGAAATGATTGAGTACGACATCAAGAAATAATATACTACTTTGGTAGATAAAAATATCACCATATGATGGACTCAATCATTTAATAATGACTCCTATGGTCGATCGGTCTATGTGTACTAAAGATTTTTTTCTACTTTACATGAATAAAGTAAGGTAGGGTATATTTTGAGCCAAGTTCTTAAGTTTCCTATAAGGGCAAGCTCTCATAGTTAATTACATTATAGTAGATATGAATCTTCTAAGAAAACTCTTGATTAAAGTGGTGACTAACATCTCTATAGATTTTAAAATTTAGAACAAAGAATTGATAATTTTTTAGAGCAAATGAGAAAACTCAATTAAGAAGTGTTCTTAATAAAGTCCAAAGGAAGATAAGCAGGAGGTGCTTGTGATATTAGGAAGCCTACTGAGTTCTTTAGTTTATCTTATGGTGAGGCTTTATATTTTTGAAACTGAGAATTATTATTATTTACTTGATTTTTTATTAGAAAGCTAGGACTTATATCCAAATAATATAAGATTATGGAAATGCCTAAGAGGTAATAATTCATATCTATAATAAAAGAAAAATAGAGTACATTGGATCCCAAAACTAAGGTGCTCTAGCACAAGCTAAGAGCTCAACCAAGTTTAATGAGGGAAAAATTAGAATATGTCAATTCACTTTCATTAGAGAGAATGAACATATCCTGATTCTTCTGGACCTACAACTGCTTTGAAGTGCTGCTAGTTAACACCTTTTACGAGTTAAGACTATGTTGTCAAGTTTATAGAATGCAAGATGGCTAGACTAATTTTTATTAGGAATAGAAACCTAAGAGCCTAAACTCACTCGTTAGATTCTAGATCATGATAAGTAAGAGAACTGTAATGTAATAAAAAGTTTATATTTAGACTCTTAAATTTGACTCATGTTTGGGTGGGCATGTATGTCTATATACACGATGAAATTAAGTTATATGCCAATCCATGAGTAGGGTATTCTTTACTCAAGGGGGTTACTAATAATGGTCCTACACTCCCCCTTATCATGCAATAAGTAAAGATCCTTATTGTTCAAGGAAGAAAGATAATATGTATGTATGATTGTTATACATCCAACACAAACCTAGTTATTTCTAAATATTTTATTAGATCATCCCTAGGTTTTAAGATGAGGTTATGAGTTTCATTAGTTTTAGTTTGAGTTGGTTTTAAGTTAGGGTAGAAAAATTTAAATCCTAAAGTGCCTAATGAAATTCAAGAAACATATAACAATCATCATACGTTAAGTAACCTAGAAAAAGAATATAATATCTAGTGCACACAAAAAGTAAACACACTAAATAATAAAATTAAAAGAATAATTAAGTGACCGGTGGGGTTGGGTTCTGCTATACACTCTAGAAATGAAAAAGAACAAGTTGTCGAGCACAACCCTAATGTAGTTTAAATTATAATTACATGAAATAAATAGTAAGTCACGGGTCTTTGTCTTCATTTATCTTCTTGATCTTGGGTCCTATAGGCGTCACAGAGTTTCTTAAGTCTATACCTTTTAGTATCTGCTCATCCTAAACCTGATGGCTCTAACCTAGTTCTAATACAAAATTACAATTTAAAATTTAAAAATAAATCCTAACTAAAACTAGAAAAATAGAGATTATCCATAACACACATATACACCAAGTATTTATATTTCATACAATAGGGCTTAGCACCATCGGGCACTAAGCACACTTATCTTAATGTGCTATGCTTAGAGGGGAAAGCAAAACTTGCAAGCAAATAATATTTAATTTTTTTTATCACAATGGTCCCTTTTATCAAGCACAATATTTTATAAAACAAATTAGTATAATAAATAACGCCCTATCATTTAGACTAGCATACAAATAATCATAATAGATAGTCTAAAATAATACATAATAAAATAAGAAAATAAATACAACAAAATCAAACATTGGTCTAACCTAAGTTTAGGATTGGTGTCCCATTAATCTAATGTGCGTTCAAGGGATAGTGTAGTAAGACAAAACTAGACATTAATAGTTGAATTGTAATTTGAGAGAAAAGTTCAATTTATTACCATTTGGTGATTCTAATTCAAATGATTAATGATTAAGATATAGATTCTTACATTCTAATTTAAATTAAGTTTAAGTTAGATTTAATGTTTTAAAGAGTGAAAAATAATACGCCTTATTTGGGGGAAGCCAACTCTTCCTTACACCCTATCTCTTACACCTTATCTATAGGTTAATTTTAAAGGTAGGTTTTATGGATTTTAGTATTTTTAATGAATTTTTGTATTGTAATTAAGTCCTAAATTTGAGTTATATTTAAATGAAATTATAATCATATGAAAGATATCTTAAGATTAATTAACATAAGCCATGATCTCCCTTTATGACAATACTTAACCTTCTCCATCAACGTTAACATATCTCCTTAATCAGCAACGATGACCGAGTGATGTTGGATTTTCATGGCTAATCGCTGGTGATCCACACAATGAAATCATACAATTTTTATTGCAAAATGGTTAAGACATGATTTTAAATGGATCTATACAGTTTGATTGATCCTAAATCTAGTTTCATTTTACAAGTGGCCAATGTAAAATTAATGGGAAGTCAACCATACCTCATCGGCATGGGGTCTCTGAGTTTGGGTTTAAAATGGGGAGTTGGACAAAGATTTTTAAGAAGAAATCATGCTTTGCCTCCCTATGGATCGATGTGAAGAAGAACATTCACCATCGCTCACCTGAGTTTGGTGTTAGGAATGATCAAAGGAGCTTAGGAGTAAGGGGAAGTATGCTTGTGTTCGATTTCACTCAAGGAAGGTGTTAGAATCGAAAGAAGCTCTGAGTTTGATCTCTCATTGGGTTTTTATGGTCGATCGAGAGGTTCCCTTATTGGCTTGAGATAAAGGTCACTGGCCATGGGAATTTGAATCCATGATTGCTCTAAAGGCGGTTAAGAGGTTCAAATAGGCATTCAACTCACTTTGGGATGGTGAGGTAACATATATGGGAGAAATTTGGATGGATTGGGGAAGAGGATGATTCAATTTTGGCTTCTCCCCTCCATGGCATATTCCTCTCTCCTTGAACTAATTGGAACCTCCTTAAACCTCTAACTTTAATTGACAACTACTTTGGGTTCATTTTATGATGTGTCTAAGTGAATCCAAGTTTAATTAGTTTGAGTTAGGGCTTAAATGTTAAGGTTTGATCTATGTGAGTTTAGCTTGATTTATATTGGATTATGTCTGATCAATTAGCAAAGGATGTTCATTACTCACTTATTTGGATTGATAATTGATTATCCAAATCAAATCTAAGGTGCACCATGGATTAAACTTAAGTTCATTTGAGTTAGACTTGGGTTTAAGTGTTTAAGGTTGATCCATTTATCTTTTTGGATTGAATTTTATCAATTCATCTAATCAATGGGTTTAAATCTATATTCAATTATATTTTTTTAGCCATTTATAATGTTTTTAATTGATTAATTTTATTGTATATGAGATTAATTTTGATTTTGAACCCAATTGAACCCATCTTAGATTAAATTGAGTTTAATTAAGTCAAATGGCTAATTTGACATAATTAAAAAATGATTGGATTTTAATTGTGTTTAATTAAGTATTTAAAATGATTTAGATTAATTAATTTTATTTCATTTGGAGTTGAATTTGAATCTAGACCTACTTTGACTCGAATTTGGGCTTAATGGATCAACTTGAGTTTATTTGGGTTAAATGATAATTAATTAAGCTAAACTCAATAATTGGTTGAATTATATTCATTTATGATTTTTAAATAATTTTAGATGTTTAACTTAAATTAATTTCAATTTTATTTTGATTTAGGTTTTAATAAGATTCATTTGGGTGATCTAATTAGCCCATTTGAGGCCTTATTGGATTTAGATTTATTTAGGTTACACATATTCATTTGAAAATTCTAAGTCCTTAGAATAATTTAATTTGGTTAAATTTTGGTGATTTGATGGTGACGGTGCCCATATAGGTCAACTTTAGGTCATATGACATGATTGATTATCTTAAACCTAAGTTAAATTTATTTTTAGGTACATTTATGTTCATGCATTGACTTTATATTTTTTTTATTGATTTTGATTTATTTTGATTTTATTTGAATTTCTTTGGACTTAGGTGATTTTGAGCTTAAATAGGTTTATTGTGTTGACCGCTCAAATTACATTGGTTTAAGCTCAATTAAAATATAGAATTTAATTAAAATGTGTTTGATTTAATCATTTATTTAAATTTGAGTTTAGTTTGGTTTCACCTAATCCTATTGGGTTTGGTCAAATCCAAGAAGGATTCATTAGGTCACTAAGTATAATATCCTAAGTGCATAATTAGGAGGCTCCTAATCTAAGATTAGGTATCTTAATTGCTATAGTTAGAGAGATGATGTTAATTTTATCCAAAAATGATGGCAACATTATTTGAAGAAGATAGTAGATATGGTCTTAATATTTGTAGGATTTTGTGCTAATAAATATAAATATACACGGTGTTTATTTTTTGAGTGGGGACACCAGTCCGAGAGGGTACTTTTTGAAGTGATTGGGTACGATATTGAGGTATGATATACTATCTCGAAAGATAGGGACATCACCCTTAACTGGACCTAATCACCTAATAAGGACTCCTAAGGCATGATGGGTCTTCGAATATACCAGAGATTTTTCTCCTGCTTTACATGGATGAATAAAGTAGGGTTTATATTAAACTAGGTTCTAAAGTTTCCTATGGTGACAAGCCCCCATAGTTAATTACATTCTAATGAAGGTGAATTCTTTAGGAATACTCTCGATTAAAGTAGACAATTATTATCTCCAAATATTTTAAGGGCAAGTCTATCAATAAATTGGCTATGTTTGGAAAATCAACCAGGATAGATCAAGTGGAGAGACTTAATTTTGGAAGCCAAATGAGATGAGTAAGGAATGCTCTTGATACTAGAAAATCTAGTGAGCTTTCCAATTTATCTTATAATTGGGCTTTATATGTTTGAAATTGAAGAGAATTGTTTATTTAAGTTGAATTTTCATTAGATATTTAAGGCTTATAATCCACCAATATAAGATTGTGGAAAAGCCTAAGTGGTGAGGATTTATGCTTGTAGCCCGAAAGAAATAGCAACATCAGATCCTAAATCTAGGGAGCTTTGACATAAGCCAAAGCACGATCTAAATTTAAGCAAAGATGGGTATATGGTTACCTCCATAAGAGAGAGTAAACCACCCGACTGCTAGACTTATAGACGGCCTACCGAGTGCCTAACTCCTCCTACGCTTTTAAATCCATGTGGTCAAGTCTTATAATTTTGCAAGATAGTTGGGTTGTTATTATTAAAAAATAGACTAAAGTCCTTAAACCTACTCCCTAAGAGACTAGAGCATGAGTGGTATGAGCAATGACTTTGTCTAATGCAAAACTTTTCAATTTTTATTTGATTTTGGACACTTCATTTTGACTAAGGCCGTAGGATTTTTGTATGTCTAAATGCATGATGAAATGAGTTATGGGCTAAATCAAAAGAGAAGAGGGTGAAGCTCCGTTAGTAAGGGTTGCTCTCAGAGGTCAAGTGGTCCCTGTATGTGTAAGGATGGAAGCCCTCATTTTGCAAAAGTGATATAATATGATATGTATTGTATGAAACATATAATATTTGAGCTAAGGGGTTGCTAAATCTTTTAATTATCTTGATTTAATACTTAGGCTTTATGTGAGGTTATGAGTTGCTTAAAACTTTAGTTATGAGTTATGGTGGGTAAAAGATTTATTTTTTCCTAAGAGCTTAATCAGATCCAGGCCACACATTAAGACATCATTCATAACGAAACTATGAAAAGGCATGCCATTTCTATTGCATAATTTAAACATAATATTGTGCTATTTATTTTTAGATGTGGGGGGACACCATGTAGATCATAGGGGATACTTATTGAAGTGATCGGGTATGACATTGAGGTATGATATACTATCTCAAAAGATAGAGATATCACCCTTCAATGGACCTAATCACCTAATAAGGACTCTTAAAGTACGATGGATCTTCGAATGTACTAGAAAATTTTTCCCTACTTTACATGGATGAATAAAACAGTGTTTATATTAAACCGGATTCTAAAGTCTCCTATGGGGGTAAGCCTCCATAGTTAATTACATCTTAAAGAAGGGAAATTCCTTAGGAATACTCTCGATTAAAATAAAAAATTAAATTCTCCAAAGATTTCAAGGTCAGATTATCAAAAGATTAGTTGTATTGAAAAATCAAGTGGGAAAACTCAAGGAGAAGACTTATTATCGAAGTAAAAAAATGAGTAAGGAATGCTCATGATACTCGAAAACCTAGTGAGCATTCCAACCTATCCTATAATTGGAATTTATAATTTTAAAATTGAAGAGATTAATTGTTATTAAAGTTGACATTTTATTAGAAAGCTAGAACTTACAATCCCATAATACAAGATTATAAAAATGCTTAAGAGGTAAGGATTTATGCTAGTAGCCCAAAGAAAACAACTACCTCATATCCTAAATCTAGGGGGCTTTAGCATAAGTTGAAGCATGACCTAAATCTAAGCAAAAATGAGTATATGGTTTACCTCCACAAGAATGGATAAACCACCCGACTACTGGACTTACAACCTCTTAGAGTGGCAGCCAACTAACTCCTCCTACACTTTAAAATCATGTAGGAAAGTCAATTAATTTTGCAAGATAGTTAGGTTGTTATTATTTAGAAAGAGACTAAAGTCCTTAACCCACTCCCTAAAGAAACTAGAGCATGAGTGGTATGAGTAGTGACTTAATCTACAAATGCAAATCTCTTTAAATTTTATTTGATCTTGGACACGTCATTTTGATAAAGGCTTTAGGATTTTGTATGTCTATATGCATGTTGAAATGAGATCACGGGCTAAATCAGAGAGAAAGAGGTGCTTCCACCACAGAGGAGACCCTCAAAGGTCAAGTCTTCCCTATCGGTGCAAGGATGAAAACTCTCTCTTAACAAGATTGAGACAATATGAATGCATGATGTTAAACATACAACCATTCAGCTAAGGGGTTGCCAAATCTTTTAATTATCTTATTTAATTCCTGAGCTTTATGGTGAAGTTATGAGTTGTAGAAAATTTTAGTTATGAGTTGTAGTTGGGCAGAAAATTTATTTTTCTCTAAGAGCCTAATCGCATCTAGGCCACACATTAAAGCATAAATCATAAAAAACTATGAAAAGCATGTTAGTTTTTGGTGTGTAAGTTAAACAAAATATCAAATAATTTTTTATAACTAAAAGCAAAAGAATAAAAGGTCAGTGCGGTCGGGTGTCACCGTATAACTTGAAAAAGGAAAGATGGGTAGCAGAGCTCTATCTTTATACAATCTAGAATATGAAAGAATAATTACAATTATAATGAATGAATATTATGGGGGGTCTTCATTCTTCATGCTTCATGTCTTCATCTTCATATGTCTGTTTGATTTGGTTTACTCCACTTCAAATGCATCACATGGCCTCCTAGGACAAATCCTTCTAGCCAATGTTCTTCCTTATCCCCCATAAAATTCATCCTAATTCCAAATTATGAAATTACATTAAAAATAAGAAAAATAAATCTAACTACACCTGCAAAATAAGTGTTAGCTAAACATACATACAACCCAAGCAGTTATATTTATAAACACATGGGTAACCAAGCCCACCTGTCTTAGCTTGGATTATGCTTAGGGGCTTAAGAAACCTACAAAGAGAGTATTTATATTTATTTTTAAGTGGCCCCTTAAGCATAATCCTCTACATAAAATATGATTAGGCTAATCACGGCCTACCATCTAGTCTATGAAACATGCACCCTAACATCCACTCTAAAATATTACATCACAAAACAAAATATACATCAAACCATGCACCGCCCTTACATAAGGCTATAAGTGGTGACTTAATTCTAATGTGTGTGTTAAGGCTTGTGTGGTATGTCTTAATAGGCATTAAGGTTATGTTTTTCCTAGTATGAAAGGAATTCAATTTAACCATAAAGAATGATTTCACTTCAAGTTGTTTAATTAATTTGAGAATTTTAATTTGTGTTTTATTTGGTTTCATGTGACCTACACTTAGCAACTAAGTGTTATAAAGAGATAAAAGAGATTTGCTCTCTTTCATCCCAACCCTAAGCCACTTTCTAAAGCATGTTAATTTTATTTAGTTCTCTTTAGTGAATGGCTTATTACACATGTTAAATTAATCCTAAATTTAGGTTCATTTTAAATGATCCTATTCAACATGAAAGGCATCTTAAGATTAACGTAATTGAATTACTATCATATGACATATATCAAGTTATTCCTTTTCATCACATGTAGTATGCATATGACTTAAACAACTATACATACAACATATTTCAACACTTTAAATGAAAGATGCATATGTGTATTTTGTAGAAAAGGAGATTTTCCTTCATTAGCTAAATGCACATACAAGTGTATAAAAGTTTTAAGCGGATACTTTAAACCAAGGAGTGAGGTAAAGACCTCCTTGGGGCTACTTAAAGCCTTGCATCCCCAGAATATCCAGACTAGATATACCCACTTTTCTTAAGTACACAAGAATGTACAAATGACTACAAGAATGAAAAAATCATGCAAAAGTTGTGTTTTTTCAATTGAAAGGAGATTTTCATTCATTAACTAAATACACATGCAATTGTATAAAGTTTTAAGCATATACTTCATCATTGTTAAACTAGGGAGTGAGGTAAAGACCTCCTTGGGGCTACTTAAAGTCTTGCATCTCCGAAATGTCCACTATATATACCCACTATTCTTAAATACACATGAATGTACAAATGACTACAAGAATGAAAAAATCATGCAAAAGTTATATTTCTTTCCATTGAAAGGAGATTTTCATTCATTAACTAAATACACGCAAGTGTATACAAGTTTTAAGAAGATACTTTGCCATAGTTAAACCAGGGAGTGAGATAAAGACCTCTTTGGGGCTACTTAAAGCCTTGCGTCCATGAAACGCCATGATGGATTCAAGAACAAGTAAACAATACTTCAAATGAAGAGAATAATTTGATGAATTGAAATGAAATTTTTGAAGATAATTATTTTCAAATATGATTTTATAGGTAGTATTTCTTCAAATAGAGCCCATTAATTGGAAGCATCGGATGTTCCTCTTTACAATCAATAAGTTGATAAGATCTTCCTTAGTAGGCATTCTCTATGATAAAAGGGCCTTCCTAAGTGGGTTCAAACTTACCTCCCATCTTTTGACGGGAAACAATCGGTCTCCTTAGAACTAAAATAAGCTCTCCTACTTGAAAATTTCTAGGGAGGACTAGCTTGTTATGAGCTTGAATCATCTTGGCTTTGTACAACTCGAGGTTCTGACATGCACGTAGGTGTCTCTCCTCTAAACCTTCAAGCTCTTCTAACCGCAACTTGGCATTCTGCTCTGTAGTAATTTCACTACCCATTGCTATCCTTAATGACATGAGCTAAACTTCTAAAGGTAGAGCGGCTTTGGACCCATACACTAAGGAGAACAGGGAAGATTGAGTGAGAGTTCTGTATGTGGTGTGATATGCCCACAAGGCTTTAGTTAGCTGCTCATGCCATTGTCGCTTATTATCATCGAGTGTCTTCTTTAGTATCTGGATGAAAGTTTTATTGAATTCTTCTGTTAGGCCATTTGACCTGGGATAGTAGATGGTGGAATATCTTCAATCTATACTATGTCTCCTGGAAAAGCTGTTGATCTTGGTGCTTTTGAATGTAGTACCATTATCGGATATAATTCATCGAGGCACCCAAAACCTATACATGATATAGTTCTTGAAAAACTGAAGCACATACTGAGCTATGACCTCTCTAAGTGGGATTGCCTCCGCCCACTTGGAAAAGTAGTCGGTGGCAGCTAGGATGAACCGATGACTCTTGGAAGAAGCAGGATCGATATGACCCACTTTATCGGTACCCCAACACTCAAATGACCATGAGGCTAAATTAGGGTGTAGAATATTTGGTGGTTGGTGCAAGACCACACCGTGTACTTGACATTGATGGCATCTCCTAGCTACATCCATGCAGTCTGCAATCATCGAAGGTTAGTAGTATCCTAGTCTCTTGATCTTTGCTTTCATCTTCGGATTGCATTGATGCACCTAGACTTGAATGTACCTCAGTCATGATCTTATGAGCTTTGTGTTTGTCTAAATAGTGTAACCACATTTGATCGAAAGACCATCGATACAAAGTGCCATCCACAAGAGCATATGAGAGAGCTCTCTACTTCATCTGATGGGCTTGTGATTTCTCTTGAGGTAGTTTGCCTGTGTTCAAGTAATCTATTAATGGTTGCCTCTAATCCAACTCCTCATCCTTTTCGACAACGACAACCTCCCTTTCAAGAGAGAATCTCTCGATGAGTTCAACATCAATAAGAGATATGACTTATATATTTTGAACCCTTATTGGAATGGACTCATCTTTCAGACATGCTAATTCCTTGGTGAGTTTGGCAAAATCATCTGCTACTGGGTTCTCTCCTCGAGGAACTTGTACTCATGGTAGTGATGAAGCTTAGGTTTTAGAACCTTATAGGATCCAGCAATCTGGTTGATGACCAGTTGAGAATTCTCGTAGATGTTGATACTTTTGACACATACTATAATAGCTAACTCCATACCGGGTAATTAGAGCCTCATATTGCCTTCATTATTGGTGCATGGATTGGAGAGCTAGTATGAGAATCTCATCACATCACAGTCTAGAGTTAAAAGAATGATTCCTACCCATGCCTTCCCTAGAAGAATAGATCGTGGTTCTTATCCTTTTTGAAAGGAAGTCACACCATCAAAATACATCTCCCAATGGCGGATGCTACCCCTAAGTTCATATTTATTCATTGGGGAGGTCATCACTAAGCGGAGAATCAACAGGAAGTGGGTGTGCTATTAGAAAATCAGTTAGTGCCTGTCCTTTTACCACACAAAGGGGTATGAATGTGGTGTCAAATTGTGACAAAATCATAGATCGATGTGCCAACCATACTGGATAACGTCGCGTGTCATGATATATTGTAGTGGATTGATTCTTGAAATCAAGTTCACCTTATGAGAAGACATATAATGTGGCTTTTGGGATGTGAATAAGAGCTAGGCAATGTTTCTCAATAGGTGGGTAGTTTACTTCAATAGGGATTATGATGATGGTGAGGTAGTGGAGAGTGCTCTCCTTCCATTTGTCATTGGTTTGGACCAACAAAGCACCAAGGAGTCATCTAATACGAGTGTAAAGGATAAGTGGCTTACTGGGATAGGGCTAGAACTAGTGGCTTCACCAAATATTGTTTGTTGTCTTCAAAAGCACTTTGTCACTTGTTATCCCACTTAAACTTAACATCCTTTTGATAAGTGCTCAAAATGGCTTGCATCTTTTGACATTGGAGATAAAGCATCTTAGATATGCCAACCTTGGAATGATTTGAGTTGAGTTAAACTTTTAGGGGGTAGCATTTCGAAGATGGATTTAAACTTTTCTAGGTCTATCTCTATTCCTCGGTGTCAAACAATGAACTCAAGGAACTTTCCTGAAGCTACTCCTAATGCACATTTCACAGGGTTCATTTTGAGATTGTATTGTCTTAATTATTCTAAAACTACTCTCAAGTCAAAGAGATGGTCTTCTTTTTCTTCATTTTGACTACTAGATCATCAACATAATATTCAACTTGATGATGAATGAGTTTGTTGAAGATCTGAGTCATGGCCCGCTGGTATGTAGCACCAGAATTTTTAAGGCCGAAAAGCATGACCTTATAACAATTGATTCTGATCGAGGTTCAAAAAGTAGTGTTTCTTTCATCCTCGGGGGCCATCTTGATTTGGTTGTAGCTAGATGACCCATTCATAAAGGAGAAAACTGCATGAGATGAGACGATGTCCACCATCAATTCTGGTATAGGAAGTGGAAATTCATCCTTAGGACATTCCTTATTTAAGTCCCTAAAATTGATGCATATGTGAATTTGACGATTCATTTTCTTAACTTGCATGACACTGGCTAACCAGATAGGGTATTTTTTTTCCTGATGAAACCAACATCGATTAGTTTCTTAACTTCAAAAATGACCTGTAGTCAATTTCTAATCGCATGCGTCTAGGAGCTTGCTTGAAAGGGTTATTGTTAGGGTCTATTGCTAGTTTATGGACTACTAATCCAAGCATCTCTTCATAGCTCCATGCAAAGCAGTCTTTAAACTCAGTTAATAGCCTAACTAAGTCATTAGTTTCTTCTTCATTCAACAGAGAACTGATGTATGTGGGGTGTGGGTCTTCTTCTAACCCGAGGTTGATTTCTTTGAGCTTGTCAATGGTTGAATGGATTTTCTCTTCAAATTTTAGAGGTGCATCTTTGATTTAAAGATCATCTGGATCATTTGAAGTTTCTAAATATACTTCATCATAAGAGTTAGTGTGATTTGAGAAGAGCCTATCAGACTCCAGATGATTGGTGACAACTAAGCAATTATCATTATCGTCGACTGTACCCACCGTACTGAATCCTAATCCTAGCCTTGATTGTGCATCTCTGGCTTTGCTATTCCACAACTTCTCAAAATACTCTGAACTATGCCTGGACCATGTATAAGGAGTCAAACCTTTCTTTGCAAGATTATGAACACAAGGTGAGTACCAATCAAAAGGTAATTCTATTAAATATTTATATGAATTATCCTCAAGTTCTACATCAGCTTCTGGACTTGAGAATGATGATCCCAATAGGAAATCTCTTTGGCTTGACATTCATGGAAGACCTAGGGGCTTCCTTAACTACTAAGCCTTTAACTTTTTAAGAAGAAAGTGATGTTGAGCTAAAGTTCTCAACTGCAGCCTAATAGTTTGAGATAAACCTGATTCAAATATATTTGTGCTTTGCTTGGAGGCCTGGACTTCGTCACTATCTCGCTCGAGTGTCACCTCCAATGAAACCCACTGAGAGGTGTTAGCTGGTGTGCTAATCACATGAGACACATCCTTTGAGCTGGATTCCAAGTCTATGTGAATAGCAGGAGTACTCCTGTGAACTAGAACATAATCCCTATTGGCTGGCTGTCAACTAGGGGGTCTTCTGCCTCTGGAATTGCCTCTGTATCTGCCTCTGCCTCTGCCTGGTGGAGGTCGAGTCATCCTACCCATATGCCCGTATGGTGGAATGAACTGTAAGTGGAATGTAACATGCTACTCTACTCTTCCTCCGTGTCCTTTTCTCGCTCATTTGTATTCTCTTCTTTCTTTTCTTTTTCTTTTCTTTTTCTTCGTTTTCTTTTGTATTTGAATTTTGGCCAAATTTGCAAGAATGGGTGTTTTGATTTTGAGGAAGATAGTAGGTTGCATCCTCATATATCTCAACCTCTCTAATTAAAAATGGCTTTTCATCTTCTTTGACATAATATTTGATTCCATATCTTCAAAACTTGATGCTGATGAAGGGAGGATGGAATCATCTTATTTTGGTGTATCCAAGGCCTATCGAACAAAGCAGTGAACGATGTATTCGAATCAATTATATAGAACTTGGCTTTAGTCTTCCAGTCACCTATTTCCAAAGGTAACACTATGGATCTTAAAGCCCTCTTGCCTTGTTCATTGAATCCTCTTAACATCATCCGATCTCCTTTGAGCTTAGAATGTCAATCTTCAAATAGGTAAGGGTTTTTAGGTTCATAATGTTCACCGATGCACCTGGATCAACTAAAACCCTATGAAGTTTGAATCGCCCTTATCCATTATGATGTAGAGGGACGGTTGTGCTCCATGCCCCTCATAAGAAGGTCTTAGTTAGTGAATGTGACTCCTTGGGCTTCTCTTGAATAATGTTCCTCCTCTCCAATAGCGTCGAGCTAAGCATATCTGGATCAAGAATGGCCTTGATTAATGATTCCCTCATCTCTTTGGATAATACAAGGGCATCATATATGCTTAATTTAGCTAAAAACTTTCTTAGGTGAGCGAAGACATTATAGTTGACTCTAGGTTGATCCTCCACAAGCATATCCATGGGTGGAGCATCCTGTGGAGGGGCTTCTTGATCGCTGGAACCAATGACTTGTTTTCCCTTATCTTGAGGTGCTACCCTAGGAGGTAGAACCTTGCTACTGCGGAGGTTAACTTCGGTGATCTCTTGTGGTGGTTTAGTGGAAGATTGTACCTTCTCATCAGGTTCACCTACAACTTCTCCTTTAGGCCTCTCAGAATCAGATGATTCTAAGTCTATCTTAAGAGGTGAACTCATATTATTCGGAGAAAGAAAGTCCATCTCTGAATCAGAAAGAGGATGATCAGAGTTATTATAATTATTAAGACTTGAAGAGTTTTCAAAAAGAGTAGAATCAGATAACCCATCAGAAGTGGCATAGATGTAATTCAAACTAGCTTTATTCCTTGATTTCTTAGATTTAAAAGAAGGTACATAGTAGAAATATAGTAAAGTAAGTGGGTGAGGGATTTGATGCCCTCATTTGCCAATATAAGATGTCAACTAAAAGAAGAGCCTCGAAATAGGAATGTCGGTGAAGTAGTAGGCGCGTGGAATGGAGGCTGGGATCGATTCGATGGTTGCTACTTGGCTATCTTGGGCAAGTATGAGCTGCTACTATTGAGTTCCTACTTTCCCCAAGTTGTGTTTGGCAACTTGTGAACCTTCATTGATGTTGGAGGTTCGTGCTGCTTCAGGCACCTATAAGAAAAGTTTCTTGATTTTAGAAATAATTTTTTTAGAGGTTCGGAATAAAGAGATATCCCAAACTTCTTTTATTTTGAGAGGATCACATGTATCACTAAGGATTACCCTAATAGAACTAGATGGTTGTTCTACTAGATATTCCTTAGGGATAACTATAGTGCCTAACTTATAGCTGCGCTAAAGCCAGTCCTTAAATGTAAAGTAATCCTCCAAAATATGGCCTAGCATATGGTGGTAGGGGCAAAAGTTAGGATCATTACTCCTGCCCACTTCCTCAGGCTTTCTAGGCTCGAGTAGCTGAAAATCAGGTTTCTTTAAGAGGTTCTTAAAGATTTTCCTAACCACCTCCCTCTTAAATGAATAAGATTTGTTTAATTTATCCAAAAGATTAGGTGGATGATATAGCTACGAGGGTATGTGTAATGGATTCTTTGTGAGTATGGATGAGGAGGAGGTGGTGAAAGTGGAGGCGGTGATAAGATGGTCGAGTGGTAAGGAGGTGGAAGCAAAGGCGTGGAGCTCGAGGTCTCTCATCGATCCCTGGGTTGCTTCCCCTTGTCTAATCTTTCTCTTGCGGCTTCTTTTCATAGGCTTTCTTGACTTTGGCTTTGATGGCCGATCCGAAAAGATAAGCTTGACCTCTCCTTGTAGGCTAGCTGCATTGTTGATTAGCTTCTCAAATGTCTTGATGGTGAAACCATTAAGCATGAAGGTAACCGGACCATGAATATTCTTTATTAGAATTTTAATAACATACTGTTTGGACACCTGTGGTTGGCATTTCATGCTTAAATTATGCCATATAAGAATATAATTAATGAGGGACTCACCGGGGTGTTGTTGAGCCATAATGAAATTGCCCATAGTTACCTTTTGCTGAGCTCCATCAAATCTCATAACAAAGAGTTGCTCCAACTCAGCAAAAGTCTTCACTGAATCATTGGGGAGTTCAACGTTCCAATCAAAGGCTATGCCCACTAAGCTGCCGATAAAGAGACTGAACAATAGTGCATTTCATCAATAGCCTTGAAGTGAAGCTATATCGGCATGAGTTCCTCGCTATTAAAACTCTTGAAAGAAGGAGCACAAAACCCTTAGGATATTGGATAACATTGAATTCCTCCGGGTAGGGTCTACCTTTTAGAAGATGATCCACCTTAGGCTTCCACTGGGCTTCCTCCACTTGTTGTTTAACCATGAGTTTGATATGTTTTCTTGTATGAAGGTACTATCTCTCCTTCCTATACAAGTTAGTGATGTCCTGCTCTACCAGAGGTTAACTCTCGAGTTGATCTAAGATATGCAGTAACTTAGGCTGATCAATCTCCATTATAGTAGGATGTGTTGCTAGAGCTTGATTCTGAAGTGCTAGAACTACTGCTAATAAATCTTCAAGTCTCTTTTCCATCCTATCAATCTGCTCATCCTTTTGTTTAAGTTGTTGAAGGAGGTGTTGGGTCGAATGGGCTGTATCATCCCGTTCGGCTGCAACACCTTCCAAACTATGCTGATCTTGAAGGAGGGAACCTCTAGTATCAACCATGTGCACATCTGAGTCTTCCAACAAATCATCATCATTGGGATTAAAGTTAACCTTCTCTTCCTCGGTCATAGTCATACCATGATTTCTCTATTCTCAAAGAGATACTATGCCACCGATATCATCTAAGGAGCGTCAAGCATGGGCACAAATGCTTGACTCGATGGTGGGATCATGTTCATAAATAGAGATACATCTGACCTCCCCTGCCACCATATTTCTAATCTTATGAGGGCTACACTCACTGGAGGATACATGCTCATGGTTGTCAATTAGTACGGGTGGAGTGCTGCTCCTGGGAGGATCTATCGCTATGGAGACAATGGAACTTTCTCCTCTCCCTTTGCTGCTGCTACATCCATGATCTACTGAGGTGGTGGTGGTGATGGCATGACTACGATGCTGAGGTCACCACTCTTTCTTCACCATTATTGAAGTAGAGGTCTATTGACCTCATTTTTAGGATGAGCTCTCAACCCTCCATCTTAGACATATGACTCCTCTTAGATTTTAAGAGTTCCTTAGTCTAAGACACTTCTAGTGATTGGGTGGACACTCCTAGTCCTAAAGACTTAAGAAGAGTTAGCCATGAATAGTCATGCCTTGGGGTGTTAGGAAAATTACCCACCCTTAGCTTAAACCATTTTTCACTTTCCTTCATTCAAGTCAAACTCCAAATCAATTCCGTTTGATTTTCTCCAAATTCAAATCAAATCTATGATCGAAACCCATTATCAAAATCCATAAAAAATTCCTAAGTTCAAATTTTGCCTAAGTAGATCTTGCATTTAAGGACTTAACCAAAATTATGATTCAAACTTATTCAAATCTTTGAGATTTTTTTTAATCCATTTATATTCTCATTTATATTCACATATATAAATTAAATATAAATATAAATCAATCAAATCAAATCTTTAAATTAAATTTCTAATTTAAAATTTTCTTAAATCCTTAATTTGCCATTAATGAACTTAGCCTAAACCTTGATCTTAATCAATTCAAACTCATGAGATTTTCTCAAAACTCATTTATAATCTCATTTATATTCACATATATAAATGAATTATAAATATAAATCAATCAAATCAAATCCTCAAATTAAATTCTCAATTTAAATTTTCCTAAGTCCTTAATTTTCCATTAATGGACTTAGCCCAAATCTTGATCAAACCATTTCAAACTTATGGGATTTTCTCAAAACTCATTTATATTCTCATTTATGTTCACATATATAAATGAAATATAAATATAAATCAATCAAACCAAATTCAAAAAATTCAAACTATAAACTCCAAAAATTTCCTAAGTCCTTTAAATCCTTCTTAATGGACTTAGCCCAAATCATGATTAAACCACTTCAAATTGTTAAAATTTTCTCATGATCTATTTATATTATCATTTATATTCACATATATAAATGAAATATAAATTCAAACAATCAAAACCTATTCCAAAAATCAAACTCAATTCCATTCAAAATCCAATCTAAGACTTTCAAGACAAAATCTTGAACTTAGCCAAATAAATTTAAATTCAAGCCAAACTTTTGATTTTCTCTCATGATTCAATCAACCCTACAATCATGAGCTCATTTATAAATCCAAACTTCAATCACTCAATCAAAACCCAAGTGAAAAATCAAACCCAAAACCCTTCATATTCTTCCTTTGAATATGAAATTGTCAAATGGATCAAAACCCATTTGACTTCAAACCACTTGCAAATAAATTAATATTTTAATTATAAGTCCAAATACAAGTTCAATCAAACTCAAATCAAGCTTTGACCATGCCATTTGACCCACTTAGGCTCACCTGACCTAAAGTACCTTTATGAGCCAAATTTTAATCCTAACCAAATTGGATTGAATCAAACTAACCTATGCCTCTCATCATGATCAACAATCATCATGGGATGATCATCAAATCAAATTGGGTAAAATCAAGTCAAACCTAAGGGTTGACCAAGTCAACCACTTACAAAATGAAACCATAGCCAAATTCCACCATAGGCCAATTGATTGAAACCATTGATCTAAGTTCACTCATGACCTATGTTTGAACTTGACTAAACCAACATTTGAGCCTAACTTTGCCCAATTGGCCACTTGACCACCCATTTTGACCTAAAGGGTCAAAATGTGTCAAAACTTGATCTAAGCCAAATTGATTGAAACCAATGGGTCAAGTCCATTACAAATCACTTGTGGAACTTGACCAAAGCCTCAATTGACCAACTAGACCCAACCTAGCCCAATTGACCTTAGACCCAACATGACTAAATGGGTCATGTTGAACCAAATTTGAATTTAACCAAATATGATTGGAAACAAAGACACCAATCCACTGACTAACCCAAACCCACCCTTGACCTACCTCAAATAGGTTAAATGGGTCAAATAGGTCAACTTGACCCATTTGACCTAAATAAAGTCATATGAGCCAAATCCAAAACTATACTAAATTGAATCAAACCAAAGCCGCCAAAACATTTCAAATGGTCATATGAACTTGACCAACCCTTGACCTAATTTGACCAATTGGTCAACTTAAGTTGACCAATTTTGACCTAAATGGGTCAACATGAGCCAAATCTATCAAATGAATTCCAAATCTCATGAAACTTGGCCAAACCTAGTTACTCCACATACCCAACATATTCAAAGTGGAAAAATAGCTAAATGACCATTCTACACCTAGGCCATAGAACAAATTTTGGCATAATCCATGGGTAATTTGGTCATACGCTCTTCACATTCACTTGAGGCTTTCCTAAAAGTAGAAGGGGACCTAGGGAAGAGTGGTGCACATAATCCAATGGGTTTGGGTCAAACTAATTGGTCCCTAGACCAAACCCAACCCCATGGGTCAAAATTGCAAATTCAAAATCCCTCTCCCACTCAAATTCAAGGACATGAGAGGTTGACAATCCACTCCTTGGCTCAAACCGACCATGTGCACACTCTTAACAGATCAAAAAACCCACAGCCTATGATCAATTGGATCAAAATGATGAGAGCATTGGCCGTACGATCCTTCAAGGGGAGATATACTCCCTAAACAAACTCAAATTGATCATTCCTCATGATTGAGTAGAGAGACTTAGGAGATGAGAGAGTGATCCCTAGACTCCTAGAGCTCTTGCCATTTCCCCATTTCTCGATTTTGAACAAGGAATAAGCTCAATCCATTCTTGAACTTTCTCCACACTCAAACTCCACTCAATTCCTCTTCAAGCTTCATCAGAGGACCAAGTCGAGTGCACCCAAGCTCTCTTCCAAGTTCTTGAAGCAAGGGAAGATCCAATTCAATCAAAATTGAGCTCAAGATAAGGAGGAGGTGACCCATAGGAAGATCCACTCAACCTCAAGTGCTCAAAACTTTAGCAAGGCTTCGTCTCAACCAGACGAAGCTTCTCCAAGGGAATCGAGCACCGGTGATCACCTCTAGTGAGGTATGGTATTTTTCAACCATTAAAGTCAATGTGGCGTTGAGCTTTGTGAAAGAAATTTCAATCCCATGGATTTTTGACCATTGGATTTGTCGCTCTTTAGGTTTAGATGGTGTGGGTTGAATTTGATTTGAATCTAAGCTAGATCGAGCTTGTATCTTCCCCTTGATCATGAACGGTCTCTATTGATCAAGAGAAAGAACTTGGGAGATCTCAACCATCCATCCACACATTTTGGATGGACGATTGAGATAATTTCACACGTTTAGATATCTGTTATCTATTTTTGAATCGCGGGGAGATCTCTGGCCGTCCGATCTTTGATCAGACGGCAGAGATCAAACCGCACTAGCCATTTTTTTGACATTTAAGTAATCCCTTCATGGCATTACGTAAAGCTGACCACCGCCACCGCATCGCATGTGAGATAAGTAGTTAAATGCCTTAATTAATTTCTAATTAACTTAAGGATCTTCTAAAATTCATAACTCCCTAGAAAATTCTATAAAATATGAAATAAAATTCTATGAAAAGATAATTCAACTTAGAATATTTTAAAATTAATTTGAATGGGTTTTGAATTATATTTTTCTCTAAATTTGGGTTTTATTGGAAATTTTATTTTGCTAATTACTTTTTAATTTAGCTCTGATGAATCCCAAATTTTGTGGGTATGTTTTAGGGGATGACTTCTGCCTTCCTTAAGTTTCTTGGGATTTATTGATGGCTTGATTAGAAGAATTGCATATGAATTTCTAAATTACCCTCCTTATATAATTAAGGATAATTAAGATATAATTAGTAGTTTTAATCCATGATTAGGGGTTGATTAAGGTCGATCCAGTAGAACGTTTATGGAATATTTTTGGGGCATTTCCCTTATATTTTCTAAACCCCTTTTCTCTCCTTAATCTCTTAATTAAGGGTTAATTCCTTAATTATCCCCTTAATTAATTTCTAAATTTTTTAAAAAGTTCTAGAACTTAATTAATCTACTTTGAATAGATGCTTGGGTGTTTAATAGCGTTTAATTTAGGAAATCAAAACCCAATTCATATGTATGAAAGGGTGTTTTGAAATTACTTAAGCTAAACCTTTTAGCTTAATTAACTTTTAATTGTGAGCCAAATTGCATTAGGCCTTTTCTTATTAGGTGCATTGCAAATTTAAATTCCTTGTAAGTTTTTATGTCATCTCATTAGCTCATAATTATTTGGTTAATTATTCTAAGGTGGTGTAGGTAAGGGTTAATTAAGTTACTTAATTCATATCTTAACCTAATTAATGCATAAAAATGGATCTAATTATCTAAAAATTAAACAAAAATATCAAACACATGTGAGAAGGGGTTAGGAACAACAAACTCATCTCACCTTTTTAAAATTAAATCAAATTTCAAACTAAATAAAAATCACTTTGAATTCAATTTGATTTATTTTAAACTTTCTTATTCCATAAGAATGTCTTTAGGATTTAAGTGAAGTGAACTTGTTTACATGCTTTCATTGCTTTGAATCTTTCTCTAACATGTTAAATTTGTATTTCATGTGGTTTTATACATTCATATTTTTCAAATTCAAATTTTAAAAATGAAATTGTTTACTTTATGTCAAATTTGCATGTGTTGGATAAAGTAGAAATATGAGTGGCTATTATCACTATTAAATCCAAATTATTTTCAAAACATATAAATAAAATATCAAATTTAAAAGTATGCTACTTATATTTTAATTATGAGTTTGCATGTGATAGATTATAAAGGTATGCTTAGTATCAGTTTCCTTTCCCTTTTATGTTAGCATAGTTTTTAATAGGAGTTGGTAAGATGTAGGGTTTATTTGAAAAGAACTTAACGTGCCAATTCTATACCCTATTCATCCCTATGCTATCACCTAAGAAGGGTTACCTATACTTGCATGCATAAATTGCATAAAATAAAAATGAGTCCATTAACACAACTTTTGCATCATTCTTTTCCATTTCATTTCTTTTATACACATGATTGTATTTAAAAAAAGTAGTATATTAGTCTGGACAACCTCAAGGTTGTGAGGTGTTAAGTAGCCCAAAGTTGGTCTTGTACCTTACACCTCGGGTTAACAATGATGCTGCACTCATTTATGCCTTTCTTACTTTCATGTGTGTATGTGAAAATTTTGATAAGGAAATCCCTTTCAACTTAAGAAAAATCATACATATTCAACTTCTAAATTTCCTTAAATGAATTACTTAGCATGCATCATAAAGTGTGTTAAATACTCTCATTTGTATGTATAGATATGCTTAGGGTCTATCCATCTGCATGTTATATATGTTGGGAAAGAAATGAAGTAATGTGTGTTATGTGAATTTTGATTCATTTTATTTAATCTTAAAATGCCTTTCTTTTTTAATAGGTTTGTTTAGAGTTTACCTAAACTCAGGATTAATTAAAAGATTTAATCAAAACATTCACCTAAATAAAATTAAAATGTGAATCTACTTTAGAAATTACTTAGGTTAGGGAAGGAAAGGGAAGTTTTCTTCTCTTTCCCTCTCTTCATAACCTAGTAATTAATTGTAGGCTCCACTAAAATCAAATCAAAACATGAAATAAAATTAATCCAAAATAATTAAACAACTTAAATGAAACTCTCCTGCAAGTTGAACATGTCTTCACACTTAGAAAATTTGAACCTAAAGCCATAGCTAAGCATAACACACAAGCCTTCAAAACACACACATTAGCCTAAGTCACCACATCTAGCTTTAGGTTAGGCCGGTGCATGGTTTGATATTTTGTTTTATTTTGTGATATATGTTTCAGAATGGATGTTAGCATGTATACTATAGAATGAATGGTAGGACGCTCTTAGTCTAACTATTCCTTTATGTAGGGGATTGTGCTTAAGGGGCGCTATCATAAATAAAAATATAAATACTTTTGCTTGCATGTGCTTTATAACCCTAAGAATAATCCAATAGGCCAGGTGGACTTAGTCACCCATGTGTTGGGTGATAAGTCCAATATACATCTTGGGATTTGTGTGATTTTAGCTAACCTTTGTTTTCAGTGTTAGTTAGATTTCCACTTTTCCTTTTCATGTAAATTTGTGCAATTAGGATTTTATAGTAATAGGAATTAGGATGAACATTGGTCATAAGATCCTATCTTATGCACCATGTGAAATAGCATCTACCATCCAACCATCCAAAAGAAGGAACCAAAAGAAGAAAAGAAAAAGAAAGAAGAAAAAAGAAAAGAAGTTTGAAGACCCCCATAATAATGAATTCCTTGCTTAATTGTAATTTAATTCATTTATAATCCGGGTTGTATAAGGGTAGAGCTCGGCTACCCATATTTGATATTTTTGAGTTTGTGCGGTGGAGCCCAATCACAACGGCCTTTTATTCTTTTTGTGATTAGTTTTATAAATTGGTTGATGATTTGTTTAGCTTTTGCATTAAGTGGCATACTTTTCCTAGTTTCTTCCTTGTTTTATGTATGGTCTGGATGTGGATTAGGCTCTTTAGGAAAAAATAAATCTTTTACCCAACTTAAGAACTCAAAATAAAATTAAACAACTCATAACTCACCTAAAGCTTAGGTTTAAAATCAATATAAAAGAATTAGCAACCCCTTAGCTGGATGAACATTTCTTTTGTAATATCATGCACAAATGCATATTATTTCACTCTTGATTGGAAGCATCCACCTTTGCCGAGAAACTTCGCATGACCTTTAAGAGTCATGGTGGAAACTCATCTCTCTCTTCTCGATTTATAACTCTATTTCTCATGCATTAGTCATATGAATCCTAAGCTGAGTCAAAATAATTGTCCAAAATAAAAAATAAAATGAAATTTGGCATTATATTTATGTCATTTATAGCATATCCCTTTACATGATCTAGTCTCTTTAGGGAGTGAGTTTAAGGACTAAGTCTCTTTCTAAATCAAGGCCAAATGACCATTTTACCCTTAGGTCTAATGGTATCTTATGGCCAAATTCACTTAGAATTTGGCCAATTCTTTCTCATGGCCAGTTGACATCCTCCTAGTGGCCCACATGGACACTTAGGGAGGTGGTGAACATGACCTAATGGGCTTGGGATGGCCATGACCCAACCCAAGCCCGACCCCTCCATAGAATTGGACACTTGGATCACCCCCCACACTCACCAGCACATGGGCACTCACTCTCCTTCCCTCCACTACCTAAAATGAATCACATGGGATGCTAAACAACCCAAACCAATTAATCTACTCCATTGATAAAAAAATGACAAAATTGCTCTTCTCCATCCATCAAGGAGGAGATATACTCCCCCATTCCCACTCAAATCGAAGCATTGACTGAGTTCTAGAAATCAAACCAAGCATTCTTAAGCTTCCCAAGGTCATTTTCAAGCTTCCTTAATTTCTCCTTCTCGATTTTGCTCAGGGAAAAAATAGGGGAGGTAAAGTGAAGATCCAATCCATCCAATTCTCCACCAAACCCAAATTAATCTTGCAAGCACATCAAGGGACCTCATTGAGCTTGTCGAGTTGTTTCCCAAGTCACCTATGGGAAGAGGACTTTGATCAAAGTCGATTGCCATTAAAGAGAGCTTTCACCGAGCCATCCACTTCAAATCAAGACTTTATACCTTCAACAAGGGTTTGTCACTACTAGGAAGCTACCTCCTCCGTTGGAAGCACCTGATAGCCTCCTGAGGTATTGCTCAAAATTGATCTTGATTAAAATTGCTTGGTCCTTTGTGAAGGGAATTGTAATCCCATTAGATCTTAACCGTTGGATCCCTTCCTTGTGCTTCCTTGAAGGTGTGGGGTGAGTTTGAATTCCATCCGAGCTTGGTGAGCTCAGATCGAGTGATGATCGACATATGACATATGTCTCTCCCTCCTCGAGAGGAGATAGATTACACACCGTCTATTTTGCAAGATTGGAACGAATGGTTATGATTAAATCATGATAGATCTCTCTTTAATTTAAGCCTAAACTATGGGATTAATCGCGACCATCCAATCATAGATCGGACGGCCCATGGAGAAAGCGTGTCCACCATAGACTGACTCAGCCATGGATGTGAAAACTTAAATAACCTATCCTGTCCTACCGCGTGGAAAGCGCGCCGCATCAGCCACCATGTGACCCGACGAGAGTAGGGGTTAATTAGCTCTAATTAATTCATTTTTAATGCTAAAACTTTCAAAAATTCATAACTAATTGTAGAAAAATTCAAAAATAAAATACAAACTCAAGTTCATTTTAAAGATAATTCAGTGAAGAATAATATAAAATTAAAATTAGTTGATTTTAAACAGTGACTTTCACTTAATTTTGGCTTTATTGGAAATCTAATTAGGCTAATTACTCTTTAATTACTTTAGTAATTAATTCCAAATTTCCTAGCATTAATTAGTGGGACGACCTCTACCTCCTATGATTTTCTTAAAATTTATTGTTAGATTAATTAGGGGATTACTTATTTCATGCTTAATCCCTCTCTTAACTAAATAAATGATTAATTAACCTATTTAATAGTGATAAGTTCATTAATTAAGTTTGTTAGTCATCATGAAATAATAGTGAATGGACTTAGGGAATGAGAATATGATTTCTTTTCCAATATTTTCCCTTAAGTTTATTTCATTTGGATAAACTTAATTAATTTGCAAACTAATTAATTTTAATCACTTCATTAAATGGCTTAATTAACTAAACTCAAAATCATATTATTCAGAACTTAATCACTTAATCTTGGGTAGATTCTTAGGTATTTAATAACCAAGAGACTTCAAAATTATAATCAAACTATATGTTTAAGATGGTTGTGAAAGTATTTAATCAAACCCTTTAGCTTAATTAATCAATAATTATGAGCCAATTGCAGTAGGCCCCTTTATTTCTTAGGTGCATTGCTGATTTAAATTCCATGTGATTGCATATCATATGTTGGGTCATAATTGTTTAGTTAATTATGATAAAGTGGTGCAGGTAAAGGATAATTAATGGATTTAATTCACACCTTTAACAAAATTTAAAATCAACCTAATTATTCTAAAATTAAACTAAACCAATTCACACATGGATAAATGGGTTAGGACGAGCAAACTCTTTTCACATTTCCATGTCAAATTAAATTCAAAAAAAAATTCTTAAAGAATTTTGATTCACTTTAAATGATCTTATTCTATAGATTGTCTTTAGTAATTAAAGGGTGAATGAAGTCATATGCTTACATCATTTTTTATTTCTTTCCAAGCATGCTAAATATTGTTTTCCATATGAATCATGCATTTCTCTTTTGAAAAATCAATTAAATAAAATGTTTCTTTATGTCAAATTGCATGTGTTGGCTAAAGTTAAGAATATGAGTGGCTATTATCACTATTAAATAAAAAAATTATTTTTAAAACCTATAAATCAAAGATTATGAATGAAGTGAAGCTACTTATAAGTACTTATTAGCTTGCATGTGATTATAGCATAAGATGTGTTTTGTGTTATTTTCTTCTCTTCTATTAACATGGACTTGTATAGGATTTGCTAAGTGTATAGTTCATTTGAAAAGAACATACTTTCTTAAATCTATTCCTATGCACTCTATGTTATGACTTAAGAAGGATCATCACATTACTACACATGTAAATTATACAACCAAATCAAATAGAAAAATCTTGCATGATTCTTCATCCATTTGTTTCTTTTTGTACATTTACATGTATTTAAGAAAAGTGGTATATTAGTCTGGATATCCCGAGGCTGTGAGGCTTTAAGTAGCCCTAAGTAGGTCTTGTACCATACGTTCCTAGTGTAGAAAATAATGGCACCGTACTCACTTATGTCTTTTATTTATGTGAATGTGCATTATGTTAATGGATAGAGAATCCTCTTTCTACATAATAGACATGCATTCATGGATATCCAAATTTCCAAATCATATCTTTTAGCATTCATCATCAAGGTGTGCTAAAATTTGCATTGCATGTATAGGTATGCTTAGGATTAATTCATATGGTGGAAAGAAATAAATAGTTATGTTATGTGATAGTAATTCACCTTAACTAATCCTAAGATTCCTTTATTATTGAATATGTTTATTTAGAGCAAATCTAAACTTAGGGTTAATTAAAATACATAATAAAATATTCACTAAAGAAAAATCATTAATGAATCTACCTTGAAATTACTTAAGGTGGGGATGAAAGAGAAGTTCTCTTCTCTTTTCTTCTCTTTACAACATTTAGTAATTAAATGTAGGTTCATTCAAACCAAATCAAATCATCAAATAAAAATGGCAAATCAACTAAATCACTTAAAATGAAACCACCCTCTAAGTTGAATCCTTCGCACTTAGAAAATTCTAACCTTAAAGCCTAGCTACAACATGGAACACAAGCCTTAAATGGCACACACATTAGGCTAAGTCACCATTTCTAGCTCTATGTTAGGGCGGTGCATGGTTTGATGCCTGATTTTATTTTGTGATGTAATATTTTAGACTGGATGTTATGGTGTATGTTCGTAGACTGGATGATAGGATAATCTTAGTCTAATCATGTCTTCCATGAGGATTGTGCTTAAGAATGTTGTAATAAAAATATAAATACTTTTTTGTTATGCGGGTTGCTTATACCTAAGCATGATCCAAACTAGGACGGTGGACTTGATTGCCCATGTGTGCTAAGTCCAAATTATTCATATAACTGCTTGGGTTGTATGGTATGTTTAGCTAATCTCTATTTTATAGGTTTAGTTAGATTTATCTTTCCCTTTTTGATGTAAATTTTATATTTAAATTTGGAATGAATGTTATGGGGAATTAAGTGAACATTGGTCATAAGACCATGTCTTATGTACCATGTGAAGCCTTGGAGCAAACCTATCTCAAGACAAATCAAAAGAAAGAAAAAAGAAAGAAAGAAATGAAGAAAGAAAAAAAATGAAGAAATGAAGAATGAAGAATGAAGACCCCATACATGAATTCCTTTTAATTGTAATTATTCATTTTGTAATCAGGTTGTATAAGGGTAGAGCTACCCATTTCTTTTGTTTGTGCGGTGGAGCAGACCACATCACCTCTTATTCTTTTGCTAATTTTATAAATTGATTGATGTTTTGTTTATGATTGCAAGATGGCATGATTTTCTTAGTTTCTTTGTTTGATGAATGGCCGGATGCGATTAGGCTCTTAGGAAAAATAAATTTTCTATCCAATTAATTAACTCAAATTAAATTAAAACAACTCATAACCTCACCTAACTAGACATAAATCAAGATAATAAAAGATTTAGCAACCCCTTGGTTGGATGTTGTATGTCTCACATCATGCATAAAATATTACTTCACTCTTGCTAATGGAGGCTTCCACCTTTGCTAGAAAAATGGCTTGACCTTTGAGAGCCATGGTGGAAACACACCTCTTCTTTCTAATTTTGGCCCATAATCAATCTTCTCATGCATTAGGCATATGAAATCCCATAGCGTGTCAAAAAAAAAAATGTCCAAAATTAAAATAAAACTTAACAAAATTTGCATTAGATTAAGTCATTATTCATGCCCTTCATGATCTAGTCTCTTAAGTGTGTTTAAGGATTTAGTCTCCTTTCTAAATAAATAATAATAGTCTAGCTATCTTGCAAAGCATAAGACTTGCCTACATGTATTTAAAATCATAGGAGGAGTTAGTTGGCACCCAGCGGTTGTAAGTCCAATGGTGGTTTATCTCTCTTGTGGAGGTAGATCATATACCCATTTTTTTTCTTAGATTTAGGCCATGCTTTGGCCCTCGTCAAAGCTCCTTAAATTTAGGATCTGAGCTTGTTATTTTTCTTTGCAGGCTACAAGCATAAATCCTCACCTCTTGGGCATTTCTATGATCTCGTGTTGTGAAATTGTAAGCCTTAGATTTCAAATAAAAATTCAACTTAAACATATAATTCTTCTCATATTTTAGAGATATAAAGCCCAAATATAGGATAGTTTGGGATGCTTACTAGGTTTCTAGTATCATGAGCATCCTACTCATCTCCTTTGGTTTCAATAATAACTCCTCCTTTGATCAATCCCACTTGATTTTTCAAAATAACAATTTGTTGATAGTCCTATCTTTGAAATCTTTGGAGACAATGATCATTTACCTTAATTGAGAGTTCTTAAGGAATCTCATTTCTTAAGATGTAATTAACTATGGGGCTTGCCTCCATAGGAAACTTAATGAACCCGATTTAAAATAAACCTTAAGGAAAGATCTGGAACATTCAGACCCATTATCCTTAGGAGTCCTTATTGGGTGATTAGGTCCATTTGTAGGATGGTGACTTCTGTCTCTCAAGATAGTACATCATTCCTCAATGTCACACTCAATCACCCTAATAAGAACATCATGGATCTGTGTGTCCCATATTCTTTCAAAAGAAATAAAAAAAATAAACACCATAGATTTTTCTAGCAACTCCAGGGAGGTTCCTCTCTCCATCTTTGGTAAGTGATCGTTGTCTCCAAGTATCTATAGTGGATTTGTATTTTATATGAATTCAAGATTATCTTTCTTTTCCGTTGGCACTTAGCTCATTTCATTCTTAAGCTAAGCTAGCAATTATCCTTTAGGTTTTAAGACCGCACTCAATGTAGGTTATAAAACCCTTATTGGTCCCCAATAGGTGAAAAAAAAATTTAATAAAGAGATTAATAAAAGACCTTTTTTCTTACCATTTTCTATGGTAAGGAAAGTTCATTCTAAAAAATAAAAATAAATAAATCTTTATAAAACATCACTTTCAAAAGCACTTTTCAAAAAAATTCACATAATAAAATACTTACAAATTTATATACTCAACCTCATCTAACAATGTTCAAGATTGTTACATGTAGGATCTTTTCAAAATCAAATCATCTTTCAAAAGCACATATAACATCCTCATTCAATATACCCAAATTTATTGAATGAAGATTCATTTCAAATAAAATCATATCATAAATTTGAAATTCATTTCAATATATCTCACATATGTTGAAGTTAAAATTTCTTTCAAAAAATATAAATTTGAATGAACATCTTCATTCAATATGTCCAAATTATTGAATGGATTTCTTTCAAAAAATCACACCATTTGAAATTCCACTCAACATTCCAATGTGTCAAGTTGAAATTTTCTTTTCAAAAAAAGCAATAATCACACAAAATTTCATCTTTGAAAAAATAAAACATGATTGACTTCTATTTTACATAAATTTGTTAAATGGAAACCTACTTTCAAAAAATTATGAAAATCAAAATACATTGAATTCCATTTGACATAGCCAAATTTGTCAAATGAGAGTTTCATTTTTCAAAAGGAAAAGATAAATTGATTCCATTTAACACACCATCTTTGTTAAATAGAAATCCTCTTCAAAAATAACACAAAATCAAAACATAAAATAATATTTGGACTTTATTTAGCATACCAAATTTGCTTAAAGATCTTTTCAAAATCAAAATCAAACATTTGGTTTTTTATATAGCATACAAATTTGTTAAGTAAAGATCTCATTTTCAAAAAAAAAAAAATAAAATAAAATCAAACACATTTGGATTTTCATATAGCATACCAAATTTGCTAAGTAAGATCTCTTTCAAAATCAAAACATAAAATCAAACACATTTGAATTTTATTTAACATACACAAATTTCTTAGTAAAGTAAAATCAAAATTTTCAAATAAAATCATCAAAACAAAAACATTTGGACTTTATTTAGCATACAAAATTTGCTAAGTAAAGATTCTTTTTCAAATTCATGATTCACAACATGGGCAAACAAGCAAAAGAAGAAATTATTTTCAAACAACTCATTTAGCATACCCAAATTTGCTAAATGAGTAATCATCAAACAAAATCAATTGACTTATTTTAACATACCCAAATTTGTTAAATAAAGGTCTCAAACATAAAAAAATCAAATTCAAATATAAACCAATAGAAGCATCAAAAATCTCTTCAAAATATTTGAACCCATTTTAACATACAAATTTGTTGAAAATGGATTCTAACTCAAAATCTCTTCTCCAATTCATTCAAAATCTCTCTAAATTGAATTTTAACATATTCAAATTGTTGAGTGGATTCAAATTCTAAATCAAATTTAAAAGTTAACATAATATCAAGACAAAAAAATATGATTTGAGTTTGTTTTCAGAAAATTGTAGAACTTCAGCTCAGTTTCAGTCAATTTTTTACTCAAGTTCAGTACAATTCAAATGGATGCTTAGAAGTATGCATTCACTTTCCCCACTGGGATGGATTTGGCCTTGGTCTAGCCTTCCACTGATTTGCTCATCTAATACTTTGTGAGGATTGAGGGGGGCAGGATCACTTGTGAGGGGCAACCCTCACCCATCGAGAATGTGGTGGTAGAGAAGCTAGTCATCCATGTTGAGATGCCTGATTTGAATTTCCCTCCAAAGAGGAAGGCGGTGAAGGTTCAACTCTAGTGCTTGTACATTATTGTTCCCATTACTACAACCCCAAAGATAATACTCCACTGGGTTCTTCCAAAGGGAAGGCTACCCTGGCTTTAAAGATAGTCTCCCCTACCTTTGAGTTAGGGTCTAGTTCTCGTACTGCTCCTCCCGGTAGAACTCAGTGTCGTAAGATCAAGCAGCATCATGTGCGCATAACCAAGGAGATGGAGGTAGTCACTCAAGTTGCAGTAGAGAAGCCACCCAGGGTAGTTTCTCTTCTTACATAGAATAAGTTCCATACTCTTTCCATATCTAATGGAGAGGAAGATGTTTGGATTATCACAGTGTCACCTCCACATGCAGTTCACTATGAGGCACCTACCAAAGATAGAGGAGGTCGATGCAAGCCTCGTGATAGCTCAAGGCCGAAGTTGGGGCTTATGGAAGGTCGAGTCCGTGCCAATTTGATTTATGATCGATTATTCCTTGCGGTGAGTGAGCATATCCATCAAGAGAGGTCGAGAGGCCCGTATCAATACATGTTACTATAAGAGAGAGGCAAGAATGTGTATAGAAAATACTGCGGATCTCCTAATGGAAGCATCGAGCAATACGTAACTGAACGGAAGTAAGCATTCTATTGACTGGTACTACCCACCATGGGAGGAGAGCTCCTACACATAGAGAGTGATTTTATCTCCATCACACAGCTCCACTCCATGTTTGCCATCACCAGTACAGGTTCCATCTTCCACAATTTCATTTAAGGCTATGAAGGCAGCATCAGGGGAAAAGAAAGCCCCACTGGTGATTCGGTTATGGCCAAGGGATTCCATTTCATCTATGCCACTGACTGAGGTGAGGCCGAGCTCTCCTGCTCGACCTCCTACTTCAGTTGCGATGAAGAGGGAGTGGTGACCTCGTAGCATCATAGTCGTGCCATCACCACCACCACCTCAGCAGATCATGGACGTAGTAGCAGCTGAGGGAGAAGGAGATAGTTCCATTGTCCCCATGGCGATAGATCCTTTCAGGAGTAGCACTCCACCCATGGTAGTTGATAGCCATGAGAATGTATCCTCCAGTGAGCATAGCCCTCCCATGATCAGTATTCCGGTACCGGGGGAGGTTAGATGTATCTCTGTTCATGAGCATGATCCCACCACTGATCAACCATGAGCATTTGTTCCTGCACAGTTGGGCTACTCCCTAGATGATATCGTAGCACGATTCTCAGAAGAAGGAAATTGGGTATGATTAGTCCGACTTAGAAAGAAAAGGTTTTTGATCCCAACTAAGATGATATGTTGGAAGACTCAACAGAGGTGCATATAGTTGACACTAGGGGTTCCCTCCTGATAGCGAGTTTGAAGGTGTTGCAGAGACGATATGGCCTATTCAACCCAACACCTCCTTCAACAACTCAAACAGAAGGATGAACAGATTGTCAAGATGGGAAAGAGGCTTGAAGATTTTCTAGCGGTAGTTCTATCACTTTCGAATCAAGCTCCAGCAGCACATCCTATTATTATGAAGACTGGGGAGCTTGAGTTATTACATGTCTTGGATCAACCTAAGAGTTCACCTCTGGTAGAGCAGGGCAGCACTAGCTTGTATAGGAAGGTAGTAGGCGATCTTCATACAAGAAAAGATATTAAACTCATAGTTGAACAACAAGTGAGAGAAGCCCTGGCGCAAGCCCGAGGTGGTTCATGGTTCCAAAAGGTAGACCCTACCTAGAGGAATTCGATGCTATTCAATATCCTAAGGGTTTTATGCCTCCTTCTTTCAAGAGTTTTGATGGCAGCGGGAACCCTCACCAAAGACATGGCACTTTGCAACACTGGTGAATGGACTATTGTTCCATTTTTTTATCAGCTTTAGCGTATAGCCTTTGATTGATATGTTGAACTCTCCAATAGTTCGGAAGACTTTACTAAGAGAAACTCTTTATTAAGAGGTTTACTAGAGCTCAAAGAAAAGGGTAATTGTACATCTCATTGAAGCACAATAACAACCTAGTGAGTCCCTCGATTGTATTCTTAGATGATGCAATTTGAGTATAAAATGCAAACTACAACTGTCTAAAAAGCATGCTTTTGAAATTCTACTAAAGAATATACATGGCCCAGTCGCCTTTATGCTTAAAGGTTTCACCATCAAGATATTTGAGAAGATAATCAACAAGGTAGGTAGTCTACAAGGAGAGGCCAAACAGTTGTATTCTTAAGATCAGTCATCAAAGCCAAAGCTACATAAAGCCTATGAAAAGAAGCCAATGCGAAAAGATTGGACAAGGGGAAGCAACCAACCAAAGATCAGTATGAGAGACCTCGAGCTTCACAGATGTTTCTTCCACCTCCTTTACCACCACCTCGGCCATCTTATCGACCGCCACTACAGCCTACACTGCCTTCGCCGCCTCCTCCTCAGCCATATTCTCAGTAGCGATACACATACCCATCCCTAGGTAGCTATCATCCACCTACTCTTTTGGATAAACTAAACAAACCTTATTCATTTAAGAGGGAGGTAGTCAGGAAAATCTTTAAGAACCTCTTAAAGAAATCTAATTTTTAGCTACCCGAGCCTAGAAAGCCGGAGGAAGTGGGTAGGAGTAATGATTCTATCTTTTGCTCCTACCACCGTATGCTAGGCCATATTTTGGAGGATTACTTTACATTTAAGGACTGGCTTGAGCACAGCTACAAGTCAGGCGCTATAGTTATCCATAAGGAATATCTAGTGGAATAACCATCCAGTTCTATTAGGGTAATCCTTGGGGATACATGTGATCCTCTTAAAATAAAAGAAGGCTGGGATATCTCTCTATCTTGAACCTCTGAAAAGATTGTTTCAAAAATCAAGAAACTTTTCTTGTATGTGGTTTAGCCTCAAACCTCAATATCAAAGAAGGTTTGCAAGTTGCCAAGGATAACTTGGGAAAGTGGGAGCTCGGAAGAACCCATACTTGCGATAGCCAAGTAGCACAACCACCGAGCCCAGCCTCCATTCCACCGTTGTAGCTATTACTTCAGTGACATTTTACTTAGCTAGCTCTTCTTCTAGTAGACATCTTATATCGACATATGAGGGTGTCAAATCCCTCACCCCACTTACTTTATTATATTTCTACTATGTACCTCCTTCTAAATCTAAGAAATTGAGAAATAAAGCTAGTTTAAATTACATTTGTGTCACTTTTGATGGGTTGTCTAACTCTACTCTTTTAGAAAACTCTGCAAGTCTAAATAATAATTATAACAACTCTGATCATCCTCTTTTTGATTCAAAAATGGACTTTGCTTTTCTGAATACTACGGGTTCACCTCTTGAGATAAACTTGGAATCATCTAATTCTGAGGGTCCTATAGGAGAAGGTGTAGGTGAGCTTGATGAGCAAGTAGAATCTTCCACTAAATTGTCACAAGAGATCACCAAAGTTAACCTCCATAGTGGCAAGGTTCTACTTCCTAGGGCATCACCTCAAGATAAGGAAAAATAAGTCATTGGTACTAATAAGCAAGAAGCCCCGCCATAGGATGCTCCACCTATGAATATGCTTATGGAGGATCAGCCCAAAGTTGATTATAACATTCTTGCTCACCTAATAAAGTTGCCAACTAAACTAAGCATGATTCGCCTTATCCAAAGAGATGAGGGAATCATTAATCAAGGCTCTTCTTGATCTAGACATATGCTTAGCTCAATTGATCATTGTTGGAGAGGAAGCACATTATTCAAGAGAAGTCCAGGGAGTCACATTCACCATGAAGACCTTCTTCTGGGGACATGGAGCACAACCGCTTCCTACATCATAGTGGATATGGGCGATTCACTTTCTAGGGTTTTAGTTGATCCAGGTACATCAGTGAACATTATGAGTCTAAAGACTCTTGCCTATTTGAGGATTGACATCTCTAAGCTCCGAGGAGATCAGATGATGTTGAGAGGATTCAATGAATAGGGCGAGAGGGCTTTAGGGTCCGTAGTGTTACCTTTAGAAATAGGCGACTGGAAGACTGAAGCCAAGTTCTATATAATTGATTCGAATACATCATTTACTGCTTTGCTCGGTAAGCCTTGGATACACCAGAACAAGATGATTCCATCCTCCCTTTATCAGTGCATTAAGCTTCGAAGGGATGGAATCGAATACTGTGTTAAAGGAGATGAAAATCCATTTTTAGTTAGAGAGGTCGAGATATATGAAGATGCGACCTACTATCTTCTTCAAAATCAAAACACATTTTCTTGCAAACTTGGTCAAAATTCAAATACAAAATAAAAAGAAAAAAAAGAACAAGAAAAAGAAAATTAAAAAGAAAAAAAAAAGAAAAGGAAAAGAAAAAGGAAAGTACAAGTGAGCAAGAAAGGGAGACCAAGGAAGAGGTAGAGCCACATGTTACATTTCACCCACAATTCGTTCCACCATACGGACATATGGGTCGGATGACTCGATCTCCACCAGGTAGAGGCAGAGGCAGATATAGAGGTAATTCTAGAGGTGAAAGACCCTCTGGTTGGCCGCCAGCCAACAGGGGTTATGTTCCAGTTCACAGGAGTACTCCCACTATTCACATAGACTTGGAATCCAGCTCGGAGGATGAGTCTCATATGATTAGCATACCAACGAACCCCTCTCACCAAATTTCATTGGAGGTGACACTCGAGCTAGGTAGTGACAAAGACCAGGCCTCCAAACAAAGCACAAATGTATTCAAATTAGGTTTATGTAAAACTGTTAGGAAGCAGTTGGGAACTTTAGCTCTAACCTCAAATTCTTCTCAAAAAGTTGAAGGTTTATGTTGACCTCATTTATGGATGAGCTCTCAACCCCTCCATCTTAGACATAGGACTTCTCTTAGACACTAAGAGTTCCTTAGTCTTAAGACACATCTAGTGATTAGGTGGACACTTAACCTAGCCCTAGAGACTGAGAAGGGTTAGCCATAGGAATAGGTCATGCCTTAGGGGTGCTAGGAAAATTTGCCTGCCCTATAGCTTGAACCACATTACTTACTTTCTTCCTTCAAGTCAAACTCCAAACCAAATCAACAATAAACCTAAATCAATTTTAGCCAAATTAATTTTCTCCAAACTCAAATCAATGTCATATGATTGAAACCCATGATTGAAGTCCATGATTGAAATCCATGATTGAAATTCCAAATTCCAAATATTTCCTAAGTCCTTAAATTCCCTCTTACTTAGCCTAAATCCTCTTCAAATCAATTCAAATTCATGAATTTTTCATAATTCATTTATATTCTCATTTATATTCACATATAAATTAAATAAAAATTCAAATCAATCAAATTAAATCCAAAATTCAAATTCTAATTCAAAATCTTTCTTGAGTCCTTAATTCCTATTAAGGACTTATTAAGTTATCTTCAAATCAATTCAAACTCATGAGATTTTCTCATAACTCATTTATATTCTCATTTATATTCACATATATAAATAAAATATTGATTCAAATTAATCAAACTAAACTCAAAAATCGAATCCAAACTCCAAATATTTCCTAAGTCCTTCCTCTTAAGGACTTAGCCTATCATCATTAAATCACTTCAAATCCTTGAAAATTTCTCAACCCATTTATATTCTCATTTATATTCACAAATATAAATTAAATATAATTGAAACAACTAAAACCAATTCCAAAATTCAAGTTCAAATTCAATCAAAATCCAACCTAAGCCTTTCAAGTCAAATTCTTGAACTTAGCCAAATCAACTTCAAATCAAGCCAAACTCTTGATTTTCCTTCATGATTCAATCAATCCTTCAATCATGAATCCAAATATAAATACAAACTTCAATCACTTTACCAAAATTCAATTCAAAAAATGAAATTAATCTTGACTATCTTTGAGTTGATCTAAGTCCCCCGGCGGCATTCACTCAATAGTAAGCCCTAGGTTGGTTTCAATCTGTTGCTTTGCCAATAGATTATCCCAGCAACTAGTCCTTACTTTGGAGAATGCATGTCTACTATGCTTTCTTCCTAGTACAGTTGCTACATACGGAAAGGAATCCCTTTAGTTGGATAGTCCTACTATGTGTTTAGTAGACTACCCCTTTGGATTAATAAATCTGAATTAGGTCTAGGCCTCCATTGCTCCTACTCAGTGCAGTCCATTACAAACCAACAGGGCCTATCTCAAAATCCAAATCTAAAAAATTAAAATAAATTCAACCCTCTTACGCATTGGAACTTTCTCCTTAGTGAGACTCAAATCAAATTAAACCTCTCATCCCTTGTGGATGACTTGAACCTACTTCAGTGGAAGGTTCACCTACTCTATCCCTTAGTGGATTCCTCCCTCTCTCTTATGTCTTGGACATAGGTAGAGCCACATTGCACTGTGCTCTGAATTCCTTCTACACCTTGCGTTAGGGATAGATTATTTCTATTAGTGTTTGTGATCTTTCGATGTTGTTGATCATTTCAGTCAACACCAATACGTGTGGTGTTCCTTGTCAGTCATACCACACATATTGGGAGCCTTTTGTTGACCACATTTTTAGGATGAGCTCTCAACCCCGCCATCTTAGACATAGGACTTATCTTAGACACTAAGAGTTCCTTAGTCTTAAGACACATCTAGTGATTAGGTGGACACTCAACCTAGCCCTAGAGACTTAGAAGGGTTAGCCATAGGAATAAGTTATGCCTTAGGGATGTTAGGAAAATTTGTCTGCCCTATAGCTTGAACAACATTCCTTACTTCATTCCTTCAAGTCAAACTCCAAATCAAATCAACATCAAACCTAAATCAATTCTAGCCTAATTAATTTTCTCCAAACTCAAATCAATGCCATATGATTGAAACCCATGATTGAAGTCCATGATTGAAACCCATGATTGAAATTCCAAATTCCAAATATTTCCTAAGTCCTTAAATTCCCTCTTAAGGACTTAAATCCTCTTCAAATCAATTCAAATTCATGAATTTTTCTCATAATTCATTTATATTCTCATTTATATTCACATATATAAATGAAATATAAATTCAAATCAATCAAATTAAATCCATAATTCAAATTCCTAATTCAAAATCTTTCTTAAGTCCTTAATTCCCTCTTAAGGACTTAGCCTAAGTCATCTTCAATCAATTCAAACTCATGAGATTTTCTTATAACTCATTTATATTCTCATTTATATTCACATATATAAATGAAATATAGATTCAAATTAATCAAACTAAACTCAAAAATTGAATCCAAACTCCAAATATTTCTTAAGTCCTTTAATTTCCTCTTAAGGACTTAGCCTAGATTATCATCAAATCACTCCAAATATAAACCCAAACTTCAATCACTTAACCAAAACTCAATTCAAAAATCAAGCCAAATCCATTTCATGTTCAACCTTTGAACTTGAAATTGTCAAATGAATCAAAACCCATTTGACTTCAAAACACTTGTAAATGGACTTATATTTCAATCACAAGTCCATATACAAGTTCAATCAAACTCAAATCAAGCTTTGACCAATCCATTTGATCTATTTAGGCTAACTTGACCCAAAGTGACCTAAAGTACCCTTATGAGCCAAATTATAATCCTAACCAAATTGGATTGAACTAAGCCCAACTATGCCTCTCATCATGATTAACAATCATCATGAGATGATCAATCAATCATGTTGGGTCAAACAAAATCAAACCTAAGGGTTAACCAGGTCAACACTTAGCCAAAATGAAACCCAACATAGCCAAAATGCACCATATGCCAAATTGATTGAAACCATTGATCTAAGTTCATTTATGATTAATGTTTGAACTTGACCAAGTCAACATTTGAGCTTAACCTAGCCCAATTGGCCACTTGACCCAAGTTGACCTAACTTGACCTAAAAAGTCAAAATGTGTCAAAACTTGATCTAAGCCAAATTGATTGAAACCAATAGGTCAAGTCCATTCTAAATCACTTGATGAACTTCACCAAAGCCTCAATTGGCCAACTAGACCTAACCTAGCCCAATTGACCTTGAACCCAACTTGACTTAAAGGGTCATATTGAGCCAAATTAAAACTTAACCAAAATTGATTGGAAACAAAGATACCAATCCACTTTATATGACCAACCAAACCTAAACCTACCCATGACGTAGCTTAAATAAGTCAAATGGGTCAAATTGGTCAACTTGACCCATTTGGCCTAAATGAAGTCATACCAAATTCAAACCTAAAACAAATTGAATCAAACCAAAGCCACGAAAATATTTCAAATGGTCATATGAACATGACCCAACCCTTGGTTTGACCCAATTTGACTAATTGGTCAACTTGACCCAAGTTAACCCATTTTGACCTAAATGGGTCAAGATGAGCCAAACCATGCCAAATGAACTCCAAATCCAATGAAACTTGGCTAAACCTATTTTCTCAACATACCAAACATACCCAAATTCAAAATTAGCCAAATGACCATTTTACCCCTAGGTCATAGAGTAAATTTTGGCTAATTCCAATTGAAATTTGGTCAAATCCTTTTCATACCTACTTGATACTCTCCTAATAGATCAAGTGAACACTAGGGAGGGTGGTGCACTCAACCTAATGAGTTTGGGTCAGCCAAACCCAACCTAATGTCTAAACTGACCATGTGCATGGAAACAACCACATGGAAAACCTCTTCCCACTCAGTTGAAGCACATGGGGAGTTCACCATTCCACTCCCTAGCTTAAAATGAACTCAAGGATAGTTCTAACAGCCTGACAAACCCTTTGAATCAAGGAAATTATATCAAAATGGCAAGCCTATGCTTGGCCGTCCGATTGCCAAAGGGGGAGATATACTCCCCCTAATTCATTTGAATGTACACAGAGCCATAGTCGATTGAGTGTTAGGAAGTCATAGGAGCCATTAACAAGTGATCCTAAGCTTCTTAGAGGGAGATTGAAATTCTTATTTCTCAATTTTCATCACTTTAAAATAGGGGAGCTCGATTGAATTTCCAAATTTCTCCACACTCAACATCCACTCAATTCCTTCTTCAAGCTTCATGAGGACCAAGTTGAGTGCACCTATACTCTTTCCCAAGCTTCAAAGGTAGAGGAGGAGTGCCCTAGACCAAAGCTAAGCTCAAGCTAAGGAGGAGTTGGCCCCTAGAAGAATCCATTCAATTTTCAAGCCTCAAACTCTCAATAAAACTTTGTCTCAACCAGACGAAGCTTCTTCAAGGGAATTGAGCACCAGTGATCACCTCCGAAGAGCTTAGCCATTAAACTGAGTTTAATTCCACTATGTGTTGGTACTTTGTGAAGAAAATCTTCACCCCATGAAAATCTATCCGTTGGATGTAATCTTTTATGCATGTTGATGGAGAGTAAATTTGGGATCAATCTGAGCTCAATCGAGCTCAGATCATCTTCTTGAACATGGAAGACCTCCATTGTTCACAGGGGATAAGAGAGACGAATCTCTAGCCGTCCATTTGCACATTTTGGATGGACGAGATTAAAATGCGATATATTCTTTTTAATCCTCGATCCACTTTTAATCTCAATTGCGATCCTTGATGGACGGTGAGAAAGATAGCACCGCCGCCATGCGGTGCTATGATGTGACGTTTGAAATAGCCAATCAGGAGGTGACACATGTATAGCGCATGCCATCAGCCACATGTAGATTAATAATAGTATTAAGGATTTATTTAATTCTTAATTAATCACCTAAGCTTCTAAAATTCATTGCTCAACATAGAAAAATCAGAAAAATATGAAATAAATTGCATTAGAACCATAATTGAATATAGAATATTCTAAAATTGATTTTGAATAGTTCTTTTCTCTGAATTTAGGTTTTATCAGAAATGTTAATTTGATAATTACTGCCTAATTAATTCACTGATTAATCTCAAACCTTTTGGGTGTAATTAGAGGGATGACTTTTGCCTCCCCTAATTATCTTGGGATTTATTGGTGGCTTAATTAGGGGAATTGCTAGTTCATTCCTTAATTACTCCCTTAATATAATTAGACTTAAATAATTAGTTATTTAACCCTCTGATTGAGTTGATTAAGTTTTGATTAAGTGAATGTAAGGTTTAGGGAATAATTTTGAGATACTCTCCTTAAGATATTCCTTAAACTCCCTTTATTCCTTAATCTTAATTAATGGTTAATTCACTAATTATCCTCTTAATTAATTTCATAAAATTAAACTTTCTAGAACCCAATCAATACTTCTTGGGTAGATGCTTGGTTTTCAAGAGCCTAAGTATAAATAAAAAATCAAAATTCAACTCATATGTGTGAGGGGTGTTTTGAAATTACTTAAGTTAAACCCCTTAGCTTAATTAATCATTAATCATGAGTCAATTTGCATTAGGCCCTTTTCTTCCTAGGTGCATTACAAATTTAAATTATTTTTGTGGTTTTATGTCATCTCATTGGCTCATAATTATTTGATTAACTTTGCTAAGGCGGTGTACGTAAGGGGTAATTAACATGCTTAATTCATACTTTAACCTAATCAAAATATAAAATGAATCTAATCACCTAAAAATTAAAAAAAAATATCAAACACATGTGTGAATGGGTTAGGAATAGAAAACTCACCTCACATTTTCCAAATTTAATCAAACTCAAAATCAAACAAAAATCACATTAAACAAACTTTGATTTACTTTAAGCTTTCTTATTTCATAGCCTTTAGGAATTAATTAAGGTGAATGTGTTTATATGCTTCCATTACTTTAGTTCTTCCCCAACATGCTAAATATGTGTGACATATGATTTCATGTATTCATGCTTTTCAAAAATCAAATTCAAAATGAAAATGTTACCTTTATGTCAAATTACATGTTTTGGCTAAAGTAAGAATTTTAGTGGCTATTATTACTATTAAATCCAAATTATTTTCAAAATATATGAATCAATTATCAAAATTGAAAGTGTATTATTTATATCTTACTTATAAGCTTGCATACGAGTAAAATATAAGGATGGTGCTTAGTGTAGTTTTCCTTGTCCTCTCTTTTGGTATAATTTTGAATAGGATTTGATAAAGTGTATAGTTCATTTGAAAAGAACACAAAACTTGCTTAATTCCATTTCCTATTCATTCTTATGCTATGGCTTAAGAAGGACACCTACACTTACACATATAAATGACATAAACAAACTGAAAATAAAACAAAATATAAACTTTTGCACCTTTCTCTTCCATTCATTTCTTTTGTATAGATGTTTGTATTTAAGGAAAGTGGTATATTAGTCTGGACAACCCCGGGGTTGCGAGGCTTTAAGTAGCCCTAAGTAGGTCTTGTACCTTACACCCCTGGAGCTAACAATGGTGTCGTACTCACTTTTGACTTTCATACATTCATACATGCATATGAAAATTAGATAAGAAACCCCTTTTCTACTTAATGAAAATCATACATCATAAACATTTAAGTTTTCTTACGTAAACTACTTAGCATGCATAATAAAGTGTGCAAAACATTCCCATTGATATGTATAGATATGCTTAGGATTCATTCATGTGCATGTTATACATGTTGGGAAAGAAATAAAGTGATGTGTGTTTTGTGATCTTAACTCACTTTATTTAATCTTAAAATGTCTTTTTTTTTAATAGGTTTGTTTAGAGTTCATCTAAACTTAGGATTAATTAAAATACATAATAAAACATTCACTAAAAAAACTAAAACATGATTCCACTTTAGAAATTACTTACGTTAAGGAAAGAAGTTCTTTTCTTTTCCCTCTCTTATAACGTAGTAATTAATTGTGGATTCACTGAACCCAATTAAACTATAAAGAAAATCAACCCAAAATAACTAACCACTTAAATGAAACCCTCCACTAAGTTGAACATTCTTCACACTTAGAAAATTCTAACTTAAAGCCATAGCTAAGCATACCACATAGATCTTAAAAGCACACACTTTAGACTAAGTCACCACTCCTAGCTTTAAGTTAGGGTGGTGAATGGTTTTATGTTTGCTTTTGTTTTGTGATATATGTTTTAGTCTAGATGTAAGGATGAATGTGCATAGAATGAATGATAGGACCATTCAGTCTAATCATTATTTTCTGCGGGAGATTGTGCTTAAGGGGCGCTGTGATAAATAAAATTATAAATGCTTTTGCTGTGCAGGTGCTTATACCCCTAAGAATAATCCAATAGGCTAAGTGGACTTAATCACCCATGTGTGGGGTGATAAGTCCAATATACATGTTTGGGATTTGTGTGGTTTGTTTAGCTAATCTATGTTTTATAGGTGTTAGCTAGATTTACTTTTACTTTTCATGTAATTTTTGCAATTAGGATTTTGGAATGATTGTTATGGGGATTAGGATGAGCCTTGGTCATAAGATCTCATCTTATGTACCATGTGAAGCCTTTGGAGCAACCACCTTCCAACTATCCAAAAGAAAGAACCAAATAAGAAAGAAGAAAATAAGAAGAAAGAAGAAAGGAAGAAAGAAGAAATGAAGCATGAAGACCCCTAATAACATTGAGTTCCTTGCTTAGTTGTATTTAATTCATTTGTAATTCAGGTTGTATAAGAGTAGAGCTCAGCTACCCAATTTGTTTTTGGGTTTATGCGGTAGTGCCCGAGCACAAATGACCTCTTATTCTTTTGTGTTAGCTTTATAAATTGATTGATGATTTGTTTAGCTTGTGCAATAAGATGACATCTTTTTCCTAATTTCTCCCTTGCTTGATGTTTGGCCTGAATGTGGATTAGGCTCTTAGGGAAAAATAAATCTTCTACCAAATAATAATTCAAAATTAAAAATAAAGAACTCATAACCTTACCTAAAGCTTAGGCACAAATCAAGATAAAAGAATTAGCAACAACTTAGTTGGATGAGTACTTCTTTTATAACATCATGCACAAATGCATATTATTTTCACTCTTGATTGGAGGGCTTCCACCTTTGCTAGAGAAACTTAGCTTGACCTTTGAGAGCCATGGTGGAAATACACCTCCTCCCTTCTCGCTGATTTTGGCCAATAATCTCATTTCTCATGCATTAGGCATATGAACCCTATTAGCTTGAGTCAAAATGATTGTCCAAAAATAAAATGAATTCTGAATTGCATTAGATTTAGGTCATTTGAAGCATACCCTTACATGATCAAGTGTTTTTAGGGAGTGAGTTTAAGGACTTAGTTTCTTTCTAAATAAATAATAGCCTAGCTATCTTACATAAAGTTTATGACTTGCCTACATGAATTTAAAAATCGTAGGAGGAGTTAGTTGGTGGCCACCCTCAGGCAGTTGTAAGTCCAAGCAGTCGGGTGATTTGTCCTCTTGTGGAGGCATAGTAAATACCCATTTTAACCTTAGATTTAGGTTATGCTTTTGGCCCTCTCCAAAGCTCCCTATATTTAGGTTCTGAGGTTGCTTCACCCCTTTGTGAGCCATAAGCATAAATCCTCACCTCTTAGGCATTTTCATAATCTTATGTTGTGGAATCATATGCCCTAAATTTTTAATGAAAAATTCAACTCAAATGAGTAATTGAATTTCAAAAATGTAAAGCCCGACCATGGGATAGTTTAAGATGCTCGCTAGGTTTCCTTGCATCGTGTGCATCTCCTACTTATCTTCATTTGGTTTTGATAATAACTCTCTCTTTGATCAATCTCATTTGATCTTCAAAATTAACTAATCGATTGATAGTCCTACCTATTGAAATCTTTTGAGCCAACGATCATTTACCTTAATCGAGAGTATTCCTATGGGATCTCATCCCTTAGGTTGTAATTAACTACGGGAGCTTGTGCCTGTAGGGAACTTAATGAACTTGGTTTAAAATAAATCGTACTTTACTTTTCTATGTAAAGTATGAGAAGAATCTTTGGTACACATGCATACCCACTGTCCTTAGGAGTCCTTGTTGAAGTTATTAGGTCCATTATAGGGTGGTGACTTCTATCTTTCGAGATTGTGCACCTCTCCTCAATGTTGTACCCGATCACCCTCAATAAGAACATCCGCAGATCTACGTGGTGTCAAAAATGCATAAAAAGAAGTAGCATATTTTCATCTTCATTTTATCCCGTGTAGAGTGAAGATGGAAGTATATATTTTATTCTTTAGAAATCTTAAAATTTTCACCACAAAGTTTTTTGGAGACTCCACTGGGGATGGTTCCTCTCTCCATCTTTGGTAAATGATCATTATCTCCAACTATCGATAGTGGGTTGTACTTTGGTATGAATCCAAGACTATCTTTTGTTTCATTGGCACTTAGCTTATTTCATTCTTAAATTAAGCTAGCCAACATCTTTAGGTTTTAGGACCTCACCTCGTGTTGGTCTTAAAACCCCCGTTGAGTTCTCCAATGGGTAAAAGAAAAATAAAAAATCTAAATAAAAAAGAAAACATTTAAAAACTTCCTCCTTATCATTTCTATTATAAGGAAAGGTTCATTTCAAAATAATAAAGACAAAATAAATCCTTATCAAAAATCATGCTTTTCTAAAAGCTCTCTTCCAAAAATGCACATAATAAAATATTTTACAATTTTCCTAAATCATCTTCATCGAACAATCTTTGTGATTGTTATATGTAAGATCATCTTTACAAAAATAAAATTCCAATAATCATATTTTCAAAATCATAAAATTTGAAGATATTTTTTCCATTCAATACACCTAAATGTATTGAATGGATATTACCTCTTCAAGCAAAATCATAACTTTGAACTTCCACCTAACACATTCCACATGTGTTAGGTTGGGATTTTCATAATTTCAAAAAAGCCCAAATGAAACCTCTCCATTCAATATACCCACATTATTTGGGTGGAGGTCTCATTTTCAAAGAAAATCAAATTTTTTTTTTCAAAAAGCACATATGAACCCTTCCTTTCAATATACCCACACCTATTGAATGGAGGTTTCATTTTCAAACAAAACTATTTTTTCAAAACACACATATGAACATCTTCATTCAATATACCTAAATTTATTGAATTTAGATTTCATAAGCAGCATCATTTGAAAATCTCACTTAAACATATTACATATATGATTAAGTTGGGATTCCCTCTTTGAAAAAGCAATAATCACACACAAAGCAAAATTTTCACATTTGCAAAAATAAGATTGACTTTCAATCCTACATACCCAAATTTGTTAGATGGAAGTCTTCTTTTGAAAATCAAAACTTAACAATCATATTTTCAAAATTTAAAACACATTTGGAACTTCATTTATCACACTCAGATTTGGTAAGTGAAGTCTCCAAATTTGAGAAACAAAATTTCAAAATACATTTGAAACTTCATTCTAGCATACCACATGTTCTAAAATGAAGTCCCTCCTTTTCCAAAAATAAAAATTGAAACACACTTTTGGAATTCATTTAGAACACTCAAATTTGCTAACTGAAATATCCATTCCACAAAATTTTCAAAACATATTTGGAACTTCAATTTAGTATACTCCATTTGCTAAAATGAAGTCTCCCCTTTTCAAAATCCAAAACAAAAATTTGAAACACCTATATAATTTCATTTAGCATACTTAAATTTGCTAAATGAAATTTTCACTTCACAAAATTTCCAAAAAGCACTTTTGGAACTTCACTCTTTAGCATACCAAATTTGCTAAAGTGAAGCCCCCATTTTCAAAATAAAACCAAAACATAAAGATTTTAAACACATATTTTGGAATTTCATTTAACATACTCAAATTTGCTAAGTAAAATTTCCATTTCACAAAATTAAGTGGAACTTCATCTTTAGCATACCATATTTGCTAAAGTGAAGTCTCCACTTTCAATCAAAAATAAATCAAAGCCAAAAAGAAAACACATTAGGATTCCCTTAGCATACTTAAATTTCCTAAGGATCCTACTTTTCAAAAATAAATTAAAATCAAAGAGAAACACATTAGGATTTCCTTAGCATACCTAAATTTGCTGAGGATCATACTTTTGCAAAAATGAAAATATTCAAAACAAATGAAACACTTTAGGATTTCTTTAGCATACTCTAATTTGCTAAGAATCCTATTTTCAAAAATATTTCAAAAAACACACTTTAGGATTTTTGGTATTCAAGCTTTGCTTAAATATCAAATTTTCATTTAATAGTTGATTGTGTCAGCTATTACTTATCCTATTGATGCATATGCATGATAATCATCATTTTAGGTTAGATTATGACTTACTAGAACCTAGATCGTGGCTAAGTTATAATTAAATAATTTTTATTATAAGAAAAGAATTCACTTAATTATAAGATTATTTAATCATAAATAAGTTCTTACATGACTAATTAATTGTACTTTCTAAAATATTTGAATCCATTTTTTTCAACATACCCAAATTTGTTGATTCATATTCAAAAATTCCTCTTTCCAATCAAATCTCTAAAATCTTCTCTAAATCCATTTGAACCCCACTTAACACTTCCAAGATGTTGGATGTGGGTTCAAATTTTAAAATTTCAGATTTAAAATCAACATAGAAATATGATCCAAGCTTGTTTCCAACATTGCGATTCTGATCACCATGTTAGTCAGCCCTTTGTTGATTATAAATGGAAAGTTCACAGAAGTTTCTCACTTTCCCCTATAGCATGGACTTGGCCTTGGATCGCAATCTCCCATGATCACACCCATCTCATCCATTTTGGCAGAGGTTTGAGGGGTGAGGATCACTGTGAGGCACTCCCCCAACTACCAAAGGTGCAGGAAGATCATTGAGCTACCATCAGATTTTGATGTTCCCTCATTAAAGAGGAAAGCTAGTCTATTAGTTCAGAGTGCGGTTATAGTGATAGCGCGTGTGGTTTCTGTCACAAGAAGGGCTAAATTCACCACTGGGCACCCTCTGACAAAGATTGCCTCCCTAGCCTTTGAGGTTGGGTCTAGTTCTTACTCTACTCATCCTACCAGGACTCAGAGGAGAAATAAAAACATCATGATTAAGTGGTATCATACCAGAATTGTTAAGGAGATGGAGGCCGCTAAGCGGTCAGCTGTAGGGGAGGTACCTACTCTGATCACCCCCTGGATACAGCGAACCCATTTCATCCTCTTTGGGTCGGAGAGAAGATGAGGATCCATACTTCACCTCCACTGGGTTCAACACGCCCAGCTAGAGGTTGTATGCCTCCCTCACTTTGAGTTGGGAGCTTATGGACATTCTGAGTCTAGAGCTTAGTTTGATTTGAAATTTGTCATTCCTCATAGCGTGGGGAAACACCTAAGACAGAGAGTTTAGTAGAGATGGAGGTTTGGTCTGGCCTATAATTATTGATTTTCTTTATTGGTGTGCTACCCGTGTCGATCATACATATATCATTTTACTCAGGGATGACCCATCATGAGGGTCATTTGGTGGTGTCTCTCCACCTCACCGCCTGTCACCATCCCACGCCGCAAAGACTAGTTCCAGGCCATGAAGGCCACATCCGGGAGAAATGTGCCCCGTTGGTGATCCGCGGAGGATCCTATTCCATCTACACGCCTCTGGAGCTCTCCCGACCTTCTCGCCCTACTTGGAAAGGAGAATGGCTCAAGCATGTGGTCATCCCTTCACCAACACCACCAATTGAGGACAGAGATGGGGCTATTGAAAAGAGCATGATAGCCCAATTGCATCGATGATAGTCACCCCTTTTAGAAAACGAGTGTGTCTCTTCTAGTGAGTACAATTCTCATAGGATTGAATCTCTAGCATCAAGGGAGATCCGGTCTCAAGATAGATGATCACTGGTTAGCTAAAAATTATTTGTTCCCATTTAGATCACTGGGAGAGATTATGGCGATCAACTTTGATCCCAACAAAGATGATTTATTGGGAGACTCAGTTGGAGTTTGCATGCTAGATACCAAGGGATCCCTCACGTAGCTATGGAAGGTGGAAGCGAGAAGACACCCAATCAGCCCAACACCTCCAATATCAGTTAAAATAGAAATATAAACAAATAGATAGGATTGAGAGGCAGCTTGAGAACTTGTTAGAAGTAGTCTTAGTACTTCAGAAATAAGCCCTAGAAGTTCATCCTACTATAACTAAATTAGATTGGTGCATGTCTTGGACCCACCAAGACCTTACCTCAGTGAGCAAGGTAGCACTGTATGGAAGGTAGTGGAAAGTACCTCCATACAAGAGAAAGATATTAGATCTATGTGAGAAGATTGGCTCAAGCCCGGGAGGATTCCAAAGGGTAGACCCTACCGGAGGAATTTGATGCAATCCAATATCCCAAGGGTTTTCATGCCACCTTCCTTCAAGAGCTTTGATGGCGTGGAAAACCTATTGCACACTTCCTTGTTGCAACTGGTAGCGCATTATTCCACCTCTTCATCAGTAGCCTAGCAGGGATAGCTTTCGATTGGTATGCTAAACTTTCCAACGGTTTAGTAAAGACATTTGTTGAGTTAGAGCAACTCTTTATCAAGAGGCTTGCTGGAGCTTAGGAAAGGGTTATTGTTGGTGATCTCATTGTAGCACAACAACACCTAGGTGAGTCCTTTATTGACTATTTTCTCAGATAGCATAACTTGAGTATGAAATATGAGCCACAATTGTCTGAGCAATATGCCATTGAGATTCTTCTAAAAATATCAAAAATCACTTCATGCTTATGGGGCTTACTATCAAAATATTTGAGAAGTCAAGGCTAGTCTACAAGGAGAGGCCAAGCAGTTTCCTTTTAAGACCAGTTGCCCAAAGCAAAGCGGTATGAAGAAGCGAGAAGAGTGGTAGATAAGAGGAAGCAACGTGAGATCAGATGACCTCGATCCTTCACTTCCACCTCCCCCACCACCAAGGCAGCCTATCGATCTCCACATCCTCCAAGAAGCTGCCTCCTCACCATATCAAGAACAATGGCACACATACCCGCCTAGCTATGGTCCACACTCTTTTAGATAAGCTTAACAAAACCTTATTCATTTAAGAGGGAGGTAGGAAGATCTTTAAGAATCTCTTAAAGAAGCTGATTTTAGCTACCCAAACCTAGGAGACTAGAGGAAGTGGGCAAATTCCATGATCCTAAATTTTGCCCCTACCACCATATGCTAGGCCATATTTTGGAGGATTGCTTCATATTTAAGGACTGGCTTGAACATAACTTCAAGATCAGTGATGTAGTTTTCCAGAAGGAATACCTTGTAGAACAACCATCTAGTTCCATTAGGGTAATCCTTGGGGATACTTGTGATCCTTCCAAAACTAAAGAAGGTTAGGATGTTTCTTTATCCAAAATCTCTAAGAAGATCATTTAAAGATCAAGAAACTTTCCTTGTAGGTGTTTGAGTAAGCTCAAACCTTCAACATCAAGGAAGGTTTGCAAGTTGCCATTACCAACTCGAGGAAAGGTGGAGTTCAGCAGTAGCAGTAATAACATCATGTGTCAGCCCGAGATAGCCCAGTAGCACAACCACCGATCGAGTCCAACCTTCAGTCTACTATTGCAGCTACCACATAGGCGACTTCCTCTACTTCACCTAGTTCTTCTTCTTCTACTAGTAGAACTCTTGTATCATGATACATCAAATCCCTTAATTTACTTTACTTGACTACTTTGAACCTATCAAACCATGAAATTGAAGAATAAAGCTAGCTTGAATTACATCTGTCACCGATGGGTTATCTACTTCTTAATGATAACTCTTCAAGTCAAACTAACTATAATTTCAATCTTCTTCTTTAGATTGAGTACTTCCTACCAATACTTGGGTTCATCTCTTTGAGTCCCATAAGCAGTGTAGAACCTTCCATTACCCTACCACAAGAGATCACATCAAAGGTTCTACCAGGGCAAAGACCTCAAGATGAGGGAAACAAGTCGGGTAGAGGATTGAAGCCTCCATGATGCTTCACCCTTGGATATGCATGTGGAGGATAAGCCTAAAGTGAGCTACAATGCCCTCTCTCATCTAAGAAAGTTTCCATCCAAGCTAAGCATATACGATGCCCTTGTCTTATCCAAAAAAGAAGAGGGAATCATTAATCATGGCTTTCCTTGATCCTGAGATATGCTTAGCTTAGCTAATCGCTATAGGTGAGGAGGCACATTACACACAAAAAGCCCAGAAGATTACTTTCATAGATGAAGACCTTCTTCTGGGAGACTTGGAGAATAACTGTCCCCTCTACATCACAATTGACATGAGCAGATTCAGACTTGCCAGAGATCTCATTGATCCAAGTGCATCGGTGAATATTATGAGTCTAAAGACCCTTTCTTATTTGAGGATCGACATCTCCTTACTCCGAGGAGATCAGATGATGTTGAGAGGATTCAATGAACAAGGTGAGCGGGCTTTAGGTTCCACAATGTTACCTTTGGGGATAGGTGACTGGAAGACTGAAGCCATGTTTTATATCATTGATTCAAATACTTCATTCATTGCTTTGCTCAAGAGGCCTACAACGAATAAGATAATTCCATCCTCCCTCCATCAGTGCATCAAGTTTAGAAAGGATGGTATTGAATACCATGCTAATGGAGATGAAAAGCCATTTTCAGTTAGAGAGGTTGAGATTTATGAAGATGTGACCTATATCTTCCTCAAAACACCCTTTCTCATGAACTTGGACAAAACTTAAATTTAAGAGAAAAAGAAAATGAAGAAAAGAAGGAAAAAGAAAAAGAAAAGAAAAATGGAAATCCAAGTGAACAAGAAAGGGGAATTGAAGAAGAAATAGATCATATCACCCAGTTCATTCCATCATATGGACATGTGGGTAGGATGACTCAACCTCCATCAAGCAGAGGCAGAAATAGAGGCAGTTCCAGAGGTGGAAGACCCCCTGGTTGGCCATCAGCCAATAAAGGTCATGTTCTAGTTCATAGGAGTACCCCCACTATTCACATAGACTTGAAATCCAACTCGATGGATGAGTCTAATGTGATTAGTACACCAACCTCCATTGGAGGTGACTTTCAATCCGTAGTCAATGGGATCAGCCTCGACAAAGCAATGCATTTGAATCGGTTTATGTGAAACTATTGAGTTTTGTGAACCTTAGCTCTAACCTCACTTTCATCTCAAAAGTTGAAGGTTTATTCCATGAAAAGTCAAAATATGAATTTACATTCTTTTTTAGAATCATACATCCCCAAATCAAGTGATGTAGAATTGAAGAGGAGAATTAATGGAATTATCATTTGATTTTATCAACTCATATAATTACCGTTGATCCAGATCATCTCCAAATCAAAGATGCACCGCCAGAATTTGAAGAGGAGATCCATTCAACAATAGACAAGCTTAAAGAAATCAACCTTGGGACAGAAGAAGATCCACACCCGACGTACATCATTTTATTATTGAATACAGAAGAAACCAATGACTTAGTTAGGCTATTGACTAAGTTTAAAGACTACTTCGCATGGAGTTATGAAGAGATGCTTAGATTATCTTCTGATATAGCAGTCCACAAGCTAGCAATAGATCATAACGCTACCCCTATTAAGCAATTTTAGATGCATGAACAGTTTTTCATCGGAAGAAAAATACCCTACCAGCTAGTGTCATATAATTTAAGAAGAAGAATGGCCAAATTCATATGCATCAATTTCAAGGACTTAAATAAGGCATGTCCTAGTCTTCCTATACCAAAATTAATGGTAGACATTTCTCATCTCATGCGATTTTCTTTCATGGATGGGTCATCTAGCTACAACCAAATCAAGATGTCTCATGAAGATGAAAGAAACACCATCTTTTGAACCCCGATCAGAATCTTTTGTTATAAAGTCATACCTTTCGGCCTTAAAAATGTTGGTGCTACATATAAACGGGCCATGACTCAGATCTTCAATGAACTCATCCATCATCAAGTTGAGTGCTATGTCGATGATCTAGTAGTCAGAAGCAAAGAAAAGGAAGGCCATCTCTTTGACTTGAGAGTATTTTTCGAATGGTTAAGATAATATAACCTCAAGATGAATCCCCTGAAGTGTGCATTCGGAGTAGCTTTAGAGAAATTCCTTAGTTTTATTGTCTAACACCGGGGAATAAAGATAGTTCTTGAAAATACCAAAGCTATCTTAGAAATGCTACCTCCTAAAAGCTTAACACAACTCAGATTATTCCAAGGATGGTTAGCATATCTGAGACGCTTTATCTCCAAACTATCTAGGAGATGTAAGCCATTTCAACACTTATTAAAAAGGATGCTAAGTTCAAGTGAGATGATAAGTGCGAGCATGCCTTTGAAAACATCAAGTAGTATTTGGTGAAGCAGCTCTTTTTATCCAAAGTGTGCCACTCATCCTCTACACTGCTACATCGTACGACTCTCTCGGTGCTCTATTGGCCTAAACCAATAACGAATGGTAGGATAATGCACTCTACTACCTCAGTCATTATCTAATTCCTTCTTAAGCAAACTATCCACCTATTATGACACATTGCCTAGCTTTGATCTTTGCCTCTCAGAAGCTATGACACTATATGCTTTCTCATAAGGTGAACTTGATCTCCAGAACTGATCCACTTTAGTATCTCATGACACGACCAATGCTATCTGGATGTTTGGCACAATGGTCCATGATTCTAGTTTGATATCGCATTCGTACCCCTCCATGTAAAAGGACAAGCACTAGCAGACTTCTTAGGAACACACCCACTTCCTGTTGATTCTCCTCTTATTGATGATCTCCCTGATGAACAAATCATGAACTCAGGGGAGGTTGACAATAGCCGATGGGAGATATGTTTTGATGGCGCAGCTTCTTTTTATAAAGGGGAAACACCGTTGGAGCTAACAATGACAAGGATTTAAGTAGCCATAAGTAAGTCTTGTACCTTACACCCATTGAGCTAACAATGGCGCCGTACTCACTTATGCCTTTCATACATTCATATGTGCATGTGAAAATTGGATAAGAAACCCCTTTTCTACTTAATGAAAATCATGCATCATAAATATTTAAATTTTCTTAAGTAAATTACTTAGCATGCATCATAAATTGTGCTAAACATTCCCATTGGTATGTATAGATATGCTTAGGATTCATTCATGTACATGTTATACATGTTGGGAAAGAAATGAAGTGATGTGTGTTTTGTGATCTTAACTCACTTTATTTAATCTTAAAATGCCTTTCTTTTTGAATAGGTTTGTTTAGATTTCATTTAAACTTAGGATTAATTAAAACATATAATAAAACATTCACTAAACAAAACTAAAGCATGAATCATGAATCCACTTTAGAAATTACTTACGTTAGGGAAGGAAAGAGAAGTTCTCTTCTCTTATCCTATCTTTATAACTTAGTAATTAATTGTAGGATTCACTTGAACCCAATTAAAATATAAAATAAAATCAACCCAAAACAACTAAACCACTTAAATGAAACCCTCCTCTAAGTTGAACATTCTTCCACATAAAAAATTCTAACTTAAAGCCATAGCTAAGCATACCACATAAACCTTAAAAGCACACACTTTAGACTAAGTCACCCTCCTAGCTTTAGGTTAGGGTGGTGCATGGTTTGATGTTTATTTTTATTTTGTGATATATATTTTAGTCTGGATGTTAGGGTGAATGTGCGTAGAATAAATGATAAGACGATTTAGTCTAATCATTATTTTTTGCAAGGGATTGAGCTTAAGGGGCGCTGTGATAAATAAAAATAAATGCTTTTGTTGTGCAGGTGCTTATAGCCCTAAGCATAATCCAATAGGCCTGGTGGACTTAATCACCCATGTGTGGGGTGATAAGTCCAAAATACATACTTGGGATTTGTGTGGTTTGTTTAGCTAATCTCTGTTTTGCTAGTATTAGCTAATTTACTTTTCCTTTACATGTAATTTTTGAAATTAGGATTTTGGAATGATTGTTATGGGGATTAGGATGAGCATTGGTCATAAGATCTCATCTTATGTACCATATGAAGCCTTTGGAGCAACCACCTTCCAACCATCCAAAAGAAAGAACCAAAGAAGAAAGAAGAAAAGAAGAAGAAAGAAGGGAAGAAGAAAGAAGAAATGAAGCTTGAAGACCCCCATAACAACGAGTTCCTTGCTTAATTGTGTTTAATTCATTTGTAATCTATGTATAAAGATAGAACTTGGCTACCCAATTTGTTTTTGGGTTTATGCGGTGGTGGCCGACCATAAATGGCCTCTTATTCTTTTACGTTAGCTTTATAAATTGATTGATGATTTATTTAACTTGTGCATTAAGATGACATCTTTTTCTTAATTTCTTCTTTGCTTGATGTTTGTCCTGGATTTGGATTAGGCTCTTAGGGAAAAATAAATCTTCTACTAAATTCAATAATTTAAAATTAAAAATAAAGAACTCATAACCTCACCTAAAAAAATAAGAGGCCATTTATGGTAGAATTAGACATATGAATCCAGATAAAAGAATTAGCAACCCCTTAGTTGCATGAGTACTTCTTTTATAATATCATGCACAAATGCATATTATTTTTACTTTGATTGGAGGGCTTTCACCTCGAGAAACTTGACCTTTGAGAGCCATGGTGGAAATACACCTCCTCCCTTCTCGCTGATTTTGGCCAATAATCTCATTTCTCATGCATTAGATATATGAGTCTTATTAGCTTGAGTCAAAATGATTGTCAAAAAATAAAATAAAATGGATTAGGTCATTTGAAGCATACCCTTACATGATCTAGTCTCTTTAGGGAGTGAGTTTAAGGACTTAATTTCTTTCTAAATAAATAACAACCTAGCTATCTTGCATAAAGCATATGACTTGCCTACATGAATTTAAAAATTATAAGAGTTAGTTGACGACCACCTCCAGGCGGTTGTAAGTCCAAGTAGTCGGGTGGTTTGTCCTCTCTTGTGGAGATAAATAAAATATCAATTTCTGCCCTATATTTAGGTTGTGCTTTTGGCCCTTGCCAAAGCTCCCTATATTTAGATTCTGAGGTTACTTCTCGCCTTTGTGGGCCATAAGCATAAATTCTCACCTCTTAAGTATTTCCATAATCTTTTGTTGTAGAATTATAAGCCCTAAATTTCTAATGAAAAATTCAACTCAAATGAATAATTCAATTTCAAAAATGTAAAGCCCAAACATAGGATAGTTTGAGATGCTAGTTATGTTTCCTAGCATTATGAGCATCTCCTACTTATCTTCATTTAGTTTTGATAATAACTCCCTCTTTGATCAATCCCATTTGATCTTCAAAATGAATTAATCGATTGATAGTCCTACCTATTGAAATCTTTGGAGACATCAATCATTTACCTTAATCGAGAGTATTCCTATGGGATCTCATCCCTTAGAATATAATTAACTATGAGGGCTTACCCCTGTAGGGAACTTAACGAACCCGATTTAAAATAAACCCTACTTTACATTTTCATGTAAAGTAGAAGAAGAATCTTTGGTAGACATGCAGTCCCATTGTCCTTAGAAGTCCTTGTTGAGGTGATTAGGTCCATTATGGTGACTTCAATCTTTCAAGATAGTACACCTCTCAATGTCACTCATCACCCTCAATAAAAACATCTGCGGATCTATGTGGTGTCAAAATGCATATATTTCCATCTTCATTTTTTCCTACATAGAGTGAAGATGGAAGTATATATTTTATTCTTCAGAAATCCTAAAAATTTTACCACAGTTTAGTTGTTAAGGAAGCCCTAGGTCATGAATGTTATGCCAAAGAGATTCCTATTAGGATCATCATCCTCAAGTCCGAAAGATGATGTAAGACTTGAGGATAATTTTATAAAGATTTAATGGAATTACCTTTTGATTGGTACTCGCCTTATATTCATAATCTTGCAAAGAAGGGTTTGATTCCTTATACATGGTACAGGCACATGTCAGAGTATTTCAAGAAGCTATGGAATAATAAATACTGGGATGCACAATCAAGACCAAGACTAGGATTTGGTACAGTGGGTCTAGTCGATGATGATGATTACTGCTTAGTTGACACCAATCATCTGGAGTCTGATAGGATCTTCTCAAACCACACTAACTCTTGTGAGGAAGTGTGTTTAGAAACTTTAGATGATCCTGATGATCTTCAAATCAAAGATGCACCTCTAGAATTTGAAGAGAAAACCCATTCAACTATCAACAAGCTTAAAGAAATCAACTTCAGGATAGAAGAAAATCCATGCTCGACATACATTAGTTCCTTATTGAATGAAGAATGAATCAAAGACTTAGTTAAGCTATTGAATAAGTTTAAGGACTACTTTGCATGGAGCTATGAAGAGATGCTTATTATCTCCTTACGTAGTAGTCCACAAACTAGTAATAGACCCTAATGCTAACCCTATTAAGCAAGCTCATAGACGCTTGTAATTAGAAATCAAACAAGTCATTTCTGAAGTCAAGAAATCGATGTTAGCTTTATCAAGGAAAAAAATACCCTACCTGGTTAGCCAGTATTGTGCCAATTAAGAAAAGGAATGGCCAAATTCAAATATGCGTCACTTTAAGGGACTTAAATAAGGCATGCCCTAAGAATGAATTTCCATTTCTTATACCAGAATTAATGGTGGACATCGCCTCATCTCATGCAGTATTCTCTTTCATGGATGGGTCATTTAGCTATAACCAAATGGCAAGATGAAAGAAACACGCTTTTGAACCCCGAAATCTATTGTTATAAGGTCATGCCTTTCGGCCTTAAAAATGCTAGTGCTATATACTAGCGGGCCATGACTCAGATCTTAAAAAAACTCATTCAACATCAAGTTGAATGCTATGTTGATGATATAGTAGTCAAAATAAAAGAAAAGGAAGACCATCTCTTTGACTTGAGAGTAGTTTTAAGTTAAGATAATTCAACCTTAAAATGAACCCCCTAAAGTGTGCATTTGTGGTTTCGTGAAGTTCCTTGGGTTTGTTGTCCAAAGGAGAATAGAGATTCGAAAAGATCAAAGCTATCTTAAAATGACCACCCTAAAAGTTTAACCCAACTCAGTTCATTCCAAGGGTGGTTAGCATATCTAAGATGTTTTATCTCCAATCTATCAGGAAGATGCAAGCCATTTTCAGCACTTATCAAAATGATGCTAAGTTTAAGTGGGATGATAAGTGTCATCATGCTTTTGAAGAAATAAAGTAGTATTTGGTGAAGCCATCAGTTCTAGTAGCCCCTATCCCGGGCAAGCTACTTATCCTCTACACTATTAGATTGGATGACTCCCTTGGCGCTTTATTGGCCCAAACCAATGATGAAGGGAAGGAGAATGCTCTATACTACCTCAACCATCGTCTGATCCCTACTGAAGTAAACTACCAACCTATTGAGAAACATTTCCTAGCTCTCATCTTCGCTTCTCAAAAGCTATGGTACTATATGAACTTGATTTCAAGAATCAATCTACCATAATATCTCATGACACGGTCGACACTATCCGGACGGTTGGCATGTTGGTCCATGATTTTCTTGCAATTCGATATTATATTCATACCCCTCCGTGCAATGAAAGGATATGCACTAACGGATTTCTTAACAGCACACCCACTTCCTGTTGATTCTCCACTTAGTGATGATCTCCCCGATGAACAAATTATGAACTTAAGGGAGGTTGACAATTACCACTGGGAGATGTATTTTGATGGTGTGGCTTCCTTTCAAAAAGGAGAAGAACCATAATCTACTCTTCTAGAAAAGGAAAGGATAGGAATCATCCTTTTGACTCCAGACCATGATGTGATGTGATTCTCATACTATCTCTCCAATCCATGCACAAATAATGAAGTCGAGTATGAGGCTTTGATTATCGATTTGGTGTTAGCCATTACATTGTGTGTCAAGAGCATCAACATCTACGGGGATTCTCAGCTGGTCATCAACTAGATTGCTGGGTCCTATAAGGTTCTAAAACCTAAGCTTTGTCACTACCACAAGTATACCATGAAGCTGTTGGCCCAAATCCTTGAGGTCACCATCTACAATTTCCTCGAGGAGAATGTAGATGCATTGGCCAAACTTATATAGAATTGGCATGTCAGGAAGATGAGTCCATTCAATAAGGGTCCAAAGAGACAAGTCCTATCCCATTGATGAACTCATCGAGACTTTCTCGAAGGAGGTTATGGTTGCCAATAAAGATGAGGAGCATTGGAAACCATTCATAGATTATTTGAACACGGAAAACGCCTCAAGAGAAATCACAAGCCCATAGATGAAGCAGAGCTCTCTACTATGCTCTGGATGGCACCCGATGGCCTTTTGACCAAATGTGGTTATGTTATTTAGACAAACATGAAGCCCATAAGATCATGACTGAGGTACATTCAGGTCTATGCATAGCACATCAATTTGGTCTGAAGATGAAAGCAAAGATCAAGATACTAGGATACTACTAGCCTTTGATGATTATAGACTGCATGAACGTAGCTAAGAGATTCCATCAGTGTCAGGTACACGGTGTGGTCCTACATCAACCACACAACATTCAACATCCTACATTGGCCTCATGGCCATTTGAGTGTTTGGGTACCGACATTGCGGGTCCTATCGATCCTCCTTCTTCCAAAGGTCATCGGTTCATCTTAGCTACCACTACTTTTTGAAGTGGGCAAGGCAATCTCACTCAGGGAGGTCACAGCTTAGCATGTGCTCTAGGTTTTTAGGAATCATATCCTATATAGGTTCGGGGTGCCTCGATGAATTATATCCAATAATGGTACTACATTCAAAAGCACCAAGATCAGTAGCTTTACCAGGAGATATAGTATAGATTGGAGATATTCCACCATCTACTATCCCAGGGAAAATGGCCTAACAGAAGCATTCAATAAAACTCTCATCCAGATACTAAAGAAGACACTCGACGATAATAAGTGATAGTGGCATGAGCAGCTAGTTGAAGCCTTGGGCATACCACACCACATACAGAACTCCAACTCAATCTACCCTCATCTCCTTAGTGTATGGGTCTAAAGCTGTTCTATAATTATAAGTTCAACTCCCATCACTAAGGATAGAAATGGGTCATAAAATCACTACAGAGCAGAATGCAAAGTTGCGGTTAGAGAGCTCAAGGTTTGGAAGAGAGACGCCTACGGGCATGCTAGAATCTCAAGTTATACAAAGCTAAGATGATTCAAGCTCACAACAAGCTGGCCCGCCCTAGAGCTTTTCAAGTAGGAGAGCTTGTTCTAGTTCTAAGGAGACCAATTGTTGTCCATTGAAAGATGGGAGGCAAGTTTGAACCCACTTGGAAAGGCCATTTGTCATAGAGAAGGCCTACCAAGGAGGATCTTATCAACTTATTGATTATAAATGGGAACACCCGATGCTTCCAATTAATGGGATCTATTTGAAGAAACATTACCCATAAAATCATGTTTGAAAATAATTATCTTCAAAATTATATTCCAATTCATCATGATATTCTCTTCATTTGTAGCATTATTTGTTTGTTTACAGATCTGCCACGACGTGTTTAGGGAAGGTGTAAGAGAACCTGAGAGGCATCCATCCCTCTTTTAGAACATGAACAGAAATCAAACTTGATTTCCCAACACTACTAGAATAGGTGTGAAAGAACCCAAGAGGCATCCTACTTCGATTAGCACAACTAGGATATGTGTAAGAGAACCCAAGCAGCATCTTGTCCTCTTCAAACATAAACACAAACACATATCTTTTTTCTTGGGTTATTTTGATGTGGGAGAAAGCCCCATGGCACTTACTCATTAGCTGCTCTAGGTCGGGCTGGCATACTACCTTGCTAATGTGTCATCCTAGTGGTCATTTGTTTGGCAGATGTGAGTCCCCGTGCTTTCTTCCTGACTTGACCATTGCAAATCGATGAGCGTCTTGTTAGTTTGGTAGACCTCATTGTGCAGCCAGTAAGCTACCTCATGTTGACTTTATTTAAGAGGATGTAAGCCTACATGTTTTCTTCTTGAACTGGCCATCATGCACTCACTAGGTTGAATATATTGGAGGTTTAAGATAAGTCCCCCAGCGGACCCTTTCCTCTTGACTACTCTTGAGTTGATATAAGTCCCCCAGTGGCATTCACTTAGTAGTCGCCTTAAGTCGAATAGTACCTATCGAGCTGAAGATAGACTTTCCCGACAATCAATTCCGCTATAGGAGGAGGTGAGTCCCTGATACTTTCTTCTTAGGCTAATTATTGTAAATCGATAGAAACTTTAGGTTGGTTGGTGTTCACTATGCTAACAGTGACTCACCTGGTGGATACACCACTCTTGGCAGATGTGAATCCCCGTGCTTTCTCTTTGAGTTGGCCACTAATACCTATATATTACCTTCTTCAGGGTTTTGGATAAAGCCCTTAGTGGCCCCTCCCCTGTAGACACTCTACCTGGATCACATCCTTTGCGACCCCATTTAGACACTACCCAAGTTACTCTTGGATTGGACAATCCCCCTTTCCTAATAACCACCCCTGTGGTTGGAGAATTTGTTCAGTGGATGCACAAATTCTTCCTTGGACCAGTAAAATTGAGATAAGTCTAGGCTGATATAAGCTCCTTCTCAGTACGATCCCTCGCAAACTAATAAGGTCCGTAATAAACAAACAAACAAACAAATCTATTCGATTGTGGATTAGGAATTCAATCCCCTAGCGCCCTTTTCCCAAGCATGCATCCTATCTTTAGGTCAGTGTCAGCAGAACTCCCATAGGAATTGCCTGACTCCACTTGAGTTGAGATAAATTCACGGGTTAGCACTCTCTCAGTAATCGCCCTTAGGTCAGGTTCAATTTGTTTTCCCACAAACAGGTCACCCCAGTGGTCATTTTGCTTTTAAAGATGTAAGTCTACTACTCATTCTTTCAGCATCCAGATGGTGACATGTTAATGTGTCACCCTAGTGGTCTTTTGTTGAAGATGTGAGTCCCGTGCTTTCTTTTCCAGCCGAAAGACACCCCTTTGGTTAGATAGTTCTCCCCTAGGCCGGGAAGCTACTCCCTTTGGATCGATAAATCTGAAGTTAGGTCAAGGTTGACATGACCCCTACTCAGTGTAGTCCAACACAAACTGATGAGATTCATCAAATATAACTAAAAATGGAATTAATTTTGATTATCTTTGAGCTAATTTAAGTCCCCCAGCGGCATTCACTCAATAGTTACCCTAAGGTTGGGTTCAATCCATTTCCTCGCCAACTAATCATCCCAACGACTGATCGCTACTTTGGAGGATATAAGTCTACTAAAATCTCTTCCTAGTACAGTTGTTGCACACCGAAAGGCACCCCTTTGGTTGGATAGCCTTGCCATGAGGTTGGTAGACTACCCCTTTATACTGGTAAATCTGAAGTAGGCCAAGGACGACATGGCCCCTACTCGTCATCAAATCAGCGGTCCATCTCAAAATTTAAAATTTAAAATCTAAAATAAAACCAACCCTCCTCCCAGTGGAGCCAAATTAAATAATCAAATCAGACTTCTCCTCGTGAGATCAAAACCTTTCAATCTCCATGTAGGTCAATTCAATCCAACCCAAACCTATTCCCCAGTGGAAGGTTCCTGACCTTTATCCCGGTGGCATTCCAAATTCTAATCCCCAGGTTCATAACCTTTCATCCCAATTGGGATAACTTGGAGCCTTTTGAAGGCTCACATACTCAACCCCTAATGGATTCCTCCTTCACTCTCTTATGTCTTTGACATGAGTAGAGTTGCATTGCACTAAGATCTTGATTCCTTCTACACCTCTGGTTTAGGAGTAGATTATTTTCGTTAGTACTTGTTCGAGCTTTGATCGATCTCAACACCAATTGTGACTTGCAGTCACCACACCTATTGGGCACCTTTGTTGACCTCACTTTTGGAGTGAGCTTTCAACTTCTTCATCTTACATAAGGACTCCTCTAAACACTAAGAGTTCCTTAGTTTTAAGACACTTCTAGTGATTGGTGAACACTTAACCTAACCCAGAGACTTAGGAGTTAGCCATAGGAATAGGTTATGCCTTAGGGGTATTAGGAAAACTTGCCTACCCTATAGCTTGAACCCAATCCTTGCTTCCTTCTTTCAAACCTAACTTCAAACCCAAACCTTAAATCAATACCAACTCAATTGATTTTTTCAAATCTTAAATCAAATCCAAAACCATTTCTAAGCCCTTTGATTCCATCTTATGGACTTAGCTCAAATCAAATTCAACTCACTCCAAACTCAAAAGATTTTTTATAAGCCATTTATATTCTCATTTATATTCACAAATATGAATTCAAATAACCAAAACCAAATTCAAAACTCAAATCAAAATCCAAATTAAATCCAACTTATACTCTTTCAAGTCACATCCTTGAACTTAACCAAACCAAATTCAAATCACTTCAAATTCAAAAGATTTTCTATAACCCATTTATATTCTCATTTATATTCACAAATATAAATGAAATATAAATTCAAATAACCAAAACCAAATTTAAAACTCAAATCCAAATCCAACTTAAATCCAACTTATATTCTTTCAAGTCAAATCCTTGGACTTAACCAAACCAAATTCAAATCACTTCAAATTCAAAAGATTTTCTCATAACCCATTTATATTTTCTTTTATATTCATAAATATAAATGAAATATAAATTTAAATAACAAAAACTAAATTCAAAACTCAAATCCAAATCCAACTTAAATCCAACTTATACTCTTTCAAGTCAAATCCTTAAACTTAGCCAAATCATCCTCAAATCAATCCAAACCTTTGGATTTTCTCTTCAAACAATCATTCCTTCAATCACATAATATAAACATAAACTTCAATCATAAAAAAAAATCAAACTAACCCAAGTCAAACCCAGGTTCACTCTTTTGACTTGAAACTATCAAATGAATCAAAACCCATTTGACTCCAAATCACTTGTAATTTATATTTCAATCATGAGTCCATATGTGAGTTCAACCAAACTTGAATCAAACATTGATCAAGCTAATTGACCCACTTAGGCTCACTTGACCCAAAGTGACCTAAAGGACTTTTTTGAGCCAAATTCTAATCCAACCAAAATTAGATTGAACTATGCCCATCTAAGCCTAACATTGTGAGCAATAATCATCCTAGGATGATTAATCACTCAAATTGGACCAAACCAAGTCAAATCTAGCCTTTGACCAAGTCAACACTTATCCCAAATGAAACCCAAACTAGCCAAAATCCACCATAAGCCAAATTGATTGTAACCATTGATCTAAACCAATCCATAACCAATGATGGAACTTGACCAAACCATTAATTGAGCCAAACCAAGCCTAATTGGCCACTTGACCTAAGTTGACCCAATTTGACCTAAAAAATTAGAATGGGTCAAATCTTGATCTAAGCCAAATTGATTGCAACCAATGGGTCAAATTCATTCTAAGTCACTTGTTGAACTTGACCAAAGCTTCAATTGGCCAACTAGACCCAACCTATCCCAATTTATCATGAGCCCAACTTGATCTAAAAGGTCAAATCAACTTGAAATCAAACCAAACTAAAATTTATTGAAACCAAAGCTTACAATACATTTCAAATGATCAATAAAGCCTAAACCAACACATAACATAACCCAACTGGGTCAAATGGGTCAAATTGGTCAACTTGACCCATTTGACCTAAATGAACCTAATGAACCAAAATCAAATATAAATCAAAGTGAACCTAACAAATGATAGCTATAGGCTCCAAATGATCATTTGAACTTGACCTAACCCATGGTTTGATCCAATTTGAGCAATTGGTCAACCTAATTAAATTGACCCTACTCAAATTGAACCAATTCAAACCAAATGAACTCCAAATCACTTGAAATTTGTCCTAACCTATTTTTGAATTATTTCAAATTTTCCCAACTCAAAATCAAGGCCAAATGACCATTTTACTTTTAGGTCAAAGGGTATCCTATGGCCAAATTCACTTGGAATTTGGCCAATTCTTTATCATGGCCACTTGGCATCCTCCTAGGACATTAAGGGAGGTGGTCAACATGACCTAATGGGCTTGGGTTGGCCATGACCCAATCCAAGGCCAAACTGACCCCTCCAATGGTAATTGGACACTTGGATCACCCCATACACTCACCTACCACATGGGCACTCACTCTGCTTCCCTCCACTACCTAAAATGAATCACATGGGATGCTAAACAACCAAAACTAATCAACCAATCTCCTCCATTGATCAAAAAGAGCAAAATTGCTCTTCTCCATCCAATCCAAATAGGGGAGGTGAACTCGACTCAAATCAAAAGCACTGAACTCGACTGAGCTCTAGGAATTGAAACCAAGCATTCCTAAGCTTCCCAAGGCCATTTTCAAGCTTCCTTAATTTCTCCTTCTCGATTTTGCTCAAGGTTGAAATAGGGGAGGTGAAGTGAAGATCCAATCCATCCAATTCTCCACCAAACCCAAATTAATCTTGCAAACACCATCAAGGGACCTTGTCGAGCTCAATCAAGTTGTTTCCCAAGTCACCAAGCCATGGGAAGGAGGACTTCGATCAAAGCTGATTTCCATTGAAGGGGAGCTTGGTCAACTGAGCTATCCACTTCAAATCAAGACTTGATAACCTCAATATTCATATAACTGCTTGGGTTGTGTGGTATATTTAGCTAATCTCTATTTTGAAGGTTTAGTTAGATTTATCTTTCCCATTTTGATGTAAATTTTGCAATTGAAATTTGGAATGAATGTTATGAGGGAATTAAAGTGAACATTGGTCATAAGACCATGTCTTATGTACCATGTGAAGCCTTGGAGAAAACCACATCTAATGACAAATCAAAAGGAAGAAAGGAGTGAATAAAGAAAGAAATAAAGAAAGAAAGAAATGAAGAAATGAATTACCCCATAACATGAATTCCTTTTAATTGTAATTATTCATTTGTAATCTGGGTTGTATAAGGGTAGAGCTCGACTACCCAATTTACTTTTTGGATTTATGCAGTGGAGCCTGACCACATCGGCCTTTTATTCTTTTACACTAATTTTATAAATTGATTGATATTTTATTTATGATTGTGCAATTAGGATGACATAATTTTTCTAGTTTCTTCATTGTTTGATGAATGGCGTGGATGTGATTAGGCTCTTAGGAAAAAAGAAATTTTCTATTCAGTTAAATTAACTCAAAATTAAATTAAAAAACTCATAACCTCACCTAAAGCCTAGGACATAAATCAAGATAATAAAATATTTAGCAACCCCTTAGCTAGATGTTGTATGTCTCACATCATGCATAAAAACATATTGCTTCACTCTTGCAAATGGAGGGCTTCCACCTTTTCTAGAGAAATTTGCTTGACCTTTGAGAGCCATGGTGGAAACACACCTCCTTCTTCTTGATTTTGGCCCATAATCAATCTTCTCATGCATTAGGCATATAAAATCCCATAGTCTTAAAATAAAAAAAATGTCCAAAAAAAAAAAATAACAAATCTTTTTAAGTCATTATTCATGCCCTTCATGATCTAGACTCTTAGGGAGTGTGTTTAAGGATTTAGTCTCTTTTCTAAATAAATAATATCATAGCTATCTTGCAAAGCATAAGAGTTGCCTACATGTATTTAAACTCATAAGAGAAGTTAGTTGCCACCCCATGGTTGTAAGTCCATGGTGGTTTATCCTCTAGGTAGACCATATACCCATTTTTTCCTTAGATTTATGCTTTGGCCCCTAAAGCTCATTTAGGATCTGAGGTCATTATTTCCCTTTACAGGATACAAGAATAAATTCTCACCGATTAGGCATTTCCACGATCTCGTGTTGTGGAATTATAAGCCCTAGATTTCTAATAAAAATTTAACTCAAACATATAATTCTTCTCAAATTTCAAAGATATAAAGCCCAATCATAGGATAGTTTGGAATGCTTACTAGGTTTCCTACTATCATGAGCATCCCATCCAAACCCTATGACATGATCAACAATCATCTTAGGTTAATCAGTTGTCTTAAATTGGGTCAAACTAAGTTAACCTAGCCCGTTGACCAAGTTAACACTTAGCCCAAATAAAACACAAACTAGCCAAAATTCACCATAGACCAAATTGATTGAAATCATTGACTCAAACCCACTCATAATCAATTATTGGACATGAACAAACCTTCACTTGAGCCAAACCAAGCCTATTTGGCCATTTGACCCAAGTTGACCCAACTTGACCTAAAGAGAAAAAATTGGTCAAATCATAATCCAAACCAAATTGATTGCAACCAATGGTTCAAGTTCATTCTGAATCACTTGTTGAACTTAACCAAAGCCATGATTAAGCCCAAGTTGACCAATTGGTCAACTTGACCCAACTTAGCCCAATTTGACCTAAAGGGTCAAATTATCCAAAATCCAAATTGAATCCAAATTAAGCCAAACCAAAGCCTACACTCATTTTAATTAGCCAATTAAACTTGACTCAACATCTAACCCAACCTAATTTGGTCAAATTATTCAAATTAGTCCACTTGACCCATTTGACCTATATGAATCCAAATGAACCATAATCAAATCCAAAGCAAATTGAACCAAGCTAATGACACCAATACACCCCAATTGGTCATGTGAACTTGACTCGACCCTTGGTTTGAGCCAATTTGACCAATTGGTAAACTTGACCCAATCTAAGCCATTTTGATCTAAATGGGTCAAATCAAGTCAAATCAAATCAAATAAACTCCAAACCACTTAAAATTTGGGTTAACCCACTTTTGACCCATTTCAAATCTGTCCAAATTAAATCTATAGCCAAATGACCATTTTTCCCTTGGGTTTAGAGCATCCTATGAGATAAGACACATGCACATTGTCTCATTTTCTCCTCCTAGCCACTTGGCACCCAATCATCAGTCCACCTAGGCACCTTAGACCTTGGCTAACCTTACCCAATAGTGGTTGGGTCGGCCATGATCCATGGGGAGGTAAAATCACCTCCCCATCCCCATTGAGCTTGACAAATTGCCAAGGACAAGCACCTCCTCCCTTGGAAGCCACTATCTCACCATCCTCCACTCAAGGGAAGCTAACACACATGATTCCTTGCCAAAATCAAGCTCCCATGGTGACCCCTTGATCAAAGAATCCAAATCAACCATGGCCATCCGATCCAAGGAATGAGGTGGTATACCCCCCTCATTCTCACTCAAACTCAGAGACTCACCTTCGATTGAACCCTAATAGCCAGAGAAAGGAATTCTAGAGCCATTTCCAAGCTTCCCCAAGTTTCCCAAAATCTCCATTTTTGGTTTTGTGTGAAATCAAAATAGGGGAGCAAACCCGTAAATCCCATTTCTCTATTTCGCAACCAAAATGCAATTAACTTTGCACACAGCTTCCTTGGAGTGAGTCGAGCAAGAACGAATCATTTACTAAGCTTTTTGATGGCCGAAAGGTGGAGTTTGATCAAGCCCGATCACCTTCTTCTAGCACCCGGGTCTTCCGAGTAAACCACACTAAGTCAAAGCTTGTGCTGCTCAACATGGCTTCGTTTCTACCAAATGAAGCTTCCTTAATCATTGGAACCACCGATCACAAGCTCCAGTGAGGTATGCCATTGTAACTAATCCTTGAATGAAATTGGTTTGGTCTTTTGTGAAAGGAGTTTTCATGGAATGTCCACCATTGGATTTGATTGTCTCGCTTCCCTGAAGGTGTGGGATCATTTTCATCTCCATCCGAGCTCGGGTGAGCTCGGATCGAGCGGCCATTGATGGACGGTAGCCATCCTTCATCGCTCAAAAGTAGATAGATCATGAACCATCCATCTAGCATGATTGGGATGAGTCCGATCAAATCATAGCCTTCTTAATCCTTATGTCATGGCCGTCAATCTTAAATGGATGGTCCAAAAGAGATATCATGTGCACCCACCATCAGTTAGCACTTGATGTGACAACTTAAATAGCGAATCTCATCGCGCTATGTGGAAAGCATGTCGCGTCTGCCGCCACATGGCCTTACGGGATTAAGGCTCTAAATATGGTTAATTAATTTATTTTTAATCCTGAAACTTTCAAAATTCATAACTAATTATAGAAAATTTCAAAAAAATACAAACTTAGGTTCATTTTAACGATATTTTAGAGTAGAATCTAGAAAAATTATTATTAATTGATTTTGAACAGTGAATTTATCTTAATTAAGCTTTAATTAGAAATATAATTAGCCTAATTACTCTCTAATTAATCATCCAATTAATCTCAAACTTTCTGTGTATATTTAGGGGGATGACTTCTACCTCCCCTATTTTTCTCGGATTTTATTAGTTTCTTAATTAGGGAAATCAATGGATTAAGCTTTAATCACTTTCTTAATAAAATTTATGATAATTAAGTAAATGCACTGTAAATTAATCAATCAATCAAGCTTGTTAACCTCTGTTAATGATGATGAAGTCTAGGGAAATGGATTGGGACTCCCTCTTCCAACCTTTTCTTTAAATCTTCTCTAATCCCTCTTAAGTAATTAATTAATTAACACCTCTTAATTAATTAATCAACAAAATTAATCAAAATCCAAATCATACCTGAACCTTAATCAATTAATTGATAGGATTTAAAGATTGAAACTTAGACTCTCTTCTTTTCCTCTCTTTCTAAGCCCATTTCATTTTAGTTGGTTAAGTTTAAATAAAGTTTAGTTAACTAATTAATGAATTTAATTAATCCAATTAAATCTATTTCTCTAACCTAATCTTGGGTAAATCTTTGGGTGTTTAATAACCCAAAGGGAGAGATAATAAAATTATGGTTGGCTCACATGTGTGAGAAAATCATAAAAGTACTTAAGTGAGATCCCTTAAACTTAATTAACTATTAATCATGAGCCAATTGCATTAGGCCCCTTTCATTTCTTAGGAGCATTGCAAATTTACATTTCATGTGGTTGCATATCATGTTAGCTCATTATTAATTAGTTAATTGACTTAAGGTAATGTAGGTAAGGGTTAATTAATCCATTTATTCATATCATAACCTAATTAAATCATAAAATCAATCTAATTACTTCTTCCTTGAACTAAAATTAACTCACATATTGGGGAATGGGATTAGGTCCAGCAAACTTCTTTCACCTCCCTTAACTCAAATCAAATTCAAAATGAAATGGTATTAAAGAAACTTTGATTTATTTTAAGTGGCTTTATGTAGTATGAGTGTCCTTAGGACTTAATTGGATTTGAATGAAATCACATGCTTGTGTTATTTTATTACTTTCCACTCATGTTAAATATTGCTTGCCATATGTAATCATGCATTCATTTCTTTCAAAATTAATTAAATGAAATGATTTCTTTTATGTCAAATTACATATTGATTTAAATTAAATAGGTGTGGTTATTATCACTACTAAATCAAATGTTATTTCCAAATGCCTATAAACCAATTATAATATATGGAGTGATGCTAATTATAAATAACTATAAGCTTGCATGTGTTGATAATATAAGAGATGCAATGAAGTTCTTTTCCTTATCTTAAAATGGATTCATATGATATAGTTCATTTGAAAAGAACACAACATTTGCTTAAATCCACTCTTATGCATTTCCATGTTAAGACTTAGGAAGAATTTCATATCACATATGTAAATCACATAACCAAATCAAACATAAATTCTTGCATGATCTCTTATTCTTATGATACTTTTTGTACATTCTATGTATTTGAGATAAGTGATATATTATTCTGGACATTTCGGTATTGCGAGGCTTTAAGTAGCCCTAAGTAGGTCTTATACCTTATGCCACTGGTGTAGAAAATAATGGCGTCGTACTCACATAAAACTCTTATATATGTGTATGTGTGATATGGCCAATGAATAAGAATCATAAGTCAAACAAATCAAATACAATTTTTACATGGGTTTTTCTTATTCTTATAGTTGTTTATACATCTATATGTATCTAAAAAAAAAGTTTATATTAGTCACGGACCTGGTCTGAGGCTTTAAGTAGCCCTAAGTAAGTCTTGTACCTTATGGCCCTGGTGCAAAAAACAATATTGATGTACTCATTTAAAACTTTTATACATATGAATGTGTATCTAACTAATGGATGAAAAACCCCTCTTTTCTATTAAAAAGGCATGCATTCATAATTCAATCAAATGAAAATTTTAAATTTTAAATACACTTCCTTGCATTTATCATTCAAGTATGCTAGAAATCTAAATTGCATGTATATATATGCTTAGGATTTATTCATATGCATGATGGAAAGAAATGAATGAATATGTGTTATGTGATAGTAATCCATTCTAATTAATCTTAAGATGTCTTTCTTATTGAATAAGGTCATTTAGAGTGAACATAAATTTAGGATTAATTAAAACATATAATAAACCATTCACTAAAGAAAATTAATTAATTAACTTGCTTTAGAAGTGACTTAAGATAGGGATGAAAGAGAGATTCCCTCTCTTTCTTCTCTTTATAACACTTAGTGGTTAAGTGTAGGCCATATGAAACAAAAGAAAACACTAAATAAAATCTTCAAATCATCTAAAGAGAAATCAACCCTTTATAAATTAAATCCCTCACACTTAGAAAATTACAACTCTAAAGCCTAGTTAGGACATACCACATAAGCTTTAATGCACACACATTAGACTAAACCACCATTTCTAGCTTTATGTTAGGGCGGTGTATGGTTTGGTGTATGCTTATTTTATAATGTATTATTTTTTAGACTAGATGTTAGGGTGTATGTGCGTAGTCTGGATGTTAGGTCGATGTTAGCCTAATTATACTTTCTGCATGGGGGTTGTGCTTAAGGGGCCGTCATAATAAAAATATAAATAATTTTGCTATGCAGATTGCTTAGCCCCTAAGCATAACTCAAGTTAGTACATGTGGGCTTGGTAACCCAAGTGTGAGGTGCTAAGTCCAAATTATTCATATAACTGCTTGAGTTGTATCATTTGTTTAGCTAACATTTGTTTTGCAGGTGTAGATAGATTTACTTTCCATCTTTTAATGTAATTTTGCATTAGGATTAGGATGAATGTTATGGGAGATTAGGATGAACATTGGTTATATGACCAAGTCTTATGTACTATGTGAAGCCTTTGGAGCAACCATATTCCAATCAAGCCAAATGGAAGAAAGAAATGAAGCAATCAAAATGAATAAATGAAAGTGAAGAAATGAAGAAATGAAGAATGAAGAATGAAGACCCCTATAGTATTCATCATTTGTAATTATTCTTTTGTAATCCGAGTTGTATAAGGGTAGGGCTCGGCGGTACCTGACCGCATCAGCCTTTTATTCTTTTGCGATAGTTTATAAAATTGTTTGATGTTTCGTTTAGCTTGTGCATTAGAAAAAGCATGCATTTTCATAGTTTACTTATGATTGGTGATTGTTGTATGATGGATCTTAGGCTTTTTGGATAAAATTCTATCCTAATTCTCATAACCTCACCTAAAGCTTAGGTTTTAAATCAAGATAATAAAATATTTAGCAACCCCTTAGCTGGATGTTGTATATTTAATATCATGCATATCATCTTATTTTGCTCGTGTTAAGAGAGGGCTTCCATCTTTGCCAAATAGAAAATGGCTTAAGAACAAGAGCCTTTGATGGAATTTGATTTTTTCTTTGATTTAATTTACATTTAGCATTTTATTGTCAAAATAAATGTCAAATTAAATTATTTGAAATTCATTAAAATTTAATGATTTTTTCATAATTTTTAAATCATACTCATTTTCTTTTAGGCCTTTTCAAATAAATTCATGATTGGTTTCTTCTATAATACCATGTTCAATCTATTATGAATTGGTTTATCAATGGTTTAAAATTTAGGTGGGTTTTGATTTAGTTTCATTTTAAGGTTACTTTTAAAGGAAATTGGTTATTTGATCAATTCAAGGTGATAATCTCCAAATCTATCATGATATGATTTGGATCTTAGTTCATAATTTATTTATAAATTCTCAAAACTCTTTTATCATTTTCAAATAAATTCATATTTGTTGGTTTTCTATATTTATAACTCCTATATTTTAATAAATATAAATCTCTTTTCCATTGATTTCAAGTCAAAAAAAAACCTAACTTCTTTGTCTTGGGTTGATTTGATTTTTGGTTTGATAATTGTAGTTTATGTTTATTTTTTGGATGATAACCAAAAAATTGATAGAAAATCCATTTTTAAATTGATTTATATCATTTGTAAGTTCAAAAAAATTCTAAAAAATAAAATTAGAAATTTGTTTAATTTTGGATTTGAATTGGGTTTGGTTTTGGCTATTTGGATTTATATTTCATTCATATTTGGGAACATAAATGAAGATATAAATGATCCATGAGAAAATCACTTGAGTTTTTTTGAAAGTAAATTTAGCTTTGGATGTAGGTCAAAATAAAATAAATTAATTTAGTTTGATTTATTGGTCATTATGGGTTTTATTTATATTTGTGAATATAAGTAATGAATAAGATTTATAAAGACCAATTGATTTGGTTGGTGATTTGTTTGATTAAATTGAAAATGAGTCAATGAATTTAAAATTTGATTGATTTGAATTATTTGGTTTTGGAATTTGTATTTGGATTTGGAAAATGATTGGAGTGATGAATTTATCTTTTGAAAAAATCAATTGAATCAAGATTGATTTGAATTTGGTTTTTAAGATTAAATCAAATTTTGGAATTTTATGAATTTGATCATTTTCAATCATTTGATTTGGAATTTGATTTAAGGTTTGGTTTGAAAGGAAAGCATATATGGTTGGATTTAGGCTATGGGATAGCAAGTTTTCTAAGTCCAAGACAATATTCATATTTGTTTCAATGTCTAGGTTGATTAATTTAAATCATATGTCTTAAGACTAAGATTTGGTGTCAAAAAGAGTTGATTATGATGAGAAATTGAGAATCATCCAAGTTCAATCTTTGTGAGTTGGTTATAAATTGATTATTATGTTTAAATTGTGATTAACAACATGCTCCTTTATAGTTTCATATGTTTGATGCTTTAATGTGGAGATAGATTGGTCTAGGGAAAAAAAATTAATTTTTAAATTAATCATCATAATTAAAAAAATATAATCAATAATTCATAATAAAGAGGCATTAAAAAATTTTTAAAGATTTGAATATGTATGGTTTATGTCTCAATCATGATGATTTGAATCATTTTGTAAAATGATGTTTACATATTGAATTGTTAAAGATGATGGGCTTAATTTTCTCTTTTGATTTCCAATAATTGAATCATGAGATATATAAAATTAAATTTGTTCAAATGAGTGTAATCTAAATAAAATTTGTTGAAAAGATTTGATTTGTAGATAAGTCATTATTATATGTTATTCTTGATGGGTTTAAATTTTATTCTTTCTAAGAATAATAGTCAATATTTTTGCAATTTGATTATAGAACATGAATTTAAGCAGGATGAGTTATTTCATAAGATTATAATTCCAAAATGGGCAATTTATTTTTGGAGAATTGATTTATCTTTGTTTGGAATTTGATCATGCTTTCTTTGAAAGCTCTCTAGGGAGATGAATTTTGCTTTTGAAAAGAATAAATTCATTTGGTTTTTAAATTTGTGTTATGGATTATAAATCATAATATAAATTCAATCTAAAACAAAATAATTCTCTTATTTTCAAATATATAAGCTCAATCACATGATGATAATTGGAATTTTAGCTTTGATTATCATGGCATTTCCCTTATTATTTGGCTTAAAATAAGTTTTCCTTGAACTTACCCATTTTGATTTTCAAATATAACCAATCCTTTAATAGTCAGCTTGAAATCTTTGGAGATTAATTGTCACTTTTGAGTGGTAATTTCACTTCCTAAGATGTAATTAACTATGAAGGTTTGCCTCCATAAGGAGCTTTAGAACTCAATTTAATATAAACCACCTTCATCCATATATGGAAAAATCTCTGTATATTAGAATCATGTTAAGTCCTTATTGTGATTAATCTATTGGATGATTTTTTTATCTTTGAGATTGTACATCATACCTCATAATGTGATTCTTGGTAAGATATTTTTTCTCCCCATAATCTAAAAATAAACACCATAATAAGGTGTATTTAAAATCAAGATGATAAGAGTTTTAGAATCAAGCTACAATAACTATGTGATGATAGTTGGGGTGTAATGATTGTGTCTGGTGTTCTATGAAAATAGGTTAATTAATATCACTTGAATGGCGGACTTCAAATTCTAGCTTCTCTAATTCTCTCTTAGGTTTTCTTTACGTTGTCTTCAAGCTTCCTTCTCTTATGGCAAATGATCCATTTATTGAATTCAACTTTGGTAATTATAGTTAAAATCTCAAAATCCATTAGATGGTTCATATTAATTCCTTTGATGCGTGATCCATGACCTCTTATATATCATGCATAATCTTGGTAATCAAGAATCATGTAAGTGGAACTAGGATATTAGTTAACACAAAAAAAAGAAAGAAGAAGAGGGGGAATATGAAAGGACAAAACATGTGCACATGAGATCAAAAATTTTCACCCTTCCCCATACCTCATTTATATTCATATAACTCTGCATAATCTAATCTCCAAAGTCAAGAAAGGCAGGAAAATCTTAGCGATTCAAATAACAAAAAAAAATGGAACAAGAAGAAGAAGAAGAACATGAAGATGGAAGCATGCAAATAAAAAAAAAATTCTAAAGCCACCAAAGAAGACTTTTGAGCACACCAAATCTTCATCCCCAATCTTTAGCATTAATGCAAAAATCTTGACTTACAATCCATTTTAAAATGATAACTCAATTCATCATTATGGATTTTCATTAAAGATGAAATTCATGTGTTCTTCTTTAGCCATTAGTTATCTTCCAAAAGCTCTACTAAACAAAAACCAACCTCTTCCCTACTTCTTTCTCACACAAAATCATAAAATCTGATGAGATTCCGGAGAAGAGGTGGCGGCTGTTGGTGGAGAAGATTATTTGGAGGGAGACAAGAGAGGAGAACCTTAATAGAGACTCACTTCAACTCAAGGAAGCGCTTCGTCACAAAAAATCCATCGAACGTGGGCTTCGGCGAGGTAATTTCTTCAAATCTAGGAAAAAAAATCTTAGGATTAATATTTTGTGATGATGCTTACACTATTTCTGAAAATTTTCATCAAAATTTATTGTATATTCATTACCTAAGCCTCCTCAATCAAAATGAGACTTTTTTTTGGCAAAGATCATCGAAATGGGGAGTTTTGGATGGACATGGGATTCCATTACCACCCATGGTTTAGAAGTGATCCCATTTGATGGGATATTTAGTGAAAGTAGGACTTGATATAAGCCCTTGGATCCATGTTTTTTGACGCATTCAAATGATTTGATCAAATTTATTTCCCTCAAATGCCACCTTAGTGTTGTGGCCAATATCATTGACACATAAGGTGAAGCCCTTTTGGTTTAAGTAAGTAAATAATAATTTTGGATTTAAGAAAATGCTTAAAATGGCCTGAAACTTCGAAGAATCATAAAAAATAAAATACACATTGAAAAATCACAAATAAGGTCTTGTTAGATTCATCTTTTGAGAAGAATCTAATAAACCCCAAATCTCCAAATTTTATATGGTATTTTGAGCTTAATTAAGGTTTTAGTGAAAACCAAATTTTATTAATTAATCCTAGAATATTGATCAAATAGATCTGAAATTTTTATGGAATGAAATTAAGGTTAAAACAAACCCACCATAAAAATTTCAAGCCAAAATGATGAATTGATTAAAATTTATCAAAATTTAACGGTCAAATGCTTTAACTTCATGAAATAAATAATTTAAAATTAAAGAAATTAGGGAAAATCACCAAAATTGTTCAAGCAACTTTGACTAAGTTCATAGCACTAAAAAATATATATATAAACCTTTTGAATCTCATTAGACTTCAAAATCATCTAATTTAGGCCTAAAATATGTTGAATATATATATATATATATACACTCACACATATGTATATCAATATGTTTGAAATCACAAAATTAAAAACATAATCAAAAATAGTTGAAGTGATCAAATTTAATAATTTATTACTTGAAATTTAATTAGGAAATTTAAATAAAGTAATAATCAAGTTATAATGTAGTCAATGCTTGAATCTTAATCAACTCAAACATTCAATAAAATAAAACTAAGGAACTTAAATCAAACACTAAGTAAGGAAGTCAAATAGTCAATCATATTTAATAAGATTCTAATATGATCATTAATGAAACTTAAATTTTATAAATCAAATTAAGCATGAAACTTAATTAAACCACCAAATAATTTCATAATTAAACTTTTTTTAAAATTTATCATGCTTAATTTTATTATTATTTATCAAATGAAATACTTAGCTAATGCTTATTTCTAATGAATTTAATTAATTATCAAATCAAATTATAATTATTCAATTAATTCAAAGGCCTATTTAATTATTTGTTCAATGCTAATTAAATCACTCATTCAAATGATTTAAACATAATCAATTCATCAACTTCTAAACTAAGACTAACCGGTAATCAATTTAATAATGAAACTTCAAATTAAGCTAATCAATCACTTAACTGCTAAAATTAAAGTTAAATTAATCTTATAAAAATAATGATGATAATAATAATAATAATAATTATTATTATTATTTATTCAAACGAACTTAAGTGAAATACTTAATTAAATCTATAATAAGTACTTATTAAATCAAATCAATCACACATGGATAATTAAATCATTAACTTTTAATTATTTAAATAAATATTAAATTAATCTAATCATTTAAAACTAAATTACACTTAATTAAATCTAATCAATTAAACATATAATTAATATAGACTTAATTTTAATAAATTAACCCATCATTTTATTAAAATTGATTTAAATAAATCATTAAAACTAATTCTTAAATCAAAATTGTTCAACACTTAATAAATTTATTATCAAGTTTTAATCAACATGATAATGACTAATCATTCTTTAATTAATCTATAATTAAATTAATCACGCACTTTAATCAAGTTAATTACATAATTAAGTTAATTAAGCATTAAATCTGTCCTTAATTAAATTAAATTAATACATCCAGTCAAATATTATATTTTATTTTGGTAAGATAAACTAAGATAATTATTAATCAAATTCTAATCACATCAAGCAAGTCAAATTAATCATAAATATTCAATTAATTAATAGTCACATTTTAATTAAGTTAATCATGATAGAATTAAGAAATCTAATTAATTTAATCATCTAAATCAAATCTTGATTAAATAAATCAAATAACTAAGTCAACTATAAATCATTCAATCAATTTAGTTAATTATATTTATCAAATTACCCTAATAAAATCTTAATTTAATATTGAATCTCAATCATATCAAACATTGAATTCAATAAACAACAAACTAAATTGAATCTTTATTAACCAACAATCAATATTTAATTAAATTATTGAATTGACAATTAAACTTAATTTTTATTTAAATCAAACTTGTCTAATTGATCTTTAGGTAAATCAATTAATCATTTAATAGAATTAATCAAGACATGTCTTTAATCAAACTATCAATTAAACCAACCAATTGAATTTCAAAGTAATACACATTAAACAAACCAAATATAACCATCAATCTCATCATTCAAATCAAATTAATTAAATCAACCTAAATCATGTAAGCAATATATACCAAGTCAATCTTCAAATAGTTCATTAAGTAAATTATTCTACAACACCTTCAATTCAATTAATTTGATTTTATCTATCTTTAATAAAAATTGAAGTGATCAAGCACTAACACTTAAAAATGACAAGTCAAATACACTTAAACTAAACATAACTATTCAATTGGCCATTCAAATTAAATTAATTGAATCAAACTAAATCATAAATTGAAAATAATCAAATTCCACCAGAATAAATTACCAAAATAAAATAAACTAAAATAATAAATGAATTATAAATTCATACTTAATGGAATTTAATTATATAAGAAAATCTCAAAAGATTAAAAATAGGTGAATTAAAATATTAAATCAAGATAAGAATTCATCAAATCAAATAATAATGAAATTGGATCAAACAATTTAAACCATACAAGTTAATTAAAAGAAAGAAGAGAATATCGAATTGATTAGATATTAATTAAAGATGAGACAAAGTATATGGATTTCAAAATTGAATGGGTTGAATAGAATTAAAATATAACTACAACTTAATTTGAAATGAAACTTATCTTAATCAGATTATAAGTTAGTTAATTATGTAAATCCTTATAAAGAATTTGATAAACCCCTAAAATGAAACCTAAGTAAATGAACCAAATTAAATGAATAATTGAATTGTAGATGAAATCATTCATAATATAAGCATTTAACAACTTAGGAACTTGGAATGACATAGCTTAGGTTTAATACTTTAAATATTTCATCTCTTTATATTCCTTATGCTGAGATCAATATCCCTCAATAAATAAATAAATAAGTCCTTATCATGAATGGCTTAATTGAGTAATAAACCTTTGGTTACATTTATTTGATTATTAACGTTTCTACTAAACTTAATAAAAATTAGTTGAGCTTAAGGTTAATTAAGTTAACATAAACATACTCAGTCAAATAAGCTTAATGAAGACTTGAAATCATAAAATTTAAATAACAATATCAAAATAATAAAAACAGCTATCAAAACAAGCCATTTGAATAATGAAGTCTAAAGATCCTTAATCAAGTTTAATAAAGGAAATAAATTAATAAGTCTAATAAAATGAATCTAAAAAAATTAAACTAATTTAAAATTTTAATTTAATTAAATGAACTAAACTAATCAACGTAAAACATTTAAATACTCAAATTAATTTCAATAGAAAGAATAAATATGATAATCAATCTAAAATACATTAAATCAAATAATCATAACAAATTTATTTTAAATCCTAATCAAATCAAATAAATATAAAGTTAAATATAAAAGTCATTGAATCATATCAATTCCAAGTAACATTATAATAAATCAATTGACATAAAACATAAGTAAATCAAATACATTAAATGAAATCAAAGGATAAAATTAAATCAGATAATCATCTAACTAAAATTAATATGAAAATAAAATAACTAAATTCAATAAGCTAAGTGATAAAATTTTTAATTGGAATTCAAATGAAAGATCACATTAAACTTCAATCAAATTATAAATTAATTAAATTGAAATAGATTAACCAATCCAAAGAAATAATCTAATCAATATTAATTATATATAATTAAAATTATAAATTAATTCAAAGGATATTGAATGATCAAAATTTAATTAAGTCAAACATCTAATCAAAAAATTAATCAATCAAAGTATACGAAGTTAAGCAAACTCAAACTTTGAAATCCAAATCAAATCAAATAAATATTAATCAAATAAAATGAATTTAGTTAAATCATTCAAATAAATTTAAATGAGCTAATTAAGATACTTAGGTTCTTAGTTTGACTAAAATAAATTTTCACCATGAGGTGAAAATTTCATTATTAGGATGAGGATGTTGAATATATTTGGTCTTGATCATAAATTTATTCTATCCACCATTCTTTAAAATCTAAATTCAACTTCAACAAAAAGTAAACCTAAAATTAGAATAAAATTCAAAATAAATTAAATTATTTAAATTGAAATCATCCAAAATAAAAAAATAAGTAAATTCTAAATTCAAAATGAACATAAAATGAAACAAAACCTAGAATAGACTTGTCACACAAGTCTTCTTTTCACACACTGGAATACTAGGTCACCGACCTAGAATTAGGTTAGGCTTGATGTGTTGATTGTAATGTGATGCTTATTCTTATTTTGTAGTGTACTATTTTAGATTGGATGACTAGGATTGTTTGCCGCTAGGATGTTAGATGCTCTTTTAGGCTACTCAGATATGTATGCTTGAATGAGACTACTGTAATAAATATAAAATAAATACTATTAGCTTGTAGATGGTACTTAAGTCCCTAAGAATATCTCAATAGGACATGTGGGCTTGGTAATCAATGATGCTAAGCCCATATGTTTGAAATATAAACTGCTGGGGTTATGTATTTTTTTTCCTAACGTATTTTTGTAGGATTTAGGATTTTATTTTTAAAAATTTAAAATATAATTTGAGCCTAGAATTAGGTTATGATCTATGGGGTTTAGGATTAACAAGAGTTGATTGTACTTATTTGATTGTCATCGATGGAGCCCAAGGAGGTTCCTAAAGAAGGTGACGATCCTGAAGTTGATAAAGATCCTTTAGATCGAACTATTAGTTTTAGGGTTGTAAGAGGCTCGAGCTCACTTTTTTTTTTGGTATAGTGGTAAAGTATTGGCCTATTTTATTATTTAAATTTAGCTTGATTTATTTTGGTGCGAATCAATATGCTTTTCATAGGTTTATTTTAGTGATTCTTGTATTTTGCAATAAAGCCTGGATGCGTTAGGATCGTAGGAAAATTAAATTTTCTACTCTAATTAAGAATTTTAATTAAATTTTAATCAACTCATAACCACACTCTAAAGCTTATGATCTTAATCAAGAAATAAAAGATTTAATAACCCCTTCTCCATATGTTTAGGCCATACAACTATTCAGCTTTTGAAACATACATCATGCATACATATTATTTCATTTTTTCAAATAGGGGGTCTCCATTCTTGCATGATAAGAGATAGGCTTGACTTGTGAGAGTAGTCCCTTGCAGTGGAGAACACCTCTTCTCTCTAATTTAGCCCATAAATGACTTTTATCATGCATTTAGGCATAAATACTCCCAAGCCTAAATCCAAAAATGACGAGTCAAAATAAATAAAAAAGTTATAAATTTTATAACATTAGTCTAAATCATGGAATGCATACCACACATGATTTGGTTTTTTAGAGAGTGAGTTTAGGCTTTTGACTTTATTTTTTAAATATAATAGCCCAACCATCTTGCACTTGCATAAGACTAGCCTACATGATTTTAAATCATACAGGTGGTGTTAGCTAGCATTCCCTTCTAAGCATAGAGTAAGTCCAGAAGAGTTAGGATAGGTTTTTTTTTCTCTATGAGAAAAAGAATTATTAATTCCCAATTCATAAAATTAGACTAGGTCGAGTTTTTGACTTATGTTAGAAGCATTTTTAGATTTAGGTTCTGAAGCATCGTGTTGGAATAAGTCTTCAACCACTAGGCATTTCTACAGTCTTGTACTGTCAGAATATAAGCCCCAGATTTTCAATAAAATGCCAACTCAAAACTTCAATAATCTTAATCTCAAAAATGTAAAGCATAATAATAGGATAGTTGAAGTGCTTATTGGATTTCTTAGTATCCAAAAGCATTTCCTACTCAATCTCATTTGACTTCTGGAAAGAACTCAGCTCCTCAATTTGAAACATTCCCACTTGAATTTCTAAATTAACCATCCTTTTAATATACCCTTTGAAATTCATAGAGATAAAAGTCAATTTCTTTAATCGAGAGTATTCTTATGAGGAATACTTTTCTTTTCCTTCTAAAATGTAATTAACTATAAGAGCTTGCCCTTATATGGAACTGTGAACCCTACATTAAAATAAACCTTGTTCTACCCCTCTATGTAGTTCAAGGAAAGAATCTCTAGTACATCGAAGACCCATCAACCTTACAAATCCTTATTAATTAATTGGATCTATTATAGGGTAATATATTTATCGTTTGAGATAGTATTTTATCCATTAATGACATATTTGATTACCCAAATAAATACCCCTAAGATCTGCATGGGGTTACAATTAAAATTTACACAATCCCTTTTTGACGATTTAATCATCCAAATGACATCTAATTTGAGTGATCTTGGGCTTGTTTGATTCATCTCATCGAGATGCTCAATTTGACTATAAGCACACCAATTTAAAACTCATTGACCATCTAAATAATTTTTCGAAGTCTTCATGTATACTTTTTGAGCTTTATTTGAGCTCATTTTGACTTGAATTGACTTATTTTTGGTGTTGATAGACTCATCTCATTGAGCCGTTCAATTCGATTGTATCTATGTATTATTTTTTTTATTAATATTTGATTTGATAAATTTTTGTGTGATATATCATTTGCCTCCTTATTTTTGGACGCTAAAGTTTATTTTGTCCAAAATATATTAAATTTTTATAAGTCTAGAAATTCATTTATCAAGATTAATTTTTTATCATCCAAAATTATATAAATTTAGTCAAAAGCATAATTCTTTATTTTTTAATTAACATATATTCGATGTGTATGTTACACATAGAAAAATATGATATATTTATCATTATTATATTATAAAAATAAATGATATAATTAGTTTTAGTTGTCATTATTGTTTTTTATTTTAATTCATTTTTAATTAGAATTATAAAAAAATTTTCTTTTTAAAAAAGATGAAGAGTTTTCTTTTAAGAAGAGATTTCTATTCTTTTTTTATTTTTTATGAAATATATAGATTATTATTTTATTTTTATTTTTATTTTTTTAGAAGATGAAGAATTCTACTTATTTTTTTCTCATTTTTTAAAGAAGAGAAAGTGTTCTTTTTTTTTTTCTTTAAAAAAGATGAATTTTTTTATAAGAAATATGAAAAAAAAAAAATAGAAGATGAAGAGTTTTCTCTCCTTTTTTTTTGTTTTTTTTAAAGAAGATAAAGAACTTTTTATAAAAAAAATAGTAAGAGTTTTTTTTAATGAGGAAGAGTATTCTCTTATTTTCTTTTATTTTTTAAATGATGATGAATCTTTTTATGATGAATATGAAATTCTTTTTTAGAAGATGAAGGGTTTTTTTTACTTATAGAATTTTTAAAAAAATTAATTGGAATTCAAAGAGGCTTCCCTTTTCTATGAGAAATATGATAATTTTTTTTTTCTTTTCTCCGTTTTTTTTCCTTTTTTTAAGAAGATGAAGAGGTTTTCTCTTACTTTTCTTACTTTTTTTTTAAAGAAGAAGAGTTTTTCTCTTTTTTTGGAAGAAGTTGAAGAGCTTTTTTTAATAAGGAATATGAAGAGTTTTCCTTTTTTTATTTAAAAAAGATGGAGAGTTTTTTTTTAATTAATTTTTTACTATTTTTTGTTTTTAATTATTAATTACTTAGAAATTTGAAAAGTCACTTTTCAAGCATAAATATCCCCTAAGAGAAAGGGGAAAACTCACACTTTCCTCTCTTTCTTCTCGTGACCTTCACTGACCTGTATGATGGTGTGTGATCTCTCTCGTAGGCTCCAATTTTCCTTAGTCTCGGGGTTAGAAATTGACTTAGTTTGGTAGTGGCATGGTGCATATTCCAAATTCAAGCTTTAGTGTGCTTTCAAATTCTTCTATGTTTTCTTCAAATCTTGGTTTTCTATATTGACATGTATAATGATGCTCGACCACCTTGCAAGCTCTAATTTTTCTCGAGCTTTGGATTTGAAACTGATCTAGTTTGGCAGTGTGTATCCCAAATTCAGACTCTAGTGTGAATTCAAGTACTTCCAATTTTTCTTCAAATCCTGGTTTCCTCCATTGACTTGTATAACAGGGCTCGACTCCTCTCGCAGACTCTAGCTCTTCTCGATCTCTGAGTTTAAAACTAACCTGATTAGGCAGCATATATCCCAAATTCAAGCTTGAGTGTGAATCTGGATTTCTTTTGAATGGATTATGATATATATATCTTCTAAGGCTTTTTGCCTTATTATATTTTTTATGTACTTATATGTTCTCAAGCTTTCACCTTCTGAGATTTTTGATGTACCTATATTTTCTAAGGCTTTCGCCTTCTAAGATTTTTGATGCATTTTTATCTTATAATATATTTGATACACCTGCACATTCTAAGGTTTTCATCTTTTAAGATTTTTGATAAGTAGAGACCCTGTCAACCACTTGTTCTCTTGGAGTCTTTCTATTAAAAACCTTGTCCACTATCAGCTTTCCATCAAGGCTTCCTCAAAAGGGTGCCTTCCAAGGGAAAAGTCCACGAAGAATTTTTTATTTATCCGAGGTTATTTGGCGGAGTATTACTCAACAATATTAACTTGTATGGAAGAGATCAAATCAAATCATCTTGGGATTGATTACACCTTGATTATAATGCAATGAATACCATATATGTCTAAGTCATATGTAAAATTTTGTCTACATTTAGATCATTATTATCCCTCCAAAGTAGCAATCTTTCTTCAGGAGTAGAAGTCCATCCATTACAATGTTATCTTGGATGAAATGTTGCTTCGAGGGGCTTACTATTATCAAGACATCTATTTGAGATTGTAGCCAAAGTTGCTCTTTGGTCTTTGCCTTATTTTTTCATGAGTATGATAGAAATATCACAATTTTCAAAGCTCTTCTTTTTAATATTGAAATTGCGCACCCCCCAGCCCCTTCGTCCATTCTTGACTTGCTTCTCAGATTAGTAATCAAATAGATGTCTAGAATATTGATATGAGTGATCTTTTGAGATTAATGCTTTCCCCCAACTTCCAATAAGAGTTGAATGATCATAATTTAATATTTCTTCATTCTTTGTATGTGTTATTCCCAAGTAGGATTTTCTCCACCATATAGATAATGCTACTTTTGACTTGAAGTCTTATTGTTAGTCATTATGATGATGTAATGAGAGTATTTCCCATAGATGAAGCCAAATTATTACGTGCTAGAGAACTCATAGCGGTTGAGTAAAACTTCACGTCTTAGATTTTTATGAAAATCTAACACACATACAGACAACCGAAAAGAAGACAAAAAAACTCCAAATTTTTTGCGTGAAAAAACTCCAGGAAGAGAGGAAAAATCATGGGGCTAGCCCGGTCAAAATATTCTACTATTTATAAAATTCCAACTTTCTTGACTATGAGGTTACAAGGTTGTATTTGAAGAATCAAGATGGTAAAAGTTTCAAAATTAGATTATAATAGCTATACAGTGGTAGTTGGATTATAATTGTTGTCAGCGGTGATCTGCGATGAAAGTAAGTGTTGGTCGGCGTCACTTATGAAGATGTCAGACTTCAAGCTTCTAGCTTTTTCTCTAGTTCTCTCCTGACTTTCTTCTAAGTTGTCTTCAGGCTTTCTCCTCCTCTCTCATGTTAAGAATGAGGTTATATTTATAGGATTCTTAGAGGCACTTTTTAATAATTATAGTCAAAATCCCAAAACACTTAATCGGACGGGTCATATTAATTTCTTTGATTATAGATCTCTTCTTGATGATTTGACTATCCAAATGATATCTGATTTGAGTGATCTTAGGCTCGTTAGATTCATCTCATCGAACTGCTTAAATTGACTATAAGCACCACAGATTTGAAGGTCATTTGACTATCTAATTAATTTTTTTGAAGTCTTCATATATGCTTTTTGAGCTTGATTTCAGCTCATTTGAACTTGAATCAACTTATCTTTGGTGTCGATAGACTCGTCTCATCTAGTCGTTCAATTTGATTGTATATACATATTATTTTTTTATTCATATTTGATTTGATAAATTTTAGTGTGATATATCAATGATAAACTTGATTCATAAATGATAGTAATATTTTAAATGACAATCAATGATACAATCTCGAGTTAATTTAAATATATATATATATATATATATATATATATATATATATATATATATATATATATCCTAAAACAAAATTACAAGAATAATGATAATTCTCTCCTAAGCATAAAAATTTTCTCTAATACAACATACATATATTGTTTCTCAAATTTATCCACACGAATATTTTCCCAACTTATATTTACTTTAAAGCTATTTGGACGGGTTGTTTACTACTATTCATTTGATAAAAATGTAAAATATACCCTAAATAACCGATGATTGCTGGCAGTGGTGACCGGTGGCGGCGGCCAGCGATGACCAATAATGGTGGCCGACGGCGGTGGCCAATGTTGACCGGCGGTGATCTAGTGGCGGTGGCCGGCGGTGGTGACTGTCGGGTGGTGGTGGCCGATGACGACAGTGATCAGCGGCGGTGGTCGGTGGCGGTGACTGACAGTGGTAGTCAGCGGCGGTGATGATCGGCTATGGTAGCCGACGGCGATGGCCGGTGGTGGTCGGCGATGATCTGGCGACGGTCGACTTGTGGCTTGATTATGCTTTAAGATTCTTTGAGTCTCAGAGTTCTCTCCTTTCTTTAGCTTCGGTCCCCTCATGTAATGAATGAGGGGTTATTTATAGATTATGAGAGTGACATTTTCGTAAATACAGACAAATCTAAACCACTCCATCGGACGGCTCAAAATGATTCCTTCGATCATCTAATGCATTTTAAGTATTTAAATGCTCAAATGAAGCCAAATTTAAAAGATCTTAGGCTTGCTAGATCCGGTTCATCAAGACACTCGATTTGACTATAAACATTCCATATTTATGAGCTATTTAGAGATTCGAGTGATATCCCAAAATTTTCAATTATATTTTAAGTGCTTGATCTGTGCTAGTCTCGACTTAAAATCAGATTGCTTTCCATATCAAGATTCGTGCATCAACTAGGAGAGTTTTCAGTGACATATTAGTTTCCCCCCTAATTTTGGATGATATCATCTCTATCATCCAAAAATATATGTCAAGTCTATGAATAATTTTCTAATAATTGATTATAATTTTAAGAAAATTGTTTAGCTAATAACTTCATTTATGTTAATGAAATTTGCAGGTTCATTAATCTTTGTGCCAGATATAGCTTGAGAAAATAGATCTTCATGGGCACACAAGACTACGATCATGGAAGCGGGTGCAAGAGACCAGTCGCATAGACGCATGAGACCATGAATGCATGGGCAAGCTAAGCGGCGGATGCACGAGGTTGTGGGCAACTTAGTGTAGGCGCGAACATGTGAACATGTAGGGATGTTGGTGCATGAGGAAACAAGCGAGCATGGTCGTGGCCATGCCTTTGTAGGAGGTCGTAGTGTTAGGCCCCGGATGCAGAAGGGCGGGCTTGGTTGTCGACGCATAAGGGTGCTCCTTGAGGGCTGGATCACGCACGGGTGCACGAAATGTCAGGTGCTCATGAGCATTGGGCCCTAAACGCACACAGGAGCATGTGGGCCCTCGTGAATGCAGGGGGTACAGGCTGCAGGCTGCCAGGCACGTGGTACGCACAGGGTTCATAGGCACATGGGCCAGGGCATGTATGAGAGCCACGCGTCTGTGCACCACACGCATCTATCCCTTAACATGCGTCTCGTGATAAAACAGCCATTAAAATGACATAAATTTTGGATTTTTTTATATTTCATTCAATTTTTTTTATTTTCTTCCTTTCTCTCTTTTCTAAAAGGAAGAAAATATTTTAGTACAAAAAATATCAAAATCTATCTAAATATTTCTAAATTTATTCTCAAAATTTCTTCCCTTTTTGCCCTTATTGTGGATCTATAAATACCCCCCTTGGGGTCAAGTAAGGAGACACAATTTTCTCTCATATGCTCTAATATTATTCTACGTTAGATAAAAAATTATCTAATAACAGTTTAGGGGCTAAGGGTGATAATTTTTTTTTTCTTTTGTAGGCAAGGCTCTGACTTTCTTCTGAAAAGAATGTTATTTACTTTGGTGATTTAAGACCCGTAATTCATACGACAAGGCTCCAATTTTCCCTTGAAAGAGGCATCAACTATCCTCATCAAATCAACTAGGTTTGAAGGTGATCAAAGCCCATAGTTCATACAGTGAGGCTCGAGTTTTTTCTCGAAAGAGGCACCAACTATCCTCATCGGACCGACTGGGTTTGGAGGTGATCAAGGCCCGTAGTTCTTACGGTGATGATATGATTTTCTCTCAAATGAGGTGTCAACGGTCATCATCAAACTGACCGGGTTTGGAGGTGATCAAGGCCCGTAGTTCATACGGCGAGGCTCTAGTTTTCCCACGAAAGAGGCGTCAACTGTCTTTGTCAGACCGACCGGGTTTGTAGGTGACCAAGGCCCGTAGTTCATACGACGAGGCACAGTTTTCCCTCGGACGAGGCATCAATTATCCTTGTCAGACCTACCAGGTTTAGAGGTGATCAAGGCCCATAGATCATACGACGAGGCTCTGATTTTCCCTCAGAAAGGGCGTCAACTGTCCCCATCTAGCTGACCGAGTTTGGAGATGATCAAGGCCTATAGGTCAAGCGGCAAGGCTCCGATTTTCCCTCAAAAGAGGCGTCAACTGATCTCATCGGATAGATCTAGATTGGAGTTGATCAAGGCCAATATCTTCTACTTTTTCTTGTAGAAAACTGATTTTCTTGATACTCAAATGGATGGTTCAACAGTTGACAACTGCCAAGATGGCGGGGAAACATCGATTAAGAACCATTCTTAAAAAAACTTAGAAATTATGGCAGGTAATTTCAGAATATTGTTGATCATGATGTTACTTAACAACATTAACTTGTATAGAAGGACTCAGATGTAATAAATTAAGGATTTTTTTCCTATCCAAGATTATTTGTGAGAGTGTTACTCAATGACATTAACTTGTATGGATGAGTTTGAAAGAAATCCACCAAGGATTTTTTTTTACCTATTTTAAGTTGTTTATCACAGTGTTACTCGATGACGTTAACCTGTATAGAATATGTCAAAAGAAATTCACCAAGAATTTTTGACCTATCCTAGATTATTTGTCAAAGCATTACTTGATGACATTAACCTGTATGGAATGGGTTGAATCGAATACCCCTGAGATTGATTATACTCTGATTGGAATGAGGTGATTATCACGTGTATCTGAATCAAAGATGAAATTTTGGTTTGTATATAGATCATTACAACACTTTCGGTATTAGGATTATAGTATCGCCCAAGAAGTAGAAGTCGAGCTGAAGAGTGTATGAAGAATTTTAATATCACCCAAGAGTTTCTTATGACATCTTATATATTTGTAGAAAATCTTTTCATATTTTCTTACTCATCATAAATCTAATATAAGATTAGATGATAAAAGAAATGAGCTTTGTAATCATAATTATGCCATAATATCATCATTTGAATATTGCAATCATAATTGCTCCTCAATCTCAACTTTTTTATCTTAGGACTGGTAATCAAGTAGGTGGACAAGGAGATTCTATATTATAACCATTCATCAGATATTAACATGAATAATCTTTCAAGGTTATAATAAGGTGTTGACCTCCACATATGTGTCATAAGTCAAGACAAGCCCACAAGTCAAATTCGATGGACTTCGGATGTGATAGTGCACAAATTGAGGCTCAAAATGCACTGTACGCACTGAAAATGGTCGAAATGACCTCCGATCGATGAACAGACTTTTCCGTCACGTTCAAAATATCGAAATTGATCAAAATATAAATATTGCAAAATTCAACGATCTATCAATTAAGCGCTCGAGCTATCAAGGCGTCGACACGTATATCAGAGTACAGAAGCTGTGATGATATCCAAACAACCTCAGGTCATGAAATTGATTATTCTGTTAGCTTCAAAATATCAAAATCTATCAAATGAGACTATACGCATTCAATTTGGATGAGTATGTACAAATGTCGAATAATCAGAAGTGGTAGCACGCAAATCGAGACTGAAATGCACATGCCATCACCAAAATCAATCTAAATGACCTCCGATCGACAAACGGACTTCGTCATTGTGTTCAAAATGGCCAAATTGGTCAGGATATAAATATTTCATGACTTGATGAGTAACTAATCAAGCGCTCGAGTCGTCAACGCGTCCGTACACATATTGAGGTCAGGAGGCACCGATAAGGATCAAACGATCTCCGTTTGTGAAATTGATCATGCCATTGGCTTCGAAATGTCAAAATTTATCAAATGAAATGATTCGCACTCGATTCAAATGAGTCTGCATGAAAATCGAGCGGTCGAAAGCGATGGCGCGCATTTTTAGCTGAAATTGACTCAATTTGGGATCAACTTGAACCAAATGGCCTCCGATCGCAAAATGGACTGTGCCATTGTATTCTGAACATTGGAATTACCCTAAATCGATATATATATATATTGACTATGTACGTTCACCGACGTGAAGTCTACATTAAGATGGTTTAATAAATTTAAAATTAATTAAAAAATTCTCAAATTACCACCCTGCTCAACTGTTCTCCCAATTTTCAATTTTTTGAAAAAACAAAACTGTAAAAAGAAAATAAAAAAATTGAAAAACTACTCCCCCCATCATTCCTCCCACCGTCGACTACCGTCGCCGGTCACTGCCGCCGACCATCGCCGACAATCTCCGCCGGTCACCACCATCGTCGCTGGTTATCCTCGCCGACCACCCTCGCAGGTCACCATCGCCGACCAATGTCGTCAGCCCCCATCGTCGAGCATCTTCATCAACCCCCATCTCCGGTGATCACCTCCAAACCCGATCGGTCCGACGAGATCAGTTAACACCTCTTTCTAGGGAAAGCGGAGCCTTGCTATGAACTTGCCTTGATCACCTCCTAACCCGACGGTCGACGAGGCGAATGACGAGGCGAAACCGGAACCACGATGTATGTACCATGGGCCTTGATCGCCTCTAACCTGACGGCCCGATGAGGCAAAACCGAAACCACGACGATGTACCGTTTTGATCACCTCCTAACCTGACGGTCCGACGAGGCCAAGAACCGACAGGCGGAAACCGGAACCACGACGATGTATGGGCCTTGATCGCCTCCTAACCCGGACGGTCCGACGAGTCGAGAACCGGAACCACGACGCGGTATGTGGCCTTGATCGCCTCTAACCCGGACGGCCGACGAGGTCGATAAACCGAACCACGACGATGTACCGGGCCTTGATCGCCTCTAACCCGGACGGTCCAACGAGGCCGCGAACCGACGAGCCGGAAACCAAAACCACACGATATGCGGGCCTTGATCTCCTCCTGATCGCCTAACCCGTGACGGTCCGACGAGGAACTGACGAGTCGAAAACCGGAACCACGACGTACCGTGGCCTTGACGCTTCCTAACCCGGACGGCCGACGAGGCCAAGAACCGGAACCACGACGTATGCGGGTCTTGATTGCCTAACCTGACGGTCCGACAGGCCGAACCGGACAGCGGAAACCGGAACCACGATGTATGTACCGGGCCTTGATCGCTTCCTAACTGGACGGCCGACGAGGCCGAACCGATGAGCCGAGAAACCGAACCACGATGTACGTAGGTGGCCTTGATCGCCTCCTAACCCGAACGGTTCGACGAGGCCAGTAAATCGGACGAGTCCAATAAAATCGGAACCACGACGTATGTACCGTGGGCCTTGATCGCCTCCTAACCGAGACGGTCCGATGAGGCCAGTAAACTGGACGAGGCCGGGAAACCGGAACCATGACGTATGTACCATGGGCCTTGATCGCCTCCCTGAACGTCACTTGATCGCCTTCTTTATCTCCTCCAAAGGACCCTCACTCAAGAAGAAAGGGAGAGGGGAAAGGTGTGCCTCTCCTCTCACCCTGGGGTATTTACCACAAATGGATAAAATCCTCAAAAATAGCTCAAAACCCTTCAAATTCCGGGCCCGCTGGAGACCGCGAGCGCTTATAGCGCCAAGCAAGACGCATACGCGGCCTCCGCCCCATTCGCCTGGGTCGTTCACGCGAATGTCGCGCATTAACGTCGCTGCCAACCGTACAGCGCAACCGCCACGCGATCAGCCACGCTGACCCGAACCGTCGCGCGCATGATTCAACTGCCGTGACGACCAACCATCGCTCAAACCGTACACGGACGGCCCGCAACCCAAGACGTCGCGGCGCCATGGCTGACCGTCACAGCTGCGGCCGCTCGAACTCCACCGCCGCTATTCAGCGACCGGCCGCAGACGCTCAGGCCAGACGCGATGCTCGCCGACGCCCGACCGCAGCCCCGCCGCTTCCGGCAAATTCCCGCTTCGCCCGAGACTGACGATGCCCATCGCGCAGTAAGACCCGGCGGGCCATGGCGCGAGGTGCCGACGGAGCCACGGCGTGTCCCCGAAAATGCCCTGAAAACTTCCGAGTATCCAAATAGATCCAGAACCTCAAATCTCATGCCTACGCTACACATCTACTTCCATAATCATAATTTTGTATTTTTATGATGATTTATTCTCTCAAAATGTATGATTCAGCTGACGTTCGTTGAAGAATTCGTTATTTTCGAAAGCATTTGACATATATTTTAGATGATTAAGGTAATGTCATCCAAAAATAGACAACCGATATGACTCTCAAAATATCACCAAAGCACAAATCTTGATGTCGAAAGCGATATGATTTTGAGTCAAAATCGATCGAGATCAAGCACTTAAAATATCATTGGAATCTTTGGGACATCAATTAAATCCCAAAACAGCTCTCAAATATGAAATGTTTATAGTCAAATCGAGCGTCTCGACGAGCCGGATCTAACGAGCCTAAGATCTCATAATTCCGACTTCATTTGGGCATTCAAATGCTCAAAATACATCAAATGATCGAAGGAATCATCCCGAGTTGAGGGGAGTGGTACGGGCTTTACATGAATTTACAAGAATGCCCCTCCTCCCATCTATAAATAGGCCTTCATTCCTCACATGAGGGAGGGCCAAGAAAAGAAGAAGAGGAGCTGAAACAAATAAAGAAGAGGAGGTGCCCGAGCAAGGAAGAAGAGGAAGAGTCCGAGCAAGGAAGAAGAGGAAGAGTCCAAGCAAGGAAGAAGAGGAAGAGTCCAAGTAAGGAAGAAGAGGAGGAACCCAAGTAAGGAAGAAAAGGAAGAGTCCGAGTGAGGAAGAAGAAGAAAAGCCCAAGTGAGGAGGAAGAGAGAGCTCTGAAGCTTGAAGATCCTCCAAGCAAGATCGCACCCCAAGTAAGATCGCACTCCCGCTCGGCGGCCATCAACCACCGCCACCGACCACCGCCGTCACTAATTGTACCTTGCATTCCCCCCAGAAGTTACCCCACATCTCCACCATCAGTAATAATTACAACCTGATCATTGTTACACAGTTGTTATTCCTCTCTCATATACCTTGTAATCTCGATCGAAGACTTTGTACTCAAAGATACATAGTGGAAGCTTTTACTAAGCTAGGCCCCGTGGTTTTCCCCTCTTTGAGGTTTTCCACGTTAAAATTGAGTGTCTCTTGTCTCTTTAATTACCTGTGTGTTTGGACTTCACAACAAGGCTACGAAACTTTCACTCTCATGACTGATTTTCAAGACGCAACATATATATATATATATATATATATATATATATATATATATATATATATATATATATATATATATATATATATATGATTGTGTTTCTTTGAAGGTTTGAAGGCCTCGTTGTGCTCAAGAGGGCACGACGGGAAGAAAAAATAGGTTGTGGTATTGAAGACACGCCGCATTTCAAGAGGGCATACCAGTCACCAACACTTGTTAGGTTCTCCCCTAGGACAAAATGTCGCCAAAATTTTGAGACTTAAAAAAATATTTGGGGGAGGATGAATATATATTGCATTTGTCTTCTTTCAAGTTTAAAGGTCTCATTGTGCTCAAGAGGGTGCGACGAGATGAAAAAACTGGCTATGGTGTCGCAAGACACTGCTTGCTACGCTGAAGAGGGCATAACGAGTAAGCTAAAACACCCCTGATGTAGCCCCCTACACAGGGATGACGCCAAGAGGTTGTGAGAATTTTGTCTAAATTCTAGACTTAGAAAAAAAAGGGGGGGATAATTATATACTGCATTATATGTATTCTTTCGGTCCAAGACCTTGTGCTCAAGAGGGCGTGACGAGATGAAAACTCGGTTGCGGTGTTGCAAGACAATGCTCGCTACACTCAAGAGGGCGTACTGAGTAAGCCAAAACACCCCCGATGCAGCCCCCTATACGGGGATGACGCCGAGAGGATGCCAAAATTGTGTCAAATATTTTGACTTAGAAAAAAAGGGGAGGGTAAAATAAGCTGACTTAGGAGCACTAAGTAGGAAAACCTACAACTAATTTTAAATTAAAAGCATCAAACATGAAAAATGGGGTTAGTCTTTAAAGCAAATTTTGGAAAGAATAGAATATTCATTCAAAATCTAAGTGAAATTTAGGGGAGGCTAATATTAAACTTACAAACTTTAGGGGATAGGCTAATATTAAACTCACAAACTCTAATTGTAATCCTCTATGGCTTAAATTGAAGCGGTAAAGTGAGTTTTCTTTTCTTGTAAATCCCTTAAAATTAAGCATGCTTTAATTGGAATTGAGGAGGGACTAATGCCAAACTCATAACAAACTTGCAATAAACTCAAAATCTAAGGATAAATCCAAATTGAGTTTAATAACTCTTATACGAATGTGGAGGTGATTACTATGCTAACTAATAAGCATGAGTAGGGCTAAAGCAATAAACACTGAAATCGGCATAACTTATCAAAAGTGATGTAGATTGAACATAATTAGGAGAATTATAAAAAACTCAACAAGTAAACTAATTACAAGTAATGTTTTAAACTACGATCTAAATCAAAACGTCTTCTTTGCCACCAAATCTGCAACTCTTTGTGCAAGCAGACAGAAGGTAATACTAAATCCAATTCTACAAAAATCATAGGGCTTCCTTTAATCAAAAATTGAGGAATTTTATTCTAATTATGAATTTTAAAATTAATAAAATTACTAATTAAGTGAAATTATCTAAGCTATAAATTCCTGCATGTGCTCGGACATAGAGATTTCAAGTGCAAATTTTAATATCTAAAAAGGCTGCGCAGGCTAAATTAGAATATACTAAATATTAATCTGAAAAATTTAATAAGATATTAAATCAATTTACAATGCTTTCTTCAAATCTGAACCATTTATACAAGTAGACAAAATACGATATTAAATCAAATTCTATAAAAATTATAAGGCTTCCTTTGATCAATAATTAAAGAATTTCATTCTAATTATGATTTTCAAAATCAATGAAATCACTAATTAGGTGAAATTATCTAAAACTATAAATTCTTGCATGTGCTTGAAAATAGATATTTCAAGTGCAAATTTTAATGTGTGAAAAGGCTGCGCATGCTAAATTGGAATAAAAAAAATGAAAATGTAAAATCAATCTCATAATTCAAACATAAAATTACCTAAAATTACTATACACCCGCATGGGCCCCGACACTATGTTGAATGCTTAAGTTCAAGTGTCTGAGGATATTGCACGGGTTGCTTCCCGGTTAGTCTTAGGACTGGGTCTGGGTTAACAAAACCTAAAAACCTATGATAAGAGTTTTAAATCAGTGAAATATTTGAGAAATTGATTCTGTCAGGTGATAGTAGATCTAATCCTCTGTTAGCAGCTGAGTAGAGTTGACAGGATCTAAAACTCTTAAACATATTCAAATTAATCAATTTTTCTAATCAAATTAACTCAAATCAAATATCAATCAAAAACTGCTTAAATGAAACTCTATCACTAAAAAAAACTTAAACCAAACTCAATCTATCGACTTTCCGCAACTGTTTATCGGGGATGACAAACTAAGAAAACTCTAGCTCACAAAGCCAATGCCAAATCAAGTGTTTTGCTATGTTCACTCTCAATCAATCTCACGCCAGTAAGGATGTAGCCCGTGTCCTCTGACTGTGTGGCTTGGCTAGTAGGCTCTATAGATGAAGCAGTTATGACTAAAGTCCTCTGATCGGGTGGTTTGGCTAGTACGACTCCATTATATTATAATCACGACCGTAGACTATATGCTCCCCAATGGCTCTACCCTTTGAGTGGTGAATCATGGGGTATACTTAATAGGAAAAATAACCCTCTGTCAACTAAGGTAGACTTAAGCTTATCTCCTTAGAAAAACACCACCTCTGGTCTACAAGGATTTCTTGGACGACTTAACCCATGTATTACTGATAAGGATCCTTCTGTCAGGTTGGGTCAACTACCTCCTTTGACTAAGTAAACTAAAGACCATGACTGCCCGAGATGATAGAACCATGGGATCTATATCGGGCACGTCATCATTCCCCCAACCATCCGGTTTAAGCTGAAATGATGAATTTCATATCTTAAATTCTAAACTCCATATGATGCTACTATACACTATGCATTTAGCTAATGACTAGCCTTAATCGAAGTTCTCTCTCACTTACTGTGAGAGGTAATTAACTATAGGGGCTTGCGCCTATATGAAACCTGGAACCAGATCTAAAGTCCTCACCAAATGAGGATGAAATTCTGTTTAGTGTCTTATCTACTATTCCATATGCCTTTTGAAAATTTCACCGACATTTAAACCACTCTTTTCATCGAAGAGATCGGTGGCGAATTTTTGGAGACCACATAAGGGTTCCCCCCCCCCCCATAGTCCATGATTGTTCCCCATATATTGCTCAAACTACTTTCAATACGCATTGATAGACTCATTAGCAAAAATTTATGCTTCCACGCGATGAACCAAGTCGGCATATAAGCGAACCATATCACACATTAGTGATGAGTAGAAAGGCCCGGGATGGAGCCCTCCAAGAAAAACTACTCTTAGTAATTCAGGGTCCACCATTAGTATCTAGCGAGCTTCTAAGAAGAATCTTTAAAAGTACTCCTTAAGTGATTCATCTTCATTTTGATGAATTCCTGAGAGATGGGAGGAATCTTTAATGATCCTTCAGTTCGCAATGAACTGTTCTACCAAAGTATTAGCGAGTTTATCAAAGGTATGGATAGATCCCCTTTGAAGAGAGTAGAACCAAGTGCAAGCCTGACCCTTGATGGTGACTGGGAAAACTCACAAAGTAGTGTGTCAAGAGTTTGTTGGATGTGCATAATAGTTCTGGAATTGTCGATGTGTTCATTGGTTGGATGCTCCATTATAGGAGTTGATGCTTTGAAGCTTGAAACTTACTGGAATAGGATGTTGAAGGATTGCTTTAGCTAAACATGAAGAGTCCTGATAGCCACGATGAGATGGAAGATAATTTCTAACTTTAAGTAGAAATTCTTCTCACATTAAGTGTTGTAATTCCCCATGTATAACATGACGGGTGGAATCAGCAAGGCAAGAATATTCCAAGCTATTAGCAATAATTGGCGGGTTAGTGATTGGTTGAGCCATAAGTGATGGATGAGTAGAACTAGCAGTATCAAGGAGGTCAACATCACAGTCTAGTGGGTGAGAAACTTCAGCCTGATGGCGATAAAGCCTTGTGCAAACATTTTGACCTCCCATAGCTAATGATCGATATTGGGGGGAGGAGGATACGTTGACTACAGTAGTGGCTATCGTGTTTCTCATAAAAGTTAAATTATCGCATTTTGATAATCTTCCATTCGACAAACATGATCTTCTAAAGAAGTTCATTCACCGATAGGTAACGCATCGTGAGAGGAAAGGTGGCAGAAGCTTGACGTCCTTGGTTTAATGATTGGTTTTGAGAATGATGAGAGTTGGAGCGAGATACTCCATTATTGCGAGTATTGCACTTGCTGGTCATAATGCAAGTGTTCACAGATATTATGATTATGAGATTTCTGTTCTAACAGACGACACCAAACTGTTGCGTACAGGAAGATTTGGGTATGTAGAGTAGGAGAATTCGATATCTTAGCGTTGCACAGAAGTTTCGCACACACAGCAAAAGAGTTTGAGAGACCTCATGATTTTTATGTGAAAACTCAAGAAGGAAAAAACCATGGGGCCTAGCCCACTTAGAAATAATTTCACTATATCAGTTTTTGTTACAATTATTATCCTTTCTCCAAAGTTGAAGAATGATAGCTTGCAAGAGTAAGTTTTGTGACAAGCTTCACTAGATTAACGACCAAAGCCTTGCTGAAGGTGGTAGTCTGATGATCCGACGAAAATTATCAAAAGATTGTCGAGTGGTCATTTAGCGAGCGATGGTGAATGGTGACCGGCAGTGATCCATGGCGCGATAGCAGGGTGGGCGGTGATCCGGCAGGGCAGCGGCAGCGGCCGACGATGGTGACTGTTAAGCGGTGGTAGCCAACGGTGGCGGTGACCGGTAGTAGTGGTCAGCGGTGGCGATGACCGTCGATGGTGGCCGACGGCGACGGTGACCGCCGGGCGATGATGGCGATGGTCGGCGAAGTATGCGCCGTGACCGGCGCGGTCGATGATGATCTACACGGCGGCCGCGGTCTGATTATGCTTTAAGATTCTTCGAGTCTCAGAACTCTCTCTTTCTTTAGCTTTGGTCCTCTCATGTGAAGAATGAGGGGTTATTTATAGATTATGTGAGTGACATTTTTATAAATACATGAAAAATTCAAACCACTCCACTGGACGACTCAAAATGATTCATTCGATCATCTAATGTATTTTAAGTATTTGAATGCTCAAATGAAGTCAGAATTAAGAGGTCTTAGACATGTTAGATCCGGCTCGTCAAGACGCTCGATTTTACTATGAATATTATATATTTATGAGCTATTTGGAGATCCGATTGATATCCCAAAGTTTTTAATTATATTTTAAGTGTTTGATCTGGGCTAGTCTCGACTCAAAATCAGATTGCTTTCGATATCAAGATTCGTGCATCAACTATAAGAGTTTTCAGTGACATATCAAGAATAATCTTAATTGTATTTATAAGTTGGGAAAATATGATAGTATATCTCTTTTAGAAATCATAATAGTTATTAGAGATGAGAGGTAGAATTTAGAGATGTGTTGAAAAGATTGAGAGATGAAAAATACTCTAGTAGAGTGAGAGATGTACTTGGAGGACGATCTTATTAGATTTGAAGACCGATGGTAGATAGATAAGTATTTTTATAGTACAAAAAAAACTATGATGTGTGTTGTTGCTAGACAATTTACCCAGCTGATCAAGATAATTGTGCTAGGCTAAGCTGGTTCAATAGAGTTAGAATGGCTCAATTGAGTTAGGTAGTTTTGCTATGGATTGATCCAACTTTTTTTTTTTTTTTGCCCAATTTATGCAAATTTTGATAGCTTATATATTTTATGTCCAACTTAACATAGTTGATTTTGGTTGTTTTAAGGCTAAGTTGTATAGTTAAAAGGTACTTACGGAGAATGTTAAGGAAAATTTATAAAACCTCAGGATAAATTCAGACCATTTGGTATTTTTTTTATTGTTGAATCTATAACCTTCAAGCCTATTATCTTATATAAATATCATAATAATATGAGAAAAACATCTTTGTTATAAATTAAATATCATAATATTAAATTGACAAACACATAATACTTTTTAATAAAAGTCTATATATATATATATATATATATATATATATATATATACAGAGAGAGAGAGAGTTATGAACACGTTTAAAAATAAGAAAAGTTATATGGAAATTAATTCTACTTTTCATTGAAGATATGCAAAATACATAATAATGTATAAATGTACTAAATATTTTTTCTAATATTTTATTATTATACAATACAACTAGCCTATGGTGCACATATACGGATACGGGGACACGGACACGATACGACATGGACACGAGACACTTCTATTTTAGAAAATATAAGACACGGACACACATTGGACAGGATATTATAATAATAATGAAAAATAATATATATAAATTAAATAGATAAAATATCAAAAAAAATAAAAAATATGTCATTTCATTAAAAATTTAATTTAATTACTTAAGTAATATATATATATATATATATATATATATATATATATATATATATATATATACTTAATTTTATTATATTTTAATAATCTTAATGAATAAAATTATTATCAATTCTAAATTTATAAATTTAATTATAATTATTTTATAATTTTAATTATTTATAATAAATATATCTTATTATTATCTCTTTTTAGCTCAAATCTCATTCTCTAAATTTTCAAAACTCTCTACAATAATTTAAAATATAACAAATTATATTTAAATTATTTTTATATAATTTTAATTCAATTATTTTGGACACGGATATCCGTTTAAATTTTTTTAATATCATTTTATCGGACACTTCTCTGCCATGTTCGACACGTGTCGGAGGCATGTCAGACTTATGCCCGTGTCTGACACGCGTTAGACACTACACGACTTATTTTTGAAAATGTCAGTGCATCATAGCAGCCAACTAATTAACTTATGATATCGAAAAAAAAGTATATTAAACTATTGAATTAAATCAAAATATAAATTCAATGAATTAATAGATTTTAGTTTTAAATATTATAATTCTAATAAAAATTGTAAAGTAAAAAAAAAGGTATTTAAAAAAAATTACTTTCATTTTTTTCCTTTCCTTGGTATATGACTTCCACATGAACAAATGGGAGATTTACATGGAATATTAAATTTTATATATTTTTCACCGAAATTTATAAATTTACATTTATAGCATCTAAAACATCTAAATCCAAATAAAAATAGCACCACTGTTAAATTACTAATACAGACTATTTTCTCGAAATGGTGGTACAGTAAGATTGGTTTGATCCTGAATTAAGCTTCGATTCTTGATTTGACTCTCGAAAGCTCCTTTGGGGATATGAACCCGCCGATACGAATTGCTACAGTGGTCCTATTGGGTAGGATCTGGTCCGTTGGATGGCCTCTTTTGAATTCAGCCGTTGGATGCTAATCCTCGGATCGAGTGTTTCTTGGGTAGAATTGGAATCGTAGGATCACGTAATTTATCTTCGTCCCTTGGATGTGTTATTTGATCACGCGGTTCTTGATTGTTTCTGATTTATTGGATTACTTTGGTTTTGCGGTTGATTTCTGGATTGAATCTGAGCCTTTGATTGAGATTTCCGCGGCTGCTTCTTGGTCGTTGGATGAAGCTTTGAGATAACCTAACCTTATACTTTGCTTTGTTTTGTTTTGAATGCTCGAGCGAAGAGCTCCCAAGAGGAAGAGGGATCTTGGAGTCTGAGGAGAATCATAGGGTTCGGACAAAGCACGGCGCTTGGTGAGGAAAACCAAGAGAAAGATATGCAGGAGGAAGAGACGAAGAAGGAGGCTGAAGAAAGATAAGTTTCCTTTCTGAAATTCTTGATTATCTTCTGGTTGTCTGTCTTCCTCTATTTATACCCTTCTCTCCTCTTAATCTGTTACATCTAACTGATTTCTGTTAGAGTTTGTTGCTGCTTTGGTAATTCTGTTACAGGAGGTTACTACTTGCTCGTTCTTTGTATTTTCTTACTTCCTTGAGTCTTGGGTAATTACTTCTGTTATTATTAACTGCCAGGCTTCTTTGTTTTCTTGATGTGTCGTTCTGGATTTGCTTGTTGTGTTCGTTGTTACCGCTTCACGGGATACCTTCGTTTAACTTTATGTTTGCGGAAAAGGCATTGGAGTGCTTAACTCGCTATTGTCATTCCGAGTCGTTATATATGTTGCCTTACCTCGCATTGCGCTACCGATTCTCTGGACTTTTGTGATGTTTTTGGTTTCTTAATATTATAATTGCTTAACGCTACCTTCATCTTAGTATCTATTGTTTATTGACTACTTTCTTGTTGTAACATAGTTCTCTGTAATCTTATTGCTGTATGTGATAATTTGGTACTTAGAGGATTTGGGATCATATCAATTACCCACAACCCAGTCATGGGGCCGCCTGCCCCGTCGCTAGAGAAGCTCGTCCGTAAGCTCGATGGTGACGCTCTCGTCTGAGATGCGGAACAAAAGAAAGGCAAAGTTCATTGCCACGGCTTCTTCCTTTTCACTGTTCAGCATCCCCAAATCACAAAAAAATTTCTCAAAATCCGATTTTGGGTTGGATTTTGAAGTGTAACAGATGTGGAAATCGGGGTTTTGTATATATATATATATATATATATATATATATATATATATATATATATATATATATATATATATATATATATATATATATATTCTGGTGGCCTGTAAATTGAAAGGTGGGATGAGTGGAGCTTTTGTTTTTAGAATTATTGAGAACTCACGCTAGTAGTTCTTTTAAATCTCAAATTTTATAAATTAGATATGTAAATACATACGAATTGTATGTTATGTATTCAAAATTCTCTATTTTGATTTGAAAGATTGCTTGAGTTCAACCAACAACTGATTTTTCAAATGGTATTTTTATCTATTTAGTTGTCTGAGTCCATATTTTCAAGTTCTTTTATATTCTTATCTAACGTTTATATCTTATAATTATTTTCTTTCTTTTGAATCTATTTTGTTGTGTGATCTTCAATAAGGATAAATATCTCATACATGTGACTTTTAAACATAGGTAATTCATATCTATACTTTTTATTTCTTTTTTACTCTATTTTTACTTGTCACCCTAATACTAGATAATGAAATCTTGTATATAAGTGTGTGATAATTTGATAAATATTTTATTTTATTTGATTTTTTTTTAATTTTTGTAATTATTATATCAGTTTTAATACATGATTTAAAGTTTAATATATTAACAATATAATTAAGTATATAATTAAAGACCAAATTTTCTTCACTTAAATGATTTCTTTTCTTAATATTATTTCTCCTAAACATCTAGTTATGAATTTGTGAGATTTAAAAATTTAGGCCAAATTAGTCACCCCTAAACTTTCAATAATGGCATAAATTTGAATTTCTTACTTTAATTTATGAATCCAATTTTTCAAAATTATTAAGATTTGATGCATATTTTTCATGTTCTCAAGCTTTCATCAAAATAATGAATAATTATTTTAATTTAATATTAATGTGGTACGATACCATGGTAGATTAGCCTAACCATTTATTTTGTATATAGAATTATTGTTACAAATGAAATTAAATATTAATCTTCAATGTCATATGGAACATTAATCCAAGATAATTAAATATTTAACTTAATTTAATTAAATAATTATATAATATAATATAATTAGATTTTGTTTTAGTATGTGTAGCTTTTATTAAATTAATTTAATTTGTATTCAATAAAAATATATTTCTTAATGAAAACTAAATTATAATCCCTCTAATATCATGAGTGTCTACATAATATATTTTACATTATGTCAGTATTTTATTAATATAAAATTATTCACACAATTAAATCATTAAAAAAAATTCATAGATTACATATCTTTTTGTTGCATCTCTAATATATTTCTTTCTATTTTCTTAGAGATAAATCTATTCATACACTACGATTTTATTTTATAAATTATTTATTTATTATTTTTTATAATATACATTGTAGATTTATGAATTTTACCTTTGATATGGCTCTCAAAATACTAGTCAAAGCACAAATCTTGATGTGGCGATATGATTTTGAGTCAAAAGCGTCGAGATCAAGCACTTAAAATATCATGGAATCTTTGGGACATCAATTAAATCCCAAAATAGCTCTCTAATATAGAATGTTTATAGTCAAATCGAGCGTCTCGACGAGCCGGATCTAATGAGCCTAAGATCTCATAATTCTGACTTCATTTGGGCATTCAAATTCTCAAAATACATCAAATGATCGAAGGAATCATCACGAGCCGTCCGTCGAGGAGAGTGGTCTGGGCTTACATGAATTTACAAGAATGCCCATCCCATCTATAAATAGGCCTCATTCACTAGAGGAAGTGAAGAAGAAGAGGAGTTGAAACAAGTAAAGAGGAGGTGCAGAAGGAAGAAGAGGAAGAGTCGAGGAAGAAGAAGAGTCAAAACAAGTGAAAAAGAAGAGGAGGCTGAGCAAGTGAAGAAGAAGAAGAAGAGGCAAACAAGTGAAGAAGAGGAGGCTGAGCAAGTAAAGAAGAGAAAGAGTCCAAAGGAAGAAGGAAGAGTCAAGGAAGGAAGAAAAGGAAAGAGGAAGAAGAGGAAAAGCCAAGTGAGGAGGAAGAGAGAGAGAAGCTTGAAGATCCTCAAACAAGATCGCACTCTGCTCGGCATCAACCACTGCGCCATAATTGTACCACATTCCCCAGAAGTTACCCATATCTCCACCATCGATGTAATTACAACGATCATTGTTACAGGTTGTTATTCCTCTCTCATATGCAATTTTGTAATCCTGTTATCAGGAAGACTTTGTACTCTGAAACAGATACATAGTGGAAGCTTTTTACTGGGCTAGGCCCCGTGGTTTTCCCTCTTTCGAGATTTTCCGTTAAAAATTCTAGTGTCTCTCTGTTACTCTTTAATTACCCACGTGTGTCTTTGGACTAATCGACAAGGCTAGGCATAAACTTTCACTCTGCGGTTTTCTAGCATGCAATAGTTTGGCCGTCTGGGATCTTGATTCCCATTATTTCATCTTGTATCGACCAAGTTTCCCACAAGATCAAAACCACCATCGAGGTGGAGCATTTCAAGCTTTTAAAGGCGCAAGAATGAAGATTCATCAAACTTTGTTCCTTGATTCGTCGAGGGGCGGGGGCAACTCTTAATCTCGAAGATCACCCATGTTAAGCATCTAATCGATTTCCATCCCAAGAAACAAGTCAAAGTTGGAGGATATTTCAACATTGAGAAGAGATATGCTTTGCAAATTATGTTTTCCACTCATACTCATGGAAAAATGAGAGGTTAAGGAGCAACTTTGGCTACAATCACAAGCGGATGTTTTTAATTGACCTCTTCCATACAAGTTAATCATCGTGCAAAGACTCGACAAACAACCTAGGATGGGTCAAAAGGTCCTTGGTGGACTTCCTACGACCTCTTACATACAGGTTAACGTCATCGAGCAAGACTCGACAAACAACCTCGGATGGGTCAAAAGGTCCTTGGTGGACTTCTACGACCTCTTCCACAGTTAACGTCATCGAGTCACACTCGACAAACAACCTGGATAGGTCAAAATCCTCTGATTGTTCAACCTCTTCCATACGGTTAACATCGCCGGGTAACACTCGACAAACAACCCGGATAGGTCAAAAATTCTCAACGGATTCAATTCGACCTCTTCCATACAGGTTAACGTCATCGGGTAACACTCTGACAAACAACCTTGGATGGGTCAAAATCCTCAGCGGATTCAATGCAACCTCTTCCACACAGGTTAACATCATCGAGTCACACTCTGACAAACAGCCCTGGATAGGTCGAAAATCCTCAGTGGATCCAACTCACCCATATTAGCAACGTCAAATAATATTTTGACCAATTACCCCAGATGGGTGAAAACAAGATGAGTATAAAAAAGAGGGGATATCCGGATATCATTGTGACATTAATGATAATATAAGAAGGAATTAAGATCACGATACTGACATTACATAGAACAAACGATGATGCTACATAATCGATATCCTTATCATCACTTCAGCTCACTTGGAGCCCACTCATAACTCCTGCCGTCTTGAATCGGTGAAAGATCTTGATGCTTGGTGGGAGATATATCCTCAATTTTGGCCCGTCTTGCGATGTACCCTCAATTCCCAGAACCTCGGATGAAGCCTCCCTCCTTCCAAGTCCTTTACTTCAACATCAAAGATATGGTTACGAGCCTCACGATAAAGTCTTCAATAGTGCCGATGGGGTTCTTGAAGTCTTCCATCGCTTTAAGTCTGAGCTTGCTTCCGTTCTATGCTCCTTTTTGGAAAGGCGATCTTGTAATACTTTTCTTATTCAGTGCCGATCCTCTTCTCCTTATAGCGAGTCTGCTCTCGCCTCAATCATCATCGCGGGCTCCACCTCGACCTGGAGAGAGAAGTCGACATATTCGCATTTCGACACTCATTGTCCCTCCAGGTCACCACTTCTTTAGCTTTAGCATTCATCCTTCGCTCATACTGCCTGAGATATTTTATCTTCACAAATTCAGTATTCCATTCATCTAAGGCGACACCCAAATGAGCCGTCAGTCCTAATGACTGAGTTACCTGAAAAAAAAATCATCAGCACCAATGTTACATAAAGAATGATAGAAGGAAGAAGGAAAAATAACACACCAATTCATCTGCCTGTTGACGTCCAGTACATATGTGATTTAATACCTCTTCAGGAATTTGTGGCTTAGAGTAACGAACTCCCCCATCATGAGTCGAAACAGCTAAACTCTCAGATGCTAAGTGAACATCATCTCCAGATATCGACACGACCATTTCAGTGAAGTCTTCTCTTTTGTAAAGATGGAACATTCTTTACCAGTGATTATGATGGGCTTCTAGAAAGAACCCTATGAGTATGAGGAGAACTCTCATCACCCTTTCTCTTCAACGGAAGAGCATGAGACCTTCCTTCCTGGATGGAAAGACCAACCTTAAACATCCTATCTTCAACTATATATGATGTAATAACTCATGTTGCAAGCTTCCCGAGAATATTAAGAGTTGCTAGAATGTCATCTCCTCCGAGATGGATCCGAAGATCATTCAATCTTCCTCATCTCTCGGAAGGTCTCACTCATTCTTCACATAAAAGAATCCGATAGACCAAGTTTTGGGCGATCGTGCGAAAATTCTATCCAATTCTTTATAGTCGATAAAGCAGGCATCACATGTGAATCTACACATTCGGCACAAGTATTCGATGTTCAAAGTAACCCCACGCTCCCTGAAGAAGGTAGTCAAACCAATAATGACCGTTAAAGCTCGAAATGAAAATTGCATCAAAGCCACATCACATTTTTTGAAGATCTCAATCAGCTCGGGAGCCAAAGGGAATCGCAGTCCAGCACGAAGAGTCATCTCGAAAATAGTAAAGTACCACTGAGCAGACTCGATCGGACTTTTAGCAACAATAGCCACCAACTCATTGGGGAAGAAAAATTTCCTGCGAAACACCATTAAACTATCTGATGTGACAGTGGAGGACATATCGTCCATGGCCGCCACACTATGAGTTTTCTTCTGACCATCACCTTGTAAAAATACATAAAAAATAAACAAATAAATAAATAAATAATAATAAATCGAAGAATTTTGTAGCTCACTCACCTGGCTGTGATCTTTTTTTGACCCTCCCCAGCCGGTTTGGAGTAAAATTTTTCTCCTACGATCTCAACAAAACACACACACACACACATACACATAAGAAAGAGGAAGGAGGGATATATACAAAGGGGAGAGGGAGGGAAAGAAGTTATCCCCTCAATAATGCTATAAAATCACCCAAACTTTCGAGTTATGAGGCGATGGTTCTAATTGATACTTCCCGTAGTCTTGGCAATTTTCATTGAACCTTCCAGTTGAAAAATACCAATTTCCTATAAGAAAAAGTAGGTGGGCCTTGATCGCCTCTAACCCGACGGTCTGCCCGTCCGGAACCGACGTATGTACCGTGGGCCTTGATCGCCTCTAACGGACGGTCGGCAGGAAATGGCATGACGTATGCGTGGGCCTTGATCGCCTCCCAACCGTCCGAGCGAGGTAAACGGAACCACGATGTATGTACCGTGGGCCTTGCAACTAACGGGCCGGTCAGCGGTAAACCGGAACGACGTATATACCGGGGCCTTGATCGCCTCCCCCGGACGGTCCGTGGTAGGCGCCGAACCACGACATACCATGGGCCTTGATCGCCTCTAACCCGGACGGTCCGGCGAGGCGGTAAATCAACCACGACATATGTACGTGGGCCTTGATCGCCTCTAACCGACGGTCCGGAGGCCGATAAACCACACGGCGTATGGACCCGTGGGCCTTGATCTCCTCTAACGGGGCGGTAGGAGGCCGGTAAACTAGAACTCCAGCGTATGTACGTGGGCCTTGATCGCCTCAACGGATGGTATGGCGAGGCTGGCGAACCATGGCGTATGTACCATGGGCCTTGATCGCCTCTAACCGGGCCGGTCCGACGAGGCCGGCTGGAACCCGACATATATGCCGTGGCGCTTGATCCCCTCACCGGACGGTCGGCGAGGCCGATAAATCGGAACCACGCGTATGTACTGGGCCTTGATCGCCTCATGATCGCCTCTAGATCGCCTCCGACGCCTCTTGATCGCTTCTTGATTGCCTCAAGGACCACTCAAGAAGAAAGGGGAGAGGAAAGGTGTGCCTCTCCCTCTCACCCTGGGGTATTTTATAGCCCCAGGCAAAAGGGTAAAACCTCTCAAAAATGGTTCAAAACCCTTCAAATTCTCGGTAAGACCCTTGGTGAGCCGCATGTCAGCGCCGCAGCGTGGACATGACATGCCGCTGTGAACCCTCCGCCCATTCGGCCGAGTGTTCCGAGCAGGTCAGCGTGACGAACCGTGTGACCAGCCATCGCAGCGACCAGGCGTGACATTGTCGCGCGAGCGGGCCCGACCAACTGCGTCGCGACCGAGATCCGGCATGGCCCTTGAGGCGATGGCTCGCCAGACCGCCAGCGCCCGTTCCGCGCCCGATCCAGCGTATGACCGCCGCCGCTCCCGCCAAATCGCACCCGCCTTTGAATTTGACCCGATGCGACCCTCGCCGTCTGACCAGCTGTAGCGTCTGCAGCGCCGGTGAACCGAGGGCACCCATGGGTCCCCGAGCTGAAAACTTTCAATTCGTTATTTTTTGAGCATTTTGGCACATATATTTTTGGATGATTAAGCTAATGTCATCCAAAATAGAGCGATATGGCTCTCAAAATATGACTAGTCAAGCACAAATCTTGATGTGAAAGCGATATGATTTTGAGTGAAGCAAGTCGAGATCAGCACTTAAAATATCATTAGAATCTTTGGGACATCAATTAAATCCCAAATAGCTCTCAAATATGGAATGTTTATAGTCAAATCCGTCTCGATGAGCGGATCTAATGAGCCTAAGATCTCATAATTCGACTTCATTTGGGCATCCAAATTCTCAAATACATCAAATGATCGAAGGAATCATCTGGCGTCGATCGAGGAGTGTGCAGCTTACATGAATTTACAAGAATGCCCTCCTCCCATCTATAAATAGGCCTTCATTCCTCACACCAAGGGGGGCCAAGTGAAGAAGAAGAGGAGCTAAAACAAGTAAAGAAGAGGAGGTGCCCGAGCAAGGAAGAAGAGGAAGAGTCAAGCAAGGAAGAAGAAGAAGTGAAAAGTCAGGAAGAAGAAGAGCTGAAACAAGTGAAGAAGAAGAGGAGCTGAAGCAAGGAAGAAGAGGAGGCTGAAGCAAGAAGAGAAAGAGTCAAACAAGGAAGAAAAGGAAGAGTCAAACAAGGAAGAAGAGGAAGAGTCAAACAAGGAAGAAGAGGAAGAGTCAAACAAGGAAGAAAAGTCGAGAAAAAAGTGAGGAGGAAGAGGCTCAAGCTTGAAGATCCTCAACAAGATCGCACATATCGCGCCTCATTGACCATCAACCACCAGGAATAGTCGTCACTAATTGTACTCACTATTCCACCGAGTTACCAATTATCTCCACCATCGATGAATTACAACTGATCATTGTTACCGCTTATTCTCTCTCTATACAATTCTGTAATCCGTTATCGGGAAGACTTTGTACTCAGAAGCAGGATACAGTGGAAGCTTTTTTGGCTCAGTGGTTTTCCTTCTTTTGAGATTTTTATGTTAAAATGCAGGTGTCTCTTCTTCTTTAATTACGTGTGTTGTTAATCCACAAGCAGTAAACACTCTACTTGGTTTTCAACGCAACAACCTTTACATATGTATGATTAAATTAAGCCACATATATATTTTTTTTGATATTCTTATTTACAATTTGTAATAACATTCTTTTATAGATATGCATTTTGAAATTCTTACATATTTATTGATAATTTTTTATATTTAGTTTTTTTTTAATTTTAGAAAAAGAATAAATATAATTAAGGTTAAGTTGGACTTTAAAAATACTTCAATTGATCACCTGTTACAAACTTTTAAGAGATATAAAATTCATGTAAACTTTACAATAACTTATTAGCACTTAAATCGTGCAACATAATTACATAATTTTGATTTAATAATCTCTATTTAATTTGACAATATGATATAAATAAATTACTTTTTAGTCTTACACATCAAATAGTGTGGATGGTTTTTTTTAATAATCATCTTTACATCTTATTTAACTTAAATAAAGACCTTATATTTAACATATTTGCTTATTAGTCTCATATAAATTATGTTATATAATTAACTATAAAAATTACCAATCTTTCTATCTACTTCTCACTCTTGCTTACCAATCTTGCCAAGAAATTATTCATCATTTCCTGCTTATGTTTTCTTTAATTATGATAACATCTAGATTGCAATCAAAATTTCTCTACAATATTTTAAATTGTTTCCTTCTATAGATTTTTTATAAATATTTTGAAAACAAATTATGAAAGTGATACTATTATATCTTATTGTCTTACTTTCATTTTATTATATAACCTTTAAATTTTATTAATTTATTTTTGTGATTTCAATCATAAAACTACATTATATAACAACCATCTTAATTTTGTAAATGCTTAAAAATACTAATTAATGAAATATATATATAATTAATGTGAAATTAATTTGATTTTCTAATTCAATTATAAACATATCATATGCAACAACCATTTTTGATTTTGTAATTGCTTGATAAATATTAATTGTTGAAATATATATAATTATATATAAAATTAAATCAAATACAAAATATCATTATAAAACACACACACACACACACACACACACAACACATATATGTATATATATATATATATATATATATATATATATATATATATATATGTATATATATATATATATATATATATATTTATATATATATATATATATATATATATATAATATTTTATATATCTTTCTTAATAATTTCTGCAAAATAATTATGCATGCACCAAATGCTTTTGAATAATAAATTTATGAGAATATAAACTAATGTTATAAACTCTTATTTCATAATTATTTAATATATTTTTTAACCAAGCTCAAATTTCTCTTTGTATAAAATTTATGTATTAGTAAATATTATATTGAATTATAATTTTGGATAATATTATGAATTTAAAAGATATTTACTTATCATCCTAATATCAATTATAGCAATCCTCCTAAGAAGGTTAATAATTCCGATCATATTTAAATTACAAAAAATTGTGCTTGTAATTTTCTCTATTCCCTAAACATGAAACTATTATTTGTGCAAATTGAAAAGTGGACCATTTCCTAAACTTATCACTGAATTATACAACAACAACAAGCCTTAATCCCAGGTGGGTCATTTATGAATCGTCTCCATTGTATATATTCTCATTTAATTCAAGTATACTAAGATCATTTTTATATATCTTCTTTCTTTAGGTCTACCTCTATCTTTCTTAACATAAGGAAAATCTGCATCTACTCTCTGTCATTACGGACATGCTTTATGTAAACCATCAACTCCCTAATCTTATCTACCATTGGAGCTACTCCCACTTTTTCCTGAACATACTCATTTTGCATTCTATCTCTAAGGGTAAAGCCACTCATCCACATGAGCATCTTCATCTCATAACACTTAACTTAATCTTATGTTTCTCTTTTATTGGCCAACATTATTTTATAAGTCATTGCGTCTTACCATCTTATAAAATTTTCTCTTAAGTTTAAGTGGAACTTTCGTCACATAATAGGCGGATGCATTCCTCCACTTCAACCATCCAACTTGAATTCTACTAATAACATCTCCATCTATTTCACCATCATTTTGAACAATGAGCTTAAATATCAATAACTCTTATTAATGATCACCTAAAGTCACAACATTACTAAAATTTTTTACAACTAAAATTACACTCCATATATTCAGTTTTAGATCTACTTAAGCGAAAACCTTTAGACTCGTTGACCTCCATAATTCAAGTTCTGTTGGACTCCCTCTCTAGTCTTATCAACAAGAAGAATGTCATCAACAAAAAGCATAGACCAAGGTACTATCACTGAATTATAATCAACTATAACTTTTATTAAATTAATATGGTATTAAATATAATAAAAATAAAAATAATTCTATTTAATTTCATAATTTCTACATTATTTATTTTATCTTTATATCTTTTTTTCAATAAAGTTTTTATTTTTGTCAAATTGTCTATTTTACATCGATTAGTTTTGCACTTAGCAAATTAATTTTTTTATTTTATTATAATATTATTATTATTTTTTATTTCTATATGCATGATTAAATTAAGTCATACATAATTTCATGATATTAGTTTTCACAATTCATAAAATCCTATTTTGATTCATATGAATGTTGAATATCTTAAATATTTTTGGATAATTTATATATTTTATTTTAAAATTTTTATGAATAAACTCTATATATAATTAAAGTAAACTTAGATTATATAAAGGTAAAAATTCATCAATACCTTAACATGATTAACAACAAAGGAAATTGTTCAATCATAAATTTAGAAATTGAAAGATAGATAGAATTTTAGCTTTAAATGTACTCATTAATATTTAAACTACACAAAATTATTAGATAACAAAATTAGATCCTAATATTTGTGATTATATAATTTGTTGTTGCGTGCTAGAAAACCGATTGCGGTAGAGTAAAAGTTTACGCCTTAGCTTCTTTGGGGAATTACAAGATTTTAAGAGTGAACAAAATTTTTAAGAAAAATCTGAAAAAAAGGGAAAAACGGGGCCCACGAAAATCTTCCACTTTGTATTTCTTTAGAGTACAAGTTTTCCGATGTGGATTACAAATAGTATGTAGAAGGAACAGCATTCTTGAGTATGTTGATGTGATGTTGATGACGATGTTGACGATGATGTTGAAGACGATGTTGACGACGATGTTGACGACGATGTTGATGACAATGTTGACGATGATGTTGACGACAATGTTGATAATGATGGCCGGTAGAGGTGGATGATGACGGGAGACGGCGGCGAGATGGATGCGGCCGTGGCGGTGGTTGGCACGTCAGTGGTAACGATTGTGCTTGGAGGATTTTCAAGCTTTAGAGCTCTCTTCTCTCTCTCTTTGGGCTCCCCTCATATGAGGAATGAGGGCTATTTATGGAGGGAGTAGCGTCTCGTAAATACATGCAAAACCCATACCACTCCACTTCATCGGACGACTCAAAATGATCCCCTTGATCATATGATGTATTTTGTGTATTTGAATGCTCAAAATGAGAATTATGATATCTTGGGCTTGTTAGATTCGGCTCATCAAGACACTCGATTTGACTATAAACACTCCATGTTTAAGAGTCAATTGATAATAAACGCTTGATCTCGGTTAGTCTTGATTCACGATCAGATTGCTTTCTACGTCAAGATTCGTGCTTCGACTAGTGAAATTTTCAGGGTCATATCAGTTGCCCCTATTTTTGGATGATATTATCTCAATCATCCAAAAATATATGTGCTAAATATTTGAAAATAGCAGATTCTTTAATGAAATTTGCGGGTCCGTTAACCATACATTTTGAGAGAACATATCTTCACGGGAGCATAAGATTATGACCATGAAGTGGGTGCAAGGTTGTGAATCGGTGCAGTGGGCACGATTTTGATTATGGACCCATGCGGACATTTACGAACTGGAGTTTGGGTTGGATTATGCGAGCAGAAGTAAATTGCGATTTCATGTGAAGAAAGTGTTCGAGCACTGTGTGAGAATAGGCTGGGCAGACTATGGAAAAGAGACAGGCAGCATTTTCGATGAGAGCTGAGCAATTCATGAGGACCCTGAAACAGGCCAGTAGCGAGGAAACGCGTGGTCAGCCTTGGCGGGCAAGCGGCCAGCGTTAGTTCGAGGCGGAGGCAGTATACTGGTGAAACAGGCGTGTGTGGTCCTGATTCGCGATCGTGGAGGAAGTTCCAGTCCATGAGCAGCGAAACTAGCGGAGTCCTGGAAACGGTGGGCTAGCCATAGGAGGTCAGCAGACCGCGCCGTCTTATGAGCACTGCTCATGTGACGCCCATGAACGTGGTCGCGTATTGCCCATGGGAGAAAACGTCCGTTTTGTCCCGTTTTGGCCCGTTTTGAGTAGTTTTGAATGGTTTTGGATGCTTTTTTATCCTTTTGCCCCTAAAAAGGGGTCTATAAAAACCTCCCTAGGGCTAAGGGAGAAAGCACCTTCTCTTCTTCTTGAGAGAAGGTCATTCGGAGGCGATCAAGACCCAAGTTCATATGAAGGCTCAGTTTTCCCTCGAAAGAGGTGTTAACTAACCTCGTCGGCCGAGTTGAGGCGATCAAGACCCGTAGTTCATATGGCAAGGAGCTCGATTTTCCCTCAAACTAACCTCGTCGGTCCAGTTGGAGGTGATCAAGACTCATAGTTCATTCGAAGGCTCAGTTTTGAAAGAGGTGTTCGCGACCTCGTCGGCGGGTTGAGATGATCAAGACCCGTAGTTCGCCGGCAAGCTCCGCGAAAGAGGTGTCAGCCCTCGTCGGACCACCGAGTTTGGAAGGCGATCTTGGGTCAGGTTGATGAAGATGCTCATTGATGGTGGCTTCGGCATTGGTGGCGCGGTGACCTGCGATGGTGGTGGCGAGATAACAGCGATGGTGCAAAGATTGCCGGCGATAGTAGCGTAGTGACGGCTATCAGCGGCGGTGGATTCTGATGGTTGGCGGGCAGCGGGTGTGGCGGCGGCTGCTCGGCAATAATGTGGCGGCTGGTCGTAGATGAAGATGGCAAATGCGATAGTGGTGACCGAAATTATCGGCAATTTTTCTTTGACCTATTTGAGTTTTTTTGTTAGAGTGTGACTTGATGACGTTAACCCGATGATGTTAACCTGTGTGGAAGAGGTTGCATTAAATCCGCTGAGGATTTTGACCCATCCAAGGTTGTTTGTCAGAATGTTGCCCGATGACATTAACCTGTATGGAAGAGGTCGAATTGAATCCACTGAGGATTTTTGACTTATCTGAGATTGTTTGTCGAGGTGTTACGATGATGTTAACCTGTGGAAGAGGTTGAATTAGTCTGCGAGATTTTGACTCGGGGTTGTTTGTCGAGTGTTACGATGGCGTTAACTGTATGGAAGAGGTCAATTGAATCCGAGAATTTTGACCTATCAGGGTTGTTTGTCGGTGTTACGATGGCGTTAACATATGGAAGAGGTCAGGATGTCCACCAAAGACCTTTAACTATCGGTATCAAAGTGTTACTTGTCTTCTTACACATGGAAGAGGTCGATCAAGTCCCCTTTGGATTGATCATGCGGATTGAGATACAAAGTTGTTATTTCTCAGTGGGAGGATTAATTGAAGAAGAAATAAGCATAAGGAAAATCCATAAACTCATTACTTTGATAATGTCGGTGATATTGTCATAAGATAACTTAACAAAAACGAGATACATTTTTAGAGAGAGTCAACAAAGGACAAGAGGTGGAGAGGAAAGGACAAACAGGATAAATTAAAGACTACAATATTTATACACTAATGATTATATATAACACTTTTCAAAGACCCTCCATGTTCCAAGTTTTAAGGAATATTTTTTCTTTGGGATCGTTAGTCATAGCTTGACAGTTGGTCATCTGATAACGAAGTGGGGAGCAAGTCTTTTACAGGCAAAACCCTCTGAGGTACTTCTTTAACTTGAAGATTAAAATTCTCAATGTTGAAGGTCACCGAAGGGCGTGGTTGAGCTTGTTTGAGGTAACATGATTGTGTTATTTGTTGATTTTCACAGAACCAACCCCGAGTTTGAAATTTCATCTTAAGATGAGGTAGAAGTGGTACCGCAGAAGATTGATTGGAGGGTCTTCCAATATAGCATTGTATCTTTGAATTTGACTTGACCACTATGAATCGACCGAGTGACTTATTGAGGAAATTCTCAGAGAACAACGGGAAGGGTGATCGTCCCCTCCACTCGTACAGGGCGATTATCAAACTCATATAACGGTCCTGCAGCAGGTCGAAGTTTTTTCTTAACCATACCCATGCTAAGAAAGGTGGAGTAAAATAAAATATCAACGGAACTCCCATTATCAGTCAAAATTCTCTTAACAACATAAGTCACCAATCTCCATGATGACAAGATCTTGATCTGGACTCCTTCCAAGTCGAGTTATTAAAAGTGATGGGATGATTAATACAAGATTTTTTAAACTTCGGCTTTTCAAAAGGCGGTGAGGAAGACTTGATTAGATAGTAGTGGACCACTTGCAATCGTTTCAATTTCTCCAACTATTTGGAGACTATTATGTTGTTTCTGTGATGATTGTCCCGATTGCCCCCAGTTGGAGCTATGTTTGTTTGAGTTGGTTGATTTTGCATAAATTGACGCAGATATCTCTCTTGAATAAGCCTCTCAATCTCTTCTTTAAGTTGTTTACGCCTCGTAGTATGTCAATTGCTAAGTGACAATATTACTGATTTTCTAAAGTTGGTTTCAGTAGATGTGGCCACTTAATGGTCTCTTCATCCCAAATAACCATCAAGAAGTTAACCAGAGATGTGTTGGTGGTGTATTCAGTTAATGTGAGGCCGTGGAGGAGATCATGGCCTTGTTGTCTTCGATGGGATTGTTGATCGTGTTTCATAGAGCACTCTTACGTTTTGTGGATTGTTCAAATTATTTTTGTGGGCATTAATAGCATCATCAGTGAAACTTGGGAGAAAAAAAAGAGGAGAGAGAGAAGAAAACTCTATGGAGCCCTAGAACTCCTCTGTAATAGAATCTATGAATGTTGGAAGAATCTTTAAGTGATTCACCATCATTTTGAAGAATGGGAGGAATCTTCTTGATCCTCGGTTTGCAATGAACATTCTAAAACTTTGAGTTCAAAGGTATGGATGGATGGATCCGTGCAAAACTTGCCCTTAAGGGTAATGGGAAAGACTTGACAAAGTATTATATAGCTCATTGGATATGCATGATGGTTAATAATGGTGATGTGTTCATGATTGAATCATAATCATGAAGCTTGAAACCCACGGGAATAGGATGTTGAAGAATAGCTTAAAGGTGAGACTCATAGCGGTGAGGGAGGATGATTTCTATCTTGAAGGTGAAATTCATCTTGCATTAAGCGTCGTAATTTTGCACTTATAACATGGCGAGGAGGGTCAACAGGACGAAAATGTGTCAAGCTACCAGCAATAATTGATCGATTAGCAGTCGGTTGAGTTGCACGTGATAGATGATAGAACAGTGGTGTCGGAGATCGGCATCACGGTCTCTGGAGGAACTTCGTCAAGAAGATTAGCATTTTGACCTCCCTACGATCGATCTTGGGGAGGTGTGTTTTCCATAGTGGTTTTGTTCTCGCAAAAGTCGGATCATCTCATTTTGAGACTCTTCCATTCACGATCTTCTAAAGAGATTCTTCACGCGGCGGTCGCTTTCGAGGAAGTGAGGCGCGTCCTTGGTTCAAGGATTGGTTTGAGTGGCGGAGTTGGAGCGGGAAGCCGTTGTGAGTGCCTTTATTAGCCATATACGGTTGTTCACAAAATTGTGATTGATGAGTTATTTTCTTAAGCGCTGTAGTGCTAATTGCGGTAGAGTAAAAGTTTACGCGCCACTTTAGGGTGTCAAAATACGGTATTTAAAAGCAAACAAGAAAATTCTAGAATTTTATGTGGAAAACCTCGAAAGAGAAAAATCAGGCTAACCAGAAAATCTTCCACTTTGTATTTCTTTTTAGAGTGATTTTCCGATGGATTACAAAATAGTATGAAAGGAACAATTCTAGTAATACGATGTTGTGGCGATGTTGTGGCATATTGATGATGTTGTGATGATGGATGATGATGTTGAGGCGATGTTAATGATGGCGGGGTAGTGGTGGCGATGATGACCAACAAGTGTCGATGTGGCGAGGCCGGCGGCGGCATGGTTGGGCCGAGTGGTAGCGATGCTTGGAGGATCTTCAAGCTTTAGGGATCTCTTTCTCTCTTGGTTGGGCTCCCTCATATGAGGAATGAGGCTATTTATAGATTGGAGGTGACATCTGTACATGCAAAACCCGTACCACTCCACTTCATGGATGGCTCAAAATGATCCCCTTGATCATATGATGTATTTTATTTGAATGCTCAAATGATGTGAATTATGATATCTTGGGCTTTATTTCATTGCAACACTCCATGTTTGAGAGTCGATTGATAATAACCGCTTGATCTCGGTTAGTCTTGATTCACGATCAAATTGCTTTCTACGTCAAGATTCGTGCTTCGATTAGTGGAATTTTCAAGGTCATATCATTTGTATATTAATTAATTCAACCATATGACATATTATATTATATATATATATATATATATATATATATATATATATATATATATATATATATCTTACAAATTGAGAACACCATAGATTGTTTTAATTTAATATTCTGATTTAATAATCAATAACTTAATATGATCAACTAAATAGGTAATTATTCATAATAACTCATTAGTATTTAGACTATATAATATTATTAACTTAATAGATAATTCTTTGATCTTAAATTTAAAAGTTGAAAGATATATAGAATTCAAATTTTATATATACTCATTAATATTTAAACTGTACAAAATCATGAGATAATAAAATGACATCCTAATATTTATGAGATATATAAAATTATTTATTTAAATTAAATTTTTTTTTCTTATAAATTAAGAACAATATAGATGATTATTAATTTAATATATGCTTAACTCATTATCTTAAAATATATTATATTTTTACCAATTTTTATCTTATGAGGCAAATATATTTTTTAATGAAGCATTCAAAAGAATAAACTCAAATTTCTCTTTATATAAAATTTATATATATTTAAATATTATATTGAATTATAACTTTGGATATTATTATGAATTTAAAAGATATTTACTTATCATCCTAATATAAAAATATTTTAAAATATTTTGTTATCCAAACTAATCATGTAATATGATATATATCTTTGTAATTATCTTAAAAAAAAAGATTTTGTCAATGAAAATTATTTTAAAGAATTTTTTAGAGATTATTTTTAAAGTATTTTTTATTTTAAAATATTATTCACGTATACTTTGTGCACATGTAATATTACTAGTGTATATATATATATATATATATATATATATATATATATATATATATATATATATATTCCACTTCAAACCAAGGAATTTTTAAAGCTTGTTCTCCTGTTTTTTTTTTAATCGTTCGATAGAGATTAATGCAATGCAGCCATCAGAAGGAAATATTACATGCCGATATAGTTTTGTATCCGGACTCCAATCACAATGTGACACTTGGCTCAATTATATTTAAATTTTATTAAAAATAATATAAAAAAATATTTGAACTTATGTGTTAAAATTTTATTGGAGTCTGGATACATTCGCATGTAATATTTTCTGGAGTTTGTTGGGGCTGAACATTTTGCGGCGCTGCGGAGGCCTGCCATTGGAGCATTTGAGCTGCTCAAACACTTCCTCAAATGGAATCCTTTCCTCAAATTGGACAAAAGAAACAAAGAAAGAGACAATGATTAATTGGATTTTTATTTGTGGGAGGAAGCTGATATTGGAGTTACTTACTAGATCGATGTTCTCATATTTTTTTATATATGTTCCAACAAGACGTAAGCCATCGCGATTGAGAAGGTAAAGAAAAAGGAAGGGAAGGAAAGATTAATGGGAACATGGAGAAAGGTAGGCAACATAAATAGGAGAATTATGCCAGAATGAAAGGGTAAAATTTGAGCGGTGTCGCCGGAGATTCTTGTGCAGCTTATTTAATTCAAATATAGATAATATTGACAGATATATAGCATATTTAATGTCAGCACTCATCATCATCATTAAAATAAATACCATCTATCACCAATAAAGCTAACATATATTCGATTAAGCGCTATTGATTAAGCCATTTATCGATATACGGCGTATATAGTCGAGAAAATGCGGATGACCAAATGACATGTTGTGGCCGATCATTCCATTCTCTTAAAATATCAAAACTATCAATAAAGGCATTCCATCTAAGTCGAAAGTCAATTAGGAAATAATGTATATTTTGAACCGAAGTGACCTTCAACTCGCTCAAACAACCCCCGTTCACAAAACGGACTGGGCCATTGCGTCCAGAACGTTGACATTATCCAGAATAGATATTCAATTTGACTAAAATTGTTGTACTTAAAATTTCATTAAAATTAGCACGTATTTTGAGGTAAATCCATCCAATTATCTCTTAATTGTCTCGAAACTTGTAGCCGCTCACTCCCATGCCTACACCTTTAATTCGACTAATTATAGGCCACCACATCACCCCTTCCTTATCACCTCACTACCTTATTCCTGCTGCAAGCCGAAAGGATAAGAGACAGTCGAGAAAAACCTTACCAAAAAGGGGGCTTAATTTTTAAATTAGCCCTAAATAATAACGTAATTAACTAATTAACCCGTTAAAAAAATTTTAAAATAGCCCGATCCCGTCAGCGACTATTGCCGTCGGTCGGCGGTGACGATGCGCATCCCCAAATTTTAGGGCGAAATGAACCCGAGCTCTCGGGTTTTTCGTCGCTCGCGTCTCTCCCGTTCGATCCGCCTTTGTCCGTCCCGGCCGGGGCTCATCTCGTCGTCAAGTAGGTTCACCGCCGGCCAAGGAGGTTTGTCGCCGGCCAAGGAATCTTGCCGCCAGCCAAAACTTGTTTTCGTTGGATTTTTTCGCAGATTTAGGTATTTTTCACCCCAAATGAAAAAAACTTGTTAGATTTTTTTTTTATGCGTATAGTAGATATGTTTAAGCTATTTAGTTTGATTTTCATGATAATTTGTGGTAGATCTCATTGTTTATGTGGTTTTATATTTTGTAGGAAGGCTAATTTGTGGTAGATCTCATTTTGTAAGGAAGGTTAATTTTTATGCGGTTTTTTTGTATTCTGAGGTTGTATGTGGTGTTTAGAACTTCATTGAATGAAGATTGAATAATGATTGAATAATCTTCAATTATTATTGAACACAATTGAGGTTGTAAAATTCTTGAGGATAATATGTATCATATTATTATGTCGATGTTTTATTATTGTAATTGGCATGCTTTCAGATATTATTTGGGTGTTCATATTTGATGTTATATCAATATAGAATCTCAATCTTTATTTAAGAAACACAATCATATTTTTTTTCATTTTAATTTATTTTATAAGATATGTATCTTTTATTAGAACATGTCTATTGATGCAATATTAAAATTAAATTTATGACAATTTAAACTCTATTTTTAGAAATGTATAATTGAAATAAATATTTTTGATGAGATAAGCAATTATTTAAATGTTGTTCATTTATGATAAATATTTAGACAGTCAATTACAAGATCTTCAATTCAAGACTTAATATATTTATATAAATGTATACGAAATTTATGAATAAATTTGTCACATAAAAAATATAACGGATGCATATATGATCACTCAATTTTTGTTTTCAGAACTTTGTGTGAATCATGAATTTAAAGCAATATATGAGATATGCATTAGTCTTATTGACAATGACAATTAATTAATATTAGTAGTGATGACCTTTATCAATCTTATTGGTGTGTAATGATGTTAGTGTCAATGGAATGCTTCAATCTTATTGATATTAGAGAGCATCCTTATTTGAAATATAGTAAATAAATGAGTAATTTAGAGATGAAGGTTTGACAATATTAGTCAAATGATGATTATTTAATAATGGTAATTAGATGATAGTAGATGAGCAAAACTAATTATTAGTTGATAGAGTTTTGAGAATTTTTTAAATATGTGATCTCTATCCAGCTCTAAGTCCCTCTCATTTTTAGGAAGATAGACTATAAATTTTGGAGTAATATTTTTATTATTTTGACTTAAATTATAAACACTTTGTTAAGACTTAAAAATGAGATTGTTTGTTTATTTTGTTTAGAAAAATGTATTTAGGGGCTGTTTGTTTTGTTTATTTTTAGAGTAAAGTAATGTAAATACAAGAAAATGAGGTTGTATAATTATCACTGTTTGTTGTTCTAAGTTGTGACTTGTTAATTTCCGAAGTGAGGTTGTGTCACATTCAATCTTTGTGGTTTGAAATGATTTATGTAAGTTGTTATGTAGTGGATACTTGATGTATCGATGAATGAGCTAATTTACTTATTATATGGATATATGATAAATGAGAGTATAACATTTATGATAAAAATGTTAATATTCTTTGTAGTCTTATATATATGAATCAATCATTTTTTTGTAATAGGTAGCATTTTATTTTAGTCCCTAGTTGTATTTCTCCTTAATTAAATTATTTGCATTTATCGGTGCGAAAGATTATTGAAGTGTTATTTATTAGTACTTAGTGAGAGTTCTTTTGTATAGTTCTTTATTATGGCGAGAGCGAGAGTATGATGATTTCATTAACATATATTGGTGGGAAAAATCGTCTATCCAAATCCCATTGATTAGATTCGAGGAATTATAGAAATGAATCATGAGGGTGAATATAGATCCAACAAAGTTCTTTGTGAATTTGGTGGTCATTTTCTATAGTCTTTGGATTTATTGCAACTCATGATGATGAAGAAGTGGTGAAGTACTACTAGCATGTAATGTGCGTCGAAGTTATGGAACTATCGTAGAGAGGGGAGGTTAACAATAGGAATGTGAGAGAGCTTCGAGCAGAACACACCGACTTCTCGACTCCATGGAATGTTATGTGAAGCAAGAGAACATGATTTCTTTCTTTGGGACAAATTATGGGTGACTTAGAAGATAATGAATGTACTACCAAGATGTTGGATATAAAACTATGCTAGTGGAGCTAGCGGTGGTGATGATGAGGAGGAGGATGAATAGCTACTTTTCCAGCCGACACTTGTGTACGATTATTCAATTAGAACAAGTCATAGGAAGAGCGGTGAGATTAGAGTGGGAAGTCTTGACAATCATTTCCTTTGAGGAGGATAATCATTGAATTATTTGAAGATATGTGTTTTCAATTCGATGCTATTATTGGTCAATCTATCATGTTGTATCATGCTTCAAATCTTAAAATTTCAAACACATTCTAACTGCTGTTTATACAAGATCAATTAAGAGGTTGGGTGTGCGTGGCATATTAGTTCACTAGGCTCACCTCATGTTTATCATTGATGCAATCTTTGGACCCGTCATAGTTCATTAGTTATTTCATCCAACCCATGAGGCGTCAGATTTGAAGCCGGAAATTGTAGGCGTGTTGGTGAGTTCAATATAAGAGTGTCCTACATGAAGGCAGGATGCGTATTATTAGAAGTTGGGAGGAATCTTACAAACATTGGAAAATTCGTAATGCACGTTTTATCTATGATAATTCGATATGGATACATTTAACAGTCGAGCAATTCGGTTGTTTTGGTATTTGAGCCTTCAATAAGAGGTTGGCGATGTGGCCAGTTCTATGCCTTGATGGGACTTTTCTCACAGGTAAGTGAGAGAAACCGCTACGGTTGGGATCGAAATAATGGCTTGTTCCCACTAGCCTTGATTTGGAATCGAGTGCATCGAGTCATGGGTTTGGTTTTTGCAGACATTACAAGACTTGATCCTATCAATTTCTACAAGGGGTGATCTCTGCCTCATCTCAGATAGACATGTTGGTTTATTTCGTGGTTGTAGAGATCTTTCAAGCGCTTTACATTTTGCCATTTAAGGAGAACTTCAAACAAAGCTAGACAATTCAGCATAGGTGATGTTGACTTCATAAAAAAATATGCGTTAGAAACACGGATGACATTCAAATTTTTAAGTGATATATGTCAGACATCAAGAATATTAGCGGGAGGCATATGGTAGCTTGTTTGAGGGGCGTTCAACAATGATCTCTTACTCATGATGATGAAGTGCAGGGTACAATGGCTAAAATGCATGAGTGCTTGTGGTGTGCTTAAAACGCGTGGTTTCTATTCAAGCCTTATGATGTATACTACAACATAGTATCCCTTTTCATGAAACTTCTTGAGTCAGCTACAACTCTCGAAAGACAACAGGAAATCTTGTTATCTTCACGCATTAAGGTAACGTTGCAGGCTAATGAACAAGAGGCAAGAAGATTTCCTGAACTAATGCGAATAAGCATGTCTGAGTACCAGGTGTTTGATGTCACTAGCAGGACCTTCAAGGTTGAATTAGGTGAAAATAATGAGTGTATGTGTACATGTAGACAACAGCTGGCCATGTGCTCGTGATTCTTTGTTTCAAGTCAACGACACATAAACCACATCCATTATGTCTGATACTATAGTTTGCAAAACTATATCAACACCTACCAGGGTGAATTCCGCGTAATGCACGAGAAGAGTGGGGTGAACACATCAATGGTGGCACATGCAGATTATAAATCACCAAATGTCAAAAGAAAAAAGATTGACGAGGACAAATAGATTTAAAAATATATGGCGAGACACTACAAAAGTTATGGGGTTTGTGTGTGTGTAAGACTATTGGACAACAGTGTGTCCTCAAATCGTCCAGGTGTGATACATCATTGGTTGTTGATTATAGAATCTTATTAGATATGTCATACATTATTGTATGTTCCATTTGGATCGGTACTCATGTAGTACCCTATTGTTTATGTGTCTTGACGGTTGGTTATTGTGTTGTGTTGCTAGCTCATTGAGTGTAATTGAAGTGTTGTGTTCTGTGTTGTTTGTTACACTACCTCTGTTGAGTGTAATTGAATTGTTGTGTTCAGTGTTATTTGTTACACTAGCTCTGTTGAATGTAATTGAATTATTCTGTTCAGTGTTGGTTGTTACACTTGCTATAGTTGTTACATTTGGTACGCTTGTTACACTTGTTATAGTTGTTACACTTGGTGTGTTTATTACACTTATTTTTTTGCTACTTGTTATGCGTTGCTACACTTGTTTGCTTCTTCATTGCTTTTTAATTAATTTTTGCACATTGTTGTTTGCCTCAATTGTAGCGGGAAAGATGTCGATGCCCCACATAGGAGGGCGATGAGAAGATGGACGATTGTTATTCTGACCCACCGAAGTGCACCCAAGTATAGGCGTCATGGTAAACAGCGCATCTGATTGGTAAAGTTTCTTTAACAATTTTTTTACAATACATTTGTTATCGCGGAACCCTACATATGAATGATTGTGGTTTGCAAGTTTGATGATTGAGGCTGCTGCTCGATGTTTAGGGAATGGCCTGTCAATTGTTCCAGATTTATGGATGCTTTGCAAGCTGTCGGGCTAGATAGTGTCTCCCAGATGTAGTATATTAATTTGGATCGCCACTGCGGCGTTCGTTGGTGGTGTTATGACGAATACCTTCCACAGCTACGGTGAGATGGCGATTATATTACAGGATATTACGATGATTCTTGGTATTCGGATAGATGGCCCACCTGTGATTGGCAGTGTTCTATCGGTATTGGTTGACGATTAGCTACATGGCGATTGTTGCGATGAGTTGCTTGGAAGCGCATCGGACCAGACATTGTATACCATGATCGGTCCATCCATATCACATCGAGTTCCGAATGAGGCTCATGCGTACTTGCCCCTTATGATGGTGCGATGGACATACTACGTGATTCATATTTAGATCTACCGAGGATTCACTATGCATGTTAGAGCATACATCTTTTTCCATTGGATCTTTTCTTTTGCCGGATACTTTGTTGAGGTTCCTACGTATCACCATTACTTCAGATATTGACACGTTCAAGGCCGTTGGTTTTTGCTTCTCATCTGAGGAATTACATGAAGCAACAAAACCAACATGCACCAACATGGATGTGTGTGTTCATTCTGCAGATATGGCGTGAGCACATTCATGTGGGAAGACCCATTACTGTTCCATATCCTCTGATTGTGAGGACTTAGCGTAGATTCGATGGAATGAAAGTTATGTTAAATGCCCATCCAATATCGAGCTTATAGGGATGAGTTGGAGACTTAAAGTCGGTATCTTTGATTTGATGTAATGTTTATTACTCATTATTGGATTTATTAAAATAATAACTTATGTTTATATCTGCAGTCATCCAGAGCCATATGGACATGATCTTCGCGGATATATGTTTCTGAGGATAGAAAATATGTAGCTAAATAGATCATATGTTGGAAGAGGGTAGAGTAATTTTGCGATGTATTCGCGGTTTGGCATGTCTCCATTGATGTTGCCATAGATCCATCGTTAAATGCGGGTTGATGGCCGGAAAAGGCGATGTTGATTGGGTCCATTACCACAACTCTTACATTTACCTTGTGGAGCGAAGGCGTGAGTCGGTTGTCGTTGTGGATTCATCACGACATGATAAGAGACGGCGATCAGCCGATACATGAGATGGTATCGTTCATGGGCTTCATACATGTTGAAGGCGCCGACACTTCCTCGACCATACATACCCTCTGAGGCAGCTTGATGATTAGTCAGTGCATAGTATTAAAATTTGCTTTTCTTTGTAACAACGATACTCATATAAATTTACGTATATGTGACCATATTTTGAATCACGAGGACATATTAGGCATTATTTGGAGAGGTGATGATCGGAATATCGAGACATCTTCGATGAATATGAGGAATTGTTGGTGGCACTAGGAGATATGCATGTCTCGGACACTTGATACCACGGATCTACACTGACGCCTGCGATCGGTCATGTTCCATCGATGGATGTGGGGCCATCTCTGTCCCGGTGGTGGGATCTACCATTTACGACCACCCGTATGAGCAATATGGTCACAAATGCACCCATGGCAGATCCCGGCATATGGTCCAGATTTCATATGACACCACCATATGGAGTTTACCCGCGGGTATTAGTTGCCTGCAGCGGTTGGTACCTCATGTTACGAGTTAGGATCGCAACACCTGGTGGTAGATGGAAGAGGAGGAGGACCATGCGGCATCACTCCATTGATCGGCGCGGCGACCACCACCATCGCACTCGCGGCAATGCGGTTCCACCATAATGATGATAGATGTATTATGTTTTTTTGCGTTTGATGGCATGTATTTACGACAATTATATATTTTTTATGTTTACTCATTCACTTACTTCTCATTGTGTAATCCTAGTGATGTTTACTGTTTATTTAATTTGGTTAATTCACGTGAGATGATGAAAGATTTAATGTGGAATTACATATAGTTCAAATCTAATTTAAAAACTATTTGTCATATATGAATTTATTATGGTAAAGAGTCAAATGAAAATATATCTAGAGTCAAAATTCACATTACAAGTTTTAATGTGTTTTGGGAAAGTAAATGTTACAAGTGTAAAATAACATCTTCAAATATAAGAAAAGAGCTGATTATTTTTCAAGAATAAATAAACTCATTAAAGCTCAATTTATATATAGAATATATTGAGAGTGTTTGATATTACCAAGGAATTATATGTATTCAACAATCCTTGTATTATGACAAAAAATGAGGGCTATAGTAATAACTTTCACTTCGACTTCAAAATTTATATATAAAAAGCTGCGGCTACGAGATTCGTCAAAACTCAACATGAAAGTTGTAGAATTTTTTATTCCCTTTCAACCACCCAGAAATCACATCGATGAGCTAATATAAAAATGGGGTTAATTTAATTTTTTAAAAATTATTTTCATGATCGCCCGTCGTGACTGGCAGCGTTAAGCTGCGGGTCATCGATCGCTAAGCTATTTTTAATTTTTTTTAAGTGAACTAATTAGCTAATTATATTATTAATTAGAGCTAATTTAAAAAATTAAACCTAAGAAAAGATGATCTATTCGTCTCTACTACGGGCAAAAAAAAGTAACACAATTCCTCCTCTCTCTCTCGCTCTATTCCGGCTACACGTCAACCGAGCAACAAGCCTCACACGACTCCTGTTCTTTCTCGCTGCCTGAACCTTGAAACTCGCATATACCCCAAGTCGCTCACTCCAGTCGACGGGCACTCATTTTTCTCGAGCTTCTCCTTTTTTTTCTCTCCGCATCCATGAGCGCAGGAAGCCTCCTGTTCTCATCCACGGTACCCCTCCTGAGTTCTTTTCCTTCTTAAAATATCACGAAGCTACGGCCGAATTCTCTCCTACTTAGGTTGAAGCCACTATCCGCTGCTCTTCTCCGTGGCCCCTACGCTACTTCATCCATAGCAATCAGTGGCGGCAAGGATGACTTTACATCCAAGGTTCTGAAAAAAAATCCCAAAACAGGTGGAGCCCAGATTTCTCGTCGGTGAGAGATTTCTCATGCTAAGGGACAAGCAGGGATCAGGGAAACCTCCTAGCTTGAAAATTCTTCAGCTTGTTAAGCAATTTCTTGGTGATTGTTATGGGAGTAGCAGGAAGAATGGACGTGAGGGCACTGGAGAGCATGAAAGTCAATCTCAGATCCAGGTTTATCTCAAGGACATTCTCAAGGAATTCAAGGGCCAGCTTTACATTCTCGAGGAGGTATTTAGAGAGAACTTATATGAGGAAGAGGAGTTTGAGAGGGACATACGCGAGCTTCCCTTGCTGAGCTTTGAGGATTTCCAGAAACATATGACGGATGGTAAGATCAAGCAATTGACATCAAAATCATGGTTTGTGCCCCTGCTGGTGTTGGTTATTAGGTACAAAAGCTGGTTTCGAGCAAGGTGTTATTTCGATTTAGTTTTAAAGTTGTTAAGTAAATGATAAACTAAACAAATATTTGTCTATTTATAAATGAGCGAACAACAATCCTTTGTTCGATCGTGTTCTCGATTTATAAATAAATAAAGAATTTATATTAAATTTTATATTTATGTCATTAAATATTTTAAAATTGATATTTAATTTAATTATAAAAATAGTTAAAATTTTTTAAATAAAATAAGCTAAAATATATTAGTAATTATTATTATAGGTTTTTATATAATTATGCATTTATGCTTACTTTTATTTAGGTTTTAGGTGGTATTAGTTAATCCCGTGGAATTTATATTAACCTAGGATTTAAAATAAGACGGCTGACGAGCGGCGATATCTATATTGCCCTATCTCGACTCGTTCGCATTTCTGACCCTCTCGACTCTCTCTCGCCTAATCCTAAGTCCCTCGACTCCCTCTCGTCGGTGTTTTGGCCAATTTCTACTCTTCTTAGCAAGAGTCTTACGAGTTGTGTGAGTTTTTGAAGTTGCAAATTGCAATGGTAATATCTGTAAGCAATAGTAACCTCGGATGCGATCTCTGATTTGGGTTTGGATCATTATTTTTCTTGTTTTATAAGGCTTCTACTTGGGACTGTCGACTTTGCATGTCTATCATTATTTTCTTCTTTATCAAGCTTCTACTTGGTTTCATGTTAAAAGGAGAAATGGTCTTAACTTTTACAATTTGTGACTCGATTTTTGTTTGTAGACTTGAGTCACTTGATATATGTCTTATATGTTGTTATGGATATATTATTATTTGGTATCTTTGATAACACTGGGTTTAAAATGGCCATTATTCTGCTGTCTCTGTTATTTGGGAGCTATATATTGCTGTCTCTGTTTGATTTCTCATTTTCTTTTACTCTTCTCAGTTCTCTGTTATTTGGGAGCTATATATTGCACTTCTCATTCTAAATTGTCTTGGCCATTACTCTCTGGTTTGTCGTCATTACATTACTCTATGTCTCATTATTTTGGAAATATATGTAATATGTTGCTCTGTTTGATTTTTCTTCGTTGGCATGGATATTGGATAGTTTGATACTATTTATTTTGGTTCCATTGCATTGTTATCTCTGTTGGCATGGATACTATTTATTTACGTTATTATTATTTTGTTTAGTGTTGGCATCAATGGCATGGATACTATTTGAAATTTGGTGGTGATAGTAGATTAGCTTAATTATGTATAGCTTGGAGTTGCAATTTTTTTTGAGCTTATTAAATGAGAAGAGTAACAGAATATTGAATATGAAGTTTACTATGGAGATTGGAGAGGGTGTATGTGTATGTGGTCCTAAGTACTAACTCATATTTTCTTTTTTATTTAGTGTACAATCATGTCTATGTGGATCATTCTCGATGCATCATGTGGTAATGATTTAGTTGTAGGTAATGATATACCAAGTACTTCACAACAAGTTGAATCAGAGGAGCATACATTTGAGACTACTAGTCGATGTCCTAAGAGAGGTATGAAGAGTATCTTCGATGTGGGAGTATTTTATAGAAACCATACGTATTTAAGGAGAGTATACCCTCTTTACAATGCATATATTATATATTGTCGAAATTTCATAAATCAAAAGCGGCACAACTTCACAACTTTTTTAGCCATGTGAAGGAATGTGAAAAATCAAGGCCAAGAATAAGCGGGTTGTTGAATTGGACAAAAAGGCAAAAAAATTAAATTTTATGCCTTTTGATGTCAACTGAAATTGAGATTCCATTATTCCATGACCCCAAAATTATGATCATCTTGATTAGGAGATAATTGGAAAGATGATTGCATGTATCCGTTTAGGATGGTTGAGCATATGTGGTTTAATATTCTTTTGAAGGTATTGAATCCCAATTATGAGAAGGTATCTAGAAACACAATTAGAAGTGATTGCATGAAAGTTTATGAAAAAAAAAGAGAGATTGAAAACTTTTCTTAGAGCATTCATAGAGTTTCTTTGACTTGATTGTTGGACATCAAATCAAAAAGGGCTACATGTGCTTAACAATTCACTTTATTGATGATTCTTGGCGGTTGCATAAGAGAATCATCGCTTTATTGAGCTTGATCCTCCACACAGGTACTTTTATTTGTGATGCTATATGTGATTGTTTTAGATTGGAATTTGCGGGACAAGGTATCTACTATCACTGGATAATGCTAGTAATAATGATGTTCGCAAATACTTTAAAAAATAATTTTCTCAAGAGGAAGTTACATTTTCGTGGTCATTTCTTTCATGTTAGATGTTGTGCTCACATCTTGAATATCTTGGTTCAAGATGGGTTGAAAGTGCAACAAATAGCGTTAAAATAAGGAGACGATAAAATACCTCAAAAATCTCCTTCTTTTACATAAGTTTGTTGAAGTGGCGAAAGCAGTTAGGGGTCCCTACTTCAAAGGGATTATGTATATTCTGTTCCTACAAGGTGGAACTCCACTTACTTAATGCTTGAGTCTTTTTTTATTTATGTGTTCATTCATTATTGTCGAGATTAACTACAAGTGGTTACCTTAGATTGAATGGCATATATGGCGATTAGAAGGTTTCTTTCTGTTTTCCATAATGTGACAAAATGGTTTCGTGTTCTTCTTATCCAACTACCAATTTGTTTCCTACAATCATGCATGTTAAGAAATTGCTTAATGAAGAGTGCAATTCCTTGGATCAATTTGTCAAGCAAATAACTATGAAAATTAAATTTGACAAATATTGGGAGAATGCAATACTCATGGTTGTGTGCGTGCTTGATCCACGCCTCAAAATGAAATTCATTACTTTTACATTTCTAAAATATACTCTAGTTTTGAGGTAGAGTCCAAGATTAAGAGCGTTGAGGATGTTATTTGGGAGATATATAATCGGTATTGATAGATAGTGCTTCAAGCTCTTGTGAGTTATCATCACAAGCAATAGTTGTGCCCTTTTCATCAAACTTTGATATGTTAGGATTTCTTGATTTTGTTGTTGCTTGGGTTCTATTCATCAAAATCGATTTGCAAATATATTTGGAGGAAGGATTATTTTGAGCAATAGTGATTCTTTTGATGTTCTTGAGTGGTGGAAGATGAATACTCTCAAGTATCTATTTTGTCCAAGATGGCTAGGGATGTTTTTAACAATTCCCATCACCATTGCATCGAATCGCATTTAGTCTTTGGTGGTAGAGTTCTTGATGATTATAGGAGCTCTTTATCACCAAAATAGTCAATGCACTTGTATAGCTAGTTGGATTAGAGGCACTTTCAACATTAAAGATCCTTTGGTACTTTTCCAACTTACTTTAGTCTATTTAATAAATTTGATAAATTTCATTCTATAATGTCATTATCCACTTTTATTTCAGCAAGAGTTAATGGAGGAGGAGAACCTTTATGTTAAACTACCGGAAAATATTTAGCTTTGGAGAAGGATACAACCATATCAGCGATTTCGAAAGATATTACTTATGTTGTTTCATTATCTTGGTTTACTTATTTTGATGATTAGCTTTGGCGATATTCACTTTAATCTTTGTCGACATTTTCCTTACACAAAACAGAATGCATTTTTTGTGTTATCGCATCTAAAACCTTATGTTTTCCTCAATCGCTTTTTAGATCATTATATTTTCCTTAAATGGTCATATTGCATCATTATTGTTAGTGTATGCATTACCTGCTATCCTTCAAATTTTGTATTTTCTTACTTAGATGCTATGATTGTCATTTATTTTCTGACAAGTTTCAAAATAATTTTTTTCATTTTTCTTTTGTTGTGTGTATTTTGTGATCCGAACCGTAATATGCTTGGGAGTTCAGAAATTTCTGTGGTTGCTTTCTCAATTCTCACCCCACGAATCTATGTTTCTACAAAGCTAGAGTTTCCAATGTAGGATTTTGGCAAAGGAGACTATTCATTTTGTTGAAAGAAAATTTATTGCTTTCCTTTTCTTCATTACAAACTATTAAACCTTTTGTTTGCTACACTTGGGGAAGATAAACACCGCTTATTTTGGTTTCTTCTAGTGAAATAAAGAATTTCTTTCTTTATTTTCTCTTGTTCATTGCATAAACGCTTTAAATTTAATTGACTCTGAATTGACTATGAGTTTATTGCGAATTTTCGTCCTTGTTTGTCGGGTCGGTTTGGTTCTTTGTTGTCTGGTTTTCTTTCATTACACATATGTCTCGGTTTTGTTCTTTTGCATCCCATCGCTAAAGATCTTCATGCTACACTTTCAATTTTAACAGATTTATTAATGTGTAATATCACCGAATTACACATTAATGGGCTATGGTAAGATCTTTTGATACACTGGTCAATTTGGAAGATCACATATTAATGTGTAATATCACTTGTGATATTACATTAATGGTAAGATCTTTGATGCTACACTTGGTCAATTTGCAGAGAAGCATTAATGTGTAATATCACTGATATTACATTAATTGATGAAAACTATAAATAGATGTAGATGCAACTTAGCTTGATATTTGACTGTATGTATTTTCAAATATTTAATTTAATTTTTTGAGATTACATTTTGTCAATTTTCTGGATGTCTATCATTTAATCAATGATATATTTAATACAATGCTACACTTATTTTCATTTTTTTACGTGATCCTAGTCTTATTAATATTAATCTTTCATTTTATCATTTTGTGATTTTATTGTCATTTTTTGTGATTTTATTTTGTCAATTTGGAACAAATGCTACACTTATTTTTTTTTTTTTTACGTGATCCTGCCTTATTAATATTAATCTTTCATTTTATCATCTTTTTGAATGTCTAATATTCATACAACCATTAAGCTATCACGAAGATCAACGATTATTTATTTTAGCACTCATAATATTTATTTTATAATTTTTCGCTTTTGGGCTATAACATAAGTGACATGTGATTCAACATTCAAGACGTAATTGGTTGGATTTTGAAGATAGAAATGTTTGGAGAAGACTATAAAACTTTGACATTAAAGCTAAAGCAAATGATTTGATTAGAAATTGATATTTGGAAATTGTAAATTTTGTATTTTCTTAGCTTTTATTTTTTAAAATTGTAAGTTGTATATGGTCATATAAAATTTTAGGTTGAATTTATTTTAGAAAGTTATAAATCAGAATTTGTAAATTATATAAGTTATGAATTTGTAAATTTGTATATGCATATATGATATATGAGTTTGTGAATTTTGTTAGTATAAATTAGTATTTGAAGTTGTGTTCAATTTTGTGTAAAAAAAATGATTTTGAATCTCTTGAAAATTATTTAATTTAAGAACATAAATTTTAACTGTATATAATTTTGATTTTTAAATCTTTGAATGAATCTCTAATTTTAATTTTTTTTGTGTAACAAAGCTTTTTTTTAGTGTAAAAATAATAATTATGATTGTATATAATTGTATATTTTTTAGCTTTAATTTTTGTCAATAGTATTTCAGTTTTTCACTGCATAAGATTTTAATAATTATTTTTTAATTAAAAATAAAAAAATAAAAATTATAAAAATATAAAATCGAGCTAATTTCGAGCCGAACACGAGCCTAAAACGAACACGAATATTTTTTGAGAGAACACGACAATGTATTTATTTTGAACACATTTCGAACAAAAAAATAATAAGCGAGAATCTGACAACGGCTCGCTCGCTTCGAGTTCTTTCGTTTACCTATTGGTTATAGAGATTTCATTATTGACCTGAATGAAACACTTGGAGACAAAAAAAAACTTACAGAAGACAAGATGGGCTATTAAGCTAAGTGTTACTCAGACAAAGGTGATCTTGGAGGAGTACAAAGGTGTATAGTATGAGATAGAGAAGCAAATGATGGTATTTGAAAATCCTGTTATGCTCAGTAGAACTAATGGGTAGAAGATCATTGTCATAGTGTCACAAAATATGTTATGCTCGGTAGAGTCGAAGGCAAATAGACTCCTGCAACCCCATGGATGATGTCGAAGGCTTAATTTTAGATTGACAGGAGACCTAAACAAGAACAAATAAAAGTGTTGACGAGCTTAAATTGAACTTAAATTGAACTTATTTGAAAATGATAAATTAAATAATAAACCAACAAATATGTTTTTTTTTATCGGTATTTGAAGATCCCTATGCTAGTAATAGATAGAAGATCATGGCAGTGTGTCAAAGACAGCGTTATGCTCAGAGAGTTGATGGGAAGGTCGAATAGCCGTTCGCTTATGTGAAGATCTGGAAGGTCAAAAATTGAATACTTAATTAATTTAATACAAAATAAACTCTAAGCTCAAAATTAAAATATGAATTGAAATTGTAGGTGTTTGAAGACCTCATTATGCTCAGTAGAACTGATGATTTTGAAGATCCTTCTATGCTCAGAAGAACATGGCGGGATTGAATATTACGGCAGTTAATCATCAACGTTGCTTAGAAAGAGTGTAGTAAAAGCCCCGATGTAGCCTATGTGGGGCGATCGGAAAGTCTGAAATTTGGATTGACACAAAGCTTAAATATGATTAAATAAGAGTATTAATAAGCTTAAATTAAACTCAAATGAAAAAATGATGAATCGAAGCCAAACCTATGGTTAAAAAAATTTTAAAGGTCTTTAAATAAGAATGAGTCTATACGCTTTTTAGCGATCACAAGCTAAGTTTCATTGAAACTTAAAGAACTCAATGAGATATAAACTAAATGCAAATAAATGAATATTAATATAAATAATTGAATAAGATTTTAAAAAAATTCATACACGGATTCAACATATTATACAACGTAAGGCGTTAATTAAGGCATTCTTAGATACACCTACATGTGACATAAAGATTTAAAGTGTGTAAATATCTAAAAAAGGCTCGCAGGTAAATTGGAATCAATTAAATATTAATCAAAAAATCTAATAAGATATTAGATCATATAACATCTTCTATGCCGATTCAACATATAAACAATACGTAAGGCGTTAATTAAGACATTCTTAGATCTACATATCTCATAAAGATTTAAAGTGTAAATTTTAATATTTGAAAAGGCTGCGTAGGCTAAATTGGAATCAATTAAATATTAATCTGAAAAATCTAATGAGATATTATATCAATCTATAACATCTTCTACGCCATCAGATTTATAACTCTTCGTACAACCAGACAGAAGGTGTTAGCTTAAATTCTAAATAGACTTCAAATATATTAATTTTGCATAAATTAGGGAGCAACTATCACTCAATTCAAGTATTTCAGGACTTGTGCAATTATTTGAAAGAGATGAATTTTTGTACAAAATATAAAACAATCTTCAATACAATTTGATATTTCCAAATTAGTACATGTATTCTAAATAACCACCGCATGGCCCGAACTATCGAATGCTTAAACTTAATGTCGAGGATCTTTGCATGGGTTGATTCATTGGTCTGGTAGATTGGGTTAACAAAATCTAATGATGTTGTTATAGCTTTCTCCGCCTGAGAAAATCTCTGAGAAGCTAATTCTGTCATTTGGTAGTATAACGACTATCTCCTAACTCCCCAATGATAACTTAGTTGATTGAAGATATCAACTCGAGGGGTAATCATTATTATTAAAAATATCTAAAATATTTATATCCAAAATTCTCAAATTCAAAATCCTCAAAATATAAATATAAGTCTAACCCTCTATTATTAATTTAATAGAGTCAACAAGATCTGAAATAATAAATTAAATGATTTAAATACCCGTATGGGCCCCGACACTATACTGAATGCTCAAATTTAGTGTCTGAGGATGTTGTGCGGATTGTTTCTGCAGTCTTAAGGTAGTTGTTAACAAAACCTAAAATCTATTATAAAATTTCAATATAAATATAATTTTATTATCGGCGAGAGGCGATCCTCCTAAGAGCTAAATAGAGTTGACAGAATCTAAAGTTCTCAAATATATTTGATTCAATCAATTAACCACACCAATGATGGCTGCGTTGAATGAAGATTTTAACTAGAGGGGATACTTACCATAAAAATGTGCTTGCAATCTCAAATTAAATTAATCAAACTCAAGTATCAATGCAAATGTAAAGTCAAATAAATCATCAAATTATAAATGCTTAAATGAAATTTAATTTATTTAAAACTTAAAGCCAAAAATTCAACTCACCTTCCACAATAGTTTGTTAAATGTGACAAATTAAGAAAACTCTAGCTGAAAAATGAGTCAAAGCTAAATCAAGTACACAACTATGTTTACTCTCAAACAATCTCATGTCAGCAAGGACGTGAGCCATGTTCTCTGACTGCATGGTTTGACCAATAGGCTCCACACATGATGTAGTTATGACCAGAGTCATCTGATCGGATGGTTGTCACCAAATGATCCCACTATATCACGATTACGACTGTAGCATGTATGCTCTCCAATAGCTCTAGTTTTGTGTTGTGAACCATAGGGTATACCTGATGGGGCAAAAAGTCTCATGTTAGCTAAGGTAGTCTTAAACTTGTCTCCTTAGACAAACACTGCCCCAGACCTACAAGGATTTCTTGGATGACGTAACCCATGTGTTGTTGATAAGGTTCAATTGGTCAGGTTGGGTTGACTACCTCTTCAGACTAAGTAGACTAGGGACCGCGACAACCCGGGATGATGGAACCATGGGATCTAGATCTGGCGCGTCATCGTTCCCCCAACTATACGCTTTAAGTTAAATGTAATGATAAATTTCATAATCTAAATTCTGAAACTTTATATGTTTCTACTATACGCTATGCATTTAGAAATCTAACAACCAGCCTTAATCAAAAGTTCTCTCTTACACATTGAGAGGGGTAATTAACTATAGGGGCTTGCACCTATAAGAAACCTGGAACCAGATCTAAAGTCCTCACCAAATGAGGAAAAATTCTCTCGGTAGCATCTTATCTACTATTCCACCCGCCTTCTGAAAATTACACTGACACTTTCAAATCACTCTCTTCAATTCATCAATATCGAATAATTGTCGAGGTTCATGGCGATTTTGAATACAATCATCTCTTTGAATTCAAGTATTTAAATTAAATTCGCTTGAATCATAATATTTTTTGTGTTATTGGTGATGTAAAATATAATGTGGATCAAGAAATTAGAGTTGAAGGTCCATTTACTAGATCTCAAGTTAATGTGAAGTGATAGAATCCACATAAAATAATTATATGGATGACATAAATAATAAGGTGACTTAATACCTCATATTAATATTGCCACCTTCCTTTTCCTCTATATTTTGAATTTTTATTCTTTTAAAAAACAATTGTGATTGTTATTAATAGCCTTATAAATCGCATAAATTGTTAGAATGATAGAGAAATATTATAAATTATTGAGTTATTCTTGTGGTTTGAGAATCTGGTAGCCAAACTTTGGCAATCTTTAATGAGAGCGCTAGAAATCCAACATTTCTTTTTTTGCCTTTATTAGCTAAGATAAGTTATTTTAATCTTTTTTCATACTTATTAACATCATTTCTAACCACTTACTAAACTATGGGCTTCAAAAATTTGCCACCGACCTCTCGATAAAGAGAGTATAATTTAAGTGTAGGTGAAATTTTTAAAAGGCAGATGGAATAGTAAATAAGGCACTACCCAGAGATTTCGTCCTCATTTGGTGAGGATGTTAGATCTGGTTTCAGGTTTCCTATAGTCGCAAACACTTATAGTTAATTTCCCTCTCAATACTGAGAGAGAAATTTGATTAAGGCTAATCGTTAAATTCGCAGTGCGTGGCGTATATAGCGACATGTGGAGTTTTAGAATTTAGATTTATGAAATTCATTATATTTAGCTTAAAGCGGATGGTTGGGAGAACGATGATGCGATCTAGATCCCATGGTTCCATCATCTCCGCTATCGTGTCAGTCTACAGTGAGAGGAGGTAGTCGACACAACCTGATCGAAAGATCCTTATCAATAACACATGAATTACGTTCTCAAATAAATCTTTGTAGACCTGGGGTGATGTTTGTCTAAGGAGACAAGCTTAAGTCTATCTTAGCTAATAGAGGGTTTTTTGCCCAATCAAGTATACCCTATGATTCATAACTCAAAGGGCAGAGCCATTGGGGAGCATATGGACTACAGTTGTGACCGTAATATAATGGTGTCATTTAGCAAAAATCATCCGGTTAGAAGACTCTCGTCATAACTACATCATGTGGAGCCTACTGGCCAAGCCACACATTAAGAGGACATGGGCCACGTCCTTGCTGGCATGAGATTGTTTGAGAGTAAACATAGTTGTATAATTGGTTTGACTTTTGTTCTTTTGTGAGCTAAAATTTTTCTTAATTTGTCACCTCCGACAAACAGTTACGGAAGGTGAATTAAATTTTTAGCTTTAAGTTTTTAATATTGAGTTTCACTTAGACATTTATAACTCAATAATATTTTAAGTTCTGTATTTAGATTAAGATTCAATCTAAGTTAATTTGCTTTGAAATTATAATCATATTTTGATTGAAGTATCCCCTCGGGTTTAGATCTCCATTAAACGACCATCATCGGGGTGTTGATTGCTTAGTTTATTATTTTAGATCATATCAACTCTATTAATTTTATAATAAAGGATCAGATCTTTTGTCATATGATAGAATTAACTTCTCAGAGATTTTATTAAATTAAAAATATTATAATATAATTATTGTATTTTTAGTTTTTGTTAACGACCGGTCTAAGACCAAACCGAATCAACTTCACATCCTCAAACACTCAAATTTAAGCATTCAATTTGAGCTCATCTCGTGTATTTGATTAGATAATTTAAATTGAAGGGATTTGTATAACATTACTTGCTTTAACTGAATTTGATTGCAAGTATAGATTTTTAGATAAAATTTTGACTGCATTTCGGTAGCATCTCGGTGTTGTCCCCACATAGGGGGCTGGGCCTACCCACCATGCCAAAAAAAGATATGTTTGAGCAGTGTAAACACCACGGCCAAATGCGTCATCCCACCATATCAAGAATGACATGTATGGGTCTCTGAAGTACCTGTATGAAGCGCATATTTTTCTGCCACGCTAAGAAAGGCGTTTATAGGTACTTATATATTTGCAATGTCAAGTTAAAATATTAATTTTAGCTTTGTTATTAAATTTTTATTAAGCAGTTTATTAATCATATCAATGTAAAAATTTGGTAGCATTTCGACATCGACATCATCCTCATAGGCTACCGGGTATGCTATGCGCCTGATACCAAGAAAGGCGTGTATGAGTGGTATAAACCACAGCCTGAATGCGCCTTCCCATCATGCCAAGAAAGGCATGTATGGAGCTCTAAGGTAGCTGTTGAAATAGATTTTACCGCCACGCTAAGAAAGGCGTGTACGGGTACTTATACACCTGCAATATTAATTTAAATAATAATTTTATATTGCAGTATAGTTTATTATCAAGTTGTATATGTCCCTCTATCGGTGTGAAGTTTGGCGGATTTTGGTATCCGATGTCGTCTCAGTAGGGGCTAGTATGTTACACCCACCATGCCAAGAAAGGCATGTATGGGTGGTATAAACCATGGCCTAAATGGGCCTTCCCACCATGCTAAGAAAAGCATGTATGGGATTCTAAGGTACCTGCTGAAATAAATTTTCCCGCCACGCCAAGAAAGGCGTGTACGGGTACTTATACACCTGCAATATTAATTTAAATAATAATTTTATATTGTGGCATGTAAGGGTGTGCATTATTTGGTTTTAACCAAAATATCAAATTGAACCAAAGTTTTTGAGTAATTTGGTTCGATTTTGAACTTAGTAATTTGGATTTTGGTTTTAATTAATGAAAAGTTTGGTTTTTGGATCGGTTTGTTAAATAAAATTTTGGATGGAACCAAATAAATCAAAGTAATTATATATAATACGGTATTATTAATTTATGTATAATAGGCTTATCTATTATATATTTATTTTTATTTATTTTTGAATACTTGGTAGGCACTTATTTGTAGGATCATTATCCAATTTTCCAAAATATTTTGGTCTCATAATATGGTAATATGGTTTTATCAACTTCTAAGTTCAAAACATTGTTCAGGTAAGTACAAAATTAATTTTAAATATTTTTTTTGCACATGAAGTAGTTAATTGCATTTTTGATTATATTTATGTTATTTTGCATATTTCTTGTTCATTATACAATAAAAAATTATGCAAATAATTTTTAAATGTAGCTAACTTCGATTTATCCAAAATCAAACCAAAATCATCGAACCAAATTATTATTCAGTTTGTTTGGTTTTGAATTTTATTTGGTCGATTTGGTTCAATATTTTTAAGAATCCAAAACCAATCGATTTTAAAAAATTATCATCCAATCCATCCAAATCAACCAAACGCACACTCCTAGGGGCATGACTTTATGTCAAGCTGTGTAAGCCCTCCTGAATGTGCCATCCCTAATCAAGGTTTTGACTATTTTATAGGGTCTCAAATAAGAGGCGTTGCCTTCACCTTTAACATAATTTAAGTACCATCCGACTCAAAAAAAGGGTTGTTTGCATTACTCTTAAAGTCATGTTAACTTTCTTTTCCATGTCAAAACCAACTACATTAGAAGACAGAAACCCTGTTAAGTTCATCACAGGCATCTGACATGATTTGGCCAACCCAAGTGAACTAATGTGATACAATGAACAAATATGTTGAGATAAATTATAATGAAATGACTCTCCTATCAGTGATATTATCTTATCTCTTACAAATGCATTCTCTGAAATGCTAAATTTCAAGTTCACATCTAAAAACCTTTTGTCAGCCATTTCTTTTAATCTTCTCTGAACTTCAATAGGTTGAAGGTTTGAATAATGTTGTTGTCTTATGTATATGACATCTTTACCTCCCATCTTCATGCCAACAATAATATGGGTGCCAAACTTTTCAATGAGCCTTACTAAGGTAGTTGGATCCCATGATGATGGGACAGACTCTTTGACATGATCTTAGTTCAATATGAGATTTTGCTAGAGCAACAGTGCAAAGGGTTATAAACCATCCATCAAATGCTAGAGCTTTTGTATTTGCAGCATCCTTCTACCTATTATTTGAAAACTCAAACATATGATTGAATAAGCCAGAAGAAAGTTTACTGGAGAGAGAAAGCTCTTGATTAAACTATTCTGACATCTGCTAAAAAAAAAGAGAACATCATATCTGAATCACATTCATTTGCTTTACCACATTTGATCACCTTCGAATCATTGGATACAGTTATCCCTCCAGGAAGAACAATATCCTGAGTCTCATCCCCATCAAGCTCGATTAGACACGGAACAAGTGACTTGCTTGGTACTTCATGAATATCATCATTCTCAATAGATGCAATCTCAATCGACCAGCGTAACCTTCAAAGCCATTTAATCATGCCAATTTACAATTTTCCAAAATATGAATCCGCTAGCATAGCCCACTTCCAAAAAAACTCTAAACAAATATAAGCCTCCTTTGTAACCGACCGCCAAAGACTAGCATATATATAAACATGTTGTCTCAATCTCAGGATCTCTCCACAAATCAATGCAACCAACAAAGTCTCCATTTTAGGCTCCTCCTCAGCTCGACATCGAGACGTTTCGTGCCAACAAAGGCGACCTAAACACTCTAATTTTCAGCAGATAGCGAGGCACGACACAACTGAATCGTCCTCAGAACAGTGAAAGTAGAGACGATATCAAGTAAATAAAAAAATGAAGAGATGCATGGACTTTCAACATAAAGGAAAGAGCGTAAGCAATTTTGAGGGCAAAAAAAAATGGGGAGGAGGCAAAGGGATCCAGAGAAGAGAATGATTTATGAAGCAATTGAAGGAGAGATGGCCATGTGATCCAGCTATGCATCTGGGGAAGGCCGTTTAGTTGAGCAGGAGTGAGATTCATTCTTAGAATAGAGTCGAGCCATGAGATAGAGTCCTTTTAGGTTGTCTTGTAGGTATATAAAGGCTCATTTTATTTAACTAATTAATTAACCCTAATTTAAAATTTTGCAATGAGATTATTATATAATTAATATATATATTGATTTAAAGTTATTCGATGTTGACGTACAAGCTCCGTTCGATAGAAGGTCATTTGGTTCACATTGGTATCGAATCAAAGTTAATTTCAGTTCAAATTTCATGTTGTCGCTTCCGATCGCTCGATATTCACGCATACTCATCCGAATTGAGCTCGCACAGTCTCATTTGATAGGTTTTGACATTTTAATGCTAACAGAATGATTGGCGGCTTCCCTATCTCGATATACGTTGACATCGGCGATCCTTGATTCCAAATTATACAAGATATCTATTCTGATCAATTTTCACATTCTGAACACGATGGCAGAGTCTGTTCATCAATCGAAGGTCATTTTGACTAATTTTTGGTGCTATCGAGTGGATTTCTCCTCCGATTTGTGTGTTGTTGTATCTGATTACTCGATAGTCATGCATACTCGTTCGAATTGAGCACAAAAAGTCTCTTTTAATAGGTTTTGACATCTTGAAGCTAACAGAGTGATCAATTTTAAGAACAGAGATCGTTTGAGCAATGTCGCAACTTTTTGACCTCGATATGAGTGTCAGGACATCATCGACCATCCTTCTTGATTAGTCGGCCGTCGAATTATGTAAGATGCTTATTCTGATCAAATTTGATATTCTGAATGTGATGACAAAGTCTGTTCATCAATCAGAGATCATTTTGACTTATTTTTTTTTTTTGAGTGCATTTATTTATTCGTCTAGCTCATCATTCATCTTGTGGACTTATGGCTCATGCATGGGTCAACATAAACCTTCTATATTTCATAAGCCTTCTTATTTCTTTAACAATACATCTCTACTTCATTACAAATCAATTTTTACACCTAAACAACCTCTTATATTCAGTCATTTTTTTACATGCTTTGGTTGGTTAGTTCTCTTTTTGGGTTATTTTGGAATTTCAATTTGAATCTTAAGTTGAGTTAGAAATGACCAATTTTTGGCCAATTTATGAAATGATTCAAGCTAAACTTATTTAATTTGTAAAATAATACTTGTATTAATATATATATATATATATATATATATATATATATATATATATATATATATATAGAGAGAGAGAGAGAGAGAGAGAGAGAGAGAGAGGAATATCATTACCCTTTCATTGGCCATGGCCATGATGGCGCTTTCCATGATACGAGAATTCCACATGAAACCCAGGAATTTTATAAACTTGTTCTCCTATTTTTTTTATTAATTGTTGGATAGAAATAAAGGAGGGTTAATAGTGAGAAGGCAGAAGAAGTTTAATGACATCTTTTTTCATTGTTGTAAACATATTGAGGGTACTCACCTTGTCTGGTCATTGGAGCATTTGGTCTCGTACACTTCTCCAAACTCACAAGGCGAAACAAACAAAGGGATAAAGATTGAATTTTTAGACGGAGGAAGAACCAAAGGTTGAATTGTTAAGGGAGGAAGCTGACGTGGGAATTACTTACAAGATCGACGTTCTCATTTTTTATCTGTTCCTACGAGATGGAAGCCATCACAATTGAGAAGGTGAAGAAAAAGAAACGGAAGGGAAGATTAAGGGGAACAAGGAGAAAGGTACGCAACATAGATAAGAGAGTTATGCTCGAGAGAAAGGGTCAAATTTAAGTGGTATTGGTGGTGATTCATCTACTTATAATCTAGAGATCCCTACATGAGGAGAAAATATTACATCAGTCCGCGTAGCTTACGTGCGGACTCAATCCATGTGGTGTTAGTATTTTTCCCGTTTTAGCGGTTAACGGGCGATAACATAGCGACGGTCTTTGTAAAGGATGGTATTCACGCGCCTTACTTCCTGGCGACCCATAAGCGTCATTGGAATGTGCAGGAGGAATTTAAAAGAAATATATAGATAGATTTAGGATTTAGGTTTAGTTTTTTCAGGCAAAATGAGCTCAGAAGAGAAATAGAAAATCTCATTTCCTTTTTACAAAAGAATCATGAAGATGGAGAATGTTGAGGAAATAACGACCAATTTAACTGATGATCTATTAAATAGAAATTCATCAGTAATATTTCTTGTGCATTTTTTCTATGATTTGTTAGTGATATTCCTGGTCTGTTTGAAGAAAATATGTTCATTACATTCCATTAGAAGCAATTTGGATGCTTTTTTGTTGAATTTAGGATTTTTAGTATTATTTTGCATATGTACTCTCAGCCTCTTTGGAGGTACGCATTTAGGACTTCTTTTTCCAGTATATTTTGTCTGTTTCTTGAGATAATGTTCATTACATTATAATGGAAGCAATTTGATGGCTGCTTGGATGATTTATGTGAGCTTTTTTGCATCTGTACTCTCTATACCTCTTTGGAGGTTACAGAGCATTTAGGACTTCTTTTTCCAGTTTATTTTGCCTATTTCTTTTGATTATATTTAGGGCATTCTAATGGAAGTATTTGGAGAATTTGTTTGGGTAGTTTTGGGTATTTTGTCTGTACTCTCTGTACCTCTTTGGAGGAAAGCATTTATTTCTTTTGCGTTTATTTTGCCTACTTCTTTTGATTATGTTTAGGGCATTCCAATGGAAGCAATTTGATGGTATTGGATTATTTGGTGTCTTTTTGCATATGTACTCTCTGTCTTTGGAGAGCATTAAGGACTTCTTTTTTCAGTTTATTTTGCCTACTTCTTTTGATTATGTTTAGGGCATTCCAATGGAAGCATTTGGAGGCTGTTTGGATAGTTTCTGGGGGATATTTTGCATCTGTACTCTCTGTACCTCTTTGGAGGGTACAGATCATTTATGGCCTTTTTTTGGTTTATTTTATCTGTTTCTTGAGATTATGTTTAGGAAATTTCAATGGAAGCAATTTGGAGGCTGCTTGGATAGTTTGGGTGAGTATTTTGAATATGTACTCTCTGTACCTCTTTGGAGGGTACAGATCATTTATGACTTCTTTTGCGGTTTATTTTGCCTACTTCTTTTGATTATATTTAGGCATTCCAATGGAGCATTTGGAGGTTTTGGATGGTTTGGGGGATATTTTGCATCTGACTCTATACCTCTTTGGAGGATCATTTAGGACTTCTTTTGCGTTTATTTTGCCTACTTCTTTTGATTATGTTTAGGGCATTCCAATGGAAGCATTTGGAGGCTATTTGGATGGTTTTTGGGTATTTTGTACTCTCTACTTTGGGGATCTGAGCATTTATGGACTTCTTTTGTCAGTTTATTTTGCCTACTTCTTTTGATTATATTTAGGGCATTCTAATGGAAGCAATTTGATGCCTGATTGGATTATTTCTGGTGGGTATTTTGCATCTGTACTCTCTGTACCTCTTTGGAGGGTACAAATCATTTTTCTCCTTCTTTTGCCAGTTTATTTTGCCTGATTCTTTTGATTATGTTCATTATATTCCAATGGAAGTAATTTGATGGCTGCTTGGATAATTTCTGGGTGGTTTTTTGCATCTGTATTTTGTAAAATATTTTTGTATTTGTTTGGCCAGGTAAATATGGTCAATGAGCTGTGCGATGATAAAGTCGTGATGTCTAATGACCCAAATTTGGGAAAACTCTTTTGGCACCATTGAATGAAACGGATTATGCAAATCTTGTGATATGCACATCAAATTAAGGTGTTGGAAGGACCATACTAGTTATTGGCCAAACTCAAAGAAATTGAAATCAAAAGATTTTTTATGTGCAAAAGCTGGTCGGAAGAAGTTTGCCAGTCTAAATGGCTTAACAAAATTCCAGAAAGTTGATACTGAAGCGGTTGTCCTATGATTAGATTCTCTGTTGATTTGGAGGGGATGATTAAACCGTGAAAGTCATAATCATTTTTGGCGAGCCCGACTACATCTTCTCAAATCACGATGCATTAGCGATGAAAGGCGTCCGTGTTGAAGACAATGATAGAGGTATTAGAGCAACGATGCATTCTATCTAGCGAGAAAGTTGGCGTAGAATATCTCGGGTTCACAAAGAGATGCTTTTAATTTTATTGAGAAGTGAAAAGATCGAGGATTATAAATGGTGACAGTAATGCATTAATATAGTTGTTTAATGAAAGGCAAGCAGCGGATGTGATGTTTGCATGGGATGTACAAGTTGATGAGTCGCATTACTTAGTAAGGTTTTTTTGGAGCAATGTCATGTCTAAGATAGAATATGATTGTTTTGGGTATGTGATAATTTTGATACAAGCTATCATCAATAAATATAATCTTGTTTGTGCCCTCTTGTTGGAGTGAATCATCAGGCAAATATATTATTTGAAGTAGCCTTTTATCGAAGAGATAATTGAGTCATTCTCATGGCTATTCCAAACATTTCTTGGTTGATGAGTGTGACATCATAATAATATTCAGATCAAGATCGGGCTATGAGCTATCAAAATTGTATTGCCGCATACTCATCATAGGTTGTGCCAATGGCATATTTCAAAGAAAACTCCTTCCAAGATTCATTGCTTTAATAGTAATAAGATAGTACAAGGGCTATTTTATAAATGCATGAGTAAGTGTGACTCAGAGGAAGAGTTTAAGGAAGCTTGGTTTTCCATGCTAGAAGAAGGCAATTTGCATGATCATGCTTGTCGAGCTTTATAAGATTAGATCCAAGTGGTCCACTTGTATTGTGACTCATTCTGCATGGGCATCTTGTCAACGCGTAGTGAGTCCATAAACAATGTATGTCATGGAATATCTAAATCAACAAGTTCTCACGATTATTTCTTGGGGTTGGAAAAGGTTATGGAGACATGGCATGAATGAATATGTGAAGACTTCAAGTGTAGCCATCCGATTGTTCTTGTTGTTAAGATAGTCAATTCTAAAATAAGGCTATGTTTTTTGCATGGAGTTGGAGGCCTATTAATAACTAAGTCGGATGTGACACCATGGAGTATTTGGTGAAACTTAGAAAATAAAAAATGCATCAAAATATGGCTGTGCATTTTGATAGGACTACCAGAAGTAACTTGTACTTGAAATTTGAAATGATGGGATTACTTTGTGCCTTGTATCGAGTTCTTAGTCGGAAGATATTGTGCATTGACAAGTATCTTCTCATGCGATGGTCTACCAGAGCAAAGAGGGATATTTACATTGATAGTGCATACAAAAAATTAAGAGATGTGGCAAGCACAGATGGAAATGCTTCTGGCATTATTTTTCGGAACCACATAAGTCGATATGCATATCAAATAAGCGTCAGGGCACAGGGCAATAAGAGAGCTGAGGACTATATGCTTGGATCCCTAGAAAAACTATATGATGATGTCGACTCTATAATAAGTGAGAATTCTCCTCCAGCTGACAAAGTAGTTAAGAAGAAGAAGTCAACCACAATAGATAAGGGAAAAGACATCTTAAAGGATCCAGTTAAGCAACGTCCAAAGGGTGTTTCCAACTCAAGGCTTAAGGGATATTGGGAGAGATCCAAGAAAGACAAGAGTAATTTTCTATTTACAAATTAGTTTTTAGTATTTTAAATATTACTGTTAATCCTCAAACCCTTCTACTTTTTTTGTTGTAGAAACCAAAGTACTGGTCGATAGTGTTCTTTGAGCGTGTTTCATCACAAGTTTCATCACCTTTCTCTGTTATGCGAGTATTTTTTTGAGTATGCACAAATATCACACATCAATGCTGTAAGAAATCATCAACTAATACGATGTTCTACATGCGAATTTAACTTCGAGCTCCATAATCAATGTCGGTGAAGAATAAGTTGATGATGGATATTATTTCAGAAAAATATTTTGATGCATGACATTATCGGTTGTGTTCTTAGTATACAATATTTTCGTAATGCTTTAGAGTCCCAAATATGACTCTCTTTAACTTAAGACACACCAAGATGTTTAGGCGTATTTAGCTAGGGATTTTCTCTTGATTTGTAGCTCATAGTGATTGAGTTAATCCCTTGAGGACCTTGTAATCATTAGGATTTGATAAATATGTGCTATGTTTTATCACTCTCTTGAGTGATCATTTATTCCTTTTTTAGTTTATTTTGCACGATTCTAAATAATGTTCATTACATTCCAGTTCAGGCAATTTGAAAGCTGTTTGGATTTCTAGGTATTTTTTCCATCTATACTCTGTGTATCTCTTTGGAGGGTACAGATTGTTTGAGTCTTTTTTTCAGTTTATTTTGCCTATTTCTTGAGATTATGTTTAGGTCACTCCAATGGATGCAATTTGATGGTTGCTTGGATGATTTCTGGTTATTTTGTTGCATCTGTACTCTCTGTACCTCTTTAGAAGGTACAGAGTATTTATGGACTTCTTTTTCTAGTTTATTTTGCCTATTTCTTGAGATAATGTTCATTACATTACAATGAAAGCAATCTGGGAGCTACTTGGATGGTTTGGGGAGGTATTTTGCATCTGTACTCTCTGTACCTCTCCTGAGGGTACAGATCATTTATGGCCTTTTTTCCAGTTTATTTTACCTGATTCTAGAGATAATGTCCATTACATTACAATGGAAGTAATTTGAAAGCTGTTTGGATGGTTTTTGGGTGGTATTTTGTATCTGTACTCTCTGTACCTCTTTGGAGAGTACAGATAATTTTTGTCCTTTTGCCAGTTTATTTTGCCTACTTCTTTTGATTATGTGTAGGGCATTCTAATGGAAGCACTTGGAAATTTTGTTGGATAGTTTTGTATTTTGCATATGTACTCTCTGTACCTCTTTGGAGAATTACATCATTTATCTTTTTAATTTATTTTGCTTTTTTGAGATTATGTTTAGAATTCCAATGGAAGCAATTTGATGGTGCTTGATAATTTTTGTATTTTGCATCTACTACTCGTACCTCATTGGAGGTACATATCATTTATGGACACTTTTTTTTTTATTATTTTTACTATTGATTATTTAGGCATTCCAATAGAAGCAATTTGTTGGCTGCTTGGATGATTTCTAGATATTTTTTTGCATCTGTACTCTTTGTACCTCTTTGGAGGGTACATAGCATTTAGAGACTTCTTTTTTCAGTTTATTTTGTCAGTTTCTTGAAATAATATTCATTACATTTCAATGGAAGCAATCTGGGAGCTACTTGGATGGTTTGGGGGATATTTTGTATCTGTACTCTCTGTACCTCTTTGGAGGGTACAGATCATTTATGTAATTTTTTTCCAGTTTATTTTGCCTGTTTATTGAGATAATGTTCATTACATTACAATGGAAGCAATTTGATGGCTGCTTGGATGATTTTAGGTATTTTTTTCATTTATACTCTATATCTTTGGAGGTCTGAGCATTTAGACTTTTTTTCCATTTTATTTTGCCTGTTTCTTGAGATAATGTTCATTACATTATAATGGAAGCAATCTAGGAGCTGCCTAGATGATTTTTGGATATTTTTTTATATCTGTACTCTCTGTACCTCTTTGGAAGTACTGAGCATTTAAGACTTTTTCCAGTTTATTTTGCCTGTTTCTTGAGATAATGTTCATTAGATTACAATAAAAGTAATGGGTTTGCTTGGATGGTTTGGGGGTATTTTGCATCATCTCTGTACCTCTTTGGAGGTACATTTAAAGTTCTTTTCCAGTTTATTTTGTCAATTTTTTGAGATAATGTTCATTACATTACAATGGAAGCAATCTGGGAGCTACTTGGATGGTTTGGGGGGTATTTTACATCTATACTCTCTGTACCTCTTTGGAGGGTATAGATCATTTATGTCATTTTTTTCCAATTTATTTTGCTTATTTATTGAGATAATGTTCATTACATTACAATGGAAGCAATTTGATGGCTGCTTGGATGATTTCTGGGTATTTTTTTTGCATCTGTACTCTCTGTACCTCTTTGGAGGGTACAGAGCATTTAGGGACTTCTTTTTCTAGTTTATTTTGCCTATTTCTTGAGATAATGTTCATTAGATTATAATGGAAGCAATTTGGGAGCTGCTTGGATGGTTTGGGAGGGTATTTTGCATCTGTACTCTCTGTATCTCTTTGGAGGATACAAATCATTTATGTCATTTTTTTCCAGTTTATTTTGCCTTTTTATTGAGATAATATTCGTTACATTACAATGGAAGTAATTTGATACTTGGATGGATTTAGGTATTTTTTGCATCGTACTCTCTGTACCTCTTTGGAGGTACATGAGCATTTAGGACTTCTTTTTCTAGTTTATTTTGCACTTTCTTGAGATAATGTTCATTAAATTATAATGGATGCAATCTGGGAGCTTCTTGGATGGTTTGGGGGGTATTTTGCATCTATACTATCTGTACCTCTTTGGAGGGTACAGAGCATTTAGGGAGTTCTTTTTCCAGTTTATTTTGCCAGTTTCTTGAGATAATATTTATTACATTACAATGGAAGCAATCTGGGAGTTGCTTGGATGGTTTGGGGGATATTTTGCATCTGTACTCTTTGTACCTCTTTGGATAGTCTGAGCATTTAGGGACCTTTTTCAGTTTATTTTACTGCTGTTTCTTGAGATTATGTTTGGGCATTTCAATGGAATACCTCTGAAGTACATATCATACTATTTTTAATAGATTAATTTATTTTATTTTGTTTCATCTAAATAAATAGTCACCGATAAGGTTTAAGTAAATATTCAAGTTCATTTCACTGAGCATGAGCATACTAAGAATATATATGTTAATTTTTTTAACCGCTATTTTCATAATAAAAATAGCTAACAATCATAATCATATTTTAATACATATGAGTTAAAATTAAAACTGGAGTGAAATAATTTTATGCATTCTGCTCATAACAAAATGACCATACCATTAAAAATGATTTTAAATGATTTCTCAAGAATATAGCCCCCAAAAACCAAATCCATAAGATAAAAATATGATTGCTGGAGTAAAATATCATCCCAGAGTAAAATATCAGTGAAATAAAACTATATGAAATGAGAGAAAAGAAGTTACAAAAAGCAGAGTAAAATATCATCTCAGATCCATAAACGATCCATTCACTTCAACAAAAACACATAAGTCTTCGAAGCCACCAAACCGATGCATTATACAAAATTCTATATCAAACTAAATACTATTATTCTCAATTTTGATTTTAAGTCCCAAACAAAATATAGTGTGTTTAACTCACCTAAATATATTCATCTTCTTTGGCCAATCTCGGTGGTCTACCCATTAATCGGAGGTTTGTCGATTCGCCTCCATGTATTTGCAGACAAACATTCCAGCCGACACTATTTTTTGACCGTATCCCACTCACCATTTCAATTGGCCATTTTCGATCACAAAAAAGACTCCATCTTCAACAAGTAATTTGATCAATAGCAACATAATCTCAATAAGTTGGCTAAAAAAAAATAGTTAAGAGGAACCAAATTTGAAAACTGTTCTTACAATCTCGTGAAGAATGCTCTTATGGGTTGGTTTGGGTAATGAGTCAAAAATACCGTGCCCCGACTTCATATGCCCAACCAGAGTGTCCAGTCGATTATCTATAACCGGCAAGAAGATTAACTCACCGACATACCCGCAGTGACATGTTGGATAAACATTTTGCTTTTTGTCTTTAGCGCACTGCATAACTCTGCAGAAAAAGAAGAGCATGATTATAGATTATAGCTTTTATCTAAACAAACAAAAATTGAATCATAATACTCAACATTCCTATGGGGTAACATACCCAATGCAAGCATGAAATGTACAAATAGGGAACATACAGCCCCGGACAGAGCAAATACTTCTCGGCCAGCAAAAATGTGAAGGCATCAATGTGTGCATCTGAGAGATATTGATCTATGAGCAACTCATCAATCTGTCGTGCAATAATGATATTCCTATGATCAGTATCACCTACAAGTGATAAATATTTTAAAGTGATCTTAATTAAACGAATATGTTATTTTATGTATGAAGGAGTTGAAGATTGACTTGTCCTCAATCGGAGCATGGCGTGTCAATAAGATCGAGCATTAGGCAAAAAAATAGATGAGAACTCAACAACATGAAGTGCCTCTGATGGCTGCACGAAAATTATTGATGCCAAAAGTTAGTGATGAAGATCTAGATTCACTATAAATTAAGGATCGATCGAAAGTGTTTTTCATACTCCGATTGATGCTCCTCCACCACAACGATAGCAACAGGGTAATCGACCTTTATCGCTCATCTCAACCTATAAAAATATTTAGTGAAATCTATTTCTATTATCTCAAATTTAAAAGAAAGTAACTTAATACCTCACCGGCTTCATCTTGAGTGGAGGCCACCACATCACTTATTCTTGCTCGTGACTTCGTAAGTGTGTGTGAAGGGGAACTAATAGCTTTCCTCTTCTTATTTGCCGAAGCTTTCACACCACGCCAATGCCGACACATGTTTTGAGCATCGCCATGTGTGAGGCCTCCACAAGAACTTCACAATTCCACATGGGCTTCCCTTGAAGTATCCAACCCATAATGGAAGCTCCTGGTAGCCTCCACAAGAGCTTCCTCTACGGTACCTCCCTCGTGGGCTTTCCAAGTGGTAGCCTCCCTGTGGTACCTCCACGTGGGAAGCTCTGGTAGCCTCCTCAAGAGTTTCCCTGGACCCCACAGAACCTCCCCACACTTGGGGTGGTAGACCGCCGCCTGGCAAGAACTTCCTCGATAGCAATGAACCGCAAATCAAGCCCATCCATCCTCTCCATCATTGTTGCATGAAAAGATGATATTGTATCTTTCAAGTCCCCAAACCGCAAAGTATCCCTCCACCGCAAAGTCGTGGGCAAGAGCGTGAGGGCGTGCTAGATACACCGGACGGGGAGAAATCGAGAGAGACATATGGAGACTCGAGGGCCGCACTAATAGACTTAAAATGACCGCTATCTGCTCGACATGTGTAGATGTCGGGACACCGACCAAGGAGCCAGCCTCTTGTAATATGTCCTAATGAAAGGCGCACTGTGATAAACCGATAAGAAAATGTGAAGACATACAACATAAATAAAGATATTCTTATATGAACTAAGTGATATTATTATATGTCACCGCTTCCTCCCAAACCGGAAAGCATTATTTGAAACTCTATTTTTGCCCATCACAAGATAATGCTTTTGCGATGGAAATGATGAGCTTATGATGCTTATGTTCTCAGTCGCCCATATCTACAATAAATATTTTAAATAGTAAACTTCAATGCATTAAATTACACATTCCTGGAGATATAGAACATACCATAAGAAGAGTGAAAAGCTCATGTAACCTAGCTCCTCAATCTTTGATGTAATAATATCAATTGGGAAAAAAGTCCCATGGCCTCACCAGTTGGATTCCAAATCTATCTATGTCATCAACGTAGACAATCAATTTCGATGCCACCTAATTGTGATATATAAAATAGATTTGACATAAATGTAAAAATAAACAAGTAAAACAGCTGTGCAACGAGCCATCTCAGTTGATTCTTGTAGTCATGAACCAATCATAGTGGAAATTTTGCCATAATGACCTTCTCCTCTATTTGACATCCCTATCATCACGCAACTTCATCGGGGGTGAAAGGAATGCACTGCCCACCCAACAAGAAAGCTTGTTTTTCTATGTCCCAGCAAGACAGGATCGATGTAATGGCAACCGAGTCTTGCTTAATTCCATGGAGTCTAATGAATTGATGGAGATGATGCCTCTTTAAAATGTTAGTGGCTTCATCGAAAAGCGCATAATTATCGAACACAGTTTACAGCAGCCTACATCTCAAAGTTATCCTTTTCCCGACATGATAAACTTCAAAAAAGAAAAGTTAAGAGGTAATGAGTAATGATGCAAATCACCCATCAAACTAAGCAAATTCCAAATTATCTAAATGCTCTTCTCCAAAGAGGTACAGAGTACGATGGAAAATCCCAAATCATCCAAATTCAAATTGCTTCCATTGTAATGTAATGAACATTATCTCAAGAAACAGACAAAATAAACTGGAAAAAAGGCCATAAATGATATGTACCCTCCAAAGAGGTACAGAGAGTATAGATGCAAAATACCTCCCAGGAACCATCCAAACAGCTTTCAAATTACTTCCATTGTAATGTAATGAACATAATCTCAAGAAACAGGCAAAATAAATTGAAAAAAATGCCATAAATGCTCTGTACCCTCCAAAGAGGTATAAAGAGTACAGATGCAAAATACCTCCTAGAAACTATCCAAACAGCCTCCAAATGCTTCCATTGGAATGCCCTAAACATAATCAAAAGAAGTAGGAAAAAATAAAGCAAAAGAAGGACAAAATGATCAGACCTCCAAAGAGGTATAGAGTACGATGCAAAATATCCAAAAACCATCCAAATAGCCTCCAAATGCTTCCATTGGAATGCCCTAAATATAACCAAAAGAAGTAGGCAAAATAAACTGGCAAAAGAAGTCTAAATGCTCAGACCTCCAAAGAGGTCAGAGTACATGCAACATACTAAAACCATCCAAGAAGCCTCCAAATGCTTCCATTGGAATGCCCTAAATATAATCAAGAAGTAGGCAAAATAAACTGGCAATAGAAGGACAAAAATGATCTGTACCCTCCAAAGAGGTACAGAGACATGCAAAATACCCCAAAACCATCCAAACTTTCCAAATGCTTCCATTGGAATGCCTTAAATATAATCAAAAGAAGTAGATAAAATAAACTGGCAAAAGAAGTCCCTAAATGATCTGTACCCTCCAAAGAGGTACAGAGAGTACAGATATAAAATACCCCCCAAAAATCATCCAAGCAGCCTCCAAATGCTTCCATTGGAATGCCCTAAACATAATCAAAAGAAGTAGGCAAAATAAACTGGCAAAAGAAGGACAAAATGATCTGACCTCCAAAGAGGTACAAAGTACATATAAAATATCCCAAATCATCCAAGCGCCTCAGTGCTTCCATTGAATGCCCTAAATTAAAAGAAGTAGGCAAAATAAACTGACAAAAGAAGGACAAAAATGATCTGTACCCTCCAAAGAGGTACAGAGAGTACAGATGCAAAATATCTCCCAGAAACTATTCAAACAGCCTCCAAATTGCTTCCATTGGAATGCCCTAAACATAATTAAAAGAAGTAGGCAAAATAAACTGGTAAAAGAAGTCCATAAATGCTTTATACCCTCCAAAGAGGTACAAAAAGTACAGATGTAAAATACTCACCAGAAATCATCCAAACAGCCTCCAAATGCTTCCATTGGAATGCCCTAAACATAATCAAAAGAAGTAGGCAAAATAAAATGGCAAAAGAAGTCCATAAATGATCTGTACCTCCAAAGAGATACAGAGAGTACAGATGCAAAATACCAAACCATCCAAGTACCTCAAATTACTTCCATTGAAATTCCCTAAATATAATCTCAAGAAAGGCAAAATAAACCGGAAAAGGTTATAAATGATCTCAGAATTCTCCAAAGAGGTACAGAGAGTACATATACAAAATAACCCCCAGAAACCATCCAAACAGCCTCCAAATCCTTCCATTAGAATGTCCTAAACATAATCAAAAGAAGTAGGCAAAATAAACTAGCAAAGAAGTCCATAAATGCTCTGTACCCTCCAAAGAGGTACAAAGAGTACAGATACAAAAAAACACCCAGAAATAATCCAAGCAGCCATCAAATTGCTTCCATTGGAATGCCCTAAACATAATCAAAAGAAGTAGGCAAAATAAACTGGCAAAATAAGTCCATAAATGCTCTGTACCCTCCAAAGAGATACAAAGAGTACAGATGCAAAATACCCACCAGAAACCATCCAAACAGCCTCCAAATGCTTCCATTGGAATGCCCTAAACATAATCAAAAGAAGTAGGCAAAATAAACTGACAAAAGAAGTTCATAACTGATATGTACTCTTCAAAGAGGTACAGAGAGTACAGATGCAAAATACCCCAAATAAACTATCCAAGCAACCATCAAATTGCTTCCATTGGAATGCCCTAAACATAATCTTAATAATTAAGGTAAAATAAACTAAAAAAATGACATAAATTATCTCAGATCCAAAGAAGCGAGAGTGATACAAAAAATACAGAAACTATCCAAACAGCTTTCAAATTACTTCCATTATAATGTAATGAACATTATCTCTAGAATTAGGCAAAATAAACTGGAAAAAAGGCCATAAATGATCTATATCCTCAGGAGAGGAACAGAGAGTATAGATGCAAAATATCCCCCCAACCATCCAAGCAGCTCCCAGATTGCTTCCATTGTAATGTAATGAACATTATCTCAAGAAACAGATAAAATAAAATGGAAAAGAAGTCCCTAAATGCTCTGTACCCTCCAAAGAGGTACAGAGAGTACAAATGCAAAATACCCCAAAACCATCCAAACAGCTTTCAAATTGCTTCCATTGTAATGTAATGAACATTATCTCAATAAACAAGCAAAATAATCTGGAAAAAAATGACATAAATGATCTGTACCCTCCAAAGAGGTACAGAGAGTACAGATGCAAAATACCCCAAAATCATCCAAACAGCCTTCATATTGCTTCCATTGGAATGCCCTAAATATAATCTCAAGAAGAAGGCAAGATAAACTGAAAAAGTAGGCCCTAAATGATTTGTACCCTCAAGAGAGGTACAGACAGTACAGATGCCATAAAAAACCCCTGAAACCATCCAAACAACCTCCAAATTGCTTACATTTGAATATAATGAACATAATCTCAAGAAACAGGCTAAAGAAACTCAAAAAAAAGCCCTAAATACTATAAAATTCGAGAGAGGTAGAGAGAGTACTGATACAAAATAACATATAAAACAACCAATCTTTCAATCGACAAGAGAAGAACAGAGTAAACCCTAAATTCATTCAAGTTCGGAATGCATGTAAATACGCCATGTAGTCACCTACAATACCTCAATTTTGATTTGCTATATCATCGAGAAGGTCGACGCCCGATCGAGAACGGAGCTAAGTTGAAAAATCCTTCGTCGAAGAAAGCACTAAACCGTTTCATGAGGAATGTCGAACGCAAGATCATCTCGCTCTTCTTCTCCGCTTTTGAACCTTACGCCTGGGAAGTGTAACGCATCGAATACGCCATCCCTTTACAAATGTCGGCTATGTTATGCGCTAATCGCTAAACGGGAAAAAATATTATTAACGCCGCCATGGATTTGAGTGCACGTTAAGCTACGTATGACTACGCATAATTTCTCCTACATGAGGTACCTACATCTACTTATAATCTAGAGATCCCTACATGAGGTACTTACAAGATCGACGTTCTCATTTTTTATCTGTTCCAACGAGATGGAAGCCATCGCGATTGAGAAGGTGAAGAAAAAGAAACGGAAGGGAAGATTAAGGGAACAAGGAGAAAGGTACGCAACATAGATAGGAGAGTTATGCGTGAGAGAAAGGGTCAAATTTGAGCAGTATTGGCGGTGATTCATCTTCTTATAATCTAGCGATCCCTACATGAGGTACCTACAGCTAGCAACCCATTTAGATTCATCTTACATTGAAAAGAAAGCAAGAATAAAAATAATATATCCATATTTATAATACCCTCGAGTTAAAAAAATTTCAATCGATCTCTGATTAATAACGTAGATAACATAATCAATTTTTTCTAGAATTGAATTAAATCAGCTGCGCATGAATCACCGCCAATACCGCTCAAATTTGTCCCTTTCTCCTGCGCATAACTCTCCTATTTATGTTACTTACCTTTCTCCTTGTTCCCCTTAATCTTCCTTCCCTTTCTTTTCCTTAACCTTCTCAATCGCGATGGCTTCCATCTCGTTGGAACAGATAAAAAAAGAGAACGTCGATCTTGTAAGCAACTCCCACATCTGCTTCCTTAAAAAATCAATCTTTGGTTCTTCCTCCGTCTAAAAATCCAATCTTAGTCCCTTTCTTTGTTTCTCTTGCCCTGTTTCAGGAAAGGATCCCTTTGGCGGAAGTGTTCGAGCAGCTAAAATGCTCCAATGCAGGCCTCGACAGCGCCGAAGGCGAGCAGCGCCTCAATATGTTTGGCCCCAACAAACTGGAGGAAAAGATGGTGTTCATATTAAACTTCTTCTGCCTTCTCACTAATGCATTGTATTAACCCTCCTTTATTTAAAAAAAAGAGGAGAACTAGTTTACAAAATTCCTGGGTTTCATGTGGAATCCTCTCTCGTGGGTCATGGAAAGTGCCGCAATCATGGCCATCGTCGTCGCCAATAGAGGGTAATGCCATTCCTCTCTCTCTCTATGAAGTTCTTTAAAACAAAGTGAGACATTCGTTATCTTTCATGCCAAAGCGGCCAAATATGGCATCAAATTTATAAATTTATAACAATTTAATAACACTCTTAAGACTCTTTGATACAAATAATCGCAATCAATATTCCGCAATACTGAACCAAACAGCGTGAAAACAGAGTCGTCTTCTAACGAGTGAAGCAATGCTTGCAGGGTGAATTGCCTGACTGGCAGGATTTTATGGGCATTGTCATCCTCCTCCTCATCAACTCGACCATCAGCTTCATTGAGGAGAACAATGCTGGCAATGCCGCGGCGGCACTGATGGCCGGATTGGCTCCAAAGACGAGGGTTTTGAGAGACGGGCGATGGTCGGAGCAGGATGCGTCAATACTGGTTCCAGGCGATATAATAAGCATTAGGCTTGGAGACATAATCCCGGCGGATGCGAGGCTCCTGGAAGGAGATTCGCTTAAGATTGATCAGTCTGCTCTGACTGGCGAGTCGCTGCCGGTGAATAAGAATCCAGGCGACGAGGTTTTCTCTGGATCGACCTGCAAGCAGGGAGAGATAGAGGCCATTGTTATTGCTACTGGAGTTCATTCTTTCTTTGGCAAGGCTGCTCGTCTCGTGGACAACACGAATAATGTTGGGCATTTTCAACAGGTTGAGATTCTTCTTTCTCCTGAACATTTACTCATGATTTCTCTTTCACCTTTTTTTTTATAAATAAATTTAGGTGCAATTATGCGCGATGTTTTATTATTTTAATTATGTGTATAATATTTAATATCAATAGAATGAGTATAATAATTTATCTTACGAAACATCTAATTATAATGGACGTACAATAATGATTATTTATCTCAACATAAATGTAGTAATAATTTATCTCAACAAATAATAGCTTAATTATTGTTCTTATTTATTTATTTAATTTAAAATTTATCTATAATTATAATGGATATAGTTTTCTAAATCCATAATATTAAAAAATATATTTTCAAGTTCCACATCTAACCGTTTGCATGTCCTATTAATATGATCTATTTCTGTAATTGAGTTTGGCTGGATAGAAGGGTTCAGTTTTGTGTCAATTCGATCCAGCTTGGTTTGAGTGAGGCTCGATGAGTTGACTCACTGAGTATTGGAACCCAACTGAGTTACGAATAAGCTGAGGAATAACTCGGATGCGTTCTGAGACATTGGATGTAGCTTGTTGTAACTTGGCCGTTGGATCTGATCACTCGGATCGAGTGTCTATTGAGCTTGAGCTTGAGCTTGAGCCGTCGGACGCTAGATTATTTCTCGTGGCCCTTATATGTGTTTCTTGATCACACGGTTCTGATGTGTTAATGGCATGAGTGGATTACAGGTGTCGATCGTGCTGATGGTGATGAAGCTGAGGGTAGATGGTCATCGACAAAGCAGCGCTGGTGGATCTATCTCGCCATTTGATGAAGCTATGAGGAAGCCACCTCAATTGGAAACGACGTCTGCCCAGCGCTTATTCGTCATTTGAGTCCTTGAGATCCAGAGGGAGAGCTCTGGAGGAAGATGGATCTAGAGGGAGAGAGACGGTGCTTCACCGGTCTTAAGGGAGGATTCCAGCTACATCCACCGTAGGAAATGCTCAGAGGAGGAAGAAGAAGACTTGAGTCAGAGGAGGAGGAGTTTCTTAAGATAAAATTCTCTACTAGCTTTTGTCTCCTCTGTGATTTGTTGCATAAGACTATTGAATTGTTGAGTATATATGATAGTTGAATGATATTAATGACTGCTTGATCCTCGAGTGTCTGCCTTAAACATTTTTTCTGACTGCATCGCCTTCTTTGTTTGTAATGCCCGGTTTATATTCAATAGTATAATCATATCCCGTAATTTGATCAAAACCTTGTTGTTCGGGGTTTGAATTGTTTGCATTAGTTCTCTTATGCTTTTTGATCATTCGATAGTAAATTTATTGCCCAGTATTGTCTCCATCTTGCAACCGCTTATAGCATACATTCTCTTACATATGTTGATGCTAGAAGGTGGAAAGTTGCTTACTGAAGTAAGCAATAGGATGATTATGTTGTATGAGAACAGCTCCAATTGCTGTACCAGATGCATCTGTTTCAATGATAAAGGGTTGATCAAAGTTTGGATATGCTAACACTGGTACTGTTGTCATTGCTTGTTTTAATTTGATAAAAGCTGTTGTTGCCTCTTCTGTCTAGTGAAACTGTTGCTTTGCTAACATAGAAGTTAGGGAAGAAGCAATTGTTGCATAATTTTTGACAAATTTTCTGTAATAGCCAGTTAAACCCAAAAAACCTCTCAATTCTTTGACTGAAGTAGGTAACAACCATGCGTGCACTACTTGAATCTTTTTGGGATCCACTTCTATGCCTTGTGCAGATAAAATATGACCTAAATATTCAATTTTATCTTGTACAAATAAGCATTTGGAAGGTTTAATAAACATTGAATGATGTTTGAGTTGTTTCAGCACTTCATGGAGATGATATTGGTGTAAGTCCAAGGTCTTATCAGATATGAGAATATCATCAAAAACACTAAGACAAACTTTCTTAGAATGGTTTAAGGATGCATTCATCAAGGCTTGAAATGTTGATGGGGCATTTGTGAGTCCAAAAGGCATAAGAAACTCATAGTGTCCTTCATGAGTTCTAAAAGCTATTTTATAAATGTCTTCCTTGCCATTCTTATCGATGATAAGACCTTAGGTCCAGTTTAGAAACAAGGTAGCTCCATATAATTCATCCATGAGTTCTTGAGTTGGAATAGAAATCTGTCGTATAGTGACTTTATTGAGGGCTCTGTAGTATACACAAACCTCCGTGTGCCATCCTTCTTTTTGATTAATAATGCTGGGGAAGAGAAAGGGCTGATACTTTCTCTAATTATGCCACTTTCCAACATTTCTTTGATTAACCTTTCAATTTCATTTTTTTGGAAATGTAGATACCTGTAATTTTAACCTCACATGAATTCCGTGTAGATGGATGATGGTCTATATTCCTTCTGGAGGTAAGCTGTGGGTTTTGAAATAACTCGTAAGTGCTTAATATTCTTTGTATTCTGCAGCAATTTATTGAATTCTGAGGAATCTGTTTCCTTTGTTATTTGACTCATCTGGAAGCAAGATAGTATTTCTTTCTGTTGCTGTAACTTAGTGAACTGATGAAGAGAAATTCTGTCCACTGTTGATGCTGTATTTCCTTGCAGCTGCACTAATCTGTCATTAAAGTAGAATTTCATTGTCAGCTTCTTGTAATCAAATGTACATTCACCCAATTGTTCTAACCATTGAACACCCAAAACTATATCTGCTCCTTGCATGGGTAACAGATAGCAATCAGTAATAAAAGTATTGCCTTGTAGTTGAATAGGGAGATTAGAACATATGCCTGAACATTTTAAAGTTTCCCCATTGCCCACTAACACTTGAAAGACTGATGCTGGAGTTACTTTGAAATCAATAAATTTTGCTAATTTTGATTGAATGAAATTGTGGGTGGAGCACCGTCTCTCTCCCTCTAGATCCAATTCTTTGATAATAATAGATTAAAGGAATAATCAATTCTACTTAGTCTTATGTATTTCGAGATTCCATCATGTCCGACCAGAACGAAAGATCCCATTGAAGCGGCTAATCCCATACATATTGTATGTACATCCGGTGACACAAATTGCATAGTATCATAAATGGCTATTCACGGTATTACCTATCCGCTGAGAATTTATAAACAAATAAAGATCCCTAGTATCATCTTCTATGCCGAGATATATCATGAGACCAACAAGTTGATTCGAGATCTCGCTATCAACCTCTTGGCCTAAAAAAAGTAATCTTTCTCGATGAAGTCGGTTGTTTAGGGCAAAATTGTATCCCCGAGGAACCGACGTGCACCTTTGGATGCATACGGTTTGAAAGAAAAAAAAAAATCAATGTGTCGATTCCAATCCTATTTCTCTTTTTTTTTTAACATGAGTTTTGCTCTCCTTCCCCTTCCTATATTCTATAATGTAGAAAATCAAAAGAATTTTATGAACTTATTGAACTAACCTCTCATTGATGTATTGTTTCATCGAAATTCAAATTACGATGTCATTTTCTTATTCATGAATGGGCCCTTTCAATTCTTTTTTAGGTTCTTGTTCTAGGGGAAGATTTGTCTCAATTCCATTTGAGCATATAGGTCAAATGATTCCAGCATTCACTTTTTTTTTTTTTTTCAATTTTTCATACCTTTCCCAAAATATTCGATGTATTCATCATACTACTCCATTGGTAGGCGCTTTAAAATTATCCCTATAATAAGTCTAATAATAGTCTATGATACAAGCAAGAATAGTGTGTAATTCTTATATATTCTACAAAATAGATTCTCTTATAGTAAGTTATATTCTATTTCATTAATAATGAATTTAATAAATTATTAAGAATTTAATGAAATTTCTATTTTCTTTTATATTCTTTATTTCGAATTACTACATTTACACTCCCATTCAATTACTTTTACTCTTACCATTTACAATTTGGTATTCTTTGAACGGAGCCCTGGATACTTTCTTTTATCGAAGTAAACCATCAATTATTTTAATTGATAATATTGATTCCCAATAGGAATTATTGTGCTTCACGCTCAATTATTGATGGTTCAATAAATGAATATATATTTATTGGAT